>OY365806.1:41417173-42124673 GCA_959347315.1 Bimastos eiseni
AGGTGAATTATTGAGATTATCACACTATTTTTACCCAGAAACAGCAAAAAAGAGCAAGAAAGTGACCATATTTGCCATAAAAATAGAGAATAAAAAATCTATCACATCTCAGCTATTCTATGAACAAATTTAGAAATCTATGCAGAATTGTGATGAGAATAGGTCCACACAGATGTCGGTGAAAAATTATTTGGTTTGTAACATGTCCAGTTTCTCGATAAAAAAAACCGATGACTCTGGAATCAGCGACATTTTCAAAAACTGTGACATTTTCCATTTGCCTGGAAACGCTCCAGAATTGTAATATATGATAGTGAGAAGTAAGTTTAAGGTGAATTATTGAGATTATCACACTATTTTTACCCAGAAACAGCAAAAAAGAGCAAGAAAGTGACCATATTTGCCATAAAAATAGAGAATACAAAATCTATCACATCTCAGCTATTCTCTGAACAAATTTAGAAATCTATGCAGAATTGTGATGAGAATAGGTCCACACAGATGTCGGTGAAAAATTATTTGGTTTGTAACATGTCCAGTTTCTCGATAAAAAAAACCGATGACTCTGGAATCAGCGACATTTTCAAAAACTGTGACATTTTCCATTTGCCTGGAAACGCTCCAGAATTGTAATATATGATAGTGAGAAGTAAGTTTAAGGTGAATTATTGAGATTATCACACTATTTTTACCCAGAAACAGCAAAAAAGAGCAAGAAAGTGACCATATTTGCCATATAAATAGAGAATACAAAATCTATCACATCTCAGCTATTCTCTGAACAAATTTAGAAATCTATGCAGAATTGTGATGAGAATAGGTCCACACAGATGTCGGTGAAAAATTATTTGGTTTGTAACATGTCCAGTTTCTCGATAAAAAAAACCGATGACTCTGGAATCAGCGACATTTTCAAAAACTGTGACATTTTCCATTTGCCTGGAAACGCTCCAGAATTGTAATATATGATAGTGAGAAGTAAGTTTAAGGTGAATTATTGAGATTATCACACTATTTTTACCCAGAAACAGCAAAAAAGAGCAAGAAAGTGACCATATTTGCCATATAAATAGAGAATACAAAATCTATCACATCTCAGCTATTCTCTGAACAAATCTAGAAATCTATGCAGAATTGTGATGAGAATAGGTCCACACAGATGTCGGTTAAAAATTATTTGGTTTGTAACATGTCCAGTTTCTCGATAAAAAAAACCGATGACTCCGGAATCAGCGACATTTTCAAAAACTGTGACATTTTCCATTTGCCTGAAAACGCTCCAGAATTGTATAATATGATAGTGAGAAGTAAGTTTAAAGTAAATTATTGAGATTATCACACTATTTTTACCCAGAAACAGCAAAAAAGAGCAAGAAAGTGACCATATTTGCCATATAAATAGAGAATACAAAATCTATCACATCTCAGCTATTCCTTGAACAAATTTAGATATCTATGCAGAATTGTGATGAGACTAGGTCCACACAGATGTCGGTTAAAAATTATTTGGTTTGTAACATGTCGAGTTTCTCGATAAAAAAAACCGATGACTCCGGAATCAGCGACATTTTCAAAAACTGTGACATTTTACTTTTGCCTGGAAACGCTCCAGAATTGTATAACATGATAGTGAGAAGTAAGTTTAAGGTGAATTATTGAGATTATCACACTATTTTTACCCAGAAACAGCAAAAAAGAGCAAGAAAGTGACCATATTTGCCATATAAATAGAGAATACAAAATCTATCACATCTCAGCTATTCCTTGAACAAATTTAGATATCTATGCAGAATTGTGATGAGACTAGGTCCACACAGATGTCGGTTAAAAATTATTTGGTTTGTAACATGTCGAGTTTCTCGATAAAAAAAACCGATGACTCCGGAATCAGCGACATTTTCAAAAACTGTGACATTTTACTTTTGCCTGGAAACGCTCCAGAATTGTATAACATGATAGTGAGAAGTAAGTTTAAGGTGAATTATTGAGATTATCACACTATTTTTACCCAGAAACAGCAAAAAAGAGCAAGAAAGTGACCATATTTGCCATAAAAATAGAGAATAAAAAATCTATCACATCTCAGCTATTCTCTGAACAAATTTAGAAATCTATGCAGAATTGTGATGAGAATAGGTCCACACAGATGTCGGTGAAAAATTATTTGGTTTGTAACATGTCCAGTTTCTCGATAAAAAAAACCGATGACTCTGGAATCAGCGACATTTTCAAAAACTGTGACATTTTCCATTTGCCTGGAAACGCTCCAGAATTGTAATATATGATAGTGAGAAGTAAGTTTAAGGTGAATTATTGAGATTATCACACTATTTTTACCCAGAAACAGCAAAAAAGAGCAAGAAAGTGACCATATTTGCCATAAAAATAGAGAATACAAAATCTATCACATCTCAGCTATTCTCTGAACAAATTTAGAAATCTATGCAGAATTGTGATGAGAATAGGTCCACACAGATGTCGGTGAAAAATTATTTGGTTTGTAACATGTCCAGTTTCTCGATAAAAAAAACCGATGACTCTGGAATCAGCGACATTTTCAAAAACTGTGACATTTTCCATTTGCCTGGAAACGCTCCAGAATTGTAATATATGATAGTGAGAAGTAAGTTTAAGGTGAATTATTGAGATTATCACACTATTTTTACCCAGAAACAGCAAAAAAGAGCAAGAAAGTGACCATATTTGCCATATAAATAGAGAATACAAAATCTATCACATCTCAGCTATTCTCTGAACAAATTTAGAAATCTATGCAGAATTGTGATGAGAATAGGTCCACACAGATGTCGGTGAAAAATTATTTGGTTTGTAACATGTCGAGTTTCTCGATAAAAAAAACCGATGACTCTGGAATCAGCGACATTTTCAAAAACTGTGACATTTTCCATTTGCCTGGAAACGCTCCAGAATTGTAATATATGATAGTGAGAAGTAAGTTTAAGGTGAATTATTGAGATTATCACACTATTTTTACCCAGAAACAGCAAAAAAGAGCAAGAAAGTGACCATATTTGCCATATAAATAGAGAATACAAAATCTATCACATCTCAGCTATTCTCTGAACAAATCTAGAAATCTATGCAGAATTGTGATGAGAATAGGTCCACACAGATGTCGGTTAAAAATTATTTGGTTTGTAACATGTCCAGTTTCTCGATAAAAAAAACCGATGACTCCGGAATCAGCGACATTTTCAAAAACTGTGACATTTTCCATTTGCCTGAAAACGCTCCAGAATTGTATAATATGATAGTGAGAAGTAAGTTTAAGGTGAATTATTGAGATTATCACACTATTTTTACCCAGAAACAGCAAAAAAGAGCAAGAAAGTGACCATATTTGCCATATAAATAGAGAATACAAAATCTATCACATCTCAGCTATTCTTTGAACAAATTTAGATATCTATGCAGAATTGTGATGAGACTAGGTCCACACAGATGTCGGTTAAAAATTATTTGGTTTGTAACATGTCGAGTTTCTCGATAAAAAAAACCGATGACTCCGGAATCAGCGACATTTTCAAAAACTGTGACATTTTACTTTTGCCTGGAAACGCTCCAGAATTGTATAACATGATAGTGAGAAGTAAGTTTAAGGTGAATTATTGAGATTATCAAACTATTTTTACCCAGAAACAGCAAAAAAGAGCAAGAAAGTGACCATATTTGCCATAAAAATAGAGAATACAAAATCTATCACATCTCAGCTATTCTCTGAACAAATTTAGAAATCTATGCAGAATTGTGATGAGAATAGGTCCACACAGATGTCGGTGAAAAATTATTTGGTTTGTAACATGTCCAGTTTCTCGATAAAAAAAACCGATGACTCTGGAATCAGCGACATTTTCAAAAACTGTGACATTTTCCATTTGCCTGGAAACGCTCCAGAATTGTAATATATGATAGTGAGAAGTAAGTTTAAGGTGAATTATTGAGATTATCACACTATTTTTACCCAGAAACAGCAAAAAAGAGCAAGAAAGTGACCATATTTGCCATATAAATAGAGAATACAAAATCTATCACATCTCAGCTATTCTCTGAACAAATTTAGAAATCTATGCAGAATTGTGATGAGAATAGGTCCACACAGATGTCGGTTAAAAATTATTTGGTTTGTAACATGTCGAGTTTCTCGATAAAAAAAACCGATGACTCCGGAATCAGCGACATTTTCAAAAACTGTGACATTTTCCATTTGCCTGGAAACGCGCCAGAATTCTATAATATGATAGTGAGAAGTAAGTTTAAAGTAAATTATTGAGATTATCACACTATTTTTACCCAGAAACAGCAAAAAAGAGCAAGAAAGTGACCTTATTTGCCATATAAATAGAGAATACAAAATCTATCACATCTCAGCTATTCTCTGAACAAATCTAGAAATCTATGCAGAATTGTGATGAGAATAGGTCCACACAGATGTCGGTTAAAAATTATTTGGTTTGTAACATGTCCAGTTTCTCGATAAAAAAAACCGATGACTCCGGAATCAGCGACATTTTCAAAAACTGTGACATTTTCCATTTGCCTGGAAACGCTCCAGAATTGTAATATATGATAGTGAGAAGTAAGTTTAAGGTGAATTATTGAGATTATCACACTATTTTTACCCAGAAACAGCAAAAAAGAGCAAGAAAGTGACCATATTTGCCATATAAATAGAGAATACAAAATCTATCACATCTCAGCTATTCTCTGAACAAATTTAGAAATCTATGCAGAATTGTGATGAGAATAGGTCCACACAGATGTCGGTTAAAAATTATTTGGTTTGTAACATGTCGAGTTTCTCGATAAAAAAAACCGATGACTCGGGAATCAGCGACATTTTCAAAAACTGTGACATTTTCCATTTGCCTGGAAACGCTCCAGAATTGTAATATATGATAGTGAGAAGTAAGTTTAAGGTGAATTATTGAGATTATCACACTATTTTTACCCAGAAACAGCAAAAAAGAGCAAGAAAGTGACCATATTTGCCATATAAATAGAGAATACAAAATCTATCACATCTCAGCTATTCTCTGAACAAATCTAGAAATCTATGCAGAATTGTGATGAGAATAGGTCCACACAGATGTCGGTTAAAAATTATTTGGTTTGTAACATGTCCAGTTTCTCGATAAAAAAAACCGATGACTCCGGAATCAGCGACATTTTCAAAAACTGTGACATTTTCCATTTGCCTGAAAACGCTCCAGAATTGTATAATATGATAGTGAGAAGTAAGTTTAAGGTGAATTATTGAGATTATCACACTATTTTTACCCAGAAACAGCAAAAAAGAGCAAGAAAGTGACCATATTTGCCATATAAATAGAGAATACAAAATCTATCACATCTCAGCTATTCTTTGAACAAATTTAGATATCTATGCAGAATTGTGATGAGACTAGGTCCACACAGATGTCGGTTAAAAATTATTTGGTTTGTAACATGTCGAGTTCCTCGATAAAAAAAAACGATGACTCCGGAATCAGCGACATTTTCAAAAACTGTGACATTTTACTTTTGCCTGGAAACGCTCCAGAATTATATAACTTGATAGTGAGAAGTAAGTTTAAGGTGAATTATTGAGATTATCACACTATTTTTACCCAGAAACAGCAAAACAGAGCAAGAAAGTGACCATATTTGCCATATAAATAGAGAATACAAAATCTATCACATCTCAGCTATTCTCTGAACAAATTTAGAAATCTATGCAGAATTGTGATGAGAATAGGTCCACACAGATGTCGGTTAAAAATTATTTGGTTTGTAACATGTCGAGTTTCTCGATAAAAAAAACCGATGACTCGGGAATCAGCGACATTTTCAAAAACTGTGACATTTTCCATTTGCCTGGAAACGCTCCAGAATTGTAATATATGATAGTGAGAAGTAAGTTTAAGGTGAATTATTGAGATTATCACACTATTTTTACCCAGAAACAGCAAAAAAGAGCAAGAAAGTGACCATATTTGCCATATAAATAGAGAATACAAAATCTATCACATCTCAGCTATTCTCTGAACAAATTTAGAAATCTATGCAGAATTGTGATGAGAATAGGTCCACACAGATGTCGGTTAAAAATTATTTGGTTTGTAACATGTCGAGTTTCTCGATAAAAAAAACCGATGACTCGGGAATCAGCGACATTTTCAAAAACTGTGACATTTTCCATTTGCCTGGAAACGCTCCAGAATTGTAATATATGATAGTGAGAAGTAAGTTTAAGGTGAATTATTGAGATTATCACACTATTTTTACCCAGAAACAGCAAAAAAGAGCAAGAAAGTGACCATATTTGCCATATAAATAGAGAATACAAAATCTATCACATCTCAGCTATTCTCTGAACAAATCTAGAAATCTATGCAGAATTGTGATGAGAATAGGTCCACACAGATGTCGGTTAAAAATTATTTGGTTTGTAACATGTCCAGTTTCTCGATAAAAAAAACCGATGACTCCGGAATCAGCGACATTTTCAAAAACTGTGACATTTTCCATTTGCCTGAAAACGCTCCAGAATTGTATAATATGATAGTGAGAAGTAAGTTTAAGGTGAATTATTGAGATTATCACACTATTTTTACCCAGAAACAGCAAAAAAGAGCAAGAAAGTGACCATATTTGCCATATAAATAGAGAATACAAAATCTATCACATCTCAGCTATTCCTTGAACAAATTTAGATATCTATGCAGAATTGTGATGAGACTAGGTCCACACAGATGTCGGTTAAAAATTATTTGGTTTGTAACATGTCGAGTTCCTCGATAAAAAAAAACGATGACTCCGGAATCAGCGACATTTTCAAAAACTGTGACATTTTACTTTTGCCTGGAAACGCTCCAGAATTATATAACTTGATAGTGAGAAGTAAGTTTAAGGTGAATTATTGAGATTATCACACTATTTTTACCCAGAAACAGCAAAACAGAGCAAGAAAGTGACCATATTTGCCATATAAATAGAGAATACAAAATCTATCACATCTCAGCTATTCTCTGAACAAATTTAGAAATCTATGCAGAATTGTGATGAGAATAGGTCCACACAGATGTCGGTTAAAAATTATTTGGTTTGTAACATGTCGAGTTTCTCGATAAAAAAAACCGATGACTCCGGAATCAGCGACATTTTCAAAAACTTTGACATTTTCCATTTGCCTGGAAACGCTCCAGAGTTCTATAATATGATAGTGAGAAGTAAGTTTAAAGTAAATTATTGAGATTATCACACTATTTTTACCCAGAAACAGCAAAAAAGAGCAAGAAAGTGACCATATTTGCCATATAAAGAGAGAATACAAAATCTATCACATCTCAGCTATTCTCTGAACAAGTTTAGAAATCTATGCAGAATTGTGATGAGACTAGGTCCACACAGATGTCGGTTAAAAATTATTTGGTTTGTAACATTTCCAGTTTCTCGATAAAAAAAACCGATGACTCCGGAATCAGCGACATTTTCAAAAACTGTGACATTTTACTTTTGCCTGGAAACGCTCCAGAATTGTATAATATGATAGTGAGAAGTAAGTTTAAAGTAAATTATTGAGATTATCACACTATTTTTACCCAGAAACAGCAAAAAAGAGCAAGAAAGTGACCATATTTGCCATATAAATAGAGAATACAAAATCTATCACATCTCAGCTATTCCTTGAACAAATTTAGATATCTATGCAGAATTGTGATGAGACTAGGTCCACACAGATGTCGGTTAAAAATTATTTGGTTTGTAACATGTCGAGTTTCTCGATAAAAAAAACCGATGACTCCGGAATCAGCGACATTTTCAAAAACTGTGACATTTTACTTTTGCCTGGAAACGCTCCAGAATTGTATAATATGATAGTGAGAAGTAAGTTTAAAGTAAATTATTGAGATTATCACACTATTTTTACCCAGAAACAGCAAAAAAGAGCAAGAAAGTGACCATATTTGCCATATAAATAGAGAATACAAAATCTATCACATCTCAGCTATTCCTTGAACAAATTTAGATATCTATGCAGAATTGTGATGAGACTAGGTCCACACAGATGTCGGTTAAAAATTATTTGGTTTGTAACATGTCGAGTTTCTCGATAAAAAAAACCGATGACTCCGGAATCAGCGACATTTTCAAAAACTGTGACATTTTACTTTTGCCTGGAAACGCTCCAGAATTGTATAACATGATAGTGAGAAGTAAGTTTAAGGTGAATTATTGAGATTATCACACTATTTTTACCCAGAAACAGCAAAAAAGAGCAAGAAAGTGACCATATTTGCCATATAAATAGAGAATACAAAATCTATCACATCTCAGCTATTCTCAGAACAAATCTAGAAATCTATGCAGAATTGTGATGAGAATAGGTCCACACAGATGTCGGTTAAAAATTATTTGGTTTGTAACATGTCCAGTTTCTCGATAAAAAAAACCGATGACTCCGGAATCAGCGACATTTTCAAAAACTGTGACATTTTCCATTTGCCTGGAAACGCTCCAGAATTGTATAATATGATAGTGAGAAGTAAGTTTAAGGTGAATTATTGAGATTATCACACTATTTTTACCCAGAAACAGCAAAAAAGAGCAAGAAAGTGACCATATTTGCCATATAAATAGAGAATACAAAATCTATCACATCTCAGCTATTCTCTGAACAAATTTAGAAATCTATGCAGAATTGTGATGAGAAAAGGTCCACACAGATGTCGGTGAAAAATTATTTGGTTTGTAACATGTCGAGTTTCTCGATAAAAAAAACCGATGACTCGGGAATCAGCGACATTTTCAAAAACTGTGACATTTTCCATTTGCCTGGAAACGCTCCAGAATTGTATAATATGATAGTGAGAAGTAAGTTTAAAGTAAATTATTGAGATTATCACACTATTTTTACCCAGAAACAGCAAAAAAGAGCAAGAAAGTGACCATATTTGCCATATAAATAGAGAATACAAAATCTATCACATCTCAGCTATTCCTTGAACAAATTTAGATATCTATGCAGAATTGTGATGAGACTAGGTCCACACAGATGTCGGTTAAAAATTATTTGGTTTGTAACATGTCGAGTTTCTCGATAAAAAAAACCGATGACTCCGGAATCAGCGACATTTTCAAAAACTGTGACATTTTACTTTTGCCTGGAAACGCTCCAGAATTGTATAACATGATAGTGAGAAGTAAGTTTAAGGTGAATTATTGAGATTATCACACTATTTTTACCCAGAAACAGCAAAAAAGAGCAAGAAAGTGACCATATTTGCCATATAAATAGAGAATACAAAATCTATCACATCTCAGCTATTCTCTGAACAAATTTAGAAATCTATGCAGAATTGTGATGAGAAAAGGTCCACACAGATGTCGGTTAAAAATTATTTGGTTTGTAACATGTCCAGTTTCTCGATAAAAAAAACCGATGACTCCGGAATCAGCGACATTTTCAAAAACTGTGACATTTTCCATTTGCCTGGAAACGCTCCAGAGTTCTATAATATGATAGTGAGAAGTAAGTTTAAAGTAAATTATTGAGATTATCACACTATTTTTACCCAGAAACAGCAAAACAGAGCAAGAAAGTGACCATATTTGCCATATAAATAGAGAATACAAAATCTATCACATCTCAGCTATTCTTTGAACAAATTTAGATATCTATGCAGAATTGTGATGAGACTAGGTCCACACAGATGTCGGTTAAAAATTATTTGGTTTGTAACATGTCGAGTTTCTCGATAAAAAAAACCGATGACTCCGGAATCAGCGACATTTTCAAAAACTGTGACATTTTACTTTTGCCTGGAAACGCTCCAGAATTGTATAACATGATAGTGAGAAGTAAGTTTAAGGTGAATTATTGAGATTATCACACTATTTTTACCCAGAAACAGCAAAAAAGAGCAAGAAAGTGACCATATTTGCCATATAAATAGAGAATACAAAATCTATCACATCTCAGCTATTCTCTGAACAAATTTAGAAATCTATGCAGAATTGTGATGAGAATAGGTCCACACAGATGTCGGTGAAAAATTATTTGGTTTGTAACATGTCCAGTTTCTCGATAAAAAAAACCGATGACTCTGGAATCAGCGACATTTTCAAAAACTGTGACATTTTCCATTTGCCTGGAAACGCTCCAGAATTGTATAATATGATAGTGAGAAGTAAGTTTAAGGTGAATTATTGAGATTATCACACTATTTTTACCCAGAAACAGCAAAAAAGAGCAAGAAAGTGACCATATTTGCCATATAAATAGAGAATACAAAATCTATCACATCTCAGCTATTCTCTGAACAAATTTAGAAATCTATGCAGAATTGTGATGAGAAAAGGTCCACACAGATGTCGGTTAAAAATTATTTGGTTTGTAACATGTCGAGTTTCTCGATAAAAAAAACCGATGACTCGGGAATCAGCGACATTTTCAAAAACTGTGACATTTTCCATTTGCCTGGAAACGCTCTAGAATTCTATAATATGATAGTGAGAAGTAACTTTAAAGTAAATTATTGAGATTATCACACTATTTTTACCCAGAAACAGCAAAAAAGAGCAAGAAAGTGACCATATTTGCCATATAAATAGAGAATACAAAATCTATCACATCTCAGCTATTCCTTGAACAAATTTAGATATCTATGCAGAATTGTGATGAGACTAGGTCCACACAGATGTCGGTTAAAAATTATTTGGTTTGTAACATGTCGAGTTTCTCGATAAAAAAAACCGATGACTCCGGAATCAGCGACATTTTCAAAAACTGTGACATTTTACTTTTGCCTGGAAACGCTCCAGAATTGTATAACATGATAGTGAGAAGTAAGTTTAAGGTGAATTATTGAGATTATCACACTATTTTTACCCAGAAACAGCAAAAAAGAGCAAGAAAGTGACCATATTTGCCATATAAATAGAGAATACAAAATCTATCACATCTCAGCTATTCTCTGAACAAATTTAGAAATCTATGCAGAATTGTGATGAGAAAAGGTCCACACAGATGTCGGTTAAAAATTATTTGGTTTGTAACATGTCCAGTTTCTCGATAAAAAAAACCGATGACTCCGGAATCAGCGACATTTTCAAAAACTGTGACATTTTCCATTTGCCTGGAAACGCTCCAGAGTTCTATAATATGATAGTGAGAAGTAAGTTTAAAGTAAATTATTGAGATTATCACACTATTTTTACCCAGAAACAGCAAAACAGAGCAAGAAAGTGACCATATTTGCCATATAAATAGAGAATACAAAATCTATCACATCTCAGCTATTCTTTGAACAAATTTAGATATCTATGCAGAATTGTGATGAGACTAGGTCCACACAGATGTCGGTTAAAAATTATTTGGTTTGTAACATGTCGAGTTTCTCGATAAAAAAAACCGATGACTCCGGAATCAGCGACATTTTCAAAAACTGTGACATTTTACTTTTGCCTGGAAACGCTCCAGAATTGTATAACATGATAGTGAGAAGTAAGTTTAAGGTGAATTATTGAGATTATCACACTATTTTTACCCAGAAACAGCAAAAAAGAGCAAGAAAGTGACCATATTTGCCATAAAAATAGAGAATAAAAAATCTATCACATCTCAGCTATTCTCTGAACAAATTTAGAAATCTATGCAGAATTGTGATGAGAATAGGTCCACACAGATGTCGGTGAAAAATTATTTGGTTTGTAACATGTCCAGTTTCTCGATAAAAAAAACCGATGACTCTGGAATCAGCGACATTTTCAAAAACTGTGACATTTTCCATTTGCCTGGAAACGCTCCAGAATTGTATAATATGATAGTGAGAAGTAAGTTTAAGGTGAATTATTGAGATTATCACACTATTTTTACCCAGAAACAGCAAAAAAGAGCAAGAAAGTGACCATATTTGCCATATAAATAGAGAATACAAAATCTATCACATCTCAGCTATTCCTTGAACAAATTTAGATATCTATGCAGAATTGTGATGAGACTAGGTCCACACAGATGTCGGTTAAAAATTATTTGGTTTGTAACATGTCCAGTTTCTCGATAAAAAAAACCGATGACTCCGGAATCAGCGACATTTTCAAAAACTGTGACATTTTACTTTTGCCTGGAAACGCTCCAGAATTGTATAACATGATAGTGAGAAGTAAGTTTAAGGTGAATTATTGAGATTATCACACTATTTTTACCCAGAAACAGCAAAAAAGAGCAAGAAAGTGACCATATTTGCCATATAAATAGAGAATACAAAATCTATCACATCTCAGCTATTCTCTGAACAAATTTAGAAATCTATGCAGAATTGTGATGAGAATAGGTCCACACAGATGTCGGTTAAAAATTATTTGGTTTGTAACATGTCCAGTTTCTCGATAAAAAAAACCGATGACTCCGGAATCAGCGACATTTTCAAAAACTGTGACATTTTCCATTTGCCTGGAAACGCTCCAGAATTGTATAATATGATAGTGAGAAGTAAGTTTAAGGTGAATTATTGAGATTATCACACTATTTTTACCCAGAAACAGCAAAAAAGAGCAAGAAAGTGACCATATTTGCCATATAAATAGAGAATACAAAATCTATCACATCTCAGCTATTCTCTGAACAAATTTAGAAATCTATGCAGAATTGTGATGAGAAAAGGTCCACACAGATGTCGGTTAAAAATTATTTGGTTTGTAACATGTCGAGTTTCTCGATAAAAAAAACCGATGACTCAGCGACATTTTCAAAAACTGTGACATTTTACTTTTGCCTGGAAACGCTCCAGAATTGTATAACATGATAGTGAGAAGTAAGTTTAAGGTGAATTATTGAGATTATCACACTATTTTTACCCAGAAACAGCAAAACAGAGCAAGAAAGTGACCATATTTGCCATATAAATAGAGAATAGAAAATCTATCACATCTCAGCTATTCTCTGAACAAATTTAGAAATCTATGCAGAATTGTGATGAGAATAGGTCCACACAGATGTCGGTGAAAAATTATTTGGTTTGTAACATGTCGAGTTTCTCGATAAAAAAAACCGATGACTCCGGAATCAGCGACATTTTCAAAAACTGTGACATTTTCCATTTGCCTGGAAACGCTCCAGAATTGTATAATATGATAGTGAGAAGTAAGTTTAAAGTAAATTATTGAGATTATCACACTATTTTTACCCAGAAACAGCAAAAAAGAGCAAGAAAGTGACCATATTTGCCATATAAATAGAGAATACAAAATCTATCACATCTCAGCTATTCCTTGAACAAATTTAGATATCTATGCAGAATTGTGATGAGACTAGGTCCACACAGATGTCGGTGAAAAATTATTTGGTTTGTAACATGTCGAGTTTCTCGATAAAAAAAACCGATGACTCCGGAATCAGCGACATTTTCAAAAACTGTGACATTTTCCATTTGCCTGGAAACGCTCCAGAATTCTATAATATGATAGTGAGAAGTAAGTTTAAAGTAAATTATTGAGATTATCACACTATTTTTACCCAGAAACAGCAAAAAAGAGCAAGAAAGTGACCATATTTGCCATATAAATAGAGAATACAAAATCTATCACATCTCAGCTATTCTCTGAACAAATTTAGAAATCTATGCAGAATTGTGATGAGAATAGGTCCACACAGATGTCGGTTAAAAATTATTTGGTTTGTAACATGTCCAGTTTCTCGATAAAAAAAACCGATGACTCCGGAATCAGCGACATTTTCAAAAACTGTGACATTTTCCATTTGCCTGGAAACGCTCCAGAATTGTATAATATGATAGTGAGAAGTAAGTTTAAGGTGAATTATTGAGATTATCACACTATTTTTACCCAGAAACAGCAAAAAAGAGCAAGAAAGTGACCATATTTGCCATATAAATAGAGAATACAAAATCTATCACATCTCAGCTATTCTCTGAACAAATTTAGAAATCTATGCAGAATTGTGATGAGAAAAGGTCCACACAGATGTCGGTTAAAAATTATTTGGTTTGTAACATGTCGAGTTTCTCGATAAAAAAAACCGATGACTCAGCGACATTTTCAAAAACTGTGACATTTTACTTTTGCCTGGAAACGCTCCAGAATTGTATAACATGATAGTGAGAAGTAAGTTTAAGGTGAATTATTGAGATTATCACACTATTTTTACCCAGAAACAGCAAAACAGAGCAAGAAAGTGACCATATTTGCCATATAAATAGAGAATAGAAAATCTATCACATCTCAGCTATTCTCTGAACAAATTTAGAAATCTATGCAGAATTGTGATGAGAATAGGTCCACACAGATGTCGGTGAAAAATTATTTGGTTTGTAACATGTCGAGTTTCTCGATAAAAAAAACCGATGACTCCGGAATCAGCGACATTTTCAAAAACTGTGACATTTTCCATTTGCCTGGAAACGCTCCAGAATTGTATAATATGATAGTGAGAAGTAAGTTTAAAGTAAATTATTGAGATTATCACACTATTTTTACCCAGAAACAGCAAAAAAGAGCAAGAAAGTGACCATATTTGCCATATAAATAGAGAATACAAAATCTATCACATCTCAGCTATTCCTTGAACAAATTTAGATATCTATGCAGAATTGTGATGAGACTAGGTCCACACAGATGTCGGTGAAAAATTATTTGGTTTGTAACATGTCGAGTTTCTCGATAAAAAAAACCGATGACTCCGGAATCAGCGACATTTTCAAAAACTGTGACATTTTCCATTTGCCTGGAAACGCTCCAGAATTCTATAATATGATAGTGAGAAGTAAGTTTAAAATAAATTATTGAGATTATCACACTATTTTTACCCAGAAACAGCAAAAAAGAGCAAGAAAGTGACCATATTTGCCATATAAATAGAGAATACAAAATCTATCACATCTCAGCTATTCTTTGAACAAATTTAGAAATCTATGCAGAATTGAGATGAGACTAGGTCCACACAGATGTCGGTTAAAAATTATTTGGTTTGTAACATGTCGAGTTTCTCGATAAAAAAAACCGATGACTCCGGAATCAGCGACATTTTCAAAAACTGTGACATTTTACTTTTGCCTGGAAACGCTCCAGAATTATATAACTTGATAGTGAGAAGTAAGTTTAAGGTGAATTATTGAGATTATCACACTATTTTTACCCAGAAACAGCAAAAAAGAGCAAGAAAGTGACCATATTTGCCATATAAATAGAGAATACAAAATCTATCACATCTCAGCTATTCTATGAACAAATTTAGAAATCTATGCAGAATTGTGATGAGAATAGGTCCACACAGATGTCGGTTAAAAATTATTTGGTTTGTAACATGTCCAGTTTCTCGATAAAAAAAACCGATGACTCCGGAATCAGCGACATTTTCAAAAACTGTGACATTTTCCATTTGCCTGGAAACGCTCCAGAGTTCTATAATATGATAGTGAGAAGTAAGTTTAAAGTAAATTATTGAGATTATCACACTATTTTTACCCAGAAACAGCAAAACAGAGCAAGAAAGTGACCATATTTGCCATATAAATAGAGAATAGAAAATCTATCACATCTCAGCTATTCTCTGAACAAATTTAGAAATCTATGCAGAATTGTGATGAGAATAGGTCCACACAGATGTCGGTTAAAAATTATTTGGTTTGTAACATGTCGAGTTTCTCGATAAAAAAAACCGATGACTCCGGAATCAGCGACATTTTCAAAAACTGTGACATTTTACTTTTGCCTGGAAACGCTCCAGAATTGTACAATATGATAGTGAGAAGTAAGTTTAAGAAGAATTTGACTTTTTCATAGTGTTTCTCGATGAAAAGTCAAAGAACCATGAACCATCGAGAAACTCGACATGCTCCAAACAAAATAATATATATCCAGCATCTGTGAGGACCTATTGGTATCAAAATTCTGCAGAGATATCATCACTACTTCCAATAGAATTGCAGAAAAAAAGCATTCACTATCTGGGAACAAAACGATGAACCCGGGTTCATTGACTTTTTCTCGAGAGACTCGACATGCTCCAAACCAAATAATATTTATCCAGCATCTGTGGGGAATTATTGGTATCAATGTTCTGCAGAGATATCATCACTTCTTCCAATAGAATGGCAGAAATTAAGATTTGATTATCTGGGAAAATAACGATGAACCCGGGTTCATTGACTTTTTATCGAGAAACTCAACATGCTCCAAACCAAATAATATTTATCCAGCATCTGTGAGGACCTATTGGCATCAATGTTCTGCAGAGATATCATCACTTCTTCCAATAGAATAGCAGAAATAAAGCTTTCATTATTTGGGAAAATAACGATGAACCAGGGTTCATTGACTTTTTTTCCAGAAATTCGACATGCTCCAAACCAAATAATATTTATCCAGCATCTGTGAGGACCTATTGCTATCAATGTTCTGCAGAGATATCATCACTTCTTCCAATAGAATAGCAGAAATAAAGCTTTCATTATTTGGGAAAATAACGATGAACCCGGGTTCATTGACTTTTTTTCCAGAAATTCGACATGCTCCAAACCAAATAATATTTATCCAGCATCTGTGAGGACCTATTGGTATCAATGTTCTGCAGAGATATCATCACTTCTTCCAATAGAATAGCAGAAATAAAGCTTTCATTATTTGGGAAAATAACGATGAACCCGGGTTCATTGACTTTTTATCCAGAAACTCGACATGCTCCAAACCAAATAATATTTATCCAGCATCTGTGAGGACCAATTGGCATCAAAATTTTCCAGAGATATCATCACTTCTTCCAAAAGAATCGCAGAAATTAAGCTTTCATTATTTTGGAAAATAACGATGAACCCGGGTTCATTGACTTTTCATCGAGAAACTCGACATGCACCAAACCAAATAATATTTATCCAGCATCTGCGAGGACCTATTGGCATCAAAATTTTCCAGAGATATCATCACTTCTTCCAATAGAATGGCAGAAATTAAGCGTTCATTATTTTGGAAAATAACGATGAACCCGGGTTCATTGACTTTTTATCCAGAAACTCGACATGCTCCAAACCAAATAATATTTATCCAGCATCTGTGAGGACCTATTGGCATCAAAATTTTCCAGAGATATCATCACTTCTTCCAATAGAATGGCAGAAATTAAGCGTTCATTATCTGGGAAAATAGCGATGAACCCGGGTTCATTGACTTTTTATCGAGAAATTCGACATGCTCCAAACCAAATAATATTTATCCAGCATCTGTAAGGACCTATTGGCTTCAAAATCCTGCAGAGATATCATCACTACTTCCAATAGAATAGCAGAAATTAAGATTTCATTATATGGGAAATAACGATGAACTCGGGTTCATTGACTTTTTATCGAGAAACTCGACATGCACCAAACCAAATAATATTTAACCAGCATCTGTGAGGACCTATTGGCATCAAAATTCTCCAGAGATATCATCACTTCTTCCAATAGAAAAGCAGAAATAAAGCTTTCATTATTTGGGAAAATAACGATGAACCCGGGTTCATTGACTTTTTATCCAGAAACTCGACATGCTCCAAACCAAATAATATTTATCCAGCATCTGTGAGGACCTATTGGCTTCAAAATCCTGCAGAGATATCATCACTTCTTCCAATAGAATAGCAGAAATTAAGATTTCATTATCTGGGAAAATAACGATGAACCCGGGTTCATTGACTTTTTATCCAGAAACTCGACATGCTCCAAACCAAATAATATTTATCCAGCATCTGTGAGGAATTATTGGTATCAATGTTCTGCAGAGATATCATCACTTCTTCCAATAGAATAGCAGAAATTAAGCTTTCATTATCTGGGAAAACAACGATGAACCCGGGTTCATTGACTTTTTATCCAGAAACTCGACATGCTCCAAACCAAATAATATTTATCCAGCATCTGTGAGGACCAATTGGCATCAAAATTTTCCAGAGATATCATCACTTCTTCCAATAGAATCGCAGAAATTAAGCTTACATTATTTGGGAAAATAACGATGAACCCGGGTTCATTGACTTTTTATCCAGAAACTCGACATGCTCCAAACCAAATAGTATTTATCCAGCATCTGTGAGGACCTATTGGTATCAATGTTCTGCAGAGATATCATCACTTCTTCCAATAGAATAGCAGAAATAAAGCTTTCATTATTTGGGAAAATAACGATGAACCCGGGTTCATTGACTTTTTATCGAGAAACTCGACATGCTCCAAACCAAATAATATTTATCCAGCATCTGTGAGGACCAATTGGCATCAAAATTTTCCAGAGATATCATCACTTCTTCCAAAAGAATCGCAGAAATTAAGCGTTCATTATCTGGGAAAATAACGATGAACCCGGGTTCATTGACTTTTTATCGAGAAATTCGACATGCTCCAAACCAAATAATATTTATCCAGCATCTGTGAGGACCTATTGGCTTCAAAATTCTGCAGAGATATCATCACTACTTCCAATAGAATAGCAGAAATAAAGCTTTCATTATCTGGGAATACAACGATGAACCCGGGTTCATTGACTTTTCATCGAGAAACTCGACATGCTCCAAACCAAATAATATTTATCCAGCATCTGTGAGGACCTATTGGTATCAATGTTCTGCAGAGATATCATCACTTCTTCCAATAGAATATCAGAAATAAAGCTTTCATTATTTGGGAAAATAACGATGAACCCGGGTTCATTGACTTTTTATCCAGAAACTCGACATGCTCCAAACCAAATAATATTTATCCAGCATCTGTGAGGACCTATTGGTATCAATGTTCTGCAGAGATATCATCACTTCTTCCAATAGAATAGCAGAAATAAAGCTTTCATTATTTGGGAAAATAACGATGAACCCGGGTTCATTGACTTTTTATCCAGAAACTCGACATGCACCAAACCAAATAATATTTATCCAGCATCTGTGAGGACCTATTGGTATCAATGTTCTGCAGAGATATCATCACTTCTTCGAATAGAATGGCAGAAATTAAGCTTTCATTATCTGGGAAAATAACGATGAACCCGGGTTCATTGACTTTTTTTCCAGAAATTCGACATGCTCCAAACCAAATAATATTTATCCAGCATCTGTGAGGACCTATTGGCTTCAAAATCCTGCAGAGATATCATCACTACTTCCAATAGAATAGCAGAAATTAAGCTTTCATTATTTGGGAAAATAACGATGAACCCGGGTTCATTGACTTTTTATCGAGAAACTCGACATGCTCCAAACCAAATAATATTTATCCAGCATCTGTGAGGACCTATTGGTATCAATGTTCTGCAGAGATATCATCACTTCTTCCAATAGAATAGCAGAAATAAAGCTTTCATTATTTGGGAAAAAACGATGAACCCGGGTTCATTGACTTTTTTTCCAGAAATTCGACATGCTCCAAACCAAATAATATTTATCCAGCATCTGTGAGGACCTATTGGTATCAATGTTCTGCAGAGATATCATCACTTCTTCCAATAGAATAGCAGAAATAAAGCTTTCATTATTTGGGAAAATAACGATGAACCCGGGTTCATTGACTTTTTATCGAGAAACTCGACATGCTCCAAACCAAATAATATTTATCCAGCATCTGTGAGGACCTATTGGCATCAAAATTTTCCAGAGATTTCATCACTTCTTCCAATAGAATAGCAGAAATTAAGCTTTCATTATCTGGGAAAATAACGATGAACCCGGGTTCATTGACTTTTTTTCCAGAAATTCGACATGCTCCAAACCAAATAATATTTATCCAGCATCTGTGAGGACCTATTGGCTTCAAAATCCTGCAGAGATATCATCATTCCTTCCAATAGAATAGCAGAAATTAAGCTTTCATTATCTGGGAATACAACGATGAACCCGGGTTCATTGACTTTTTATCGAGAAACTCGACATGCTCCAAACCAAATAATATTTATCCAGCATCTGTGAGGACCTATTGGCTTCAAAATTCTGCAGAGATATCATCACTACTTCCAATAGAATAGCAGAAACTAAGCTTTCATTATCTGGGAATACAACGATGAACCCGGGTTCATTGACTTTTTATCGAGAAACTCGACATGCTCCAAACCAAATAATATTTATCCAGCATCTGTGAGGACCTATTGGTATCAATGTTCTGCAGAGACATCATCACTTCTTCGAATAGAATAGCAGAAATAAAGCTTTCATTATTTGGGAAAACAACGATGAACCCGGGTTCATTGACTTTTTATCCAGAAACTCGACATGCTCCAAACCAAATAATATTTATCCAGCATCTGTGAGGACCTATTGGTATCAATGTTCTGCAGAGATAACATCACTTCTTCGAATAGAATGGCAGAAATTAAGCTTTCATTATCTGGGAAAATAACGATGAACCCGGGTTCATTGACTTTTTTTCCAGAAATTCGACATGCTCCAAACCAAATAATATTTATCCAGCATCTGTGAGGAATTATTGGTATCAATGTTCTGCAGAGATATCATCACTTCTTCCAATAGAATAGCAGAAATTAAGATTTCATTATATGGGAAAATAACGATGAACCCGGGTTCATTGACTTTTTATCCAGAAACTCGACATGCTCCAAACCAAATAATATTTATCCAGCATCTGTGAGGAATTATTGGTATCAATGTTCTGCAGAGATATCATCACTTCTTCCAATAGAATAGCAGAAATTAAGCTTTCATTATCTGGGAAAACAACGATGAACCCGGGTTCATTGACTTTTTATCCAGAAACTCGACATGCTCCAAACCAAATAATATTTATCCAGCATCTATGAGGACCTATTGGCATCAAAATTTTCCAGAGATATCATCACTTCTTCCAATAGAATCGCAGAAATTAAGCTTTCATTATTTGGGAAAATAACGATGAACCCGGGTTCATTGACTTTTTATCCAGAAACTCGACATGCTCCAAACCAAATAATATTTATCCAGCATCTGTGAGGACCTATTGGTATCAATGTTCTGCAGAGATATCATCACTTCTTCCAATAGAATGACAGAAATAAAGCTTTCATTATTTTGGAAAATAACGATGAACCCGGGTTCATTGACTTTTTATCGAGAAACTCGACATGCTCCAAACCAAATAATATTTATCCAGCATCTGTGAGGACCTATTGGTATCAATGTTCTGCAGAGATATCATCACTTCTTCCAATAGAATAGCAGAAATTAAGCTTTCATTATTTGGGAAAATAACGATGAACCCGGGTTCATTGACTTTTTATCCAGAAACTCGACATGCTCCAAACCAAATAATATTTATCCAGCATCTGTGAGGACCTATTGGTATCAATGTTCTGCAGAGATATCATCACTTCTTCCAATAGAATAGCAGAAATAAAGCTTTCATTATCTGGGAAAATAACGATGAACCCGGGTTCATTGACTTTTTATCGAGAAACTCGACATGCTCCAAACCAAATAATATTTATCCAGCATCTGTGAGGACCAATTGGCATCAAAATTTTCCAGAGATATCATCACTTCTTCCAAAAGAATGGCAGAAATTAAGCTTTCATTATTTTGGAAAATAACGATGAACCCGGGTTCATTGACTTTTTATCCAGAAACTCGACATGCACCAAACCAAATAATATTTATCCAGCATCTGTGAGGACCTATTGGCATCAAAATTTTCCAGAGATATCATCACTTCTTCCAATAGAATGGCAGAAATTAAGCGTTCATTATCTGGGAAAATAGCGATGAACCCGGGTTCATTGACTTTTTATCGAGAAATTCGACATGCTCCAAACCAAATAATATTTATCCAGCATCTGTGAGGACCTATTGGCTTCAAAATTCAGCAGAGATATCATCACTACTTCCAATAGAATAGCAGAAATAAAGCTTTCATTATCTGGGAATACAACGATGAACCCGGGTTCATTGACTTTTCATCGAGAAACTCGACATGCTCCAAACCAAATAATATTTATCCAGCATCTGTGAGGACCTATTGGTATCAATGTTCTGCAGAGACATCATCACTTCTTCCAATAGAATAGCAGAAATAAAGCTTTCATTATTTGGGAAAATAACGATGAACCCGGGTTCATTGACTTTTTATCCAGAAACTCGACATGCTCCAAACCAAATAATATTTATCCAGCATCTGTGAGGACCTATTGGTATCAATGTTCTGCAGAGATATCATCACTTCTTCCAATAGAATAGCAGAAATAAAGCTTTCATTATTTGGGAAAATAACGATGAACCCGGGTTCATTGACTTTTTATCCAGAAACTCGACATGCACCAAACCAAATAATATTTATCCAGCATCTGTGAGGACCTATTGGTATCAATGTTCTACAGAGATATCATCACTTCTTCGAATAGAATGGCAGAAATTAAGCTTTCATTATCTGGGAAAATAACGATGAACCCGGGTTCATTGACTTTTTTTCCAGAAATTCGACATGCTCCAAACCAAATAATATTTATCCAGCATCTGTGAGGACCTATTGGTATCAATGTTCTGCAGAGATATCATCACTTCTTCCAATAGAATAGCAGAAATAAAGCTTTCATTATTTGGGAAAAAACGATGAACCCGGGTTCATTGACTTTTTTTCCAGAAATTCGACATGCTCCAAACCAAATAATATTTATCCAGCATCTGTGAGGACCAATTGGCATCAAAATTTTCCAGAGATATCATCACTTCTTCCAAAAGAATCGCAGAAATTAAGCTTTCATTATTTTGGAAAATAACGATGAACCCGGGTTCATTGACTTTTCATCGAGAAACTCGACATGCGCCAAACCAAATAATATTTATCCAGCATCTGTGAGGACCTATTGGCTTCAAAATTCTGCAGAGATATCATCACTACTTCCAATAGAATAGCAGAAACTAAGCTTTCATTATCTGGGAATACAACGATGAACCCGGGTTCATTGACTTTTTTTCCAGAAATTCGACATGCTCCAAACCAAATAATATTTATCCAGCATCTGTGAGGACCAATTGGCATCAAAATTTTCCAGAGATATCATCACTTCTTCCAAAAGAATCGCAGAAATTAAGCTTTCATTATTTTGGAAAATAACGATGAACCCGGGTTCATTGACTTTTCATCGAGAAACTCGACATGCGCCAAAACAAATAATATTTATCCAGCATCTGTGAGGACCTATTGGTATCAATGTTCTGCAGAGATATCATCACTTCTTCCAATAGAATAGCAGAAATAAAGCTTTCATTATTTGGGAAAATAACGATGAACCCGGGTTCATTGACTTTTTATCGAGAAACTCGACATGCTCCAAACCAAATAATATTTATCCAGCATCTGTGAGGACCAATTGGCATCAAAATTTTCCAGAGATATCATCACTTCTTCCAAAAGAATCGCAGAAATTAAGCTTTCATTATTTGGGAAAATAACGATGAACCCGGGTTCATTGACTTTTTTTCCAGAAACTCGACATGCTCCAAACCAAATAATATTTATCCAGCATCTGTGAGGACCTATTGGCTTCAAAATTCTGCAGAGATCTCATCACTTCTTCCAAAAGAATAGCAGCAATTAAGCTTTCACTATCTGGGAAAACAACGATGAACCCGGGTTCATTGACTTTTTATCCAGAAACTCGACATGCTCCAAACCAAATAATATTTATCCAGCATCTGTGAGGACCTATTGGCATCAAAATTTTCCAGAGATATCATCACTTCTTCCAATAGAATCGCAGAAATTAAGCTTTCATTATTTGGGAAAATAACGATGAACCCGGGTTCATTGACTTTTTATCCAGAAACTCGACATGCTCCAAACCAAATAATATTTATCCAGCATCTGTGAGGACCTATTGGTATCAATGTTCTGCAGAGATATCATCACTTCTTCCAATAGAATAGCAGAAATTAAGCTTTCATTATCTGGGAAAACAACGATGAACCCGGGTTCATTGACTTTTTATCCAGAAACTTGACATGCTCCAAACCAAATAATATTTATCCAGCATCTGTGAGGACCTATTGGCATCAAAATTTTCCAGAGATATCATCACTTCTTCCAATAGAATCGCAGAAATTAAGCTTTCATTATTTGGGAAAATAACGATGAACCCGGGTTCATTGACTTTTTATCCAGAAACTCGACATGCTCCAAACCAAATAATATTTATCCAGCATCTGTGAGGACCTACTGGTATCAATGTTCTGCAGAGATATCATCACTTCTTACAATAGAATAGCAGAAATAAAGCTTTCATTATTTGGGAAAATAACGATGAACCCGGGTTCATTGACTTTTTATCGAGAAACTCGACATGCTCCAAACCAAATAATATTTATCCAGCATCTGTGAGGACCTATTGGTATCAATGTTCTGCAGAGATATCATCACTTCTTCGAATAGAATGGCAGAAATTAAGCTTTCATTATCTGGGAAAATAACGATGAACCCGGGTTCATTGACTTTTTTTCCAGAAATTCGACATGCTCCAAACCAAATAATATTTATCCAGCATCTGTGAGGACCTATTGGCTTCAAAATCCTGCAGAGATATCATCACTTCTTCCAATAGAATAGCAGAAATTAAGATTTCATTATATGGGAAAAAACGATGAACTCGGGTTCATTGACTTTTTATCGAGAAACTCGACATGCTCCAAACCAAATAATATTTATCCAGCATCTGTGAGGACCTATTGGCATCAAAATTCTCCAGAGATATCATCACTTCTTCCAATAGAATAGCAGAAATAAAGCTTTCATTATTTGGGAAAATAACGATGAACCCGGGTTCATTGACTTTTTATCGAGAAACTCGACATGCTCCAAACCAAATAATATTTATCCAGCATCTGTGAGGAATTATTGGCATCAATGTTCTGCAGAGATATCATCACTTCTTCCAATAGAATGGCAGAAATTAAGCTTTCATTATCTGGGAAAATAACGATGAACCCGGGTTCATTGACTTTTTTTCCAGAAATTCGACATGCTCCAAACCAAATAATATTTATCCAGCATCTGTGAGGACCTATTGGCTTCAAAATCCTGCAGAGATATCATCACTACTTCCAATAGAATAGCAGAAATAAAGCTTTCATTATTTGGGAAAATAACGATGAACCCGGGTTCATTGACTTTTTATCGAGAAACTCGACATGCTCCAAACCAAATAATATTTATCCAGCATCTGTGAGGACCAATTGGCATCAAAATTTTCCAGAGATATCATCACTTCTTCCAAAAGAATGGCAGAAATTAAGCGTTCATTATCTGGGAAAATAGCGATGAACCCGGGTTCATTGACTTTTTATCGAGAAATTCGACATGCTCCAAACCAAATAATATTTATCCAGCATCTGTGAGGACCTATTGGCTTCAAAATTCTGCAGAGATATCATCACTACTTCCAATAGAATAGCAGAAACTAAGCTTTCATTATCTGGGAATACAACGATGAACCCGGGTTCATTGACTTTTTATCGAGAAACTCGACATGCTCCAAACCAAATAATATTTATCCAGCATCTGTGAGGACCTATTGGCTTCAAAATTCTGCAGAGATCTCATCACTTCTTCCAAAAGAATAGCAGAAATTAAGCTTTCACTATCTGGGAAAACAACGATGAACCCGGGTTCATTGACTTTTTATCCAGAAACTCGACATGCTCCAAACCAAATAATATTTATCCAGCATCTGTGAGGACCTATTGGTATCAATGTTCTGCAGAGATATCATCACTTCTTCCAATAGAATAGCAGAAATTAAGCTTTCATTATTTGGGAAAATAACGATGAACCCGGGTTCATTGACTTTTTATCGAGAAACTCGACATGCTCCAAACCAAATAATATTTATCCAGCATCTGTGAGAAATTATTGGTATCAATGTTCTGCAGAGATATCATCACTTCTTCCAATAGAATAGCAGAAATTAAGCTTTCATTATCTGGGAAAACAACGATGAACCCGGGTTCATTGACTTTTTATCCAGAAACTTGACATGCTCCAAACCAAATAATATTTATCCAGCATCTGTGAGGACCTATTGGCATCAAAATTTTCCAGAGATATCATCACTTCTTCCAATAGAATCGCAGAAATTAAGCTTTCATTATTTGGGAAAATAACGATGAACCCGGGTTCATTGACTTTTTATCCAGAAACTCGACATGCTCCAAACCAAATAATATTTATCCAGCATCTGTGAGGACCTATTGGTATCAATGTTCTGCAGAGATATCATCACTTCTTCCAATAGAATAGCAGAAATAAAGCTTTCATTATTTGGGAAAATAACGATGAACCCGGGTTCATTGACTTTTTATCCAGAAACTCGACATGCTCCAAACCAAATAATATTTATCCAGCATCTGTGAGGACCTATTGGCATCAAAATTTTCCAGAGATATCATCACTTCTTCCAATAGAATAGCAGAAACTAAGCTTTCATTATCTGGGAATACAACGATGAACCCGGGTTCATTGACTTTTTTTCCAGAAATTCGACATGCTCCAAACCAAATAATATTTATCCAGCATCTGTGAGGACCTATTGGCTTCAAAATCCTGCAGAGATATCATCACTTCTTCCAATAGAATAGCAGAAATTAAGATTTCATTATATGGGAAAAAACGATGAACTCGGGTTCATTGACTTTTTATCGAGAAACTCGACATGCTCCAAACCAAATAATATTTATCCAGCATCTGTGAGGACCTATTGGCATCAAAATTCTCCAGAGATATCATCACTTCTTCCAATAGAATAGCAGAAATAAAGCTTTCATTATTTGGGAAAATAACGATGAACCCGGGTTCATTGACTTTTTATCCAGAAACTCGACATGCTCCAAACCAAATAATATTTATCCAGCATCTGTGAGGAATTATTGGCATCAATGTTCTGCAGAGATATCATCACTTCTTCCAATAGAATGGCAGAAATTAAGCTTTCATTATCTGGGAATACAACGATGAACCCGGGTTCATTGACTTTTTATCGAGAAACTCGACATGCTCCAAACCAAATAATATTTATCCAGCATCTGTGAGGACCTATTGGTATCAATGTTCTGCAGAGATATCATCACTTCTTCCAATGGAATAGTAGAAATAAAGCTTTCATTATTTGGGAAAATAACGATGAACCCGGGTTCATTGACTTTTTATCGAGAAACTCGACATGCTCCAAACCAAATAATATTTATCCAGCATCTGTGAGGACCAATTGGCATCAAAATTTTCCAGAGATATCATCACTTCTTCCAAAAGAATCGCAGAAATTAAGCTTTCATTATTTTGGAAAATAACGATGAACCCGGGTTCATTGACTTTTCATCGAGAAACTCGACATGCGCCAAACCAAATAATATTTATCCAGCATCTGTGAGGACCTATTGGCTTCAAAATTCTGCAGAGATATCATCACTACTTCCAATAGAATAGCAGAAACTAAGCTTTCATTATCTGGGAATACAACGATGAACCCGGGTTCATTGACTTTTTATCGAGAAACTCGACATGCTCCAAACCAAATAATATTTATCCAGCATCTGTGAGGACCTATTGGCTTCAAAATTCTGCAGAGATCTCATCACTTCTTCCAAAAGAATAGCAGCAATTAAGCTTTCACTATCTGGGAAAACAACGATGAACCCGGGTTCATTGACTTTTTATCCAGAAACTCGACATGCTCCAAACCAAATAATATTTATCCAGCATCTGTGAGGACCTATTGGCATCAAAATTTTCCAGAGATATCATCACTTCTTCCAATAGAATCGCAGAAATTAAGCTTTCATTATTTGGGAAAATAACGATGAACCCGGGTTCATTGACTTTTTATCCAGAAACTCGACATGCTCCAAACCAAATAATATTTATCCAGCATCTGTGAGGACCTATTGGCTTCAAAATTCTGCAGAGATCTCATCACTTCTTCCAAAAGAATAGCAGAAATTAAGCTTTCACTATCTGGGAAAACAACGATGAACCCGGGTTCATTGACTTTTTATCCAGAAACTCGACATGCTCCAAACCAAATAATATTTATCCAGCATCTGTGAGGACCTATTGGTATCAATGTTCTGCAGAGATATCATCACTTCTTCCAATAGAATAGCAGAAATTAAGCTTTCATTATTTGGGAAAATAACGATGAACCCGGGTTCATTGACTTTTTATCGAGAAACTCGACATGCTCCAAACCAAATAATATTTATCCAGCATCTGTGAGAAATTATTGGTATCAATGTTCTGCAGAGATATCATCACTTCTTCCAATAGAATAGCAGAAATTAAGCTTTCATTATCTGGGAAAACAACGATGAACCCGGGTTCATTGACTTTTTATCCAGAAACTTGACATGCTCCAAACCAAATAATATTTATCCAGCATCTGTGAGGACCTATTGGCATCAAAATTTTCCAGAGATATCATCACTTCTTCCAATAGAATCGCAGAAATTAAGCTTTCATTATTTGGGAAAATAACGATGAACCCGGGTTCATTGACTTTTTATCCAGAAACTCGACATGCTCCAAACCAAATAATATTTATCCAGCATCTGTGAGGACCTATTGGTATCAATGTTCTGCAGAGATATCATCACTTCTTCCAATAGAATAGCAGAAATAAAGCTTTCATTATTTGGGAAAATAACGATGAACCCGGGTTCATTGACTTTTTATCCAGAAACTCGACATGCTCCAAACCAAATAATATTTATCCAGCATCTGTGAGGACCTATTGGCATCAAAATTTTCCAGAGATATCATCACTTCTTCCAATAGAATAGCAGAAACTAAGCTTTCATTATCTGGGAATACAACGATGAACCCGGGTTCATTGACTTTTTTTCCAGAAATTCGACATGCTCCAAACCAAATAATATTTATCCAGCATCTGTGAGGACCTATTGGCTTCAAAATCCTGCAGAGATATCATCACTTCTTCCAATAGAATAGCAGAAATTAAGATTTCATTATATGGGAAAAAACGATGAACTCGGGTTCATTGACTTTTTATCGAGAAACTCGACATGCTCCAAACCAAATAATATTTATCCAGCATCTGTGAGGACCTATTGGCATCAAAATTCTCCAGAGATATCATCACTTCTTCCAATAGAATAGCAGAAATAAAGCTTTCATTATTTGGGAAAATAACGATGAACCCGGGTTCATTGACTTTTTATCCAGAAACTCGACATGCTCCAAACCAAATAATATTTATCCAGCATCTGTGAGGAATTATTGGCATCAATGTTCTGCAGAGATATCATCACTTCTTCCAATAGAATGGCAGAAATTAAGCTTTCATTATCTGGGAATACAACGATGAACCCGGGTTCATTGACTTTTTATCGAGAAACTCGACATGCTCCAAACCAAATAATATTTATCCAGCATCTGTGAGGACCTATTGGTATCAATGTTCTGCAGAGATATCATCACTTCTTCCAATGGAATAGTAGAAATAAAGCTTTCATTATTTGGGAAAATAACGATGAACCCGGGTTCATTGACTTTTTATCGAGAAACTCGACATGCTCCAAACCAAATAATATTTATCCAGCATCTGTGAGGACCAATTGGCATCAAAATTTTCCAGAGATATCATCACTTCTTCCAAAAGAATCGCAGAAATTAAGCTTTCATTATTTTGGAAAATAACGATGAACCCGGGTTCATTGACTTTTCATCGAGAAACTCGACATGCGCCAAACCAAATAATATTTATCCAGCATCTGTGAGGACCTATTGGCTTCAAAATTCTGCAGAGATATCATCACTACTTCCAATAGAATAGCAGAAACTAAGCTTTCATTATCTGGGAATACAACGATGAACCCGGGTTCATTGACTTTTTATCGAGAAACTCGACATGCTCCAAACCAAATAATATTTATCCAGCATCTGTGAGGACCTATTGGCTTCAAAATTCTGCAGAGATCTCATCACTTCTTCCAAAAGAATAGCAGCAATTAAGCTTTCACTATCTGGGAAAACAACGATGAACCCGGGTTCATTGACTTTTTATCCAGAAACTCGACATGCTCCAAACCAAATAATATTTATCCAGCATCTGTGAGGACCTATTGGCATCAAAATTTTCCAGAGATATCATCACTTCTTCCAATAGAATCGCAGAAATTAAGCTTTCATTATTTGGGAAAATAACGATGAACCCGGGTTCATTGACTTTTTATCCAGAAACTCGACATGCTCCAAACCAAATAATATTTATCCAGCATCTGTGAGGACCTATTGGTATCAATGTTCTGCAGAGATATCATCACTTCTTCCAATAGAATAGCAGAAATTAAGCTTTCATTATCTGGGAAAACAACGATGAACCCGGGTTCATTGACTTTTTATCCAGAAACTTGACATGCTCCAAACCAAATAATATTTATCCAGCATCTGTGAGGACCTATTGGCATCAAAATTTTCCAGAGATATCATCACTTCTTCCAATAGAATCGCAGAAATTAAGCTTTCATTATTTGGGAAAATAACGATGAACCCGGGTTCATTGACTTTTTATCCAGAAACTCGACATGCTCCAAACCAAATAATATTTATCCAGCATCTGTGAGGACCTACTGGTATCAATGTTCTGCAGAGATATCATCACTTCTTACAATAGAATAGCAGAAATAAAGCTTTCATTATTTGGGAAAATAACGATGAACCCGGGTTCATTGACTTTTTATCGAGAAACTCGACATGCTCCAAACCAAATAATATTTATCCAGCATCTGTGAGGACCTATTGGTATCAATGTTCTGCAGAGATATCATCACTTCTTCGAATAGAATGGCAGAAATTAAGCTTTCATTATCTGGGAAAATAACGATGAACCCGGGTTCATTGACTTTTTTTCCAGAAATTCGACATGCTCCAAACCAAATAATATTTATCCAGCATCTGTGAGGACCTATTGGCTTCAAAATCCTGCAGAGATATCATCACTACTTCCAATAGAATAGCAGAAATTAAGATTTCATTATATGGGAAAAAACGATGAACTCGGGTTCATTGACTTTTTATCGAGAAACTCGACATGCTCCAAACCAAATAATATTTATCCAGCATCTGTGAGGACCTATTGGCATCAAAATTCTCCAGAGATATCATCACTTCTTCCAATAGAATAGCAGAAATAAAGCTTTCATTATTTGGGAAAATAACGATGAACCCGGGTTCATTGACTTTTTATCGAGAAACTCGACATGCTCCAAACCAAATAATATTTATCCAGCATCTGTGAGGAATTATTGGCATCAATGTTCTGCAGAGATATCATCACTTCTTCCAATAGAATGGCAGAAATTAAGCTTTCATTATCTGGGAAAATAACGATGAACCCGGGTTCATTGACTTTTTTTCCAGAAATTCGACATGCTCCAAACCAAATAATATTTATCCAGCATCTGTGAGGACCAATTGGCTTCAAAATCCTGCAGAGATATCATCACTACTTCCAATAGAATAGCAGAAATTAAGATTTCATTATATGGGAAAATAACGATGAACCCGGGTTCATTGACTTTTTATCCAGAAACTCGACATGCTCCAAACCAAATAATATTTATCCAGCATCTGTGAGGAATTATTGGTATCAATGTTCTGCAGAGATATCATCACTTCTTCCAATAGAATAGCAGAAATTAAGCTTTCATTATCTGGGAAAACAACGATGAACCCGGGTTCATTGACTTTTTATCCAGAAACTCGACATGCTCCAAACCAAATAATATTTATCCAGCATCTGTGAGGACCTATTGGCTTCAAAATTCTGCAGAGATATCATCACTACTTCCAATAGAATAGCAGAAACTAAGCTTTCATTATCTGGGAATACAACGATGAACCCGGGTTCATTGACTTTTTATCCAGAAACTCGACATGCTCCAAACCAAATAGTATTTATCCAGCATCTGTGAGGACCTATTGGTATCAATGTTCTGCAGAGATATCATCACTTCTTCCAATAGAATAGCAGAAATAAAGCTTTCATTATTTGGGAAAATAACGATGAACCCGGGTTCATTGACTTTTTATCGAGAAACTCGACATGCTCCAAACCAAATAATATTTATCCAGCATCTGTGAGGACCTATTGGTATCAATGTTCTGCAGAGATATCATCACTTCTTCCAATAGAATAGCAGAAATTAAGCTTTCATTATTTGGGAAAATAACGATGAACCCGGGTTCATTGACTTTTTATCGAGAAACTCGACATGCTCCAAACCAAATAATATTTATCCAGCATCTGTGAGGACCTATTGGTATCAATGTTCTGCAGAGATATCATCACTTCTTCCAATAGAATAGCAGAAATAAAGCTTTCATTATCTGGGAAAATAACGATGAACCCGGGTTCATTGACTTTTTATCCAGAAACTCGACATGCTCCAAACCAAATAATATTTATCCAGCATCTGTGAGGACCAATTGGCATCAAAATTTTCCAGAGATATCATCACTTCTTCCAAAAGAATCGCAGAAATTAAGCTTTCATTATTTTGGAAAATAACGATGAACCCGGGTTCATTGACTTTTTATCCAGAAACTCGACATGCACCAAACCAAATAATATTTATCCAGCATCTGTGAGGACCTATTGGCATCAAAATTTTCCAGAGATATCATCACTTCTTCCAATAGAATGGCAGAAATTAAGCGTTCATTATCTGGGAAAATAGCGATGAACCCGGGTTCATTGACTTTTTATCGAGAAATTCGACATGCTCCAAACCAAATAATATTTATCCAGCATCTGTGAGGACCTATTGGCTTCAAAATTCTGCAGAGATATCATCACTACTTCCAATAGAATAGCAGAAATAAAGCTTTCATTATCTGGGAATACAACGATGAACCCGGGTTCATTGACTTTTTATCGAGAAACTCGACATGCTCCAAACCAAATAATATTTATCCAGCATCTGTGAGGACCTATTGGTATCAATGTTCTGCAGAGATATCATCACTTCTTCCAATAGAATAGCAGAAATAAAGCTTTCATTATTTGGGAAAATAACGATGAGCCCGGGTTCATTGACTTTTTATCGAGAAACTCGACATGCTCCAAACCAAATAATATTTATCCAGCATCTGTGAGGACCTATTGGCTTCAAAATTCTGCAGAGATATCATCACTACTTCCAATAGAATAGCAGAAATAAAGCTTTCATTATCTGGGAATACAACGATGAACCCGGGTTCATTGACTTTTTATCGAGAAACTCGACATGCTCCAAACCAAATAATATTTATCCAGCATCTGTGAGGACCTATTGGTATCAATGTTCTGCAGAGATATCATCACTTCTTCCAATAGAATAGCAGAAATAAAGCTTTCATTATTTGGGAAAATAACGATGAACCCGGGTTCATTGACTTTTTATCGAGAAACTCGACATGCTCCAAACCAAATAATATTTATCCAGCATCTGTGAGGACCAATTGGCATCAAAATTTTCCAGAGATATCATCACTTCTTCCAATAGAATAGCAGAAATTAAGCTTTCATTATCTGGGAAAACAACGATGAACCCGGGTTCATTGACTTTTTATCGAGAAACTCGACATGCTCCAAACCAAATAATATTTATCCAGCATCTGTGAGGACCTATTGGCATCAAAATTTTCCAGAGATATCATCACTTCTTCCAATAGAATAGCAGAAATTAAGCTTTCATTATCTGGGAAAATAACGATGAACCCGGGTTCATTGACTTTTTTTCCAGAAATTCGACATGCTCCAAACCAAATAATATTTATCCAGCATCTGTGAGGACCTATTGGTATCAATGTTCTGCAGAGATATCATCACTTCTTCCAATAGATTGGCAGAAATTAAGCTTTCATTATCTGGGAAAATAACGATGAACCCGGGTTCATTGACTTTTTTTCCAGAAATTCGACATGCTCCAAACCAAATAATATTTATCCAGCATCTGTGAGGACCTATTGGTATCAATGTTCTGCAGAGATATCATCACTTCTTCCAATAGAATAGCAGAAATTAAGATTTCATTATATGGGAAAATAACGATGAACCCGGGTTCATTGACTTTTTATCCAGAAACTCGACATGCTCCAAACCAAATAATATTTATCCAGCATCTGTGAGGAATTATTGGTATCAATGTTCTGCAGAGATATCATCACTTCTTCCAATAGAATAGCAGAAATTAAGCTTTCATTATCTGGGAAAACAACGATGAACCCGGGTTCATTGACTTTTTATCCAGAAACTCGACATGCTCCAAACCAAATAATATTTATCCAGCATCTGTGAGGACCTATTGGCATCAAAATTTTCCAGAGATATCATCACTTCTTCCAATAGAATCGCAGAAATTAAGCTTTCATTATTTGGGAAAATAACGATGAACCCGGGTTCATTGACTTTTTATCCAGAAACTCGACATGCTCCAAACCAAATAATATTTATCCAGCATCTGTGAGGACCTATTGGTATCAATGTTCTGCAGAGATATCATCACTTCTTCCAATAGAATAGCAGAAATAAAGCTTTCATTATTTAGGAAAATAACGATGAACCCGGGTTCATTGACTTTTTATCCAGAAACTCGACATGCTCCAAACCAAATAATATTTATCCAGCATCTGTGAGGACCTATTGGTATCAATGTTCTGCAGAGATATCATCACTTCTTCCAATAGAATAGCAGAAATAAAGCTTTCATTATTTAGGAAAATAACGATGAACCCGGGTTCATTGACTTTTTATCCAGAAACTCGACATGCTCCAAACCAAATAATATTTATCCAGCATCTGTGAGGCCCTATTGGTATCAATGTTCTGCAGAGATATCATCACTTCTTCGAATAGAATGGCAGAAATTAAGCTTTCATTATCTGGGAAAATAACGATGAACCCGGGTTCATTGACTTTTTTTCCAGAAATTCGACATGCTCCAAACCAAATAATATTTATCCAGCATCTGTGAGGACCTATTGGCTTCAAAATTCTGCAGAGATATCATCACTACTTCCAATAGAAGAGCAGAAACTAAGCTTTCATTATCTGGGAATACAACGATGAACCCGGGTTCATTGACTTTTTATCGAGAAACTCGACATGCTCCAAACCAAATAATATTTATCCAGCATCTGTGAGGACCTATTGGTATCAATGTTCTGCAGAGATATCATCACTTCTTCCAATAGAATAGCAGAAATTAAGCTTTCATTATTTGGGAAAATAACGATGAACCCGGGTTCATTGACTTTTTATCGAGAAACTCGACATGCTCCAAACCAAATAATATTTATCCAGCATCTGTGAGGACCTATTGGCTTCAAAATTCTGCAGAGATATCATCACTACTTCCAATAGAATAGCAGAAATAAAGCTTTCATTATCTGGGAATACAACGATGAACCCGGGTTCATTGACTTTTTATCGAGAAACTCGACATGCTCCAAACCAAATAATATTTATCCAGCATCTGTGAGGACCTATTGGTATCAATGTTCTGCAGAGATATCATCACTTCTTCCAATAGAATAGCAGAAATAAAGCTTTCATTATTTGGGAAAATAACGATGAACCCGGGTTCATTGACTTTTTATCGAGAAACTCGACATGCTCCAAACCAAATAATATTTATCCAGCATCTGTGAGGACCAATTGGCATCAAAATTTTCCAGAGATATCATCACTTCTTCCAATAGAATAGCAGAAATTAAGCTTTCATTATCTGGGAAAACAACGATGAACCCGGGTTCATTGACTTTTTATCGAGAAACTCGACATGCTCCAAACCAAATAATATTTATCCAGCATCTGTGAGGACCTATTGGCATCAAAATTTTCCAGAGATATCATCACTTCTTCCAATAGAATAGCAGAAATTAAGCTTTCATTATCTGGGAAAATAACGATGAACCCGGGTTCATTGACTTTTTTTCCAGAAATTCGACATGCTCCAAACCAAATAATATTTATCCAGCATCTGTGAGGACCTATTGGTATCAATGTTCTGCAGAGATATCATCACTTCTTCCAATAGAATGGCAGAAATTAAGCTTTCATTATCTGGGAAAATAACGATGAACCCGGGTTCATTGACTTTTTTTCCAGAAATTCGACATGCTCCAAACCAAATAATATTTATCCAGCATCTGTGAGGACCTATTGGTATCAATGTTCTGCAGAGATATCATCACTTCTTCCAATAGAATAGCAGAAATTAAGATTTCATTATATGGGAAAATAACGATGAACCCGGGTTCATTGACTTTTTATCCAGAAACTCGACATGCTCCAAACCAAATAATATTTATCCAGCATCTGTGAGGAATTATTGGTATCAATGTTCTGCAGAGATATCATCACTTCTTCCAATAGAATAGCAGAAATTAAGCTTTCATTATCTGGGAAAACAACGATGAACCCGGGTTCATTGACTTTTTATCCAGAAACTCGACATGCTCCAAACCAAATAATATTTATCCAGCATCTGTGAGGACCTATTGGCATCAAAATTTTCCAGAGATATCATCACTTCTTCCAATAGAATCGCAGAAATTAAGCTTTCATTATTTGGGAAAATAACGATGAACCCGGGTTCATTGACTTTTTATCCAGAAACTCGACATGCTCCAAACCAAATAATATTTATCCAGCATCTGTGAGGACCTATTGGTATCAATGTTCTGCAGAGATATCATCACTTCTTCCAATAGAATAGCAGAAATAAAGCTTTCATTATTTAGGAAAATAACGATGAACCCGGGTTCATTGACTTTTTATCCAGAAACTCGACATGCTCCAAACCAAATAATATTTATCCAGCATCTGTGAGGACCTATTGGTATCAATGTTCTGCAGAGATATCATCACTTCTTCCAATAGAATAGCAGAAATAAAGCTTTCATTATTTGGGAAAATAACGATGAACCCGGGTTCATGGACTTTTATCGAGAAACTCAAAATGCTCCAAACCAAATAATATTTATCCAGCATCTGTGAGGACCTATTGGCATCAAAATTCTGCAGAGACATCATCACTTCTTCCAATAGAATAGCCGAAATTAAGCTATCATTTCCTGGGAAAATAACGATGAACCCGGGTTCATTGACTTTTTATCGAGAAACTCGCCATGCTCCTAACCAAATAATATTTATCCAGCATCTGTGAGGACCTATTGGCATCAAAATTCTGCAGAGATATCATCACTTCTTCCAAAAGAATAGCAGAAATTAAGCTTTCATTATCTGGAAAAATAACGATGAACCCGGGTTCATTGACTTTTTATCCAGAAACTCGACATGCTCCAAACCAAATAATATTTATCCAGCATCTGTGAGGACCTATTGGCATCAAAATTCTGCAGAGATATCATCACTTCTTCCAAAAGAATAGCAGAAATTAAGCTTTCATTATCTGGGAGTATAACGATGAACCCGGGTTCATTGACTTTTTATCGAGAAACTCGACATGCTCCAAACCAAATAATATTTATCCAGCATCTGTGAGGACCTATTGGTATCAATGTTCTGCAGAGAGATCATCACTTTTTCCAATAGAATAGCAGAAATTAAACTTTCATTATCAGGGAAATTAACGATGAACCCGGGTTCATTGAATTTTTATCGAGAAACTCGACATGCTCCAAACCAAATAATATTTATCCAGCATCTGTGAGGACCTATTGGTATCAATGTTCTGCAGAGATATCATCACTTCTTCGAATAGAATGGCAGAAATTAAGCTTTCATTATCTGGGAAAATAACGATGAACCCGGGTTCATTGACTTTTTTTCCAGAAATTCGACATGCTCCAAACCAAATAATATTTATCCAGCATCTGTGAGGACCTATTGGCTTCAAAATCCTGCAGAGATATCATCACTACTTCCAATAGAATAGCAGAAATTAAGCTTTCATTATTTGGGAAAATAACGATGAACCCGGGTTCATTGACTTTTTATCGAGAAACTCGACATGCTCCAAACCAAATAATATTTATCCAGCATCTGTGAGGACCTATTGGCATCAAAATTTTCCAGAGATATCATCACTTCTTCCAATAGAATAGCAGAAATTAAGCTTTCATTATCTGGGAAAACAACGATGAACCCGGGTTCATTGACTTTTTATCGAGAAACTCGACATGCTCCAAACCAAATAATATTTATCCAGCATCTGTGAGGACCTATTGGCATCAAAATTTTCCAGAGATATCATCACTTCTTCCAATAGAATAGCAGAAATTAAGCTTTCATTATCTGGGAAAATAACGATGAACCCGGGTTCATTGACTTTTTATCGAGAAACTCGACATGCTCCAAACCAAATAATATTTATCCAGCATCTGTGAGGACCTATTGGCTTCAAAATTCTGCAGAGATATCATCACTACTTCCAATAGAATAGCAGAAATAAAGCTTTCATTATCTGGGAATACAACGATGAACCCGGGTTCATTGACTTTTTATCGAGAAACTCGACATGCTCCAAACCAAATAATATTTATCCAGCATCTGTGAGGACCTATTGGTATCAATGTTCTGCAGAGATATCATCACTTCTTCCAATAGAATAGCAGAAATAAAGCTTTCATTATTTGGGAAAATAACGATGAACCCGGGTTCATTGACTTTTTATCGAGAAACTCGACATGCTCCAAACCAAATAATATTTATCCAGCATCTGTGAGGACCTATTGGCATCAAAATTTTCCAGAGATATCATCACTTCTTCCAATAGAATAGCAGAAATTAAGCTTTCATTATCTGGGAAAACAACGATGAACCCGGGTTCATTGACTTTTTATCGAGAAACTCGACATGCTCCAAACCAAATAATATTTATCCAGCATCTGTGAGGACCTATTGGCATCAAAATTTTCCAGAGATATCATCACTTCTTCCAATAGAATAGCAGAAATTAAGCTTTCATTATCTGGGAAAATAACGATGAACCCGGGTTCATTGACTTTTTTTCCAGAAATTCGACATGCTCCAAACCAAATAATATTTATCCAGCATCTGTGAGGACCTATTGGTATCAATGTTCTGCAGAGATATCATCACTTCTTCCAATAGAATGGCAGAAATTAAGCTTTCATTATCTGGGAAAATAACGATGAACCCGGGTTCATTGACTTTTTTTCCAGAAATTCGACATGCTCCAAACCAAATAATATTTATCCAGCATCTGTGAGGACCTATTGGTATCAATGTTCTGCAGAGATATCATCACTTCTTCCAATAGAATAGCAGAAATTAAGATTTCATTATATGGGAAAATAACGATGAACCCGGGTTCATTGACTTTTTATCCAGAAACTCGACATGCTCCAAACCAAATAATATTTATCCAGCATCTGTGAGGAATTATTGGTATCAATGTTCTGCAGAGATATCATCACTTCTTCCAATAGAATAGCAGAAATTAAGCTTTCATTATCTGGGAAAACAACGATGAACCCGGGTTCATTGACTTTTTATCCAGAAACTCGACATGCTCCAAACCAAATAATATTTATCCAGCATCTGTGAGGACCTATTGGCATCAAAATTTTCCAGAGATATCATCACTTCTTCCAATAGAATCGCAGAAATTAAGCTTTCATTATTTGGGAAAATAACGATGAACCCGGGTTCATTGACTTTTTATCCAGAAACTCGACATGCTCCAAACCAAATAATATTTATCCAGCATCTGTGAGGACCTATTGGTATCAATGTTCTGCAGAGATATCATCACTTCTTCCAATAGAATAGCAGAAATAAAGCTTTCATTATTTAGGAAAATAACGATGAACCCGGGTTCATTGACTTTTTATCCAGAAACTCGACATGCTCCAAACCAAATAATATTTATCCAGCATCTGTGAGGACCTATTGGTATCAATGTTCTGCAGAGATATCATCACTTCTTCCAATAGAATAGCAGAAATAAAGCTTTCATTATTTGGGAAAATAACGATGAACCCGGGTTCATGGACTTTTATCGAGAAACTCAAAATGCTCCAAACCAAATAATATTTATCCAGCATCTGTGAGGACCTATTGGCATCAAAATTCTGCAGAGACATCATCACTTCTTCCAATAGAATAGCCGAAATTAAGCTATCATTTCCTGGGAAAATAACGATGAACCCGGGTTCATTGACTTTTTATCGAGAAACTCGCCATGCTCCTAACCAAATAATATTTATCCAGCATCTGTGAGGACCTATTGGCATCAAAATTCTGCAGAGATATCATCACTTCTTCCAAAAGAATAGCAGAAATTAAGCTTTCATTATCTGGAAAAATAACGATGAACCCGGGTTCATTGACTTTTTATCCAGAAACTCGACATGCTCCAAACCAAATAATATTTATCCAGCATCTGTGAGGACCTATTGGCATCAAAATTCTGCAGAGATATCATCACTTCTTCCAAAAGAATAGCAGAAATTAAGCTTTCATTATCTGGGAGTATAACGATGAACCCGGGTTCATTGACTTTTTATCGAGAAACTCGACATGCTCCAAACCAAATAATATTTATCCAGCATCTGTGAGGACCTATTGGTATCAATGTTCTGCAGAGAGATCATCACTTTTTCCAATAGAATAGCAGAAATTAAACTTTCATTATCAGGGAAATTAACGATGAACCCGGGTTCATTGAATTTTTATCGAGAAACTCGACATGCTCCAAACCAAATAATATTTATCCAGCATCTGTGAGGACCTATTGGTATCAATGTTCTGCAGAGATATCATCACTTCTTCGAATAGAATGGCAGAAATTAAGCTTTCATTATCTGGGAAAACAACGATGAACCCGGGTTCATTGACTTTTTATCGAGAAACTCGACATGCTCCAAACCAAATAATATTTATCCAGCATCTGTGAGGACCTATTGGCATCAAAATTTTCCAGAGATATCATCACTTCTTCCAATAGAATAGCAGAAATTAAGCTTTCATTATCTGGGAAAATAACGATGAACCCGGGTTCATTGACTTTTTATCGAGAAACTCGACATGCTCCAAACCAAATAATATTTATCCAGCATCTGTGAGGACCTATTGGCTTCAAAATTCTGCAGAGATATCATCACTACTTCCAATAGAATAGCAGAAATAAAGCTTTCATTATCTGGGAATACAACGATGAACCCGGGTTCATTGACTTTTTATCGAGAAACTCGACATGCTCCAAACCAAATAATATTTATCCAGCATCTGTGAGGACCTATTGGTATCAATGTTCTGCAGAGATATCATCACTTCTTCCAATAGAATAGCAGAAATAAAGCTTTCATTATTTGGGAAAATAACGATGAACCCGGGTTCATTGACTTTTTATCGAGAAACTCGACATGCTCCAAACCAAATAATATTTATCCAGCATCTGTGAGGACCTATTGGCATCAAAATTTTCCAGAGATATCATCACTTCTTCCAATAGAATAGCAGAAATTAAGCTTTCATTATCTGGGAAAACAACGATGAACCCGGGTTCATTGACTTTTTATCGAGAAACTCGACATGCTCCAAACCAAATAATATTTATCCAGCATCTGTGAGGACCTATTGGCATCAAAATTTTCCAGAGATATCATCACTTCTTCCAATAGAATAGCAGAAATTAAGCTTTCATTATCTGGGAAAATAACGATGAACCCGGGTTCATTGACTTTTTTTCCAGAAATTCGACATGCTCCAAACCAAATAATATTTATCCAGCATCTGTGAGGACCTATTGGTATCAATGTTCTGCAGAGATATCATCACTTCTTCCAATAGAATGGCAGAAATTAAGCTTTCATTATCTGGGAAAATAACGATGAACCCGGGTTCATTGACTTTTTTTCCAGAAATTCGACATGCTCCAAACCAAATAATATTTATCCAGCATCTGTGAGGACCTATTGGTATCAATGTTCTGCAGAGATATCATCACTTCTTCCAATAGAATAGCAGAAATTAAGATTTCATTATATGGGAAAATAACAATGAACCCGGGTTCATTGACTTTTTATTCAGAAACTCGACATGCTCCAAACCAAATAATATTTATCCAGCATCTGTGAGGAATTATTGGTATCAATGTTCTGCAGAGATATCATCACTTCTTCCAATAGAATAGCAGAAATTAAGCTTTCATTATCTGGGAAAACAACGATGAACCCGGGTTCATTGACTTTTTATCCAGAAACTCGACATGCTCCAAACCAAATAATATTTATCCAGCATCTGTGAGGACCTATTGGCATCAAAATTTTCCAGAGATATCATCACTTCTTCCAATAGAATCGCAGAAATTAAGCTTTCATTATTTGGGAAAATAACGATGAACCCGGGTTCATTGACTTTTTATCCAGAAACTCGACATGCTCCAAACCAAATAATATTTATCCAGCATCTGTGAGGACCTATTGGTATCAATGTTCTGCAGAGATATCATCACTTCTTCCAATAGAATAGCAGAAATAAAGCTTTCATTATTTAGGAAAATAACGATGAACCCGGGTTCATTGACTTTTTATCGAGAAACTCGACATGCTCCAAACCAAATAATATTTATCCAGCATCTGTGAGGACCTATTGGTATCAATGTTCTGCAGAGATATCATCACTTCTTCCAATAGAATGGCAGAAATTAAGCTTTCATTATCTGGGAAAATAACGATGAACCCAGGTTCATTGACTTTTTTTCCAGAAATTCGACATGCTCCAAACCAAATAATATTTATCCAGCATCTGTGAGGACCTATTGGCTTCAAAATCCTGCAGAGATATCATCACTACTTCCAATAGAATAGCAGAAATTAAGATTTCATTATATGGGAAATAACGATGAACTCGGGTTCATTGACTTTTTATCGAGAAACTCGACATGCTCCAAACCAAATAATATTTATCCAGCATCTGTGAGGACCTATTGGCATCAAAATTCTCCAGAGATATCATCACTTCTTCCAATAGAATAGCAGAAATAAAGCTTTCATTATTTGGGAAAATAACGATGAACCCGGGTTCATTGACTTTTTATCGAGAAACTCGACATGCTCCAAACCAAATAATATTTATCCAGCATCTGTGAGGAATTATTGGCATCAATGTTCTGCAGAGATATCATCACTTCTTCCAATAGAATGGCAGAAATTAAGCTTTCATTATCTGGGAAAATAACGATGAACCCGGGTTCATTGACTTTTTTTCCAGAAATTCGACATGCTCCAAACCAAATAATATTTATCCAGCATCTGTGAGGACCTATTGGCTTCAAAATCCTGCAGAGATATCATCACTACTTCCAATAGAATAGCAGAAATTAAGATTTCATTATTTGGGAAAATAACGATGAACCCGGGTTCATTGACTTTTTATCGAGAAACTCGACATGCTCCAAACCCAATAATATTTATCCAGCATCTGTGAGGAATTATTGGTATCAATGTTCTGCAGAGATATCATCACTTCTTCCAATAGAATAGCAGAAACTAAGCTTTCATTATCTGGGAAAACAACGATGAACCCGGGTTCATTGACTTTTTATCCAGAAACTCGACATGCTCCAAACCAAATAATATTTATCCAGCATCTGTGAGGACCTATTGGCTTCAAAATTCTGCAGAGATATCATCACTACTTCCAATAGAATAGCAGAAATAAAGCTTTCATTATCTGGGAATACAACGATGAACCCGGGTTCATTGACTTTTTATCGAGAAACTCGACATGCTCCAAACCAAATAATATTTATCCAGCATCTGTGAGGACCTATTGGTATCAATGTTCTGCAGAGATATCATCACTTCTTCCAATAGAATAGCAGAAATAAAGCTTTCATTATTTCGGAAAATAACGATGAACCCGGGTTCATGGACTTTTATCGAGAAACTCAAAATGCTCCAAACCAAATAATATTTATCCAGCATCTGTGAGGACCTATTGGCATCAAAATTCTGCAGAGACATCATCACTTCTTCCAATAGAATAGCCGAAATTAAGCTATCATTTCCTGGGAAAATAACGATGAACCCGGGTTCATTGACTTTTTATCGAGAAACTCGCCATGCTCCTAACCAAATAATATTTATCCAGCATCTGTGAGGACCTATTGGCATCAAAATTCTGCAGAGATATCATCACTTCTTCCAAAAGAATAGCAGAAATTAAGCTTTCATTATCTGGAAAAATAACGATGAACCCGGGTTCATTGACTTTTTATCCAGAAACTCGACATGCTCCAAACCAAATAATATTTATCCAGCATCTGTGAGGACCTATTGGCATCAAAATTCTGCAGAGATATCATCACTTCTTCCAAAAGAATAGCAGAAATTAAGCTTTCATTATCTGGGAGTATAACGATGAACCCGGGTTCATTGACTTTTTATCGAGAAACTCGACATGCTCCAAACCAAATAATATTTATCCAGCATCTGTGAGGACCTATTGGTATCAATGTTCTGCAGAGAGATCATCACTTTTTCCAATAGAATAGCAGAAATTAAACTTTCATTATCAGGGAAATTAACGATGAACCCGGGTTCATTGAATTTTTATCGAGAAACTCGACATGCTCCAAACCAAATAATATTTATCCAGCATCTGTGAGGACCTATTGGCATCAATGTTCTGCAGAGATATCATCACTTCTTCCAATAGAATAGCAGAAATTAAGCTTTCATTAATTGGGAAAATAACGATGAACCAGGGTTCATTGACTATCTATCGAGGAACTCGACATGCTCCAAAAGAAATAATATCTACCCAGCTTCTGTGAGGACCTATCGGAATTAAAATTCTGCATAGATATCTTCACTTCTTCCAATAGCATAGCAGAAATTTAGGGTTCATTATTTGGGTAGATAACGCTGAACCCCGGTTCACTGTCATTTTATCGAGTAACTCGACAAGCTCCAAAAAGAATGGTATCTATCCAGCATATGTGAGGACCTATTATCATCAAAATCCTGCATAGATATAGTCACTTCTTCCAAAAGCATAGCAGAAATTAGGGTTCATTAGCTGGGACGATAACGCTGAACCCGGGTCTTCTGCCTTTTTTTCGAGAAAACTCCACATGCTTCAAACCAAATAATATCAATCAAGCATCTGGGAGGACCTAATGGCATCAAATTTCTGCATCTGTGAGGACCTAATGGCATCAAAGGTCTGCATAGATATCTTCACTTCTTCCAATAGCATAGAAATTGAGGTTTCATTATTTGGGAAGTTAACGCTGACTTTTTCCTGACTTGTTATCGAGAAACTCGACATGCTCCAAACCAAATAATATTTGTCCAGCATCTGTGAAGGCCTGCTGGCATCAAAATTATGCATGGATATGGTCACTTCTTCCAATAGCAGGGCAAAAATTTATTGTTCATTATTTGGGACAATAACACTGAACATTGGTTCAATGACTTTTTATATAGAAACTCGACATGCTCCAAAACAAACAATATCTATCCAGGATCTGTGAGGACCTATTGGCATCAAAAGTATGCGATGATATCTTCACATCTTCCAATAGCATGGCAGAAATTTAGGTTTCATTTTTTGGGAAGATAACCCTGAACCCAGGTTCACTGTCTTTTTATCGAGTAACTCGACATGCTCCAAACCAAATAATATCTATCCAGCATCTGTCAGGGTCTATTGCCCTCAAAAATCCGCATAGAAATCTTGATTTCTTCGAAAAGCGTGGCGGAAATTTAGGTTTCATTATTTGGAAAGTTAACGCTGAACCCGGATCCAATGACTTTTTATCGAGAAACTCGACATGCTCCAAACCAAATATCTATCCAGCATCTGTGAGGACCTATTGGTATCATAATTATGCATAGATATGGTCAATTCTTCCAATAGCAAAGCAAAAATTTAAGGTTCATTATTTGGGAAGATAACGCTGAACCCGGGTTCATTGACTTTTTATCGAGAAACTCGACATGCTCCAAACCAAATAATATCTGTCCAGCATCTGTGAGGGTCTATAGCCCTCAAAAGTCTGTATAGAAATCTTGGCTTCTTCGAAAAGCATGGCACAAATTTAGGTTTCATTATTTGGAAAGTTAACGCTGAACCCGGGTTCAATGACTTTTTATCGAGAAATTTGACATGGTTCAAACCAAATAATATTTATCCAGCATCTGTGAGGACCTATTGGCATCAAAAGTCTGTACAGATATGTTCACTACTTCGAACAGCATGGCAGAAATTTAGGTTTCATAATTTTGGAAGATATCGCTGAACCCGGGTTCATTGACTATCTATCGAGAAACTCGACAGGCTCCAAAAGAAATAATATCTACCCAGCATCTGTGAGGACCTATCGGAATTAAAATTCTGCATAGATATCTTCACTTCTTCCAATAGCCTAGCAGAATTTTAGGGTTCATTATTTGGGTATATAACGCTGAACCCCGGTTCACTGTCATTTTATCGAGTAACTCGACAAGCTCCAAAAAGAATGGTATCTATCCAGCATATGTGAGGACCTATTATCATCTAAATCCTGCATAGATATCGTCACTTCTTCCAATAGCATAGCAGAAATTAGGGTTCATTAGTTGGGACGATAACGCTGAACCCGGGTTCCCTGCCTTTTTTTCGAGAAAACTCCACATGCTTCAAACCAAATAATATCTATCAAGCATCTGGGAGGACCTAATGGCATCAAAGTTCTGCAAAGATATTTTCACTTCTTCCAATAGCATAGAAATTAAGGTTTCATTATTTGGGAAGTTAACACTGACTTTTTCCTGACTTTTTATCGAGAAACTCGACATGCTCCAAACCAAATAATATTTGTCCAGCATCTGTGAAGGCCAGCTGGCATTAAAAATCTGCATAGATATCTTCACTTCTTCCAATGGCATAGCAGAAATTAAGGTTATATTAATGTGTAGATAACGCTGAACCTGGGTTCACTGACTTTGTATCTAGAACCTCGACACACTCCAAACCAAATAATATATATCCAGCATCTGTGAGAACCTATTGGCAATAAAAATTTGCATAGGTATCTTCATTTCTTCAAATAACATGGCAAAAATTAAGGTTTCATTATTTTGGAAGAAAACGCTAAATACTGGCCCAGATTCAGAGGCAGGAAATGGTATCTTGTGACTGCTTGCATTCATGCATGTTTCTGAACATTATCAGGACCACCCATCTTAGTAATGCTAATGGAGACAGATAAAGAAGTGTTCTTTTCATACATTATTTGCTCGCAATCTATAAATTTTAGTTATCTTAGGAGGGGATCAAATCGACATGCTTAGCAACCCGAGGCAAGTGCCGTGCCAAACATGGTTTAATCTCTTAAAGAATGCAAAATCAATGTTTACAAACCCTTTCCTAGGAGTGGAATAGGAGTTTATGTGTACTTCAGATTCAGTTGGATCGTCCATGTCAGACACCAGGTCGGCACCATCATCGTCAGAACTCGCAAACTGATTATCATGAAGAGTGAGAACACGAGGCGGAGTGTCCAGCAGATAGTGCGGCATATCTAAATGAAATACGAACTGCCGTCATGTCACCATCTTAATGAAGGTCATGGTATTTTAATTAGCGTATATGACTATACGTAGATGCATTTGGCTATTCATATGGTGACACTTATGTACCTCACAACGGCTCAGAACATAGTGTCTACAACTTAAGCACCACCATTGAGCTAATTCTAACGATCTAGTAAAGCATCCTAAAAGTAGCTTCAAACTGTCAGGCGATTTGTCCCTTCTTCCACTTTCACCTCATTGATCCGTGCATTTTTCCCTCACGCACAGATCACTGTAACTCGTTATTTATTGGTCTATCAAAATCTTGCCTGTCATCTTTTCAATCGGCGCTAAATGCAGCTGCCTGCCTGATTGCCCACCTTCCTCATTTCTCACATATCCTGTCCTTTGTGACCGAGCACCTACACTGGTTTCTGCTCATTGTCTGCATTCAGCTGAAAATTCCATTCTTTACTTCCAGGGCTTTTTGGTCGGGCTCCATGCTATCTTAGTGACCCTTAACATCCATCATCCTCTTTCAGCTGCCTCTGGTCACCCTCTCCCTTCTTTAGACCAACGTGGCCTCTTGGTATCTTGGAATCGGACTGCACTACAGCCCAATACTGCGCTTATGTGTCTTTTGGCCTGTTGCTATGGAATGATCTTTTCCCTATGACTTGCTCTATGATCATAACTGGGGCAACTTCTGTCTCTGCCCATAATCCTAAGACTTTTCTTATACAGTGGGGCTTTCACACTGAGAGCACCGCATATAAGGTCGTACTGAGAGAAGCACCTTAGAAATCCATAAATACAATATAATTTCCAGCCTTTTTAATGTTATTCAGTTTAGTGTACTCTCACTGTACTTCAGCTCAGAATATCAAATTGTGTCATCAATAAATTCTTGTTACTCTGTACAAATCACAATTAAGGCAGCAGAATTAGTGAATTAATCAAAACATTACATCTACAATCACCCCACTCGAAGAATCAAGGAGTCATTAGACATCATCTTAACCATAAAGCAGAAAATTTATTTCTCTGACCAACAAAGGCTTGCGAACGGAACACTCTGCAATCTGGAAATAAATGTGAATTTCTAGGTCAAGATGACAATTTTCAGCACACAATATACTACGAATTCTGACATTTGGACATGTTTACCTTTGAATTGTCCAAACTGTCAACAGTTTATTAAATGATGGTGGCCATTTGCATTTACGACATATGAAGCGAGGACAATTTAATATGCAAATCAGGCACATCAGTTATGTAACTACGACATGATTTGGAGCCCACACCAGATGGAACTTGTGATTAGGACATCATCGGGTAGAGCAACACGGTTTCAAAAGATGAGGCACACTTGCACTAGGTAAAAGTCAATCCCATTTGAAGCTGGGTTGTAGATTGATGATTGCCCTTATTATAGGTGCAGCAAAATTTTGTCAAAATCTCTATTGGTCATATTTTTTACAAGTAAGTCACTAGCAAACTGCCTTTTCTAGAGGATTACTAATGTTGCAAATGTAAACAAATGAACATTAAGCATTTCTTACCAAGCCTTGGCATCGTTGAGTCTTTCAGAGGATCGAGTGGCGGCATATAGGCATCGTAGATGGTGCTGATCGCTCCCAATCTGTCTGGCATTTGCATCTGCTTGCTGATATCAGTCGTAAATCTTGTGTCATAGTCGCTTCTGAAATTGTCGATGACACCCGTTCCAAGAGGATTCGACATCGTGCCTGCTAAAAGGAATCATCATCAGTATATGCCATGGTTGTTGACCTGAAAGGTAGCCCACGAATAATATAAATGCTAAAAACAAGAGATTAGCAGTGAAATCAACATATATTCATGTATTGTTAAGAACACAAGAAATTTACAATGCACACACATCTGTAAATTGACATAATAATAATAATAAGAACGCCGATTTATAAGGCTCCATAAACGCGGCCCTAACCACTACAAGGCAACCCTTCACTTGTGACATACATCAAACAATGCGGCCAAGAACTCTAGATAGCAATATAAATAAGAGAATTTCTTCACTATTTATTTCTGTTTTACTATTGCTCACAAGTGAAGGGTCGCCAATACATGAATAGCCTAATGAGGACACAGTAAGCCAGAAAGGAGGAAAAAGTAGAAGGCATCGAATATTTCACTCTAGAATCAGGTGTGCTAAGTAACCAAGGAACGAAGTCACACTGGAAAGGTGTAAGAAATCAACTGAGTTTTTATCACAATGAGGCAAATTATTTATTTAAACAATTAATTGCACCTCCTTTATTATGCACAGTGTTTCTCTGTGGAGACGGTAGTCCACAGAAAATCGTTGTTTCCAATTTTATACACATAAAATTTCTCACAAGAAGAATTCTTCAATCTTCAAGAATTGTACTATACAAGAATGATTCCCTTCAAAATGTGCATGCAAAGTTGTTAAAAACAGCCATGAAATACTAGCCCAATACAATAAACATTCCAAAAGCCAGATATTTTTCGGATCTTTAGCTTTGACTGCTGGGCAGAGGACATGAGGCCAAAAAGACGAACATGTCCTTTTTTGCCAGACGTCTGGCAAGTGCAGCATTGTAACTCTACACCATGCTATGGATTCCTAACTACAACGTCCATGGAAGAAATCCTGTAGCCAATAACCAAACAAATACCTATGCCACTAAAAGAAACTTTAAGAAACGGCTATCAATTTGAAAACAAAAGAATCGTGTTTAAATGGAAGCTGGATTGATGAAAAATATTGTATGGATGTCACAACATGTAACCATGCACAAAGCCGCCATAATCAGGTGCAATGAATTTGAGACGGTAAAACGATAAAGTGGATGAATTTCTTACGCTAAAACCATAAATTACCGAAAATATATTTTGGTGATCTGGTGGGAAAACAATTACCAGGATTCGAAACATGAATCCTCACAGATTGGATTTTCTAGGATTCGCTTCACCACTCTTCTGACCTTGTCACATCAGAGAACGCACCTTACAAGAGAAATACGATTTATGTAGTCAAAATCAGTGAAAAAGTCGCATATTGAGCGATGAAGCAGGACCAGTATAAAGTGAAAATTACATATTTGCCGCACAATCGTCATACCCTGGGGTTGTGGGTCTCCTTCGGGTTGAAAGGTTAACTTCAACAAACACGTAAGTTCACTATCAGTAAATTCGCCCGTAATACAGATTCCAACAATAACCAATTGGAGGTATCTAGGCTACAATTAGTCCTCGACGCATTAAAGAGAAGGGTCGAAAAACGTGTATTCACTAGTTTAATTCGCTCCTGCCGTCCACGAATCAAAACACAAGGATTTCTATTTACGAGGCGAAAAGGTTCAGATAAAACCCGAAATTAACCGTCCAAGGCACGGTGCGTTCAATGGTTTCTAGGAGTGCCCACCGAGCACCTTTCGCATTCATCGAGAACATGAAGCATCAGTCTAAGCCCTACAGCCTACAGGCCCCTACTGATATGAGTACATTTCTATTTACATGCTCTGAAGTAAAATAATACGCATAATACGTTGATATTAAATCTCATTTATTATTTATCTGAAAATGAATTTCTGCAGGGTCGCATAGGCTGACTCAGCAAGATTCTTCAACACCGCTGTCCGTACAACCGTGCTAGCCCGAGAGCAAAATTATTTTAATCCTCATAATGACATTATTTCCCGTTCCTCAGTCAGTGTACTCACCTTATTATAAGGCTGTTCTCCAACCGATTGCTATATCCCATGCTACATCTCAACCTTGGAACAAATTTCCTTAGGAGTATCATGAATTCCGCATAAGGGGCCGTTCATATATTATATATCGCTTAAGGGGTAGGTGGGTGGGTTCCGGTTTTGTTAGCGTTATGTTGTGTAAGGTCACTTAGGTGGGGGGTAGGTTGAAGGTTTCGTTATAAAACAAACTTTTTCAGCTTATGCTATTTTGCCTGTCTGCCTGCCAATTGGATATGCCATATACCACGGCCCTTTATTGTTTAATCTAAGTTCACAATACGGTGTGAACCTAGACTAACACCATTAGCTTTAGCTACCACTTCTAACAATTTCCTGTTTACAATTTTAATAATTTCCTGTGCATAGCTTTAAACGCTCTAAAATTCAATTCTGTGTGCTTTTTTTGATTCTGGTTTAAATTAAAATTAATTCAGTTGAAATTATTATTTTGGTAGGTATTATCATGATGTTTGATTTAATTTTATATAGTATGTGTAAATCGTTTATGTATGCTTAAATACCCAATTGCAGTTGTAGCAAAGACTTCCTATCTCGCTGTGTATTTGGCTTGTGTGGTGGTCAAAGCACACAAACCACTTCTCCATTCGCTACGTGGCGCGGTTGACGCCACGCCAGTCGCGTCACGTAGCGACTGGAGAAGTGGTATCTTAGTGGTATCTTAGCAACAACAATCGATTCCAATGTAGATGGCGTGAATATTCACAGTGTGAAGATACACAGCGGAGATAGGTGTCACATCTTAGTCTACGACTCTACCATCTTTGGTTGTAGTATACACTCTGCATATGCTACATCATACGCTATTAAATAGGTGAAGTTGTACCGCGAACCTATTGATAAATATCTGATGGTGCAATATTAAACCAATCCATTCTGGTGATACTGTAACGCTCATTTCTAGTGCAAAACAGGAGGGAAACTAAAATGGTGCTTTTAAATAGGATGTACGTCACTACCATGTATTATCATGCTATATTAGTACTAGGCTTACACGTACATGCATGGTGACAATCGTCGACTACCCAATTAGTGACCGTAATTATTACAAGTGAATTTAGCGCCATTAAAAGTCCGATCATTAAGATGCAGAGGAGCCCCATACGTCCGGTCTAATCATCATTGGCACGATGAGAGTACACAATTTTAAGATAGCTTTTATTACATTGCTAATTGGGCATATGATGATTTTTTACTGCAGTTCTTCAAATGGGATAAAGGCAATTATCAGCTGAATCACTACTACTAAAGTGCTAACTAACATTGTATTGTTGTATAAGTGTCGAATTGTGCAATACAATTATGTCGATTGTATGTCTTTTAACGCACGTGCTTTTAGACAAGTGGGGTAGGGGGTAGGTAGCATATCTGTTATATAATATAGGAGTGGGGGTCACAGTTACTGTTATATAACGCTATTAGGGGTAGGCCAAACATTGGGATTTTATGCGTTTATAATATATGAGCGGCCCCTAATTATTCAGTTCTTCAGCTAAGTATACCGCCTCTCATTCGATGTCATCTGTCACAGGTTTCTCATCACCCCGCAAATTGAAGTCTCACATATGCCTATTAAGGAATTCCTGCGCTAATCCGTTCGATCGCATAAGTCTTCCAGTGGTTTCCGTTCTGAATGAAAAAAGTCAAAAAGCTGTAACTGTTTTGTTTCTGTAGTATCTCTGGCAACCGCGGACTCATCTCCACTGGGAATCGATCATTGGACAACCTATCATATTAAGATGTAGCACTCGTAAAGAAGCTGGTGCTTTGCACTTGTTTTTTTTAGAGTAGCGCTTTATAGGAATGGTTCTCACGAACAAATTCAAGCTCTGATAATTTATGTTATGTTGCTGTTAATATCCTGTTATCAATTTGGCTTAAACGCATAATTAAGTATTGTCAACTTTCATCCAACGTTAAATCCCGCTAGCTACGATTGTTTTATCGATTATTTCTACAAATCGCAATACAACTGCAGTTGCGCCGTCGAGGCGTGTGTGCACTTCAGAACTATAGATGTCAAATGTATCCGATGTAGAGAATCAAGAAGTCATTTCAAATAGTTGGGACTCACATGACATAGGTTAACCCAGTGTTTCCCAACTGTGTTGCAGAGCCCAAGGGTTCCATGAGGTGAAGACAAGGGTTCTGTGGAAATTCAGTGTGAAAAAATGGAAGCCTTTTGCTTAACATATATGTATTACTTTACAAGATCGAGAATTCATGTCATCGTCATCGATATTGTGTTATTTCTCTGTCTCTATTAATCTAATCTAAACTGTTACCTTGAAAAGTAGATATGGTACTATTTTACTGTAAATGAGAATGTTAACACAAACCTTAGCTCCCTGTATGCTCAAATGAAACTGTTAACAAAATTGATTAATTTTGGAGTTTGGACACACCAGTATGAACGTTAGTATCCCGGACCTTAACACACGTAAACCAAAGAATTGGCAGGTATGCGTTTAATAATATTTTGGAACACCATAATTGATCTAGACAACTTTAACTTAAACAGACTTAAAAGTAACCCAATTTTTTGTCAGTAACTTTACCTCATAAAAGCAATCAATTACCACTGTGTGTTAGGGTTACTTTTGTAAAAAGTAACCTTAAAAGTTATCACACAAACACAACTACTTACAACTATGCGTTACATGTAATATGGTAACGCACAACACGGATTACTATTGTCATTTTTCAAGATTTTAATATCTATATTATACTAGATTTAAATAATTTATGATAAAGTTTCAGATGATAATGCTGCAGACTTTCAAGTGGCTAAAGCGTTCTTTAGTCATCGTGCAATACTTTCCAGTTAATCCAAATTCTGAATGAGAAGGTAGCCCACTTCTACCAAGCATCCATATCAAACCTAATACTTCTGCACTTTGATCAACATAAGCATTTAATGGGATATCCATTTTCTATCAAGAACTCAACAACATGCAAAATAACTTTACGCATGAACTCTTAACAATGTATGGCTACAGCAACTTGAAAGTGACTTCAGTAATGTACACCTGTTTCTGTATCACAAAACCATTCAATTTATATAATTTACCATGTTTAGAAGTAATCTTGAACTTATGGCTAATTTTCTGATAAAGACATTATAGAAATCCTCACATTAGATTACACATACCCCAGTGTCTCTCCATAAGCCACTTAACATCGTTGGTCAATCTTCCATTGTTAGGCAATACTGTGGTCTGGCAAGTAATTCTACTGCCTAAAGTTGGCAACATAAATTCTTAAAGAGGAACAACTTTAAAAAATCTAACAGCAGAGGGAAAGGTTGACATCAACTGCCAAAAAGCAGAATAAGAATACATGGTATAAAAAATAATGAATTAAAACACAAATTCTGCCTATATATATACAATTAACAGAAACCATAGAAATCAGTATAATATAAAAAAAAACTGCAACATAGCATCATTCAGCGGTGAACACAACTACGGACTAAAGCAAAGCAACAACAGCCGAACACGCAATCGCAAATTGTTTCACTAACATACACAACATATTCACACATGTTCATATTTTATTACTCATGATTACAAGCTGAACGTTAATATCGTTATCGGAATACCATCAGAAATACAGTGAACAGCAGAGGTTCTCTGCTACCCGTTTGCGCACACCAAATGGTACGCATGGAAACGTTAGAAAGAAGAAGACAAGCGCACGGCAATTTGATTTAATGTGGAAAAGCCTAAAACGTTGTTGTCATTGAAACGACGATTTAAATAGCTAGGCCAAACACACTGACGATGCAGTACATAGTCTTATTCTCCCATCTGACCGTACAGCTGCCTGAAAGTTGAAAGACATAAAGAAGTTGTATATCAGCTCAGTTAAACAACAACAATAATCAAGAGACCATCTGACAATGGCCCCTATCTGTGAGCTTAGACCATGCTAACTTACCAAACTTGAAGAAAAAACAGTTAATCAAAAATAGAAATATGAACAACTTTAAAAATATTATAGGGAATGTAAGCCATAAAAATCTTAGAAACTGATAGAAACATTGGAACCATTAAAAAGATAATCAAATATCTGGAAAAGAAAACCTTGAATTTTTGCATGTTAACACAAAAGTTACATAAAATATTGACAAAAAACAATAAACGTCTTTCTCAGGTCTCCTTGATAAATTTTACTTGGGCTCGCATTTGCTGCTCAAGTGGGAGGATCCCACTTGCATTGGGACATTTATTGGGCCTGTACAGGATATGAAAAAACATATTACCTTTTACAAACACAAGCAGTTGCTCACCTCCAGTACATGTTGCTCAACAAATAAGATTCAAAGCATGCACACTAAGCAAACTGCCATCATCAAAGCTAGGTGGTAAGGCTAGTAATTACGTATAAATCAGTGCCAAGTGTTTGCAGTTGGATTCTGAAAACTTACCATCTGTTGTATTATCCCAGAAGCATGAGCTGGCCGTGTGAAGTCCAGCTCCAGTTTTCTGCATAATTACGCTGGTGACTACAAAAGACATATATATGAACATATAAAGCACTCAATATGTAAATTTTCTCACTTACATTATTTTAAGGTACAGTTTGGTAACTGTTCATCTCTTCACCCTCATCATCATCAATTACTAAGAAGGCAAAAGTTTGGACGGATCATGCCTACAAAGGGACAAGGAAAACAAATTTAAAACATCATATATGTTCAGCTCCTCCCTGAGTCACTGACTGATGCTCACAGTAAGCAACAGTTACGAAACTAATATACAAAGCCTATCATGTGGATAGGTACCACTGATGACTTATATAATATACATAAAATTAAATCCTACAATCAGTGGCGTCGCTAGGTAGTGTGGACCGCACATGCAAATGCAAATGGCAGTTGCTATATTGAATGTGTAATTTGAAAAATGCCTTAGTATCAGAATATAAAGCAAATCATGTGCTGAAAATAGACACGTTAAACTAGAAACTTTCATGAATTTAGCACAAATTTTCATATCGCCAAAGCGTTCCATTCATGAGCCATTCAATTTTTTGACAGAAAGAAAAAAATTTGGCTTTTTTGGTTAGACAGCGATTTACGAGCAGGCCCTAACATTAGTACAAAAAACATTAGGGCCTACTAAGGATTTCTGGTAACCATAATAGGAGTTCCATGTGGGGTGACACCATGAGTTAACGCACCGGGTGACAACAACCCAAGTGGCGCCGTTGCCTACAAATCTGCTGATTTCTCATAAGAATTCAACCGCCTACCAATGTATTTGAACGGTTTTTTCAGGGCAGTGAGGTCATTCAGACACTGTTCCACTATGTTCGACGTCCACTGTGCCACTTTCGTCGGCTGATAGGATCCTCCACCAATCGCGTTCTCCACGGCCTACAAAGCAAGATACAGTGAACCACTCAATTCAGTGAACACGAACAGAGACCACTTGTGTGCATTCTGTCCATTCCTATCAGTCACCATATCCAGACAAATGGTTTCCATGATCTATTGGATTTCAACACCAGACTGTTGTTGTTTATTGCACAAGACAAGTATTACAGTCTCAGTTGTCAATCAGCAGTGTGCAACAGGATCCAAGAAAAGCTAATAGCTTTTGATTTTACTCCTCTTGTTTGGTTACTACTCACTGCATCTATTTTTTAACTTAATTATAACTACTGTAATAGTAATAATAAAATATTTGTAAATTCAGCAATAATGACAGCAGTACAGGCTGTACAGCACCACAATGCTACTTGTATACCAATATCTATTTGATTTCAACCAGGCTTTGCCAACAAGATACCATCTTGTACTATGGTTCCACTTGAAGAGGTGGAACTTCAGCATTAGTAAAAGAACCAGTCCCTAAGGAAAACGAGTAGGTTGTCAATCCTCTCCCTTGTAACTTTCTCTTCCCACCAACAGCCTATATAGTCAGTGTACTTGTTACATAGCTGAGTTTGCTATAAGGGAAAAATAGCAAATTTGGTAAAGGTTTACAGTGGGTCAATGACAATCAGCGACCGAGATAAGCAAAGTTGATGAAGCAAAGCTACATACAATAGAGTGCTCTGACCTACAACCATCCAATACTTCCATGAAAATAAGTGTCAGTTAAAAAATTTGTTACTGATTGAAGAGCCGTGGGTTGTTCACAACCCATGACAGTTGAACGAATTTATGTGGTGATCAGCCTTCGGACACTAGAATCTGTCCTCGAACATTATAATTTCATTTCTTGTTCTGACACACAAAATTTAATTTAGTCCAATAACAGTAGGCCTAACAGCTAATTTCTGATGCTCGTGTCAGCTTTGAACAGCATTGTGTTAAAGGACACTTGTCTACTTACTTTCACCGAGGCAGTAAGCTGTTTGTAGTCCCATCTACCCCATTTAAGGGCAGCCATTGTCACCAAAAACTCTAACTGCATATTCATTTAATACGTAAGCAACATCAACAAACCTCTTTGATGATCGTACTGACTTCATCAACAACGAAAGCATTGTTCTATAAAAATAAATGCACATTTACCATTATCAGTTTTTTAAGATGCCTAATTGATGTTACTTTTGTATTACATGTGCGCAATATAACAATTACTGGAATTATGTAATATTACTTAAATTAAAACTACTCAGGAATTATTGTCTAAATTTTAAGATTTATCCACGGTTTCCGAACTTCCTAACTGCGAATAAGCCAACCCTCGCACGGTCGCACCAAAACGCGCTTGAAGTGAACCTAATTAGTGGGTGGCCGACACCCATATAGGACCAACCGGCTCTGGGATGTATGTATTTCAAGCCGCGATCGCGTCTGAAACATTTTTCACGCTGACCAACCTCCGATATTTTGGGCGGCTGAGTCATTGTTTAAATCGATAAACAAAACGAATGAGATTTACAGTCGTCGATCGACCGACCCTCCTCCGTTGAACAAATACAGCAACAGCAGCCCGCTTCTGCTGTATCTAATGAAATAGCTGCTCTAACATGGCGGCGGTCGACGTTAAGATCTATTCTACATATGCAACGGATATACAGAACTGGGAGGTCCGTATTTCACGAATGATGATAATTTGGAGCACATTCCTCTGGCGGACAGGGAAGTACTTCATCATATTAATTTACATAGAAATGCATCGAAGAATTTGAAGCATTTTATATCTGCAAAAAAATTGACAGATGTTTTATGGTGCACTAAAACAAATTTGTACTATTTTTTTTGACAACCCCCGACTCGTTAAAACTGAAAAGGCCTGGTAGCAGTGGTAGGCTGTTACCCTGCGTTTGGCACTTGATTGGTGCTTTAAAATTTTGACGTGTTCAGTTTCCGACAAAGAAATTGATACTTTACTTGTTGTTTCTAGACAATAACCTCGCATAACGCAACACTCGTAAATCAACCCTATCATGAGCCGCATGACGCAGCAGCGGCAGCACTCGTAAATCAGTTAGTACCCGTTTGGTTTTTACATGGCGCTTTCGGTTTAGAGTTTACGATAACGGGAAAGTTCTCAGAAGACAGTTTTGTTCAAGCGTTTGTTATATTGATGCAAGTAATAGGAAGAAAGCATCTCTATAATTTGACGAAGAAAACAGAGGCAGCAGTCTAAAGATAGGTAGTCTAATAAAGAATATTCTTACTTACTTACTTAACATTTATGAATTTGAGAATTTTATTGTTTATAATCCACCTACAATATAAATTACTCTCGTGATTTTCTTTTTCATCTGTGTGCAGTCCAATTCTCACATATTATTTGAAGTGGTAGGCTATTTTGTCGAATTATTAGCTCAGGTCCTCAATCGTATTGTGCTAGTCTGTTTTTATATATCTCTCTTTTTATTGACTGTTTATCCCTCTTTGTACTGTGAATGAAAATGGCGGATTGTGGTCTCGTGTGTTTCTTCTGACGACGGAGTGAAAGTTTTTAGCCTAATTAGAGTCTAAAGTTCGGCGTTAAAATTAAAGGGCCCGAAGATGGATTACGAAGAAGAACAGCGGAACGAAATTGAAGCACTCGAATCCATTTACCCAGAGGAAATGACAAGTAAGCATTTCCAACACGAAAGCTGTCTCTGCGCCGGCTATCCACTGATACAGATTATCGCTTGCTATCAAAAGCCGTGCGCCATCAGCGGCAGAATGTAGCATGTGCAACACATTCCATTATGACGAAAAAATGTTTCATAACAGGGAATGATATTACTCTCCAAATTTCTTTATGGGTGAACCAATGTCTCCTACTCTGAAGTGAATGTTTATATATTGTGCGCCAGATGTTCCTGACTACAGATATATAATATATTCTTCATTGCTAGCCGAAAATAGGCTTCTTTTAAATCCTTCATTGATTTCATGGCCGTCGGTAACTAGAGAGTATTGATTTACACCAGCTTACTTAGTTCTTTCCTGAGATAGCGTTAACCTCATGGTCAATGGAAAACCAAGACCAGAGTGGAGTGGCGTCATGGCTGATCACCTGATCTTGCTATTGTAGAAATGGAAATGTGGAGGGATCAGTGCCCATTAATTATACTATTGCACCAAGAGATGCATTGTTGGTTCCTTTATCCTCTACCTAGTGAAATTCCAGGCTGAACCCTCTTGCCCATCCCAAAATATTGCATTCCTGACCCAGAAGTTAATATTTAACTATTAGCCAGATTTTTAATGTGTCAGTCTATAAAATGTTGTTTTCCATTATTTTAACTTTCCTTGGTGTGGGTTTTCGTAAGGGGTGATAATGTGTGAACTTTTGTAATGTCACATTAATTTTAATCTAAATTACACGCTTGATGAGTGCTGTGATTTGATGCTTGGGTTCCTACTTTCTCTCGTGTATAAACTTGCCTCGTGTGCCATAACAGAGAAGAATCTTCAGCCTCATGTCTTATCCACAAAACTCAGTTGCTTTTCAATTAAGCTGAGAAAGAGTTTTTATGATATACAATGATATATGAAACAAACATTAGAGATTTTTTAAATGGTTAAGGAATATCCTTTAACTAGCTGAAGGCTTTTTATATTGGTTCCAGTTTTGTCAACTGAACCTTTCCATGCCTTTGAACTATCGCTGGCATCGCAGGTTGCAAAGGACGAAACTGAAAATGGTTAGAAAAGACTCTTATGATATTTTTAATTGAATCATAACTTTTGTAAACTTTTATACAGTTTAAAAGTCTATGGTTATACATTTAATAATTGAACAGATTAATGGAATTTTCTAATGATTTATTCTGATGTTATGACTTCATTAATTCATATCATTTAAGTATTGATCCTAGGTAAGACTTATAGGTTGGAGGATCTGGGGTAAAATTGTCAAAATTTAATACAGTTTTGTTACGTGATCTAACGACATAGTTTTCAGTTATGATTTGGGGGTCATATCTGTCAAAAGGGAAGAGATCATTGCTTTTAAAGTGGAATTTGTTTTATAGAAAGTCAAAAGGGAAGAGATTATCACTTTTTAAAGTGGAATTTGTTTAATGGAAAGTGCCTCTAATTAGGGCATAACCGGAAATTTCCTCGGACATTTGCCTCGGCCGAATATTGGACTATTTGGAAGTATTCGCCTCGGCAAATATTACACCCACAAATAGTTAAAAATAACATTTTTGATAAAAATAATTTTTTTTGATAAAATAATTTTTTTTCATCAAATACATTTAAGACTAACGGACTTACTTATAAGTTATTGATTACTTAAACAAGAACTTAACATTTCATTGAACTTTCTTTAAAATAATAATGTTAATTTATATATTTTAATTTCTTTTGGTTGTATTCCTCAGGTGGCAACCAAATCAGTAATTTTCCAACTTGGTTTCGCTCCACCCACTTTCCGGTAAACATTAGAGAGTAAAGACATCATTGATAATTTCATATTTCAAATTTTCTGACAAGTTTCAAATGTTTTCACAATTAAAGTTATTGAATAATAAATATATTGTTCTAGCGTAGAGTGCGACGATATGCTATATGAAGGATATTGCTATAAACTCTGCATTGACTATAGATAATCCTCCGCAGCTGTGCACGTGGCAGGTTAACTACGCTTTGCCTACCGGTGGTACTCGCTGCCAGATTTGCCGCTACTATTCGGTTCGTACCCGGATCCGGCAAATAGTTCATCCAAATACCTGAATTCGGTACTTGGTGGAAATTGTCTACTCGGTTATGCCCTACCTCTAATATTTGTTGTGTATACATGTGCTTTTATTTCTGCCAAAATTTCCTTAAAAACTTTGGTTCATGTCATATGTTTGATGAATTTCAACTGATTGACTTTGCAATTGTGAAATTATATTTTCCTTATAGCAACATGTACAATTAAGTTCACCTACAATGCCAAATATCCTGACGAAGCTCCTGAAATGGAAATAACAGATTCTGAGCAGCTCACTGATGAGCATCTGGTCTCTCTCGAAGAACACATGAAGGAACTCGTACGTATAAAACGGTTCACGTTTGCAACGTGCAAACTAAGTGATTATGTTTGACTCCTTTTTATTAATTCAATCATATGACTTATTCCAATTGCGAGGCAAGACAAGTATCAGTCTTATAACGAAATATTTGGGTGTTAAGTTGGAAAAGATCATTACTGTGATTTTGCACCAAATGAATAATGATAGGTTCTTTAAGACTTAAAAATTAGCTGCATTGTTGTCCCAGTAACTGTTAGTTCCACCTTATCATTTATTATCATATTATATCCATATTATAAATGTATTCTGCTTCTTGCTTTAGCATACACAAGATTGTTTACATTTAATTTGGTACATTCCTTTTATGAAAATTGTTTTGTTTAAAGCTGGTCAGTCTATGGTCGTCTCAAGATAGGAGATGTCTTGTGACTTACGGTTCTAAATGGATTTCAGGCAACTGGTAATCTAGGTATTTTAAGGAAATGCTTTCTTTCAATTGGTTGGTTTTGGGCAAGTGATGTTAAGGGAATTTCTCAGGGCATGTGCCTTTTAATTGTTGTTTTAGGCAAATGAGAACCTAGGAATGGTTGTTGTCTTTACGATCGTTTCATCAGTGCAGGAGAAGCTAAATCAGATTGTGGAGAATCTAGCAGAGGAGCAGCAGAGGGAGACAGAACGCCGTGAAAGAGAGGTGGAGGAAGCCGAACAGGTTTGGAAGAGTACTACATGTTGTTACTTGTTGCATCTTGGTAACTGGGTTTCAGATAGCAGTTTCATAATAATATGATGTTATTTAAATGGACCATGCATTCAGAATATTTAAGATGTAAACTTTGTCATTCAATTTAAATTTGATGCATTTGTACTGAAGTTATTTGGGTTTGCCTAAGGTTTTCTTATTCATCGTAAGTCTATTTATTCATTTGGAATTGATTGCTTTCAATTCTGTTATCTTTGCTCTTATAGAAAAAGTTTGAAGGCACGAGAGTAACAGTAGAGACATTTATGACCTGGAAAGCAAAGTTCGACGCAGAAATGACTGAAATAAAACGACAAAAGTTCAGAGTTGAGGAAAGTGGAACAAAAAAGCTCACAGGTTACCATAGTAATTGATTTGATCCTATTTTATTTGATTCAGATTAGTTTATGCAATCATCATGTTTTCGTCATCGTATTTTATGCAGTTTTGTTATTGGTTTTTCAATTATTGATTAAATTCTAATAGTTTTATTGGAATCTTTTCATTTCTATCGTTTACATTTTGTGATTGGGAAGTGTTATGAGTAACAGATTACCTGAAGGGAACTGATTTGCTGAATAAAATAGTGTATTGTTTTCTGTATTGTTATCTCGTTATTGGGTATGTTACTATAATATGTAGTTTTATGATTTTGCTTTCATTGGTTTGAAATTAATTTTAGTTTTCTGTTTCATTTGTTTAACTTGATTTGTGCTTTTATTTATAGGCAAAGAGTTGTTCATGACTGACCATGCAATGGATGATTCCGATGTTAGATTCTTAGAAGAAGGTAAGAACTTTGTATTATTTACTAAAGGTTTTCATGAATAAATAATACAATTTGTATGGCACATTCTAAGAGATTATATTGTGCACACTGGAACTGTATGTGCAGCTCAACTGAAAAAAATTTCAAACCTCAGCAATTGTAAAGCTCCAAACTTCTATTGCTTCACTCAAAAAAAGCAAGTGTAGGGCACCAGCTTGTTCACAGCATGTGAGGACAATTTTTAACAAATTAAGTTAATGAATAAGCAATTGCCTCACAATTGTATCAGAGCATAAGTTGTTCAGTGGTTAGTTTATCGTTTGTTTATAAAGTTTTGCATTTTATTTTTGTGTTTATAACATTTATAAAATAAAGTTCAGCGGATCAAGTCTCTAGAACTGTTGATAGGTCATTGCGATATTCTTTTATAATATTACTAGCTGAGGAACCTGGCGTTGCACGGGTTGAGACAGGTTTTTGGCCCTGGAGAGCAGGAAGACGGCGGCCGCGGGGTTCACGAACCCCTCTACTGGGTGTCTAAGGTGTTCCCCGAGCCAACGGCAAAGGTTTCGAGTCAATAGCTGTAAGACTGTGCAAATGCATAGCAGGGACAGACACACACACATAATTTTCTCTTTATTTATATAGATGGTATCTGTGTATTTTGTATGATCCAGGTTAGGAATGAATAGCTATACAAGTAGACCATTGACTTTGTCTTTGAATTCATGTTTACGGAAATTGCAAAAATGTAACAAGCTCCTGTTTGACTGCATTAATGCCTCACATTCATGTAGAGTATAACTGAATATTATCCAGAGTTAACTTTTGAATCCATGTTTACATGTACATGCAAGAGTAACTCCAGCCTAAATGTTTGAATTGCAACTCTAGATTCTGCTGCAAGTGACTGTTGTGTTTTGTTGTTTAGGAGGAGAAGTCGTGGAAGTGGATGAGTCATTGTTTCAAGACATCGATGACCTGACATTGGAAGAAGGATTTGATGATGGCGAGGAGGTTCCTTCGGTGCTCAGTAGAGATGCTGATGATGATGATGATTGAGATACGTTACTAACAGGACACCACTGTCGACGCTACTGCGCTATGTGTTGCCAGTGTACAATGAAATACGAGTATAGAGATCTGTAGATATGGTATGATCTCTGTGTTTGATATATGTACGCTATTTGATCCACCACTCTGAATATGCTGGTGATGCCTATCAATGTGTGATCTGTGGTTATCAGTTATTTTGTCTGTGACTAAAGATATAGATGCAAGGATTGGACTGCTGCAATATGAATGAGCATTTCAAAAGGCTCAGCTCAAATGTTACTTACTTTTGAGTTGCAGTGTCATTGCTAGGTCTGCTTTGTCGTCTGAAGCCGGTCGCTATGACCTGTGTCTTGGCCAAGTGTACTTCCAGTCTTGTGAAACCTTTGTTATGCAATAAAATTAATTTTAATGTTAAACCAGCTTTTGTGATGGTACAGGTAAATGATGTGTGACAGTCTCACGATGTACCCTTCCAGAGGTGTCCAAATAGGGGGGTCCTGAGGCAAATGCCTCCAATTTCGGGTAAGGGGAGATATTTTTTAGTCTTGGGGTTAATTTCTTGCCTTGCTGACACTTGAGACAGAGGGTTTGCCTCCATCACTCAGAGGGGATTGACGCCCCTGTACCCTTCCCCGGTTGATTGTTGGTTCCTCTGTTGTTGCATGCGAGTACCATATGACAAGGAATAGACGAGATCAGAATTAATGCTTCGAATTACCTTACTACAGAATCCACAATGTAGATGAAAGTTATGGTTCAGGCAGCAAGAAATATCTCTTGCTGTTAACGTATTTATGTGTTTAAGGTATGCCCGTATTGGATTTGTTGCTGTACTTAAAAAAAGGAAAATTAAATATTTTGTGGATTCTGATAAAAAACAAATTTAAAATAAAATGGTGCAATGAATGCAGTATTTCATGCACTGGTCTAAATATTCATCGATCTCTAAAACCGTTTTCAATCTTACATAATTAGCTAATGCTGATCAAAAGATAGAAGTCTTTCATAAAAATTGAAGTGTTCAGAAGGGTATCATAATTATCTTCAAAAATGTAATATTATTTTTAAAAACTATTTATCAATCAAAAAAGTGTGGTCTTGGCCATCATGGTGTTTTATATAATAATAATAATTTCCGTTTATTGTTCAAACTGACAATAGCACAGTATGATTACAGACATAGTATGAACGAATGATGTAGTAGGCAGCCACGCAGGTCGCCCATTACGCCGTACATGTAAATTTAATTTAACCAACAGCGCCAGTACGGATACCGAACCCGGTTCCTCTGCTCTGCACCTCAGTATCTTATCCATTACTCTATGGCCCCAAAAGAGCATATATATATATGTTTATGTATATATATATATGTATATATATATATGTATATATGCGATCATTGCTGAGTCTCTCCCCTGCCTATCTTTACGATCTCTGCTACTCTACTCTGAATGCAGCGAGTCGCCGCTCTTACGAGCGAGGCCTGCTCGTTGTCCCATTTGCCCGTACAACTACTGAACAAAATTGTGTCCTCTCAATGGGTTAAATATATAACTTGTCATCATCCGTTCATACTTCACACTCAGAGGGCAATTGTCCGGGGGGCAAATGTCCTAACCAAAATGGGGGGGGCAACTGTCCGGAGGGCAAATGTCCGTTCCCCTCTCAATGGCTGGCCCCTCGTTCTGGGACACGCTCCCATTGGCGTTGCGGTTCTCGCCAAGGTCCAAGGGTGCACTCAGATTCTTTTTATACTCTCCCTAAAATTTCTTTTTAGCCGTGCCGGGGTCGGAGCGCTCCAAGGTAGTAGCCTTGAAGGCGCGCAACATAAATTTTCATAATGAATAAATGAAAGAAGAGGACATGCACGGCTCTGACGTCGATCGGGAAACAAAGCCCGGGAAATACAGCCAATCGAACAAGCGCAAGGCACTGGAGAGATGTGGTCAGAAAGGCATCGGACACCTACGAACGATGAACCCATGGTTGGTGATTATTATGAGGCCTAAAAGAGGTTCTGGGTCAACGGAAATGATCCCAATCACTACCTAACAATTAAAACACTGAAATGAACTATAGGGGGCCTATTCCGCCTATTTATGATGTATGGCTAATCACAATTCTTTATATCACTTCGATGTTCTCATACAGCTGACTAACCGCGCATCAAAGATCTCCTACCATGATTTTGGTATGACCGCGCATATAATTATTTAATTAATAATAAGTATATGTATTATTGTGTTTATGTAAAATTATGTATGTATTTACGTATGTGTGGCATTATAGGCCTATAGGTAGGTCTGTACGTTTCAATGTGTATTCCTGCTTGCGGGTTTCCTAAATCCAGTTAGCGATGGATAAGGTCAGTAAATATATCTTCGACGCCCTCCACTCGGGGAATGGACATCTGCTCCCCCCGGACATTTGCCCCCCGAACAATTGATTCCTCCCCGAGTTTGGCTAGGACATTTTCCTCCACGCTGGACAATTGCCCCTCTATATGTATATATGCATTTATGTACGTAGGCATGTATACATACATGTATGTAGGCCCTATGTATGCATGCATGTATGCATGCATGTATGTACGTGTGGCGGACAGGCCACACGGCTTGGATTAAAGAATTAGTTCGTAATTAATCAGCTCGCCATAGCGCTTAATTTGCGTACATTTTCTTACAGTGTTGGTATTGGAGGGAAGACCGATCGGCGGTTTGTAGTTCTGTGCATAGCGTGCAGACGCATGAATCGGGTTGAGTATAGCCTGACATGCGGTGCGTCGCTTATATTGTAGAGTGGTGGCGACTGCTCTGCATATACGGTGCATTGAATTCTTTGGTTAGCGATTAATACCGCACACCCGTGTGGTCGGTGAGCGTTCGTTCAAAGCCTGGTTCACGGCAAGTTGCGAAAAAATATAGTTGCGGACGAGAGGGCGTCCAAAGACTAGTCCGAGCTACAGCCCAGCGTCTGGCGTTGAGACCGACTCTGCCGATCTTATAGGGCTGGGGCCCCACCCTGTTATCGATCGCGAGAAAGTCTGCAGCCGATCGTGAGGTTGCTTCCTCGGGAAGGTCCGACAGTGAAATAAATAAATCACAGGTCTGCGTAAAGACCGGGTAAAGCCCGGGTTAGCCGTTCGCATATACCGAGAGAGACCTCGGCGGCCGACAGTGAGACAGACTGGGTGAGTCTCAGAAGGGACCGACCGCATATATCGAGAGAGGCCTCGGCGGCCGACAGATAGATAGACTGGGAAAAATCCCCGACCGCGCAGACCGTGAGAAAGTTTTGGTAACCAAGAAATATAAATGTTGGCTACCTAGATTGGTCATAGTTAATCCTCGCGTTTTCCAGCAGGTTGTCGGATACGCAAAAGTTTCGGGTGGCCGAGTCTGAGAAAGTTTTGGTAACCAAGAAATATAAATGTTGGCTACCTAGAACGGTCATAGTTAATCCTCGCGTTTTCCAGCAGGTTGTCGGATACGCAAAAGTTCCGGGTGGCCGAGACCGAGAAAATTAGGGTGGCCGCTAGAAATACAAGCTGGCTAGATTCCCGTAGTAGCAACCGTACAGACCGAAAGAGAGGCCGGTTAAACGTTCGATAAATACGGGGAAAGTTTCCCATTGAATACGTTCGATAAATACGGGGAAAGTTTCCCATTGAATACGTTCGATTAATTACGGGGAAAGTTTCCCATTGAATACGTTCGATAAATACGGGGAAAGTTTCTCATTGAATACTTTCGATAAATACGGGGAGGGTGACTCCATTGGTCCTTACGACGATTACAAGAAACGGTCGTGTCTGGTGCCGAAGACCTCAATAATTGCGGCTGTTTCCTCATCTTCTTTTCTCTGTAATATATATACTTGGCTACCTAACGTGGTCATCTTACTCCCTCTAATATATATACTTGGCTACCTAACGTGGTCATACTTACTCCCGCGGTCTTCCGCGATATTTTTATTTGCGTGTCTAATCGCAATATATTTACTCGCGGTTTCCCCGCGATATCTTTACTTGCGCGTCTGATTCGCAATATCTTTATTCGCGGTTTCCCCGTGATACCTCTTCTTGATTGTCTTACGGTCTTTCGATAAATATTCTTGTTGGCTACCTAACGTGGTCATACTTACTCCCGCGGTCTTCCGCGATATTTTTATTTGCGTGTCTAATCGCAATATATTTACTCGCGGTTTTCCCGCGATATCTTTACTTGCGCGTCTGATTCGCAATATCTTTATTCGCGGTTTCCCCGTGATACCTCTTCTTGATTGTCTTACGGTCTTTCGATAAATATTCTTGTTGGCTACCTAACGTGGTCATACTTACTCCTGCGGTCTTCCGTGGTTTCTTGACTTGCGTATCTGATCGCAACAATATCTTTACTCGCGGTTTCCCCCGCGATATCTTTACTTGTGTATCTGAACGCAGTATCTTTAATCGCGGTTTCCCCGCGATATCTCTTCTTGATTGTATTACGGTTTTTCGATACATATTCTTCTTGGCTACCTAACGTAGTCATAGATACTCCCCGGGTTTTCCCGAAGTCTCAGTATATATTACGGTGTTGGTGGACAACTGCAAAACGCAGAGGACGGTCAATCGTGGTGCATGATAATTTATACGTGTGAGGCCGGTATACCACACACGGACATGGAGCGAGAGGTACATGAAGAGTGGAAGGTGCGATTTCCGGTGGATAAGTGTCTGGGAAAAGGCGACGTTAAGATCAGTGGCCAGTATTGCCTACGGCAAAGTGACGAAGGGACTTGTTACAAATATTTCTGCTCTCCGGAACAGGGAGAACGTTTGATGCCCCCTGTTGGCGATTGTTTAAGAGTCACGAGATGTAGAATGATACGACGAAGCTCAGGTCAGGTAGAGAGAAAGAGGAAAACCGTCTCTAAGCGAGTAAACAAGAAAGGGATGACTCCGGTCGGTAAAAGAGCGAACCCTATTCTGAATAAAGGCCATCCTCAGGACGTTGCCCATCCGGCGACCGCGGAAGTGATAGAGTCTGATCCCGAGACAGAGTCATATACTGCTGCCTCTTTTAGAGAAACGGTCTACCCGGATTCTCCTCTGACAGTCACTGCTACGATAGGCATAGATGGAGAACGGTCAGGCTATGCTAAAAATCGACTTAGAAGTGACTCGAGTGGCTCCAGACACAGAAGAGGGTTGGAGCCGACACCGTTGCGCGACCTGGTAGCGTCCGAACGGTGTACGCCACATACGTAGGCTCATGTACGTATGCATGGTTGTGTATATATATACACGTATGATGCATATGCATACGTGCGTACGTATGCACGGACGCACAATACATACATACATACAGACAGACAGGCAGATAGACAGACATGACATGACACGTATGTATGTATGTATGTATGTATGTATGTATGTATGTATGTATGTATGTATGTATGTATGTATGTATGTATGTATGTATGTATGTATGTATGTATGTATGTATGTATGTATGTATGTATGTATGTATGTATGTATGTATGTATGTATGTATGTATGTATGTATGTATGTATGTATGTATGTATGTATGTATGTATGTATGTATGTATGTATGTATGTATGTATGTATGTATGTATGTATGTATGTATGTATGTATGTATGTATGTATGTATGTATGTATGTATGTATGTATGTATGTATGTATGTATGTATGTATGTATGTATGTATGTATGTATGTATGTATGTATGTATGTATGTATGTATGTATGTATGTATGTATGTATGTATGTATGTATGTATGTATGTATGTATGTATGTATGTATGTATGTATGTATGTATGTATGTATGTATGTATGTATGTATGTATGTATGTATGTATGTATGTATGTATGTTTGTATGTATGTATGTATGTATATATGTATGCATGTATGTATGCATGTATATATGTATGTATGTATACATACAAGGATTGCTTGGTTCCTTTAATATTCCTTTAATATTAAATATGCTTATTACGATTGTTGTAACAGTGTTTAAACTCCTATTGTACATGAACTGCAGATATTCTAACCTGTAACCTGTGATTGTTTGAATATAGTTAAGGGTAGTTAAGTTCGTTATAGTTCTGAAGTGCTTAAATAGCTAAAACTATCGATCTATCGATGTACGGTCATCTGACTTTCTAGAATTCTACTTAATGTGGGGGGTGGCCCTAACTAGCGGGACTACACAGTCCCTATTTGGGTCTACCTTGGTGATGGAAATTGTACTGTCTGTTGTTACTCAAAACATTTGTATCATGATCTATGCTGTATTACTGAATAAAACACTGATTGACTGATTGATTGATTGATTGATTGATTGATTGATTGATTGATTGATTGATTGATTGATTGATGAACAATATATAGTTTGGGCTAGCTTATGCTCTACACTGGTGGGGCCAATTATCCTAGTTGGGAAGAGCAAATGTCTGGGGGGGGGGGCAAATGTCCTACACTTCTGCACTCAGTGGACTAATGACATGCAGAACTGAGATTCTTTCTATAACAATTCGCTGCCAAGTGGTCTGCATTTTATTTGATAAGGAGGGATAAACGCACGTGGGTGGGCGATCTAAGTGCACGAACTTTAACCGCTTTTATCCTGTTTCAGGCGACTGCGTCCTCTTTCACCTATTGACCTAAGTGGCGACCCATCCGATTGTCTGCCGAGAGCCCGAGACGAGCGTATCAATGCGTGTTCGTTTTTAAGTGGGGTGGGTGTAGTGTTGCTTTCGTTAACGAAAACTAAAACGAAAATGGAAATTAACGAAATTTAAACGTTTTCGGTAACTAAAACTAAAACGAAATCACAGGGCCAACTAAAACTAAAACTAGAACGAAATTTGTGACAATTAAAACTAAAACGAAACGAAAATAGATGTAACGAATATTAAAACGATATTTAGCCGGAATAAAACAATTATTTCTGCTTGAAAATGTTCCTAACTTAGGCGCCTATTCGTTGTTTGTATGATTTGTACTTAAGTCTGCAAATGATGTGACGTTATGCCATACATTACCTTTTCTAGTAATTGTTCATCTATGTTAAGACACATGAAGTGAATGATATGTGTCTACCTCCGGTTACCGTTTACCGCGAATTCGAATCCTATGTTTTATATTTAGCAAAAATGTATGGCACTTAATGCGAAAGTTCACTTAATTAATTCAGAAATGTTGAAATTTATCTCGTCTTTGGCCTCACGTGTGACGAATGTCAATGGTAGACCATAATAATTATGGTATACCATTGACATTTGATTTGAATTAAATTAGAATTGAAATATTATTGCTATAGCTTAAATTGATATTAAATTACTGAAGCTGTAATTAGCATTCTTAAGCTAAACTATAATTATAATCATTTATAAACTATAGTTAGCTTACTTACACTAAAATCAGCTACCTAAACCAAAATTTTAATTGACAAAACTAAAACTAACTAAAACTATAATTGACGAAACTAAAACTAACTAAAACTATATTTGAAACATAGAAACTAAACGAAAACTAAAACTAGAATTGAGAAACAATCGTAACTAAAACTAAAAATGAAGACTAACAATCATAACTAAAACTAAATTTAAAACATTATTAAAACAACACTAGGTGGGTGGTGAAGTTGGGACCGTTTACTTTTTAGGGGTTGCAGTCAATGAAGAAAACTGACTGAAATATTACCTTACTAGATGGGGGACACGGCGTTGCATGAGTTGATACAGGTTTTTGGCCCTGGAGAGCAGGACGAGAGCGGCCGCGGGTTTACCAACCCCTCTAATGGGTGTCACAGGTGTTCCCAGAGCGGACGGCACAGGCTTCGAGTCAATAGCTGTAAAGTTTGCAAATGCATAAACGGACAGACAGACTGTATACCTGCTACATGTACGATATCTCCAAAACCGTCCATTCATTTATGACGATGTAAAAGAGGAAGAGGTGTGTCAGACAAATATCACGTGTACATATATGTCGTCAAATGTGCAGCAGGTGTTTCGTCGACACGCTCCTGGCTACTGTGGAGGAAACTTTCCTTGGGGTCCAGATACAGGTTTTTGGCCCTGGAGTCCAGGAAGATGGCGGCCGCGGGATTCGAGTGTAGGACATTTGCCTCCTGGACATTTGCCCCCCCCCCCCCCCGGAAATTTCCCCAGGACAATTGCCCCTCCAGACTAGGACAATTGCCTCCCCCCGCCCAGTGTAGACCATAAGCTCGCCCAAATTATTTATGCATGTTTGTATGTCTGTACATATGATGCATGATTGTATGCACATTATGTATGTGTGCATAGATTTCTCCATCAATCAATCAATGTCCATGTCGGTGTTACTACGTGTTACAATGTTAGACTGAACATGGCTACGTGTTACTGAACCTGTTATATATATATATATATATATATATATATCTACTTTTAGAGGGCTGACTTATTGCTTTGGTTTCAAAACCTGTTAATTACTCTTCCAATACCTGCAAAGTTTGTTGACGAATCAAGAAGCCATTGTGATGTCACGTGATACATAATGGCTGCAGTAAATAACGACTGTTGTTATAGGGTAATTGTGAGGTGTGCATGTTAGAAGTCTTTGTTTTATAGGCACATATTTCTCAGATTTTCATGTATACAGGTCTTCGCCCACTCTCAGAGAGATAATTATCGCGTGTCACTGACTGTTAACCAATTGTAAGCATACTTTTTAGCTGACCTTGGGGCTGAGGTTGTGAGCAGAATGATGGAAAGAGAGGAAGAGCACAAATGGAGGAAAGAAAGGATTAGGGGAAAATGTAGGTAAAGGACGGTGAGAGTAAAATGAAGGAAACTGGGGAAGAGATCAAACGGAGGAAAGAGTAGGTAAGGGCAAAATGGAGAAAGGGGAGGTTGAAGGCAAATGCAGAAAGAGAGGGAGAAAGCAAATGGAGGAATGGGAGGAAGAGAGCAAATGGAGGAAAAGGAGGGTAATGTAAAATGGAGGAAACAGAGGAATAGAGCAAGTGGAGGAAAGAGAAGGCTATGCTAAAGTGGAGGGACAAAATATCTCTTAAACGTACAAAATCTTTGACTAGGTCGACAAATTAGTCCAGTATACAAATCTAACTCTAACAAACTACAACATGTTCGAAGTTACCGAGCAAATTCTGCAGTTAGATGAAAATATCCTTAGAAATTACGAAGCAAGTCAATCAATCAATCGAAATGTTTATTGTAAAGTTGCGATAGCCTTTATTAAGGATCAATTTGTATAAACAAACAGCTTCACACGTAAGTTGTAATATTTGCAAATGTAAATTGGGATTTGTTATTTGCTTACATTTATAGGCATAATAAATTTCTTGTGCAATTCTAAAGACTGATGTAATGTATAGGCCTATATACTAATACACTATTCACTGTTGAATCGCTGAAACCAGAATCATCATAACTACAATGACAGAAGATAGATTGAATGGTCTGGCACTGCTGTTTATTCACAAGAAAATGTCTCACTGACCTCCGAGGGCCCATACCGATAATTGTGGAATAGGTAGTGACGTTGCGCCAGGGCGCCATTTTTCATCTTTTCCATGCTACATACCCAACTTTATCACTCTCCCTCCCCCCCCCCCATTCCAAATTCCTGGATCCGCCACTGGCCTGGTTGCTCAGGATAATTTGCCTTGCACGGGTTTCATATGTCCAAATTAAAGGATCGCTTAATTAGTGCGCAAGCCTGTGCATTGGGCGCCGGCCTTTAGGCCTACGAGTCCATATGAGCCTACAGGAAAGAACCTTTCTAAGCCCTGTTTAGTGTTTAGTTTGTTATCAGACATTGTTGATCTGATTAATTCCAGACTGTCTCAGTTCGTAAATCATTGACGCTGTAATAACCTATGATAGGATATATAGGCCCAAATATAATATATACCATATTATACACAAGCGTAAATGCAGTAGGCCTATATATGCATGTATACGGGTGTGTAGTTTTATTGTATATATTCACGAAGGTACGAAAGGAATTACACTATTACGTAGAGAAAATTTTACACAGTGCATATATATATATATATATATATATATATATAGTTATACAAAGTACTGTGCGGATCAGGAGCACGTCGAGTGGGTATGGTTCTGCTTAGTGCACATTGCACATAAGAGCTAACTGGCGCTATATCAACTGTACTAATGTAGTCCTTGCATAATAACCTATCATCACAATCATCAGTTGCTGACGCCAGCCATTTGGCGGTTATGGGTATACGAAGAAATGATCTCCATTGACCTCGGTCATTGCTTAACTTAGTGTAAGACCATGTAGGCCTACTGTTTGTTATGTCCACTTTGGTATTGTATCCAGCGTTGTCTTGGTCTAGCTGCCTTTGTTTCATTTTTTCTTCGAATCGATCACATTCAGTGCTTTTTCTGGTATTCGGCGTGTACTAGTTCAGTATCTCCAGTCAGAGGCGGCGATACCAGGGGTCGAGGGGGACAAGTCCCCCCAACCTTTTACAGAAAGGGGACACGTTATACGTGTGTCCCCTCCCACCTTTCCCACCCAACTCATTGGGTGCCCGAACCCACCTATCAAACGAGATCGCCGCCTCTGTCTCCAGTGATTGTGATTGTTATTGACGTCTCTTTGGTCTCTTGAAGTAACCATTGTTTTGGTTTTCTCTGCGTTGACCATTAGGTCGAATCTTCTTCTGGCTTCTTTACGACTCTGTAGGCCTACGTGTCGTGATATCTAGCTGTAGTTCTGATCCGCGTCTATTGAGGGGTTCAATGTCATGTCGTCAGCAAATCTCCGTTTGTTCGCCATCCATCCATTATCCATTTAGGCCTACTTTGATTCTTGACTCGGTGTTGCCAAGGCTGAGTGACGTTACTGCTTCTGATACTAGGTCAACTGTAGCTTTGGGTATAAGATACATCCTAGATGTATAGTCTTACTCCTGTTTTCGTGTGAAAGTATTGTGTAATATTTGTATCTACTATTCTGCTTTAATTGTACTTGATGATTTCCGCAAAATTCCGAAAAATCACTAGTGCGAGTTTGATCAGTTTTCTGGTATTCTTCCATTTTCCATCACTCTCAAGTCTCTCACGATGGCTGTAATGATAAGATGGACACGGCTACGGTGGCTGGGACATCTACATCGCATATGGACGAGGACAGAATCCCGAAACAGACAATGAACTGGATCACAAATAGATGGAGAAGAAAACGAGGAGGACCAAGGAAGAATTGGAAGGACACAGTCTCAAAGGATTTCACCGACGGAGGAATGACTTGATGACTTGGGAGAAGGCTATGGCACGCAGAGAGGCTGCCAAGACAGAAGAGTGGAGCAACTGTGTCGCCCAATGTGCTAACAGCACGAGGATGGACTAAGGTCAAAAGTTTCCACATTCTGTCATGCCGTGCTGTCGAATGTTTGTTTGAATCCTATGAAATTGATTAATTGATTGGTTGTGTTCTATGATTTTTACCCTCTTATATTTAACTTGTAATGTTTTTCAGGTATGTTCCCGTCGACCTACAGAGCTGAAATTTTGCACACATTTTACGAACATAACTCAAAAATTGAGAAAAAATCAAAAATACAAAACAATATAGGTCTATCGTTTAGCCACTCGAACGAGTCCTCCTTGACGAGCTCCACTCCGGTAGGTTTGCATCATCAATGATACCTAATCATATATATCTTAAGGAAATGGAACGATTGCGCCATCTACTGGATAAAAGAGGATCCCGAAAACTCCATGTTTTTACTTTAACTTGTTAAGTCTTTATCAAGTAGGCCTATTGGTCCCACTGGTTCCACGATCAATCGTATTGGGCTTCTTCCTGGCCTTTAGATAATCTCTCAACATACTGATTCATTGTATTTTGTATCATATTTTCATATACAGGTTATATATGCATCGTCAGACACACGCACATATTTTTCAGTACCTTGTATAATTTATTACAATGCCTATTATGACTTGGTGATTGATTCGTTATATTATTTGGCCCAGTTTGCAACGTAGGTTAGAGCACGCTCAATGGTGTAAATTGTGGCGGACAGGCCACAAGACATGAAGGAAGAATTTATTTGTAAATAATCGACTCGCTATAGCGTTATTTTAACGTGTATTTTTTTACAGTGTTGGTATAGGAGGGAGGACCGATCGGCGGTTTTTAGTTCAGTGCATAGCTTGCAGACGCATAAATCGGGTTGATTATAGCCTGACATACGGTGCATTGGTATATATGTGGAACAGTGGTTCGTACTGCTTCATACGTAGAGTGGTTCTCGTACCGCTCCAGAGATCGTGTTGCCATATAAATACGACCTCTAGTGACAGCCGCTCTCGCGGTCAGGCCGGTGCTGCTTTTCGCTGATCTGGTGAGGTGGGCCCCTCTGCCGTCGATCGCAAGACGGACAGTGCACTAATCGTAGGAGTCAACAGGCTGACTGACAGAGAAAAGACCGATCGTGAGGAATGCTCACAGGTCTGGGTGCCGTTCGAGAGTGCGTAGAGACCCGATCGAGAGAAATAAATGAATGAATGACAGTTCTGTACGGGAATACGAAGAAGATGGTATCTTTACTTGAATTACTAAACGTAATATCTGTACTTGTGGTGTCCCCGCAGTATGTCTTCTTGGTTGTCTTTTGGTAAATATATTCTTGTGGCTACCTATGTCGGTCATCCTTACTCCCCTCGTTTTCCAGAATTTTATTCACTTTAATGTCTAATTGCAGTTGCAGTTGCAGTTTGCTCGAGGTTTCACCGTGAGGCTTCTACTTGCGGGACTAGCCGCAGAATCTCTTCTTGCAGAATCTACTTTCTGTATAATCTCTTATCGAGGACTTCCTCGAAAGATCTGCCAGTGGTTCGTTCCAGTGTAAGAGTCAGAGTACAATTGCTTCAGAGAAAGTAATGATAATAATACAGGTCTGTGTAAAACATAGAGGTAACGTGGTGACAGTTACAGACATGTGAGAGTCTGGGTGATCGGATACTAAAGTATATGACAGATGCAAGCAGGCCGAGAAATATACTTGTTGGCTACCTAGTTCGGTCATAGCTACTCCTGCCGGTTTTCAGCAGGTTGTCGGAGACGTGAAAATTCGGGTGACAGAGATCGAGAAAATTCGGGTGACCGCAATCGTAGAAGTTCTGATGGCCGCAAGAGATACAAGCCGGGTAGATTCCCGGAGCAGCAACCGTACAGACCGAGAGAGCTGCCGGTGGAGCGTTGGCACATACGAGGAAAGTTCCCCAGTGGATACGTTCGATAAAATACGGGGAAGGTGATCCATTGATGCTTTCGACGATTACAAGAAGCGGTCGTGACTGGTGCCGAAGACCTCAATAATTGCGGGTGTTTTCGCATATTCTTTTCCCTGTACAGTTTCGTTAATATATATACATGGCTACCTAACGTGGTCATAGTTACTCTCGGGGTTTTTCGGCTGCACTTGGGTTGTCGGAGACCGTGGAAGTTCGGATAGCCGAGATCGTTAACATTCGGGTGGCCATGATAGATACAGACTGGGTATGTCCCAGGATTAGCGATCGCATATAGTCAGAGAGGCCCCGGTGGCCGAGAATGGTACAGACCGTGTATGAGTTCGGGTGCCGTTGGATAGAAATATCGGAAAATTCCCGAAGGACCCGCTGGAAATACACGTGGAGGGTGACCACGTAAGAAGAGCACGTACAAACAAGAGAAAACACTGGTGCCGATTGATACCTTCAGATTACAACTCAAATAACTCTTCTTGATGGTTTTATGGTCTTTCAATAAATACTCTTGTTTGTTACCTACGTTGGTCATAGTTACTCCTCCCGGTTTCACTAAGTCTCAGAATATATTACGGTGCTGGTTGACAATTGCCAACACAGGGGACTGTCAATCTTGTACATGATAACTTGTGCGTGTGAGGCCAGTATGCCACACACGGAAATGGACAAAGAGGCACAGGAAAGTCCGGGTTGTCCGATACCCAAGTATGAAATAGATGAACGCAGACGTGAAAATCTGGGTAGTCGAAAATGGACCAAGGGCACGTGAAAGTCTGGGAAGTCGGAAACCCAGGTTAAAGATAACAAGTAGACCAGTAGACCAAGAATTGATCGATACATAAATATTACTGTTATCTATCTACGTTGGTCATAGATACTCCTCCCGTTCTCCCGAAGTGTATCTACTTGCGTGTCTGATCGAACTGATCGATACGAGTACGTTTGGGTAATCGAGTACCCATGTGAATACATGGTTGCTTGTCGTCACACAGTTCCGAGAAATGACTGAAGTGCGAGGTCGGGCCCCCTCGTGCGTAGGTCGGATCGAAGATCTGTGTGCAGATAGCGAAGGTTATAGACAGAAGACCTTCACTATCAGAGTCCGTGATTACCATGCCAGTGTCATTTTTATCGAAGCAGAATATATCAGTGTTGGTGGATAACTGCCAACACAGAGGACGGGAATTTACTCCGTCAATTGTGGTGCATGACAAAATATATTAGTGTGAGGCCGGTATGCCATATAGGGAAATAGGTCGAGAGATACGTCTTGAGCAGAAGGCGTGATAGCTGTGTCTAGCATGATATGACGAAGAGCTGTGAGACTGGTAGTGTCTAGGACGACAGAGTTTAGAGAGTTGCGAACAGTAATGTCTAGAAGTACAAGACGTTGAATTTATACAGATAATTGTCCAGGCAGACCTGACTTAGGGACCTGTTTCAAGTATATCTGAACCTCGTAACTTAAGAGAACGTTTGGTGTCCCCTGTTGGCGATAGTTTCAGTCACAAGATGTTGAATGGTACGCCATCAGGTAGAGAGGAAGAAGTGGCTGTAGCTTGGAAGGTAGACAAGGCGAAAAAGACTCCTGCCGGTAAGATTACGAACCCTGTTTTGAGTACCGCCATCCTCAGAACGTTGCTAATCCGGCGACCGCGGAATAGGCAGAGTCAGACATCGTTACTAATTCGAAAGGAGCTACCTTTCTTGGAGAAGAGGCCCATTCTTAATCTTGCCTGGTGAGAGTGATCATCCTGGTAGATATAGAGAGCAACCATATGGCATTGAGATTTGATAAGAAAGTGACTCGGGCGACTCCAGACGTGTCAGCGAACTGGTGTCGGCACCGTCCGAGAGCTAATCAGGCGCTCGGGCGGCAGAACGCCACAAAATGATTCTGTATATATGCATGTTCAATGGTGTAAATAATTCTGTATGCAGATGCCTCTTGCGGCACTTGAAGCAGAGCGGTTCCACGAAACTAACTTCCCTGATTGATTGACGCGGTGCTATCGTATGACACGTCCACAAACCGATGACAAATTTATTCGCTATCAGACAGTGTTACATCGTGTTCGTTTGAACCTCGACGTGTAGCAATACCGCGAATGTCGGACGGTTATCTGCAAAGGATTGTAGCTACCGACTAGTAGTACAGAGAAGCAAATGACTATGCGGAAACACATGCTTGCATGCATGGCTGGTCAAGTAAAACCATCTATACTACATTCACTGTGTCAATCGACACCTGCTACGAATGCTAAGTTATTCAGAACGAGGTCCGATGAGTCACGTCGGCAGTTCCAGACTACACACAGGTACTCCCTATCCCACGCAGAATGAACGCTGACATACACGTCTCCCGTTGCGTAGGTCAAACAATTATTGTATTGGATACGTCGTTTAAGGAGTGTCACGCTAAAGTTACGAGGACCCAGGTGGACTGTGGATGTCGTTGGATGTAAATGTACACCGTTTTATCGACTCCCATGGCAACCATGAGGCCCCCTCGAGTGTAGGACAATTGTCCCCCCTCGACAGTTGCCCCTCCCCGATTTTTGGTTGGACATTTGACCCCAGGACAATTGCCCCGATATGTATGTATGTATGTATGTATGTATGTATGTATGTATGTATGCATGCATGTATGAGGCATGCATGCATATATGTATGTATGTACGTTTGTATGTCCGTGTCTGTGTTTGTGCGTGTGTGCGGGTGAGTGCGTGCGTGCGGGTATGCGTGCGTGTATGTATGTATGTATGTACCTTGAAGAGGCGCTATACACAAATTTCCGTAATAAATCAATGAATGAATAAATACGTGCTTGCATGCATACATGCATACATGTATGCATGCATGAGTGCGTGCGTATACGTATGCATGCATGCATGTATGTATGCATATATACATGTACTATGGGCAAGCTTATGGTCTGGCCGGGAGGGAATTGTCCTAGTCGGGAGGGGCAATTGTTCGGGGGCAATTGTCCGTTCCCCGGCCCCCTCGATCCTGCTCATTTTGGGTGAGATCCTAGATCACCGCTGTCCGGTTGAATCGCCGTGTACGGACTCCACGAACTATGCCAGGTCGAGATTAAATATCTGAAATAAGCAAGCATTGGGAGGTGACCCGCGATCCACAAGCACATGAACGCACCCTACACAGCTACGCTTTATAGCCGATGTGGCTAACTGGGTCACCAATGTTAGACTGAACATGACTTCTCTTAGATGAGTAAGACATTAAGCTTGATGCAACTCATTGGGGGAGCTTTGAAACGACTCGTGTTGGTTGTGGTCCATGTAATACGAAAATCAACAAAGGCCTATGAAAAAAAGGAAGAAATTCACGTAGCTAACACGACATGTCTGAGTAACGGATTTGTAGTACTAGGCAGACATTTAGGGATGGGCCCAAGGGCGCAGGGAACGAATATACAGTGACATACCCTTGGACGTAGCCAAACATATTCCCCACACTATAGAACAACTTTTACAAAAGAGATTTCACCGAAGTTTAGGTTGGTAAATTTTATTCCTCTCGGCAACATAGGTCAACATAATAAATTGAAGTTGAACTGTTGAACAAATCCTTTGCTTATATTGAATTTGGATTTCCTTCCTTCAAGTTGAATTTAGATTGGTGAGAATAATTCTTTGCCTAATTGTCAAATGGATTGGTGATCAGTGTTCCCTGTAAGATGTGCGTATGTGCGCGCGCACGCTGGCCGTAGAGCTAGCGCAGTGAGCGCACAGAATTTTTTGCTAAACTATAACTAGTAACGATTTATTTTATGAAGCTACATAAATCGAGTCTCCTAGCCGGCTGAGACCTACCTTGCTCAAGAAACTTCGGTTCCTTGGCTGAAACGTCTCCTTATTTATCTTGAGACTAGGTGTTCAGAAAGTGAGCGAGTTCAATTTGCCGTAGGCCTAAGACAATAGGCTATTTAGTATTCAGCTGCTTAACGCTCAAACTGCTGTAGTAAAACGTCAAAGCAAAAGCCCCCTCCCAGTGTAAACCATAAGCTCGCCTAAATTATATATGCATTCTTGTATGTGTGTGCATAGGATGCATGGTTGTATGCGCAATATGTATGTGTGCATGGATGTGTCCATGTCGGCTAAGTGTTACTAAACCTGTAGAATATCTATTTTTAGCGGGTTGACATATTGCTTTGGTTCAAATACCTGCAAAATTTGAAGATGAAATGGTTCGTAATATGAGATGTGCAATTGTGCATGTTAGAAGTCTTCGTTTAATAGGCACACATTTCTGAGATTTTCATCTATAAGTGTCTTCACTCACTCTCAGATAGATGATTATCACGTGTCACTGACTGGCTGTGAGCATACTTTTTAGCTGACCTTCACCGCTTATATTCTTAGATTATCATCTATATAGAGGTATTCACCCACTCTTATTAACGGGAGATGATTATCGCGTGTCACTGACAGTTTGCTAACCAACTGTAGGACTAGCTGTGTACTAGCCCACGACCTTCTCCGCTTATTGAGGAGTGTCACGGATTGTTTGCAGTATCCAGCAAGATAAATAAAGATTCAGAACTGGACTCACTTTGTCTCCTATACGACACGATGATTAGTTGCGTGTTTTCATATATTTTACATAATGGCAGTTAAATAGATAACTTGTCATCATCCGTTCATACTTCACACTAGGGTGCTTTTGTCCTTTGTCCGGGGGCAAATGCCCTACCCAAATTGGGGGCTTTTGTCCGGGGGGGCTTTTGTCCGTTCCCCTATTGTCGTGCCTTCTCACCTACTAGCTGCAGTTTGTTAGTTAAAGTTAAGACTAGTTAAGTTGTATGTTTGTACACCGTTAAAAACCGTTTAATCTGTTATCTTTTTCCTTCTTCTCCTACCGGCTATTTCTATAACCTAATCCTACTAGGTGGCCCTAACTTGCGGCACCTTTGGTACCTAATTGGGTCTCCTAGGCTTATCTCAACTTCCTTGCTCACTCCATAACTACTTCTCTCCTTTCTCAAAAGAATTGACTTATTTACTGTTTTGTTGTGGATTCGTTGTAAATTATATATGCGGATCAGCCAAATAAATTTCTTTGATCAATTCATTGATTGATTGATTGATCAATCATGTGCTTCAAAGCATCCGTTTTGAAACGTGAAATCAGTTGCTGACATAGGCCTATATCATTTATGTGACGCTAAGACATTTAGGATGGTTGCAATATTTTACATCTGCTGCGATATCGGTCTCTTCTGTCAATTATCTTTCCTCAGTGACATTTGTCAGCATTTCTAACACTGTGCCTGTCATTCTTATTGTCTGTCTGTAAGCCTAATGGTGTAGTTTGATTCTTTGCCACTTTACTTCTAATGCAATGTAAGTAAATCTTAGATAATTTCTCAGCGCCCACAAAAGTCGCGCCAGGGTGACGAGCTCATAGACCGAGCTACCCATCAAGTCAGCAATAATTTCATAAAAATCCGACGAGGTGAAGCCTAGGAGACAGCATGGTGCTACTATGGTCGTGTGGTGGCACTGGTGGGGTTGTCCAAGATTTCCGGTTTGTTGTGAAGCGACAACCTATTTACGGAGACAAGCAGACCTAATGAAACTGTCGCGAATTGGAATTTACGAGTTTTACGTGCTGCGTCGAAATGTTGTTGGGCTATTACCCCAGCGAGGGTGGATCTGACGCAATACACTTCCTCTGCGGTAGATGCCTATTCTTAGTAGCCTATCACACCCTGTTCCAAATCTGCCTACAGTCGCCCCATTGCGTACAACCCTGACAGCAGCAGCTGCTGGTGTTACACTCTTCTATTCCAACCTGCGCGGTTAAGCAATTCGACGCTCTGTACGATAGTGGGTGACCGTACAAGCCGGGTCCAATTTCCTGTGACTGTTGAAAGCCAGCACTATGGGGGTGTGAAATGGTACCCCTCTACCCGGGGCTTAGGCTGCGTACTACGTAGCCAATCGGTTGGGGCTGAGCCATGGTTCAACGGTCGGGTCACGAGGTCGCTGCGTCTGTGCAAAGGGTGCGGGAATGAAGAAGGGAGGGAGGGATGCCGTAGAGCCAAATTCCAATTATCAGCGTATGCAAATGTAAGGTGGAGGCAGGCTGCTGGGCCAACCTGGCGCCTTGTGACAGCCGGATAAAGGAGATAATTACGGCGGTCGGAGAGTTCGTTGTGGTTGGAATTAGAAGTAGCGTGTTTTAGCCAGTATTCAATAGAGACAGACAGCCCTGGGAGAGGTGAGTTGATGTAGACAGGCATTTTGATAGGCTCTTCAAAGAAACATCAACCTTTGAACCATAAGGTGTAAACACTGCGAAGCGAGCGGTGACCTTTGTTTTCTTCTTTCGTCCGAAGTTCAGTGAGAACTTGTTTTCCATCGGAGGAAGGGCGCTGCACAGATTTCATCACAACAGTCAGGTAGGTCTAAGGTTGGAAACTTTAACGAAAACGGTCGTCTTTGACCGCTACACTCTATAGTTGATGGTCGAATTTAAGGTGTAGTTGGTTTGATAAATTTTAAGCGAGTTTAGCGTTGTGAATAGTATCAGGTGGGTTAGTTTCGAATTTTCGCAGTCACGCGGTCGATGAGAACAAAGACGATTACGATCGCTCAGACAAAGACGCTAGTTGTACTAGACGCCATTGCTATGTGTGCATGCATATGTACATTACAATACAATTGAACATTAGTAGCTCATTAGAACAAAATCAGTCGTGTACGTGAGCGCGTTTTTGCTACATTCCTAGTCAAGAGTGCAATGTAACTAGACATCGATGAGGGAGAGGTTCCAGAGGTGGTATATAAGTATAAGATGCACGAGGAGGTTGAGATCTTGAAGGTGATCCGAACAACGATTTGGTGCAGACCTGGTTGTTGCAGTGTTTGCGTGATGTGATCTCTGGGACCAAGACCCAGGAGGCAGGCTGCTGGGCCAACCTGGCGCCTTGGGACATCCAGATAAAGGAGATAATTACGGCGGTGGGAGAGTTCGTTGTGGTTGGAATTAGAAGTAGCGTGTTTTAGCCAGTATTCAATAGAGACAGCAGATTAGACGAGCAGGTCTGTAGGACGGATGATAGAGGTTGTAGCGTTGGTATGAGTCGCACTAGTTGAGACAATTGATGATTAGGGCTTTGATTAGAATTTGCAGGCGGGTTTAATTGATGCAACATCTCACTTGTCAAATTCAGCAAGGGTGGTAAAAACATGCTCTGGCAAGAGAGGAGTTGTGCCGAGTCGTGAATTGTTTGCAGAACACTGAGGCCAGGAATCACATTAGTTTGTGGACTAGAGCGGATGTGGGTAAAATGCGAACTGGCTAACTGCGAACCGTTTGCGAACTTGTTTTCGATTGGCAGCCAAAAGTCACGTGACCGGTTCGCGCCTATGGTTGCCATTTATATTTTTATTCACGAGGCCAACGGTTTTCAGCAATTATCTGTAAATGATACTAGCTATGACCCTGAAACCTATCTATTAACCACACTAACCATAATCCTAACCCTAACCGACCCTCACGATGCCAACCCTGACCCTAACCGACCCTCACGATGCCTTAACCTGTTACGTTCGCGCCTATGGTTCGCGTTTTACCGGTTCGCGGTTCGCATTTTCCCAACACCTGACTAGAGCAGCTTGAGTTGGGATTTACAGTGGTATTCATTTTGTTTATCGTCATCTGGTCAGTTGAAACCAAACCAGTTCTACATGATCTACTCGAAATTACTAGAATTGAAACAAATGTTTGAAAAACATGTTAATGAAATATGTACGTGAATTGGTGCTTTGAACAGGCATTACAGCTATAGTTTTACCTTGAAATGCACAACCAATGGGGTCTATCTTGTTAATGGTGCATTTTCTGCTATATAAAATTGTTTAACAAGAGTATTAAAGTTAATATTATTGCCCAATTATATGTAAGAAATTTAACTACCTGCCTGGCCAACTTTTGACGAATTATTTTGTTATTTATATAGCACTTTTATCTGATGACTAAATATCATTATTGGTAATCAGCATTTCTTATGAAGGATTTGTCTTTATGCAGCAACTGCCTCAAAGGCAGAGGCATGCAGATACTGTGAGCTGCACTCCCTGTAGATTCTAAGTATTAAATGATGGTAAATTGAACTATGGAGGTTTCTAAATCCATTAGCCAAGGGATGGCAAGGAAGGATCACAAAGGACCACCTTACAAGGACCACAAGTTTTTGCCTAATGCAGAAATCTGGTAATTATATATGGTGGTACAGATACAGTTTATTCAGTGCAGCCTATACTTTAAACAATTTGTACAATTTGAATCTAATTGGAGTTCCAATGGTGGTCGTAAGTCCTGAACCCATTTGCTCAATTAACCCTGATAGATCAACAGAGACATGTGCCTTTGGTAGGAACGACCACACATCTGAATATAGGTTAAGCGGTGTCCCTCAAAATGATCACCATCTCAAAATGAGCATAACCTGGCCATGTTAGGAATCAGCAAACAGCTGTGTTAATGTTGTCCCTATCAAGTCTATTGGAACTTTGACCTGAATAGCTGGCCAAATAAATGGTCCAGACTTCTTTTAAGGATGACATTTATCTCACCTGGCATGCTTGAACCCAGGCCATAAGACAATCACACTTGTAATCCTGTAATATACTATAGAAAATAATATAGCTATTACATTTTATTTCATTCACTTATATTATTCATATGGGTGCACGAAAATGGGGCGGTTATGTGCAGGACAATAAATCAGGGGCACAAAATCCTGCCAGGACAGAAAGTTGGTTTGAGATTCTGCTCCGCATACTCCCCTAATCAACTCGACTATTGAGAGACATTTACCAACATGTAAGCCGATAGTGATGACTGGCCGTTGCAGGCTAATTTAAATTAACGAAAGTATGTTCTTCTCAACTTCTTCTCATCGTCTGTACTCTTCTTCTGCATTGGATACTCTTATAACCTCTTTCTGTTACGTTAATGTTTCTTTAGCTGTTTGACCTCTGGGCTGACCAATCACAGCACTTGCTAGCCACTGTACTAGTGTACATCCTAAAGTTAAAGTTGTTAAATAAGACTAGTTTTAATAGAACTATTTGCTCGTTATAGTTGTGATATCACAAGATGGACAAGATTATCGGTGTTATTGGCGGCATTCCGCAATCCAAAGCACGCAACGATGATGACTTTTCAGATCGTCTCAACTACCGCTACACAGCTGGACTTATGGTCATGTTTTCGATCCTTGTGTCAACAAAGCAATACGTGGGCGATCCAATCCAGTGCTGGGTTCCTGCGCACTTCACAGGAAACCACGAGGAGTACACTAACAATTACTGCTGGATCCGCAATACCTACTACCTGCCGTACGAAGACAATGTGCCGAAGGAACACGAGGCTGACAAGAGAATGATGGTACCCTACTACCAGTGGGTGCCAATTTTCCTGCTGATTGAGGCCCTGCTCTTCTACATGCCAATCGTGCTCTGGAGGACACTCAACAGTCGATCAGGGATTGACGTCAACAACATTGTTGAGGCAGGGGAGACGTTCACCAACACGGAGATGTCGGAGAACAGAGAGAAGACTTTGAGATACATGACAAAACAGATGGACAGGTAAGTGTTGTCTAACGAACCACAACACCTGTCGTCGTGTTTGCTTGCTTCATTAGACCAGTTGGCACAGCTGCATTGATTGATGCAGATGAATTTCATTTTAACTGCTGAAAATAATTAAAAAGTGACTTGGCAAGCCACTTATCTTCAAACAAGTGCACACAATCATTCGCACACACACACACACTTGATGTTGCCGATTAACTTTGTGACCTTTTGCAACTGGAGCAAATGCTGGGCTTGCCATTCTAACCTGCTAAGCATAAAATTAAGTCCTGGTTACAGAGAAGCAATTGCATTCAAATAGTTAAGTACAATTTTTATGGAGCACTTTTTGATGCCCAAAAGTGTGGGGGTGGTTAATAATAATTTGCATAGCATTTGCTTCATTAAGCTCCTTTTGAAACTGATAGGCTTTACCATAGACATTGAGAATGTGTTTATTTATTCTTTGTGGTTTGTCAGAGTTCTTTAAACGCTTTTTTTCGTATGTTCCCATCAACCTACAGAGTTGACATTTTGCACACATTTCAGGCTTGCATAACAATGCAATGTATCAAATTTTTATGGACATAATTTGAAAATACATGACAAAAATCCAAAAGATTAAATATTGTTTAACCACTTGAACAAGCCTCCTTGACGAGCTCCACTCCGGTATGTTTACATCATCAATGATATTTAATTAAAAAAATGTCTTAAGGAACTGGAACGATTGCCCCATCTACCGGATAAAAGAGGATCCCAAAAAACCCATGTTTTTACTTTCATTTGTTACGTTTTGCATTAGTATTATGTATTGGGCTTTTGCATTTGGCACCATATTAACACTCCAAAAAATTTATAAGACTTCGGAAATGAGCTATTTAACAATGCATTTGCCCACAACATGCTGTTTTGTATATGCATAAACAAATCATACAGCTTTGGAAAACAACCTCATTGAGGATTTTCACGTTATAGCAATATGATTGAAAATAAGCCAATATAATTACTGTCAACTGCAACAGCCTTTGTTGTTGTAAGCTGTCGTTAAACTTTGGATTGATCCATCATCATACGTTCATGCATAAAAGAGTGAAAATAGAGTTCCATGGATCGATCGGATAGCACCTGAGAAATGCAGAAATTGGTTGCAGTATATCTGACGATGATATATTTGCAGATACCTGTCTGCCCAGCGTGATATTCCAACCGGCTGCACCATCAGCCTGAAGCACTGCCTGTCGCGTACGTGCTGCATCATGTGCGGCCGTCGCAAGGGCAACTATCTCGTCAGCCTCTATCTCTTTGTCAAGATCATCATGTTGGCGAACTCTGTCTGCCAGCTCTTTCTCCTCAACGCCATGCTTGGTCAGGCGTTCCATCTGTACGGCCTCGAGGTGATCCAATCGATCATCAACGGAACTGACTGGACGGCGTCACCCCGCTTCCCCCGCGTCACCATGTGCGACCTGAAGGTGCGACGTCTCGGCAACTTGCACCGCTACACTGTTCAGTGCGTTCTTCCGATCAACCTGTTCAACGAGAAGATCTTCCTCTTCCTCTGGATCTGGATGGTGTTCGTCGCCATTGTCACAGCTGTCAGTCTCCTCACCTGGATCCTCCGAGCGGCCTTTAGCCTCGACCGTCATCGCTACATCAAGAAGCACCTCCAGCTGATGGACAAGATCGAACGAGACACGGACAAAAAGATGGTCGTGAGGTTTGTCGAAGAGTACCTGCGTCAGGACGGAGTGTTCGTCATGCGTCTTGTCGGCCACAACACCAACGCTCTCACGGTCACGGAGTTCGTCTGCCAGCTGTGGGATAACTTCCGCAATAAGTCGCTGACTGAGCGAGTGGATGGCACTGCCAGCGAAGTCTAAGCATGACGAGATGGTTTTGAAGTCTATGTTGTTTTGGCAAATGCTAATTCGATTGCATTATAATTTCAGCAATTGTTGTCAGGTGCCAAAAACATAAGGAGAAAAAGCATATCAATTATATTTTTATATTTTTATCAATTTTCCTCTTTGTAAAGACAGTATTATGCAATCTTGTCATAGTTTGAGCATTTGCATAATGTCTTGAATTTTATTTTTGGATATTGGAAAAGAGTAATTTTTTTATAGTTTTGATTGTGAGTTTGGATTTATTCATTATGTAGCTGTTTATTTTTGGATAATATTTGGTTTGATATCACACAACGGTTTATGAGTATAACGGACACGTGTCTGGAATGGAACTGCTATAGAAATCTATAGAAAATTGTATTTTTTCTGCTTTATTGGCTTGGCACTGCACACACAACTCTTTTTTTATTGTAACGGTCAACATGTGCTACCAATTTACCGATGTTCGATTAGGTGCTTTTATGCGTCAGTTGTAGCGATTTGGTGTTGAGCCAAGAGCCTGCAGGGAATATTGTGGCTTTGTGGACTAGTCATTTTTGTCTAAAGGTTGGCATGATTGACTGGCTATCAACACGTGGGAGGAGGTTCAAGTTGTTGGATGAATGTGTTTGAGATTTTTCTTCTGCTTATCATCAGTCTTGACAACCGCAATTGAGATTAATTGAGATTTAATAATTTGGTTTTTATTATAAAATGCAGCTTGTACATTTATGGCAAAGCAGGACTTTGGTTGGTGGTGAGAAATTTTTCAAATTGATTTTTGGTTAACTTTTATGTGTTGGAAATAATATTTTTATATAAAACGACCTGCATTATGAGACTTTTATTAAAGAAAAATCTCTGATGTAAAACTGTTTTTAAAGTTTGAACGGCAATGGTTTTGTTGTAAGTCAATGATTATCTCTAGTTCATGAACATTCCTGATTGTGTCCTTGAAGTGTTTGTGACAATGTGATCTGATTGTTAGGTGTGTGTCCTGTCTTTGTCAAACATTCTATGACGAGATTTCGTTCAAACTTTAATTTTTGTGGCAAGAATTTTTTGACGTTTGTCAAATGCATTTACATAAGATGCATGCTGTTGTGGAACAAAATGAAACTTTTGAAATATGCAGAAAGTGTTGCGCGAACAATTAAGATCTTCGTGTTCGATTGATTGGTGTAGGAACGAGCTGTCACGCTATAGCAGACATGTGATTGGTGTAGGAACAAGCTGTCACATTATAGCAGACATGTGTGTCTCTGTTGCTTGGCAATGTTGGATCTGCAAAATTGTGTCTGTGAAACCATAATATTATATGCAAATACATGAAATGAAGGATAAGTCTATTAACTAGATTCAGTTTCAATTTCTTAGTTTTGGTAATGGTATTTTTTTAACTGTTTTGAGTTTTTTGAAGTAGTCATTGAGATTATTCGATCCAAATTTACAAGTTCAGAAGTTTTTTTGTGAGTAAATTTACCAATTAGCATCCAGTATGTTGAGTAAAATTGCTTTAGCATTAGATTTTATAATTAGTATTGTACTGTTTAAAAGTTGAATTATAAATTTGGCAATTTGTACTTCAGTTTAGACAGAATTTGGTGAAAATAGTCTCTTCTAAAACCTAATCTTTTAAGTCGATTGTTGCTGTATCTTGTCCATCATTGATGAGTAATTGAATATGCATCAGTTAGGTCTAATTAATTATTAATTATAGATCTTCTGAAAATCGCAGTCATGAAAATTGCAGTCATGTGATGCATTGTTGACTTTATCATGTCTCAGAAGCCTGCCAAATGATGTCATCGTCAATTGTGTGTGTCAATTACAATTGTCTATATTATATTCATGTTAGGCACTCTGTTAAATGTCTGTTTATCTTTGTGGTATTTTGCATATTTATCAATCATTGTCATAATCCAGTGTTACCAGGATTTGTCTCCGTCATCTCAGTGTTAAGAGTAGAACATTCTTTCTGTAGCATTGTGTTAAGTTTTGCAACAATTATGAGATTAAACATTGATGAATCCGATATTTGCAGATTTGCTTATTAAAATTATATTTTTCTAATCGGTTATTGCTGTGAACTTTTGTCATTACATTCTCCTTTTTTGTAAATTTGTCAATTATGCAAATTATGTTTGTGGTTCCTCAGGTGCATCCTGCAGGCACATAATTTTCATTTGATGTTTATTGTGTGTGGTCTGCGTTGACTGATTTCAGTGCAGGCAGTTGCATGGGGTGCCATTATCTAGGGGGTGCCATTTATGGTGTGCTACCATACCGCCATTTTGTTGATCTTGCCGGACTATGTATGGTACAGGTAACAGGGCATCTACTGATCAGACTGCCATGTTGATCTTGCAGGGCTTTGTGATGATTGAAGCCTCACTTGGGAAACGTTTGTTTCGACTGCAGGCCTACTGAAATACATTGATCTGATCACAGGTACCAAATTTAAATGAATACACACGGTCGTGTAGGGCATTGCCCCTATTTTTGCAAAAGTCCTTTTTGGATAACCCAGTAGAACAAAGAAGTTGCAAAGTGTGTATACACATGCACATTGCTTATATGCACACAGATATACACACATGTATGCATATATATACATATATATTTACATGTATATATATATACATAAACATATATATGTATATATATTTACATGTATATATATATATATACATAAACATATATATGTATGCATTATATAATGTATTAAATACATTATGTAGGCATACATATATATGTAAATATATATATAGTAGCTCAAAAATTTTGTGAGATAATATTTGATAAGATCGTTTGACTCGATAGAACTACAGTAGGCTATATAAAAATGTGGTCTGAGGTGTCTAATTACCAGACCATTGCTGACTCTTTGAAAGTAGGCGCTTGCTGACGTCCAATACGAACGAAAGTCGTGCCAAGGAGAACTGATTAGTCAGTAGTTGACCTGGATCATTGGTGAGTCGTGTAGATGTTTGTTCGCATACCAATCGTCGCTTATTTCAGAGATTTGAGTCTGGCTCGCACAGTCCGTACACGATAAGTGACATGGAATCCATACAATATGGACAGGGGATAGGGTTGGACCGGTTGGTGAAAGAAATTTCTAAAGCGGTAGGCAGGAAATGGAATTAACAGGATCGAGGTCGCTATTGAAAACGCCTAAAAATTCTATATTATTTGCATTCACTCGTCTAATTTAGACTTTCGTTAAATATGTGTAGGCCTAGTATTTGTGTAGTCGTTCGGTTGAAATAGCTAGACGTTGAGTCAAGCAAGAGAATGTAAGTGTACGCGTGTATGACAGAGAGACGGACAGACATGTGGTGGTGGTGGTGGATAGTTGTGACTTCATTTTCAAGACATGTGGTTGGTGTCAATTACAGCTTTTGGTCTTCCTTGTCATTATCATTTTAGGTCTTTATCAGACAGTGATGCATCTGCTGTCGCTCTGCCTAAGACGGGCAGTGAGTCTGTGGGTGAGTGAGAATGAATGAGTTTGAAGTAGTTTAATTACTTACAGGAGCTCGATCGACTCTTGGACAGAATGAGCTTCTTGCCCCTTTAAGTCGTCAGCGTCTGTTGTGCAGTTATGTGCCTTCTCCGTCGCTGGCATTGCAATCTGGAATGGACTTCTTGTGGCACTGCGCCTCATGCGACCTAGAGCGCTTAATGCCACGTTCTTTTCTAACCTAAAGACTGATCTATTTTTGCAGGAGTTGGGTGGCAAACGCTTCTGAGTAGATAAACGGGAAAGGGCGCTATATAAATCTGTTTGCGTAAAAGTAAGAAAATGAAAGTGAGAGAGATTCGCTCTGATTAACTTCAAGTCAGAAACCATTGTTCTGCGTTGACATTGTATGGGATAGCAGACACGATGTGCCGTTTTCTATCATTGAGAGGGAAAACTCATAAAATACGACGCAAGAAACAGTCATTTTTGTAAGCATGCACTTGTATAGTATATAAGATGAGACGGAAGGACACGTTATCATCACTCGAATGAAAAGCTTTAGACAAGCGATAATATTTTAATGTAACTGACAACTGATTCAATTGTAGGAAGTTCTGTCCAAAGCTAGTGTTCTATGGTGACCGAACCTAGTAGGTTTCATCGGAACAAGTCTTCATTTATTTTAATCAGTTGAGTTGATTCGCTTCGTTGCTATGTTTCTTTTCGCGAATCCGTTTCCTGAGGAAATTGACGGATTGTTGGTCCTTTCAGTTTTCCTTTGTGGAACGACCCACTGGCTGCAACTGCTGGATAGGCTGCAAAGAAAACTCGAGAACTCAGTAGCACTAGAGGGACTAGATACTTTCTCTGCCTTTGGTTACTGCTAAAGGGTTGTGAGCAATCATTATTCACTAGGGCAGGCTCTATATTTAATGATCTGATGAAATCACTTTGGCAGAAAAACTAACGTACCATTCTTGTATCAATAAATCGATTGGTCAATCAATCGATTATTCAATATTTATATAGAGCCCATTCAAGGTCTCTATTATTACTGATACTATAGTTATTATTATTATTATTGCCGAAATTTGATACCTTCCGACACCCACACGCCTCAACGGCGCAATTGCAGTTGTACAGCAGAGCCATTATGCGCAAAGGACTTGCTCAAGGTCCCTACACAGTGACTCCCCGGCCGAGGTTCGAACCCGCTCCCTCAGCGCACACAGAACGTTACGGTCCGACCGCTCTAATCGATCAGCCTCTGTGCGTGATTTATTCCTGAGGTAGGCCTACCTGTGATGGTCATGATCCACTGAGATTTAAAAAAATTAGGGGCGTTGTTCTTGAATGGCTAGTCTTTCTTCGCAGATGACTATTGTTATTATTAGTATTATTATATTCGTTTTCAGGTTATCAAGCAGATAGACACACCACTGTTTGGTAGACCTATAATGAATTTATGAAGTGCAAATTGGTTTCTATAGAGACTATAGTTAGTCTGGCGAAGTCTTAAAGTGGTGAATTCTGTATAAAGCACGGGGAAAATTGAAAATAGCCCGACATTATAGGCTATAGCGCATCTCCAGGGGAACCCCATCCCATATGTATCCAATATGTATCCCATATGTATCCCATATGTATCCCATATGTATCCCATATGTATCCCATATGTATCCCATATGTCACATGCACAATAGCAGAGAAAGCACGTTGCTACATTTTTGCTGTACGCTTTGGCTGATATTAGCCTAGACTATCAAGGGAAGCCTGCATTATGACGTAGGGTGGGATCCATAAATGACCACATGTGTACCGCGATAAATATTTAGCACTTTAACTAGCAGTATAGGCCTAAAGCAAGAGCAGGAGACATTAGACGACGAAAAGTAATTTAAGTACGACAAAACTTACATGCAATCTGAGACAGTATCCATCCTTTGTAGGCGGAAACCTTGGAGTAGAATCCTGGAAAATCCTTAACTGCACAACCCCGTCCGTAACTGACGATTCCGACTTGGTTCCAGGCGCCCTCTGCATCATCGAAGCATACGAGAGGACCTCCAGAGTCTCCGAAACACGAGTCCTTCGAACCATCCAGGTAACCGGCGCAGACTATAAGGTCTGGTGACATCTTCCTCAGATTCAGTTGTTCGCTACGATTGACTGCGTCTCTACACGTCGCGTCGTTAATCAGTGGAACTTCGAGCTCGTTCAAGAGATCCGATATTGGTACGTAATCGCTGTCCTCTGCTCAACAACAATCTATGCAAAGTCTATTTTATCGATTGCATTTGATAATAGACTAATAATAATAGATCGATTGGATATGTCAGATTCAGAGGGCACTTATACATCCAAACAAATTATGTCTATGGTACCATGCCGAGCAGTCACTAGCGCTGGCTTTTAGTTTGGCGAAATCCCTCTCTGACCAATAGCTAAAGCGAATTGCAACCTGCCGCACCGAGACTGTTATTGAGTTGAATCGCTCGTAAATGAGCTAATTCCAACGACTCAACTGTTGTAGCGCTGCATAAATTTGGAGACTACATTAACGATAGACTCGACTACATTAACGATAGACTCGACTACATTAACGATGGACTCGATCTTTCCAAGCGCATGACTCTCCTATATGTTACCGTGATCAGCCAAACGTTGAGTCTTTCCCCATCCGGTGACAACGCACGTTTGATCGGCGGGTTGATCGATGTCCGCAAGGCAAACAGGTTTGACGTATTTGTTGAAGGCAATGTCCTCGGTGACGTATACGAGGGTTATATCATACTCGAGAAACTGATCGGTTCCTTTTGGGTAGGTGAAGATTCTCTCGACAGAGTAGATCCTCTCCGTTGTCTCCTTCAAGCGGAGGTTGTGCTTCCCAACTGCTATCGTGTACTGCTCCGGAACTTTGAGAGTTATCTCGTTGCTTAAAAATAGAAGAAGAAGAAGAAGTAGAATGGGAAGAGGAAGAACGAGATGAAGAAGAAAGTGAAGAAGAAGAGCAAGCATAAGAATAGTAAGAAGAAGAAGACGATGATGCCGATAAACGTAATGATGACGGTGAAAGGCCGTTGAGTTTTTAGTTTTTTTTCGATCTCGATTTGAAACCTTTTTATTTACCCTTGCTTAGACTGTCTTTCTGTCGCTTCGATTTTACTTGATTTTGGATTTGTTTTGGTGCGCCGTCGGTTGATGCTCTGTGCGTTATTATGGCGGCGTTATGGAAGTTTTTTGGTCATAGTCATGATGATGATGATGACGACGATGAAGATGATGATGATGTTGGTGGTGGTGGTGGCGGCGACGACGACGACGATAATGATGATGATGATGATGACGGCGACGACGACGACGATGATGATGATGATGATGATGACGATGACGATGCGATGACGACCATGACTGCGGCGACGATGATGACAAATCATGAATATGAAACGCTAGCTACTTCTATTATTTAGCTGAGCTTCTATGGAAAGTCTTATCATAGTCTTTCTATCGAACCGAAAATAGCTGTTAGAACCTACATGTACATTTGTACAACCTCAACCAAGTACACACACAGGTTTCTAAATGAACTATTGAACCACTCTAATAGCTATCTCAAGGTTTTCTATTGCATCGCATTGCATTAAAGAATCGCGTGTATACGTCGTGATGTGTAGGCCTGCTCTGTACTCTGTACTTACAAGCAGTGACCTGCTGTGAGTATCCAGCGGTTCCACAATATGGATCCTCCGCATTGATGAGCACCTTTGAAGCGAAGACTGATTTGCCAGGGCCACGAATGGGGGTTCACCTCAGAACCTCCAACGATGCGAGCGAAGATTTTGGGGGCCACTGCCGGTCTCCCACAGTCGGCTAAAACGATCAAATTCAGTTGGCAGGTAAATAATTATACTTATCTCCATTCGAAATTTTGATTTTGTTTTTCCAACGGATGCTCATTTCAACGATGGTTTTACTTGATGCGGCCATCGAAACATTGTATTGTGTCCATAATTTATATAGAGCCTCTAAAAGTACACACCAATCAGATGCGCGAGGATGCTTTGTGCATAGGCATTACATGCATACGTCTTGCGCCATATATCATTGTCAGTTGCGGTTTTCCAATACACCGATTCCCGTGATTCACATACTGGACAGTCCAGAAGACTTTCTTTCCTCACAACAGGTAGAAACAGTCCGAGCTAGATATATTCCTAGTCGCAGGTTGCAACATCCTTCGGAGAAATAATGACAAATTCAATTTACGATCTTTTGTCGCATGTGCGGCAGAAGATACGGAGAACGACATGGAGGTGGAGATGGAGTAATGGTGAAGGGCGAGCAACAGATGGAGGAAAAGGTGTAAAAAGAGGTACGAGTTGTTTGTGTAGGTGTCTGTATATAGGTGTCTGCATGTAGGTGTGCGTGTTTGTGTGCTGAACTGTCCACCTGGAAAATTTTCCCTCTGCACTCATAATTCAAATTATCGACGATGACATCAGTTAGGCCGAAAGATTCAGTTAAATTGAGTCTGTCAACAATAATGATTCGACATAATGAAGATATTGGATAGTGTCCTGTTATTTTCCTGTTCTGCAGTTTGAAATCATTTCCCTGTTAGTCACATCTTACGGGTCCAACCCGGTTTTTGTCAGTAGGTCACATATTTGCTGCAAGTGGTTGACATGCAGGGTCGCAAGTTGCAACAATGCTAAGAATGATTAACTTTTATATTTAACAATTATTCATAAGATTATTAAGTTAGCATAGGCTAAGATTTAAGAGGCAATATGACTCATAATCTAATTTAGCATATAGCCTAATATAACACAGCTCATGTTTCTAATTTCTACTTTTCTTAGCAAATGATAGAAAACGTTCTGTTTCCTTGAACGTTGCCTACATTTGATCTTTGATACATCTATTATCTTGATACATCTATTATCCTGCCTCTATCGCTTATGTAAGAAATTCAGAATTGTTGACAGTTACTAATGTCCCATGGAACTCCAAAACTTTTTTAATGTGGAGATCAACACACTTCTTTATTCCGCATGAATTCCAGACGTTAACGGAATCATTGTTTGTGACTGCTTAGATGTGTTAAACAGTCGCAGGTAATGTGCTTTTGCGAGGTACTTGAAATGCAGCATACATTTTTATGTGGGTGCATACACACATACATGCATAATTATGTACATACATACATACATACAAACATACATACATACATACATGCATACATACATGCATACATACATACACACACACACATACATACATACACACACACCTTTACCCCTACATATATACATAAGTATACATGCATACATACATACATGCTAACTTACAACGCTTGTATACCTCCCATTCTCGCTGAGATCCAGTCATTGTATTTTCCTATGTTCGTAAAAAGTCCGGGTGAGTCGGGTCCCGAACAGCCGATCCCAGTGTTCATTACTCCGTACTGGGTCCACTGATTCCCCGCCTGACAGACTAGGGGACCACCCGGTGCCGGTTGGTTGCAGACATTCAGAGAAGGGCTGCTGAATCCGGAGCAGATGGAGTTGCTGCGTCTGGTTTCAGACGGAATGTTGCAACGCGTCATTGGCTGGAACGTTATGCCTGACTGGGTCAGTTCAAGGCGTCCATCCGATCCTGCAGCAGTTCAGAGCTGAGTTTCAAATTGTAGTTGAAATTATTGCAGGTATAGGCCTATAATTTACATAGCACCTCTTTAAGGGGTGCTTTCCAGATACACCGATGATGTAAGTTGATCATCAAAATAATACGAAACCCATATTCCTGACAAACACCGCTGGATAGGGTAAGGATCAAATGGTGAATAATAATAATAATAATAATAATAAGGACAATTTATATGGCGCCGTAACACGGCCATACCGCTACAAGGGCGCCTCACAAACAACTAAAAAGTGCAGTCTTGTTAATTTCTCATAATTTCCTTGCGACACAGACTAATGAGAAGATATTACGCTGTCGATCGAGGACTTACGAGTGGAGTTAACATTCTGCTAGAATCTTAGGCAACGACAATTTTGTGTGTAGGCCTATGTGACTGTGTCTGTGACTGTGTCTGTGCGTTTGCTTTCTGCGTGTCTGTTTGCGTGTGTGACCATCTAATGGCAAAGCCAAGCTTAGATTCCGAGATAGTTGAGAAGAACCAAGTATTTTTTTTACAGCACAACTGTAGCACTGAGCGTCTGTGACAATGACTTTCGATCAAGAGCCAAACACAGACTGAGACAGGTTCAGGAAATTGAACATGATTATCTGTGAAAATAAAGGAATTGATGACAACGATTCTATGATTGCTCGCCTGGCTTATCTGGCCATCCAGTAGTGATGCAGATTGATTCGGTAGGTATCTGAGCCCTTGGTCCCGCAAGACAGACCGCTCTCACGTGGTCGTTGTAGGTGACCTTCTTACTAAGCTTGACGATGGCGATGTCGTTGTCGAGTGTCATTGAATCGTAATCGGTATGAAGGAAGATGCCGCTGATGTTGAAGGTTATTTCGTGGACCTCCTTTGCATAAAGGCTCTGCTTTCCAACCGTCACTTTGTAATCGGACTCAATCAACTCTGGGTCGCTGCATTGAAACAGAGCGTCCTCTACAGTCGACATATATGTTGTTGTAATTGTATTATGGATGGCATTACAAGGGGACAGTATAGAAGTCCACCGTAAAGAAATTCAAAATTCAAGGTATCATCAGTTTTGGTAAACAATGTAATGGGTGAAAATAGCTGTAAATTCACCGCATGAAATCACGCTATTTAATTTGATCCGACCAAACAATGACGCAAATAAGATAGAAATGTTCGCTTTGCCTTAATGTAGGCCTAAGTGTAGCCTACACGCCCTCAATCAAATCACGGTTTTCTGACTAAGTTGAGTGTAGGACAAAACCCCTCTGACAAAACCCTCTGACAAAAACCTCCAGTGACATAAACCCCCTCTGATAGAAACTCTCCCTGTTTAGGCAGGATATTAACCCCCGGACAAAAACCCCCTCTTGTCCTAACTAGGTTCTGCAATTAGAAGCCAAACATGGCATACCATAATAACTGACACTACTAACAAAGTCTGCACAACATTACAAGTGACACTCAGTACGACTATTAGTCTAACTCAGAGGCATCCAGATAGGGGAGGAGGGGTATTTTTTGAGTCTTAGTAATATCTTGACTACCTGACACTTGGAACCAGGGTGTTTGCCTCCATCAGTTAGAGGGGAATTGACGACCCTGGTCTAACTTATATAAGAAATCGTGTCACAGATAACACACATAAGCTCTGCATAGACTCACCTGAAGCGTCTGAAAAACCCGTGTCACAGATAGCCTATGAGGTTTTATGTCAGAAGGTTTTTGTCGGGGAGGGGGTTGTCAGAGGGGGTTTTGTCCGCGACCCGACTAATAATTGCAACAATAACATAGATCAAACAGCGTCACGCTGTCGCTGCATAATGGCCTACTCAAGGGTACTCGGGTACCAGTTGACAGCCTTGCCAACGAACCAGTAAATCAATAAACAAATGAATGAAAATCAAGCAAGAAGACTTAATTAGGCCTATGCATTACATAAGTAGCTTTTCGTTAAATGAAGTTGAATATCAGACCGCAGTCAGTCGTACAAGCAATGGGCGGCGGTGAGGATCGCATCGCGTGCAATGATTGTTCCGCTGCAAGTGTGAAGTTCTTTCTTCGTTTCGCTGAAGATGTTAACGTGCCAGGGGAAGGAATGGGGAGAGACACTGATGGGAGCCAGCTCCATTTTGAAAACATTCGGTTGGTACTTTGGAACTCCGCACACTACGACAGAAAACAGAGCAGTCAGGAGCAATGTAGTCAGCATAAGAAATTGTGGAGGGGATGTTTCATAGATGAAGTAGGGGCTTGAAAAGGATGAATGGCGGTTAACAGAAAGATCGTCGGAAATATGATTGGCATAGGGGTCTTGAACTTTAAGAAATGTTGTCTAGAATTATTAGCAACATGAAGCACAATCTGTTTATGAGAGAGAGAGAGAGAGAGAGAGAGACATACAGACAGACAGACAGACAGACAGAGAGCGAGATCGAGAAATGGATGCAGAGAGAACTACATGGTCGTGCTCTGTTAGGCTCACAGATCTTGACTTCCTTTTGTGCTGAATTGTAGTTGATTATGAATCCATATCCTCTGTTCTCGTCGTCATTGGATACGAAGTTGATGGTGGCCGTGTTCGTCGTCGTCTCGTAGCTGTGCATGTTTGAACCATAGAGTAATGAGATGTTGGAGAACGACGCCAACACATTTGTATCGCCATCAGCGATCGTCAGTTTGTCACAGCCACGTGCGCAGTCGACACCCTTCTCCAGATCCAATTCCTCTATGTAGAAAATGATCACCTGAAGCAAGACATAATGTGACCCAATGTTTACTGGTGAGTGCACGTCCAATGCTGATAGAGGCTCTGCACGTTTAACACCCCTACAAGGAAAGTCTTTGATTGCTTTCTTGCTGAATGAAACCTTTTGTGAAGAATGCTGTCGGTTAGTAGCAGAAGCTGATTACAGATTAATAGGAACTCGAAGAGCGTGATTAAAATTACTTGAGGTGATCTAAACCTTTGTATCGTATCGTATTTGAGAATTTATATAGCGCCTCTCACGGGACTGGCTCTTTAGGTGTCATTTTAAAACAGACATTTGCTTTGGACTATAAAGAATCAAATGTTAGATAAATAAGAACAACAGAGCAAATCTTGAGCGCCTATCCAACAGAGGCGAATGAGAAGGACAGGAGGAGACAAGTAAAAAGAAGAGGAAGATCAGAACTAGGAAGAGAATGATGGAAAAAAGAGGAATAGGGAGTAGTGTAAGGAATATTAGAGGAAAAGGAGAATCAGCATATTTATGAGAAGTAGGAAGTGTATAATTTTAAAAGAGATGGAATAGAAGAGGAAGAAGAAGCAGAAGAAGAAGCAATCGATAAAGAAGGTAGGAAAAGTGGTAAGGAAGGATGGATGAGTAGTAGGAAGAGTATGAGGGCAGACGTAGCAGAAAGATACGACTGTGAGAAGGAATGGAGTAGGAAGAGCTGGTTAGAAAGCAGTAGATCAGTAAGATAAATGATGTCAAGAAGAAGGCGATGAAGTATGTGAAGAAGCATGCGCAAGAGAAGAAGAAGAAGTAGAAGAAGAAGAGAAGGATTAGGAGGCGGAGGACGAAGATAATGGAGGAGGAATAAAAAGGAAGAGAAGTGAAAAGAAATGAAGATGGAAGAAAACGCAAGAATAATCGGAATCCACAGGCGAAACGGATGCGGAAAAAGTAGGGAAAAGGAAGGAAGAGTTAGTAGGCTTGCCTTTTCGGGAGGGACAGTGATGGTCCACTTGCAGTTGAGATTTGGTGCGTACTCGGCGTATGACAGATGGTAGAACTTGATCGATCCTCGCTCGGTTGTCAAAGTCTCGTTATTACACGCTGCACAGAAAAGCACAATAGGACAATAGGACACTTTCAATTCTACAGTATTGTTGTATTGACAAATCTATTTAGCAGCTCTCAAGGACTAAGTTATACAAAATCAACCCATCATACCTGCTGTATATGGTACTGCAAGAAAGAAAGCGCTATATGTATTATGCATTGCGTTTCACCTATTCGTTATTCACAGACCTTGCCTCGCCTTGCCTCTTCTTACCTTGCCTCGTATTGCCTTATCTCACCTTGCCTCCCCTTACATCACCTTGCCATTCCTAACGCGCCTTGCCATTCCTTACCTCTCTTCGACTCCCCTTATCTCGCCTTGCCATTCCTTACCTCTCTTCGACTCCCCTTATCTCGCCTTGCCATTCCTTACCTCTCTTAGACTCCCCTTATCTCGCCTTGCCATTCCTTACCTCTCTTCGACTCTCTTTATCTCGCCTTGCCATTCCTTACCTCTCTTCGACTCTCCTTATCTCGCCTTGCCATTCCTTACCTCTCTTCGACTCTCCTTATCTCGCCTTGCCATTCCTTACCTCTCTTCGACTCTCCTTACCTCGCCTTGCCACACCTATCTTTGCCTCCCTTATTTTGATTCACCTCCTACTTTACGGTCACAACAAGATGCCTTACATAACAACCTTGTGTTTCCCTGCTTTTACTCCTCGTGTTACTTTACCCCCCATATAACTGTTATACCCATAGACACTTGATGGCACCCATATGGGTCTTAAATCGTCCTCCCATGGGAGAACATGGGTCCCATATAGGCGTAATGGCTGTGCTACCTTACCGTATACCGTTCCTTACCTCACCTTCTTTTTCTATCCTGCTTGGTTTCCTTTCCTGTTTCTCAGAATGCCTGTCAATTGATCTATGAATGACCAATGCAAATGCAGATTCTAAAGCAACATAGGCCTACCAACAAGGACCTTCAGATCACAGAAGATATCTTCGGAAGCGGCAGCTGAAAAGATTATCTCGCAGTATTAACAAACAACTCGCGTGATTGAAAGTTGGTTAGATTTAAATAAAATTGAGTGGATTGAAATACAATAGTACCGAACTAATACAATTGTTTTGATGTGGTTGACAAGGATTAGTTACAGCTAGCTTAATCAATCAACTGTCAGGTTAAGGTACGAACAAATGAGTCAAGTGTTGAAATAGTCTATAAGGAAAGGTGTAAAAATTTTGTCCAATTAAAGCGCATGGGTTAATATTAAATTGTATGTAGTAATTTACATGGCGCGGCTCACAGCTGCAGTTGTCATTTCGTTTCTCTCCATTGGATGTAGGAAGGGACCCAGATAGAATAGTAACGCCTAGAGACGAGGGAAGGGCATTCCTCACCAGAATCGCATGGGCTGTGTTGTCCTCCATAAATTTCATGAACAACTGAACGATTAAGGTCGTTATAATATAGGCCCTATGTAGTAATTCGGTCAATAGCTAGTTACAAAAGCGCTCTCTCTCAACATACATGACTTACCTCCTCTGTTGAAGTCATCAGGACTAGGTGCGTTCTTTATAAAACAGAGGGAAGCATGCGTTTTAAAAGTTAATGCATTTGAAACTATTCTCAATTTTATATTGCAAAAATACAAAAGTCTAATCCTAAATATATAAAACGTAGTATTAGACTATTCGTCACAATATATGATTATTAAAATTTTTATTATTGTTATTGTTGTTATTGTTATTATTATTATTAGGCCTATTATTTTTAGGCCTATTATTACTACTATTATTATCATCGCAGAAGTTGTGTAAATCGCTTCCTCAAGACAGTCTACTTAGAAGCGCTCTCAGTCCAGCCTCTCGGTCAAACAGAACAGTCTTGAAGCCAGAGACCTGAGGGAAGAATAGGGCAGACTGAACTAATTTCGTGAGATGCAGTGCCTCGGCAGGTCATTCCAGGTCCCGCAGAGAAAGCACGGTGCCATCGGATAGCAGTCCTCGCACGGGACACAAGTAACCCCATTTGCGCAGCAGAGCGCACCAAGCCCCGACGCTGAACAGCCACAGCAGGACAACAGAGTTCCCTTAGGCAGATGGCGCCAGACAATCAATACTGCGTCAGACTAATGCAGAGACTGCAAGCAATGCTTAGTGGATTTGGGGCCAGTACCGGACGTCTTGCATTTACCCATGACTAGGTCAAACTTAGGAATACGGGTCTACAAATCGGGTGGCATCTATCTAGGCATATAAGCCGTCAAGTTGGGAGCCCATCATGTATGGTGGTATAAAGTATAGTCCAGGCTGGAGACTGGGAAAAATGGACAAGTGTAGATGAAGCTCTTTGAAAGATGGAGCAATAAACAACCCAAAGTCTCCGAAGCTTAGACAGAGTAGATTGAAATGCTGGAAAATTGTCTTCTTAGCAGGCTGCTGATGGGTGCCAAGCCATGCAGAAAAGCTGCGTCTTGGTCTGGCTATCCCACGAACGGAAAACTTTACCCGATGTGGATTTAGAGTAAGGAATCAGGATGCAATACAAGAGTTAATGCTCTCAGATAAGTTTGCCGTACTTATTTATTTTGAAACATTGTGTTATCGCGTGTATATCAGTGTTATGTACGTGCTGTGCGCTTGCAGGCATTCTTAATAAAGAGTACACTTACTTACTTACTAGTACTTACTGGCTAGGCCATAGGCGGATTGATGACATCGAAGCCTGAGGCTACTAATTGATTTGGCTTATAATTGTATTCTCCGTTGATGTCGCATCCCCATCCAGGCAGTGGGCGTACGCTTGAATGTCATCGGTGTAAGATTGGCTGAAGACAGCCCCAGCCACAACCAGGGATGCACAGTTAGCAGTGAAGATTATGTATAAGAGAAGGCAAGGATGGGATGGAGCCCTGGAGCACAACAAATGACGCAGGGATTCGTGGAGACCTAGTGAGGTCATGGGCAATCATAGCAGGGTGTCATGGAAGAAGGAGGTAAGCCAGTCAAGCACGCCACCAGAAGGGACTAGAGACAGACAGGCACTGTATGAGAATCTCACCTCAGACTGTATGGAATGCAACACTAACATCGAACAGTGCCTGATTTAAAAACTAACTGGCTGACTGACAGACTAAATGACTGTTGACTGACTAAAAGACTCTCTGACTAAATGACTGTCTGACTGACTGGATATAGAATTGACTGACTAAGTATGTTCTGTCACTTACTGCATTTGAATGTATATCTGACTCTTCGCATCTGCAAGAAAACCAGTTGACCAAATGACCAGTACATGCGTCCAGTCAATCGTAACATACTTATTACTTTGTAATCTAAGGCATCGTAATGTACATGATACTTCAATTTGGGTTATATTAAGCAGTAAAATCATTGTGTCAGCAATGCGCTGTAGTCAGAATTTGTTTGAGAAGATTCACAAAAGGAACTAAATGTTTGGGGAATGTATCTTATTATATTATTGTTGTTGTTGTTGCAGTTGTAGTTGTTGTAGCTGTAGTTGTTGTTGTTGTTATTATCGGAATTTATGAGGACAATGTTTCATTTGCTGGAAAAACTTCAGTGTACGATGGAGGTCCTAACTGAAGTCAGGGGCGTCCAGATAGGGGGAGGGTCCGAAGGCAAATGCCTCCAATTTTAGCTTGGGAGAAATTTTTTGGGCCTTAGGGGGGTTTCTTGTCTTCTTGGCACTTTGAACCGGAGGTTTTCTTCCATCACTCGGGGGTAGTTGGCGTCCCTCACTGAAGTACTGAAGTAGAAACTGAGAAACACTGACCTGGCGAAGTGTGTTACCAGGACACAGTCTATGAAGATGATGATCCGATGAATCAGATTCATTCTGTCTGCATACATATTGTTTCTGCGATGTATTCAGCGCTAACAGTCTCTTCTTTATCAGGACTGCAAACAGGTGATCGTATAACGTAATCAACATTTAGATGCATCTATGCATGTTTCTGGTCATATAGGACCTACGTACATAGCGTCTTCAGAAATGAGAAGCCCTTATACAGTGCTAGCCAATTCAAACGGGGTTAGTTTGGCTAACGAGATGGACTGTCAGCGTGGAAGTCCGTACGTGCTAAAAATTTCTATAAGATAGTAAAGAATTCTGTTTTCATAATATGATCTTGATTAGTCAGAACTATGTATAAGAAAAAGCGATCAGCACTGGAACACGGGCATCTCTTCCTCAAAGCGTAATCTGTTGTGTTCAGTCTCAATAGCCAAAGTCTAGGATCCGTAGCCTACGACACTGCTGTGTCAAGTTTGACGAGTATTATACTGACCCTGGTTATCCGCTGCTCAATAGGCTAAGAACTCTTAACAGCTGCTTTTCTCGAGACAATCTATTCAATCGCATAGAAATCACACTTAAGTAGCTCTGTCGACGCCATTCGACCGTTAAACTGAAGCTACTGAAGCAAGCGAGACTATGGTACACGAATCATAAATCGCTTATCTGCTTATCGAACGTTATTTAGAAAACGTAACCGTGGCTTTTAGTAGGGCGACCTGCTAGTGCGCTAACAATATCTTAAAATATCGTATACAGGAAGTTATACGAAATATGGAGTCGCGATGTTAGATCTTTAACAGTGTGCATGGACTCACTCACAGAGGACTCAAAAGCAAGGCCGGCCTCCAACTCAAACTTCCGAAAAGTTGCTTTTGATTCAACATTTAATCCCAAAAGAATGAAGTCTTTATAAATCACAATTGTTTTCAATGGATATTTTTAAAGGAGTCGTCGGTCAATAAATGGAGGAGAGCAACACAGACGTAAGAAAGATTGACCATCGAATGAAGGACTTTGCTTAATTGTTCCCGGGGCAACTGTTTAATCTGCCGTAATTGTAATAGTAAATTCCACAATTCTAAAGCATTACATCAAGTCTAGGAGAAGTGCCCACGATTGCTATCGAGTGCTGCGTAGTAACAGAGTGGAGTCTTTAGAGCGATCTACAGAGAAGACCGAGAGAGGAGCCAGACCAGCTTCTCACGCGCGAAACTCTGGACGATGGCGCTATATAAAAGTCATCGACCGACAGCAGAGGCGTGGGAGGACTACAAATGAAGGTGTTTACCTGAAACCTGAGAGGGGAGACATCAATGTGTTCGCCGGTGGCAGATAGCCTCAATACAGACGGCGAGGAATGTGCAAAGATCAACGGAGTGTCAGACAACGAAACCCGACACCTCGAGGCAGACGTTAGAGCCGAAAGAACACTAATAACTCCAGTAAGTGTAGATAGGATGACTGGTGTGTATATCTACCATTAAATATACATATTAAAACCATCCAGTGTGTCGTGTTGCTGAGCTTGGTGATTGAGGAAAGAACCGGCGGTAATCTAGTCATCTAGAAGAAGGAGAAAGAAACCCCGACACAGCTGCTAAGGCGGGTTCCGTTGATGACGAGAAAACTTTGAAGACGAGAGATCGGCCACAGTAGTGTTGACGACTATACCAACTCTACGGTGACTGTACAGACAGTAATTGCTCATTAAAAATTCTGCTTTACAATGCACTAGACTGCATCAAGTGCTCTCGACGTTTACAGTTGAGTAGACTAATCAGCAATGAGTCTTAATTAGGCGTAACAAGAGAACAGCAAATCGACTATATATTTAGTATAAGTTCTCAGTTACGATAGTCATCGAAAGGTTTATTCAGGACAGGACGCGACATCTGGTGACTGCGATGTTCCACAACGCGCGCATGCGTGCAGACAGTTGCTGCACGCGTTGTCCCATACTCGTCCGTTTGTCGCCCTTCGACCTCCCGTGCCCTTGATCTTCATAGTTGTAATGTTTCAGTCATGCGGAATCGATATTGCTATCGATCGCTACCTTTCAAGCGGAAGGTAGTCACACTGCTTACACTCTAGCAGTACCAGTCCCAAGCCTGAATAAATTAGAACGCGACGCTAGCGATGTTTGTTATCGTACACTGTCTCTAAAAGGAAATTCTGAAAGTTGAACTCCGAGTCTTTGAGATGTCCTTCAGATATCTGCCCAGAAAAGGACGATAAAGGTTGTCTGCCATTTGGCTTGACAATCTGCCACACAGATCTGGCCATAGCTACCATGCATTGATATAGAGTCCTTAGTACTTAGAGTTTCCTTATACTGCCCTTTGTACTCTGACCGGATTGCACACCTCTTTTGTAGTGTCACCCGATGTTGTCCAATGCATTACAATATATAGGGCTAAGCTTAGGATATTTAAGACCAATATCTGTTGTTGTCAGACAATATTGCCCTTTGTTGTGGAAGTGCGGTGATCTTTTTAGTCGGCGTCAATCAGGTCTGGATCGCTGCAATGAAGCAGATCATTGCCAGTCGATCCCTGAGTGTAGAACTTCCAATATTTCTGTCCTCATTTGCACGGGTGGCTGGATCTTACGGTTCAACCAAAGTGCAGTTTCAATCTTAAGCAATTTCTCAAAGCGCCTGATGCAAATGTCAAGTGCGCTTATCTGGAAAATTGTGTGCCACCGTAAAGGACAATGAACTGTAAGATTCACTGAGTAGCTCATGTCCTGTATTAGCATCACCTTACATGCTTGAATTGCCTCGAAAGCGCTACTTAAATGAGATTCCAGCCGCTTAATGAATTTATACGGAGAGAACATAAGCCTAGCGCATTCATACCTGCAGCAGCAGTCGAAATCTAGGTATGACATCAGCATAAATCTTAACATCATGGTCGTATGGAGCATATACTTTGCCGGCGGAAGATGAACTAATAACCAGCTTGGCTACCCTAAACTAGTAGAAGATGGACTAATAAAAAGCTAGGCTGCCCTAAACTAGTAGAAGATGGACTAATAACCAGCTCGGCTACCCTAAACTAGTAGAAGATGGACTAATAACCAGCTCGGCTACCCTAAACTAGTAGAAGATAGACTAATAACCAGCTCGGCTACCCTAAACTAGTAGAAGATGGACTAATAACCAGCTCGGCTACCCTAAACTAGTAGGGCTGCGTCGCACTAGAGTAAAACTCTAAATTAAGAATGCTCAGCGTCGTCTAATGTTCGCCATCATGACATACAAATTTGCGCTATTTTCTCTTAGAAACCATGTTGCAAGACTATGTTGGATAGAATTTTCAGATTCAGACCCTGCCTTTGAATTAGCAGGTTTTAACCCACTAAATAAAGAAAGAGATAAACTGAAGGCGAGGCATAACGTCATGGAAGAATAGGAAGGCTTATAAAGTCTTTTAAATTGTGGGATTTAATGATGAAGAAAAGGTCTCAGAATGTCTCGTTGAAAGAATACGGTCATCTAACAGCAAAAGGACAAAATGGCCTTTTCATAAACCCGCCTTCCCCGAATAATTTGTCCTGCATGTACTGCTCTTCCCCATCGCATATCTACATAGTATCTGTAAAACATCTTAATCTGCTGACATTTTGTAATCAGATGCAATGGTGTTAATTTGAAGACATCAACAAGACAGAGATATTGCACGGAAGGAATGCATCTGTTGCTTCTGTTCGTCATTGGCGGAGTTCTAGAACTCCACTTCGCAAGGTCAGTGTCGCTACAGCGTAGTTTTACATTGCCATTCGACTCGTATACGATGCGCCAGCTTTGGAAGCAAATTTTTATCACACTTGAGCTCTGGGAAGCAAGCGAGGATCGAAGCTATCTCTTTCATTAGTACGCTCTTGAACAACTGAGGCTCAATTCGGATTATCTCTGCCATAGCACAATCTGTATTTCCCACGTAGGCAATAATTCAGTTCCCGCTTTATATAGCTCATTATTTTATTTATTTATTCTGAAATTTGATATCGCCCTTCTTCCAACATTTTTGCTCAGAAGTGCACACGCCTCGACCATGCCTCGACGGCGCAATTGCAGTTGTACAGCAGAGAAATAATTGAGCGCGACGGACTTGCTCATTGCTCAAGGTTCCTACACAGTGACGCCTCAGACGAGGGTCGAACCTGCTCACTCAGCGCACATTGAGCGTTACGGGCCGACCGTTCTAACCAACAGGTCACCGTGCCACATAATATGAGGGATCAGTATATTACTTTTAGCGAATCCTAACTTCAGGACTATCTACCTTCATATGTTTCTCAAGTTATTACGGTTCATGATAATATAGATGTTGGCTATGAGGTTTGTCACTGACTTGTTACTTGCGAAATCGACATTTAAGTTGCGCTTTTATTCTGGATTATTTGCTTGCTTCTTTGATCGAGTTTGAGTGATTGTTCATCTGTAAATTCTGGTTTGATAGCTTTGCTAATTAACTGTACTACTAGTGTGCTAATTGTTTTCGCTTTATTTGTCTGCAGATGCGAAGAGGCAGACAAGGAATTTTCTGAAGTAAGTGACAGTTTATGTCATTCACCGTTTTCTTGTAGTAGCTCAACATGAGGTAAACATGGCCTAATAGCTGCGTCATTATTGTTACTTTATCAAGTAAACAACAAAGCATTTTGCAAATGGCAGCCGACAATTTTTCTATTTGCTATTCTGTTGCTTGCAAGCTATCCCATCTTGAAAGTTGAACTCCACATTTGGCGAGCCTGCATGGCTTGCAGCCTGGGTTACGAGTAGGTCTTCGTTGTCTGCAATTGTATGACTTGAACGTTCCCAGACATTAGATGCCTTGTCTCAGAGCCTACTACCAGGCACTTTTGTTTGATTGCTATAAAGACTGGTATCTGACAATTCATAAGGCTTACTACTATGTCTCGCTATCAAGCATCATGTCTACAGGAAATCATGATACACAAGTTCCTCCTGCTCTTACCAGACGTTATTTTAAAGCGTGAAGACTGTAATGATATTTTTATCTTTTGTTATAGAAAGACCCTGCTCCATATACGTACAGCAAGAAAGGTATGCCTTAAAGGCCAAGTTTTTAAGGCGTGGTCTAATGAATACCTGCCGCCTGCTAGCTACCAATCAGATCTCTCCAAAGCATCTCATCCGCCTGGGGTACAATCTTAAACAAATGGACCGGTGGGGTCAGTCTATCTGAATAGGCTCAAATGGGCCAAGTAGACAGCTGATGGTCGTACTGGCTAAAGTACGAAGGGGCGCTATATCAAGTATTTTTTTATTGATTGGTTGATTGATTGAAAACTCTCGATATGTCCTTGTAGGCTATATATGAATTGCATATTTTTGGAGTGAAGAATCAGCAAGCGTCACCTAAAGGGCCGTTTAAGTTCTTTTCATTTACCGCCGTTTACATGTCGTTTACAATGTAAGTGCAAATGTGTAATCGATATCGTAGTTAAACGTATTTTGAGTGAATAAAATTGTTAAAACTGACATTTATTCGTCTTAGGAAGGGTAGACAACAATTGTATATAATAATAGATTAAGTAGAATTGATATTTGTCCGTCCTAAGACGATTAAAAGTCAATTTTAAACAGTTTTTTTCAATTTGAATAAGCAGATGGGTCGCATGTCCGGTAGATCGCGGGACAACTGCAGCGCCACCTACTGAAATGAAATGATCCAACATCAATGGGCGCCCGTTCTAAGCGCATCACAACTGAGCTGACATGAGTCTAGTAGGCGTACATAGCGCAACATTAAGTTCACTTCATGACTTTGTGACTTCATGATATTTCAGATGACATCATATCGATCCTCCGCTGCCAGGCATCTGTTAGGGCCTCTACATTCATTAACAGTCGAGAGTGACTGATGGAACCAAATGCAGCTCGTCGTCAAAGCGGCAGAGTTGTTGGCCTCGCCTTACATTACTTTGCCCTACCTTATGTTACGTTACTTCGTCTTACAATACCTTGTCTACATATTTCTTAAAATTCGCCGTTTTGTGTATTTTGTTCAGATTCCAATACCGGTACTCGCAATTGCAATATGCGCGTCCTCTTTGGTACGTACTAAACCACTCTTGTTGAGTGATCCTGTTCTACAGAGGCAGTATATGAAGTCAGAAATACAATGCCACGACTGCGATGCGTGGAAATTTAAAGTGATGCGCAACCTTGAGATATGACCTGATGCCATGCACATATGTAGTACTTTGCCATAAGCTAACAGTTCCGTAAAATATAGGATGCATTGCGATACAGTACAATATAATAAATTATTATTATGTGGTACGCTATGATACAATACATGCTCATTTGTCCAAAAACGTTTTATATGTAGGATGTAACAACGAATCTCTGGTGAACGAACGCGGAGTAATTGAATTCATCGAATTGGGCTTTGATGGGTATGCGCCGAATCTCCGCTGTCACTGGACCGTCAAAGTTGATCCAGATAAGGTAAGCAGTCAAGAAGCAAAGAAGATGCTCCTAATATAGGGTGACACAAAAGTTCGTTCACCGTTTTCAAAATACGTTTCCTCAGTAAGGGTTTCATATTCTTTTTTTGAAATTTTGTCAGCGTATAGCATACACAAGGGAAATGAAAGATACTGGTTCATAATTTGATTTTGATCTGGTCCGTGATTAGGGCCTACCATTATATTATTAGCAAAATTGAAGAGGACAAGTTTCCCGAAAAAACTGCCATGCGATACAGTTTGTTCATTATAATATCATTGTAAACAAAATGTTTGTCCTAGTAGACCATACCACAATATTGTTATCTATGCTGCATAGACTGAATCAGCGACTGAGGTGTCCCACTTCTATCATCTCCACGCTCGTTGGAGGCGACGTTTGAGTTGATCAGCGGTCCTTGGCTCGGGATCTTAATAAACGCTGAGAGACAAAAATTTAAATACTGCAGAAACTCCACAAGTTCTCAACAGGAGAGCTAGAGGTCCGGAGTGTTAGGTGGCCAATCATTCGGCTCTATGTGTGACGGGAGGTTGTCGTCTAGCCATTTCGTAGTCAAAGTTTATGCATGCCAGCGTGCACCGTCCAGCTGAAATAGGCCTGCCCCAAGATTATTTTCATCAAATAACTTTCGTTGAATAACACTGCCGTTGTCTGATTGTCAATCGAATGCTGGCTTCAGGTATTGCTCGGGAATGTTTGTAATGTAGTACATAGAGTTCAGTCTGGTATTAATTGGCACAAAATGAAGGCTAGTGAGACCCCGGACAACATCCCACCAGACATCATCACTGACAGACAAAACTTCATCTGTGGAGCAGACGCGGAACGTTCTCCTCCTGTGAACCCAAGCAGTAGCGTTTTGTGCATTCGGTGCTTAAAACACCTGGACTCATCGGTCAAATCCGTTAAACCAGTCTTCCAAAGTCCAGTGTCCCTATATATATATATATATATATATTTTGTGCCTATATATATATATATATATATATATATTTTGTGCCTATATATATATATATATATATATATATATATATTTTGTGCCTATATATATATATATATATATATATATATATATATATATATATGACTACCTTTGCTGACACATTCTCTCGGCTGCCTCATGTACTTGATTGCTTCTCTATGTTACCTAAATCTTCTGTTGGTCCTCTTATCTAAGTTTATCAGGTTCTACATAGAAGTTATTCGAATCGCTGAGATCTGCAATTCCGGGACTGGCCTCTGCGATTCACTTACAATTTTGGACGGTAAGACAGGGAAACAACTGGCGTCCCTTCCAGCTAAAGAAAAGTCGGCTGTCTACGAAACTACGTCAAATATGGCTTCCCTTGTCTTCCTGTCCAACGGTGACGACAGATACGATCGCGGGTTCAACATCAGTTACGTCTCGATTCGAAAAGAACTCAAAGCTAGTAAGCACCAAACCTAACAAGAACCCGCATAATTTATCCCTCTCTGTATTCAATGCAAATATTGAGACTGAATCCGGGGACTGGGCAACTTAGATTTGTCCACGGATCGAGTCAGCCAGGGTCGGGTAACGAATATCTGTATTTCTGGTATGCAAGAGACGAAAAGAGTTCGTTTTAACTCATTATTTGGACAGAGCAGCACTGTCCGCTGATATGCCTTCTAAGTTCAACAGTCTGAATTCCGGCTTCATACACTGTGAATCGTGAAAGTAACTTCAGAACGTCGCAAAATAACTTAAGCCCGAACGCTGTTAAGTCACTTGCCACCTTGCTTCGATGTAGAGTGTAGAGTTCTGCAACGGCACAAGTATAGGCCTATATGAATAGGCCTAAATGTATAGGCCTATATGTATAGGCCTGTAGCCGTTGGATTGTAGACGCGAATGTAGACGTAGGGCTGTTTAGATATGTAGACGAAGACCAGGGTAGATGTAGATGTAGATTGGTTGATGGAGATGCGAAACCAGAATAGAACCGCTACAATATTGTTCTACCGATATAAACATAAAAACACTATCATTATTATCATAACGACAATTATAATAATAATAATTATTATTATTGTTATTAATGTTGTTTGTGGTGTCCAGTATGATCTTACTATGTAGTGTGCGGAGTTCCAATACGACAACCGATTTTCTCCGGTTCTGAACTTGTTCCTCTCGGCGTCTCTGCTCATTCCTTTCCCTGGCACGTTAACATCTTCAGCGAAACGAAGAAAAAACTTCACACTTGCAGCGGAACAATCATTGCACGCGATTCGATCCTCACCGCCGCTCATTGCTTGTACGAATGATTGCGGTCTGATATTCAACTTCATTTAACGAAAATATATTATAATGTAAACCTACTGTTTGATTTTCATTCAATTGCTTATCGACTGTTCGCTTGATTGATTCCAACTTTAATTCATTGATTATTTATTTTATTTATCTGATGACTAAAAGAATAATTGTTCGGTTGGTGGAGTCAATTATTCCTTCTTTCCTTCTTGCCTTTCTTTCTTTCTATCTTCGTCCACTGGCAGTTCCACGCAGACACGTATGGTTCTATCAACGAATTACAGTTGGCAGTTGACGGTAATGATCTGTGTCTCTTCAGCGATCCAGGTTTCGATGCTACAGTCTACAAAGTATCGGCAGGAAAGTGGAATTTAAAGGAAGCTGAGGATTCTGAGAGGATCTCCAGCGTGGCCAACATCGTCCTTCATCCGAATTACAACAAAACAACGCTCGACAACGACGTTGCAATAGTCAAACTCAGTCAGTGGTTGGCCTACAGCGATGCCATAAGGCCAATCTGCCGACCAGGAACACAGGATGAACCAACCATTGACTCAGTTTGCTTGACAACTGGTTGGGTGGAAAAGTCAGGTAAGTCGTAATTGAACGACGCAATGTAGCCCGATTCAATTCAATACCATTGAATGCCATTTAAAGCAGTGCGTTAGATGGGAGGCCGTAGAGTAGTGGCGAACACACTGGAATGCAGCGTTTGAGGTACCGAGATTGAGACCCGTATCCTCCCTAAAGTTGACTTCTTTCCTTCTTTCGCTAGACGGCGGCATTTCTTGTTATAGATAGATATATAGCGTAATGGGCGCCTTGCGTGGCCGCCGACGGTGAAGTTCGACTCCTGTAATCATATGTCAGTTCGAAAATAGACGAAGATTATTATTATTATTGTTCTTTGTAATGTTATTTGAGTCATGGCTGCTTATTGTCATATGTATGTATATATGTATGTATATATGTATTTCTGTTTGTATTTCTGTATGTATGTATTTCTGTATGTATTTCTGTATGTATGTTTGTATTTCTGTATGTATTTCTGTGTGTATTTCCGTATGTATGTATTTCTGTATGTATGTATTTCTGTATGTATTTCTGTATTTCTGTATTTCTGTATTTCTGTATGTATGTATATATGTATGTATGTATGTATGTATGTATGTATGTATGTATGTATGTATGTATGTATGTATGTATGTATGTATGTATGTATGTATGTATATATGTATGTATGTATGTATGTATGTATATATGTATGTATGTATGTATGTATGTATGTATGTATGTATGTATGTATGTATGTATGTATGTATATATGTATGTATGTGTGTGCCTGACCGTGTGTGTGCGCGTACGTATGTACGTTTGTATGTATGTTTGTATGTATGTATATATGCATTATGCATATGTTTGTATAATTCATTTCAAATTGCATTTTCCATTTCTCATTATTGGGATTAATTAACAAAAGTTAGATGATGTATGTATGACGTACCAGTGCCTTTATATAGTGCCATTCACTTCTCTTAATGGCACTGCATGGTTCTGCTGTTGTGATGTGACTGATATATAAATAGAACTAGGAGTTAGTATGAACGGGTAATGCATATTGAATAGTGTCAGACGAAACAGAGAATCACGCATTGTCTCTAATACATTTTAAATGACAGGTAAGTTAACGCTTGGCTGAATTTCGCTGTCATTGCAGATCGCTCTGATCTGACGCTGTCAAGGGTGACGTTCCAACCGATCACGAGCTGCAAAATTCCGTCTGAAACCAGACGCAGCAACTCCATCTGCGCCGGATTCAACAACCCTTCTCTGAATGTCTGCAACCAACCGGTGCCAGGTGGATCCCTAGTCTGTCAGGCGATGGGAGAGTGGATCCAGTATGGAGTGGTGAGCGCTGGGATCGGCTGTTCGGGATCCAACTCACCCGGGATCTTCACGAACATAAGAAAGTACAAAGACTGGATTTCGACCACGATCAGGAGTACGTAAACTGAAATACATGTCGTTGCTTCGTCTGTGCAAGAGTGAATTTCCCTATTATGACCAAAGAAAATAGTAGTGGGTATACCGCCGGAATGGATCGGGTAAAAGGTTGACGCGTGGTCAATAATTATAGTTTTCTGGTTCATATTCCGACCATTCACACGAAACTAACAAGTCACTGTAAAGCACATCCGGGAGTTAACCAGCCATGTTCCTAGTTGAAACAAACAGTGCAGTGAATTCCCAAACTTGACAACATAAATCATTGGATTAAATCAGTAGAAAATAATTATGGAACACAATAGGAATATTCAAGTAAAAGAATACATAGATGTGTTGCAGTGAAAACAATTCAGAATATTGAGAACTGAAGAAAAACGATTGAATATGGGAATGGATATGGGAAAAGTGATGGAGGCGTGTATTAAATGTGGGATTGTCTTGGAGATGGGGTATAGGTGGTCCTAAAGCCCAGTGATTAGGGCCGCGTTGGCGACTAGCTTTTAGTTTCCGTTTTCGTCATGTTGTAGCGCCGAGCTGTGCGTAACTTTGGAGGTTGCCATTCTCCTCCTGCTACTCCTCCTCCTTCTTCTTTCTCCTGCTCCTCCTCCTTCCTGCTCCTCCTCCTTCCTTCTCCTCCTGTTCGTCGTCCTCTTCTTCGTTCCTCTTCGCGTCTTCTGTATTGATGCCTCCTTAAGTCCATTCTTCACATCCTGCATAGGTGCATCTGTTGGCCCTATGCTCTGCAATGACCCTACCTTTGCGATTCGATATGTGACTATAACTGAGGGTGTTACAATCACTTTTCGATGGCTTAAGACATTTCGTTCTCGCGGGGTACTGCGCATATGGAGCGCCTCTGATTGAGTATTGCTGTCAGATGCACTCCAAAAACAGTAAATACTATGCGATATATATTTATTCTTTTCTATTCAATTATATAACGTGGAACTGAATGGTTGATGTGGTGGAGAAGGTCTTTGCCAGATGCGGAATGATTGATTGCTTCAGGTGATTGTGGGAAACCTGCAATCGCCCCAAAGGTCTTCAGTCGTGTCGTGGGTGGTTCGGAGGCTAATCCTCATTCCTGGCCCTGGCAGGTCAGCCTCCACAGAGGATATTCGTTTCAGTGTGGCGGATCCATTATAACGAACAGATGGATCTTGACTGCGGCTCACTGTTTTAAGTATGTATTGTAAATATCAGAGTTCCCTCTAAGCTGTGCACACGCACACTGGCCGTGGAGCCAACGCATCAAAAGAATTTAGTGTGCGCACAGAAATTTAAAAAAATAACGAGTTACAATTTCTCGTTATGAAACTACGTAAATCGAGTCTCCTAGCTGGCTGCTGCCTACTTTGCTTCAAAAACCTTGGCTGATACGTACGTTCCCTGTTTCTATTTAGACAAGGGATTTTTCTTAGGGTTTAAGAACTTATCAACATGAGCTTTCAACTATGGTACTAATCTGAAGTCTCATATTCAATTCAATATTCGTTTAATCGCAGCTGCCAAACCGCAACTTAATTACAGAGTTAAATTTAGTACAATGTGCGCCAGAGTCAGACACCTAAAGTTCTTCTTACTTAAAATGGTCCAATCTTGTATAATCTAATCAAATCAATATAGAGGAGTCGTCACGAGACAAATCGTGGTAGAAATCGAGATCGGTTGCTCAGAGGATCCGTATATATACACAGTTAAGGCGTTCGGATCAGCTCTCTGTGCAATTGGCGTTAACTGTAATTGGGAAAAAGAAGCTCAAAGGAAACAGGTCAACCAGTTGCATTCATACATTCATACGAAGGTTAAGAAGATTTAGTCGCTACATTTCTTACACGATATTGTCGCTTCTAATTCCTGTATTAAGTTCCTATTCTTGTTATTCCTGTTCGTTTTGTTTCAATTCCTCTTCGAATTGGCAATCGAAATTGCTTGCACCCAATAAATGTTTGGGTAAATGCATGTCTTTGCGTAAACCCCGCTAGGTCTGATGGCTTCTGATGCCCAGTAGATAATTGGGTCATCAATCATTACCGTGACTAGGGGCCTAGAGCTTATCAAGTGCTTTGTCGAAAATATGACCAAGAACATTAGTAGAACATTTTTTGTCCCCAATCGCTACGAATATTATTACCTTCTAGATCTGTTAGTAGGCCTAACCACAACAGTCTGCCTGTCTTTCCCCTTTTTAGGAGTTTACGTCGATCCAGGTTAAAGACATGGTGGTCTGTACGGGGGACGGCGGTCTGATCAGGGCACAGCAATATGTTAGGTAATGGGCCAACGGGCTGTAATGGCGCTTTAGAAGTTTGTAAATTACGAAGACGGATCTGTGATTAACAATTGCGGGCTCGTACCTGCTAAGCAGTGTTGAAAATATACCTCAGATTCAAATGGCATAATAAGTGCAAAAATACGCAGATGAAATGAACGATTTAATGCTGTTATTTTCTTTCGGAAGGGTGGACATGTTGGGTCGTCCGCAAGAGTTCACTGTGAGGGTCGGTGATCACAGCCTGCATTTGATGGAAGCGAGTGAGAGGGTGTATTCGGTCGAAAGGATCTTCAGGTATCCAGAAAAAACGACACTTACCGTCGAGTTCGACATAGCTTTGATTTATCTCGCAGATGATATCGTCTATAGCGAACACGTGAAACCGGTCTGTCTGGCTAAAGATGACTTTCCTGTCGGACAGAGGTGCGTTGTCACCGGATGGGGAAAGACTCAGCAAATCCTTCCTGCGGCAGGTAGGACCATGTGTGCCAATTTGTAGGCAAGTAGGCTACGTATTTATATATGACATTGTGTATTTATAAGTGTCCAAAATGAATACAGGCCAATGCAAGATTTTATATGTGCGCATGCATATTGATATGTAGTTGTCTGCTTGCAGTGCACTCAGTCATGTATGCATGTTGTGGCATGTCGACTCATATATAGATGAGGTGGTATTCGCTGTTCCTCGTCCCATTGTCCACGAACTGGTAAAGCATCAACTAATTGTCCGGGACCTCTAGTTTACACTACACTACACTGCATTGAAATACTCTTCCTTCTGCTCCATGGATAATATATCTACACGACGCTTAAAATTTGATCTGAAACATTATCTGCTGCTCATACGCAAGCAAATAAATAGATTAAACTTTATTGTCACACATGTTAGACCATTATAAGTTCGTTCCCTGTAAACCTCTGCTTTTTATTTACTCTCAGAGTAAATGTCCTTTAGAATAATAAGGATCAAAATAATTATTGTGTATAGGCCTATCAATGTTGGCTGAATAATAGATGATTATAATTGATTATGATAAATCATGTTTGCTTTGTGAAATTATTCCAGCAGAAAGGGTCAGCCATGTAATAGCAGATTTGGGCTTACCCTTTAGACGACAACAAATTATTCGTGCAATTTCTCTCGTCTAACAATGTTATCGAGAAGACGCTTTTAACTGTAAAACGTCTGTTGTCGTTAGACTGGAGCAATGAAAATGTTTATTGTGTCGTTTTATTGGCACCGAAGTTGTCTGAATGTTGGAACACGTCTATAACTATCTAAGCACTTCTTCATGTCACAGTAGGCTACAAAACATGGAGGTCAGGTTTGTTGAAAGAGAATTCAGTTGTCGGTGAGAGCGGAGTTGAATTGTTGTTGGGAAGATAGTTCGGTCGAAGAGGTGTTGTGAGAGCTTAGACGTCGAGGAAACGGCAGTGCATGGCTGTTGAAGAAGCTTCGTTGCTTGAGTTAGACCGTAGTTTGGTGAACAACAATTACGACCCGTGATTTTTCACGGGTTAACAGCTAGTTAGGCCTACTGATAATTCACTATTACTTTCATTAAACCATTATCATATTATCAACTTTATTTAGCCACACTGGTATTGGGAGCGTCTCTGAGTAGTTACCTTGAAGAGGCGCTATAGGCCTACACAAAATACTCTTAATAATAATAATAATAATAATAATAATAATAATAATAATAATAATAATAATAATAATAATAACAATAATAATAAATTTATTATGTAATAATTATTATTGATTACTAGTTTAATTTTATAAAATAGTAATCATATATAATATCATCTTATAGTAATATTATATAATATTTGTATCATCATTATCATAATGACATCATCGCAATCTTCATCATTTGATGCTTTAAGGTGGATATGATCCTATGGAGTTGAAAAATTGTTTCTAAAATAAAGATACTTAGTTTTATTATTATTAACCTATGATGATGATGATGACGACGACGACGCAATGACATCCAATGACAGAGCCTTTGATCTTCTTCACAGTCCACAATGATAAGCAACGAATTTCGGATGTTCTGAACGAACTCGAAGTTCCGCTGATTGACGATGTCACCTGTACCCAAAAAGTCGCCATCATCAACGATTTACATCGCATGAAACTCGCATCGGATCTCATGATCTGCGCCGGTTTCCTGGATGGTTCAAAGGACTCTTGTTCCGGAGACTCTGGAGGTCCTCTCGTCTGCTTTGATGATGCAGAGGGCGCCTGGAAACAAGTCGGAATCGTCAGTTACGGAGAGGGATGTGCCGCCAAAGATTTTCCAGGATTCTACTCGAGGGTTTCCGCATACTACGACTGGATAAAGCTTCAGATAGCAGGTTATTTAAATGAAAAATTCATTTAAGCTGAATGGCTTCAGGGCTGTCGCGAGAGTTGGCGAATAACCTGCTCGAAAGCTCTGGAGTGATGCTTATAAGATTTGGAGTTCATGATTACATTTTTGTCGCCTATACAGCGTTCACTTGACATAAGTTAGGCTATGTGGGTTATTATCATTCAGAAGCAGTATCTCGTCATTGCAAAATGCAGGCTAGGAACCGCTTTAGATATACGGAGGTTTGAATATCCACAAATAAGCTGGTATCTTGATGAAAAATTAGGAGACTGTTCAGCGTGTCAAGGCATCATCTGTTCGTAAGCAATGGATTGCTACCGTTGTTCCTCCCCCCGTCTGCCCAAAGGGTTTCGCTCACCCGATGAACCACGATCGTAATCGCAAAATGTACAACTTCTAAACCTTTACGTTAGGACTATGCGCATGGCATCCGTTTTTCAAAGATGGTCAATATAAAATATAGATTCGGAGATTCCGCATGAAGCCCAAAATCCAATTGGATCAATTGATTCATATTATAAACTTTTTATGATCAAGGAATGCGGAATTTGCAATTGCGATAAACTTGTGTCTATACGTGTGATGTAGAGTCACTTATTGATTTCAATGATTTGTTGCAGGATACCCAGTATTCGCGTTTGTACGAAATAATACAAAGGAAATATTTAACGGACGGTAGATGGCAGCTCATCCATTGATCTGCATAGATAAAGAAAAATGCATCGCTACTACGATCCCAATTGTCAAATACATTTATAGAATACTTAAGCGGAATTCTATTAATTAATTATTATACTTTGCTTGTGCATTAGATAAATAGTCACACGAAACTTCGTCTGCATTTGAATAATATTATGGTCCCAGGGTGTTGACGTAGCTCTAAAGGAAACCATTCACTGGGACTACAATAGGTTCTTCATAATTGCAGTACGGGTGAAAATAACCAAGAGACCTCCATTTTCCACGGAACGTAGGGGAGGATCGATGTCCTTGGATACCCGACGTCAGACAGCATAGCTCTTGGAGGCAAATTAAGCGAGGTCCCGTGACATTACCTGTACTCAAGTGAATGACCTACACTTTAACGCTCGAGAAATAACCCTGTTTGGAGATTTGCCAAGGAGGCTCGCTGCAGAGCGCGAGACCAGGTTCAGGCATGTCATACGACTATAGGTGGGGTGGCCAGAGTATTTCGTTTAACTTGTCAGCGTCGCAGTCGTAGCACTAAGCTCCCATGCCCTCTGACTGGGCGTTTAGAGTGCAGCATCTGTGACACAGGAAGGTCAGACGAGTGAACAGGATATCGCTTCCGGTGTAACCGGATGGGAGGAAGAGCGCAGGTGTAGATAGAACAATCGTTGTTTTGACGGCAAATGACAACAAAACGTTTATCACCTAAGCACTAAAGAACTGTACAGGTCGACTGGCTCCAGAATCTGTCATGTCTGGCACAACAAGCAACATAATGTGGCCCACATTGTTCATGACATCGCCTAGGCTAATCATAGTGCATTTGGAGAGTGAAAAGACATTTTCACGCTGTTTCTTCCACTGGATTCTGGTCCCTTGTTCCTGGGTAACTTCTTTCCTTTTTGCTGGTGACGCCTGTCAAGGAGCTAAATGATGATACATTGATGACTCAAGGGTGACATGGAGATTCAGACGGAGGGGAAACGACGGCCATGATGTAATTCAAAAATCACATAAATGGCAGTTCGTGAAGAAGCCAACATCTGAAAAGTCTGAAAACTCAGAAAACTCAGAAATTCTGAAACTCTGAAAACTCTGAAACTATGAATCTCTGAAAACTCTGAAAACGTTGAAAATTCTAAAAACTCTGGTCGAAGGGCAGTGGACGTCTTTGAATGACTGCAATTTGAGAGAAGGATTGATTGCTTCAGGTGATTGTGGTCCAGCATTTTTGTTAAAAGGCCTTGATAAATTTACTTTAAATGTTTTCCAAAATTGACAGAACATTCAAAAAAATTAATTGACTTGGGCCATCTCTGTTAACTTCTGGATCCGCCCATGAAACTCGTAGGCCTATCTTCACTGCCTGCCATCAGATATTTGCCTACGCTGGGACCCACAACTTGCTTTCAGCATACAAGGTGATTCAGCAACAGGTCAGTCGGGGTCACTGGGCATCTAGTAGTTTACACTGCTTATTTATTCATTGCTCATTTCAAGTCGTTAAAATTTTATCTCAACCATTTTTAGTGTAGAAAGTTTCGACTATCTTTGTAGTCCATTCTTACGCCAGGTAGGCCGAAATCGATAAAACTATCACTGTTTAAAGATGACTGGATTCAACTTCAAATTTCCTATTTGCAACTGAGTAGGTTCACAAATGCATCAAAATGAATTAAATCCAAAACCCCTCTAAATTCATCCCTGTGAATGCTTTACGCGACTTCTCAAACCTCTCAATGGTTTTAATATCTGCATCAACCAAACATTGTTTAGGAAACTGATGGATTCAAAGACGTCGATGAGCTACAAATGCACCTGAGAAAATTCAATTGAGTGTGTCAAAGAGGCAGCAGAGTACAAACAGCGTCGGTGTTCTAAACGACTGAGAGGAGTAGGTCTAGATTTCGAGTAACGTTGAATACATACACACCACTGATGACGTCAGGGTTCGCATACAGCCTGGTGCGTTTTAATTAAAAAGGTTAGCTGCTCTGCAAAACATTTTTTTGGTAATAAGAAGCAGATTTATGCAGAGTGTATTCCGAGTGTAGTTCGAGACTCTATTAAACATATATCTTGAAAAAATTGCATAACTTTTACGCTACTGAACACAAACATTTTTTTATTAGCGTCAGGATAAGAATAAGGGCTTTTGTTAGGATTAGTATAAACCGAACGGAGAACACCTCCTTTGATGTATGCTATAGGGAGGGCGCTAAGCCTCGCTGTCTCCTAGATATGTAATTCCTTGCAGTCGAGCAATATGATCCGTCAGGTTGTTCTGCTGAACTAATGCAATGGCCTTCTTAATAGCTGTGACAACTGTCGTCATTGTGAATTTATCTTTCGCCGAGCCATCGCCAAAAACATATCTGAGAAACCGGTAAGAATGTTATCTCATAATCCGCTGTGTTGGACGAGGCGAAGAGAGAAACAGACAGACAGAAAGACAAACAACGATTGGAATGATAAAGTGAACGCGTAGACACAGGCTGACGCGAATCTGCCAATTCTTCGGTTGAACTCATAGTACTAGAATGGCTGATTGGGAAGACAGCGAGTGGCAATGATCTACCAATTCTCTTTTGTATGCTGTCTAAGCGGTTGATTTGTGAGCTTTTCAGTTCAGTCATTTCTTCAATCTGATTAAGATTGTTTGGTGAAGATTGTTTAGTGCGTGCATACTGACTGGAAATCCAAGAACTATGATTGAACACAATGAGAAGTACAGATGCGTTGAGGGAGGCTGAGGAGGATAAACAGTTGAGAGTGTAAAACTGAGGCAAGAGCGTCCCTGTCTCATACCCTTCTCATTCTATGTATGCTGTAAGCTTTAGGAACTTGTCCACAGGTCTTTTCATTCCATTCATAAGTTCTTTCAAAATAAAACACCGCAATTTTACTGCGCGTTACAAACTGAGCATAGTTCTGCACAGTGGCTGCTTTCAATGGAAGAACGATCTCCAACATCAAAATGAAGAGGGAATAACGCAGCGTTTTGTATAGAGACTGGGGATGTTGCCTCCTGTATATTAGTACACACTTCTGAGTCTAATTCTATCATATATAATTATGAGTCGGCCGAGAACGGATATCAATTAACCAATAAAAAACTATCTCATTCATGATGCATCCGTACAGTAGGCCCACCATGCAGATTCCTGAATAAGATTATATCGACCAGTATATGCCAGCACTAACATCCGTAAATATTCAATCACATATATGGGACCTAAAATTTAGAATCAAATTCCTCCCCGTGTCCAACTAGCGTCCACGCTGTACTCCTTTAGGCGTAGGCTAAAATCCTTCCTATCATTTGACGCTCTCCACTGGAAATAGAGTTCCCTCGCTCACCAATTGTGTCAATGGATGAGGCACAGCCTATAGTTAAGCTTAGTTAAGATAAGTTAACTGTTATTCCTACATAATTTAATATCTACTAATTAGGCCTACATTATATAATTATCACTGCGCTCATTGAAGCTATCCTGTTGTACATTATGATATCATGGGTGGCCCTGTCAGCGGGAGGATATCCCTTAGGCCTTAGGGCCTTCTCTTGTATACTAGGCCTAACATTGTTCAATGAAATTTAATTTCCTATTCTGCGTGATTGTTATGTTACACCTTAATTGTCATTTGATTTTATTTTGTTTGGTTGCAATAACAAATTATCGATATCGTTATCGTCACTCGGTAATCCGAAAATGTAAATACAAGTAGGTCTACATAATATTTGCATTAATTGTTGGTTGCCCGGGAGACCCAATTAGGGACCAAACGATCCAGCTAATTATGACCACCCGTTATGCATAGAATTCAACACAATAAGTGATGACCGTTCTTGTCGAAAAGGAAGCTAACAGCTATAGTCATTCAATTATAACAGACATATTGATCTTAACTATTCCTAAAGGCCAAGTTTTTAGGACGGGTAGTTTTGCGACAAACTGCTCTGTACCCCACCCACCTGCTGATCAATCAAACCTGAACTCATTGAGTGGGGCTACAGTCAAGAAGTGCCATATTCAAGTCCACCGCCGGTCAATTCCTTTCAATTGAAATGCCTGCATGCCTCTGGGCCGTTCTCTGTCTATCTATCTCTGTACATACATCTACTTATAATATATATATATATAAAGCCATGAGCCAAGCACAATAGGACGCATACAGGATATCAGCCCATGGACCATTATAGATCACTCGGCTCGTGGAGCAATCTTGGCGATTGCCTGTGGTCACTGTTGTTTGCGTTTGTTTCTCTGTGAACTGGTCCGCACACACACACACGCACGCACACGCTGTTTATATTTATATCTCTGAGCTGAAGGACGACCTGTGAATTTCTATCTCACAGTTTTGTCTTAGCATTCAATCATTACAGTAAGCGCCTTTTCGCCCGGTATATTTATTTCATATGGTTTTCAGAGGCGCGTTGAGACTGTATGAGAAGAGAGTCACCTTCTTTGAAATAGAATGTTCCCTCTCTCGTACAAGCAATAGCTTGTATTGACAGGTGTCAAAGTTGGTCCATCTGTTTATGTTCTTGCAGAGTGGCAGTATGTAAACAATAATGGCACCGCTACCCCGCCCCCGCCTCTCCCTCTTAGACTAAACCACTCAGATGTTCACTCTTTTGATGACCGATATATGCATACAACAGAACTCTGTAGTTGATATTACATAGTACCATGCAAAAGTACGATCTAACAATTCGTGTCGATCGTGATCAGGAAGAAGCGACAAGAGCCTTTTTTTATTCATAACGACTGGGATTTTGAACAAATTGGTAAATACAGAATGCAGTATATGTATTTATTCCAAAAATAGCTTTTGTGTAACCTAAGAACGTACTGTATTTCAGGTCTTATGCATGCCACGATTATTCAGGTCACTATATTATATATATATATACATAATATATATATGTGTGTTATAAGGGCATCAATTTGAATACTATATAGGCATTCAGCGTGGTCGTGATAAGAAAAGTATATCTGTACTGAATAAAACAGCTGAAAATTGAGAGCTCTTGAATGATCAGCTTCTGATGCAATAAGAATGAAGACTGGTATGAAACGTATTTCAAGGTACATTTGCTTTTGATATCTGATTGGATATAGGTTGTCACGTGTGTATAACAGTTCAGGTTGCCCGGATCAGAGAAACAATATAACAACACTGACCCCCAGCCAAACGCCATATATACATATATATATATATATAATGGTCCAGGGGTTGGTGGGCCCGTTGAGAGTCGTGCTGTATGAATAGCGCTGCATAATTTAGGTCACATGTCAAACCTAGGAAGAATATATCAGCCAGCATATAATATGATCAATTATAATACCTGGGAACAATAAGCAGATCTCTCACTCTCTGTATATATATATATTTGCATACATACTCTCAACGGGGCCAATGGCCCTGGACCATAATATTTTTATATATATACATATATATATATATGGCGTTTGACTGGGTTCTGTGTTGTTATATTGTTTTCTGATCTGGGCAACCTGAACTGTTATACACACGTGACAACCTATATCCAAGCAGATGTCAAAAGCAAATGTACCTTGTAATACGTTTCATACGAGTCTTCATTCCTATTCATAGGCCAATTGCTTGTACGAGAGAGGGAACATTCTATTTCAAAGAAGGTGGTGACTCTCTTCTCATACAGACTCCATGAGACAAACATTAAATACATACACATATATGTATATATACATAGATTCATTGCATTGAATGGCATTACAATTAGTCATCTATTTACATCGTGTCATAATATCTCAGTCTTGCAACTCAGGGTTGTGTGCCCTATTCTCAACGCGCCTCTGAAAACCATATGAAGTAAATACACCGGGCGAAAAGGCGCTTACTGTAATGATTGAATGCTAAGACAAAACTGTGAGATAGAAATTCACAGGTAGTCCTTCAGCTCAGGGATATAAATATAAACAGCGTGTGTGTGCGTGTGTGCGTGCGGACCAGCTCACAGAGAAACAAACGCAAACAACAGTGACCACAGGCAAGACAGAGAACGGCCCAGAGGCATGCAGGCATTTCAATTGAAAGGAATTGACCGGCGGTGAACTTGAATATGGCACTTCTTGACTATAGCCCCACTCAATGAGTTCAGGTTTGATTGACAAGCAGTTTGTCGCAGGTGGATGGGGGTACAGAGCAGTTTGTCGCACAACTGCCCGGCCAGAAACCTTCTCCTTTAACTAACATCTCACGGGCAATAAAAATTCTTCTCCTCGCCCGAGATAGCCTACATTTGCAAGTAAACGCAGCGTATAATATCGTAGTTATCATTTTCAGAACAGAATTAGGACACGACCATAACGTTTAAAGGAGAACATTTCTGTGTTCTGTGTGTGTATTCAATCAAACTCTAATTTTAGCAATTATACTAATATTACTATTTTTATCACTACAGACTGACAGATTGCGGTACAAATACAGTATGAGGGAATGATGACAAATTATTACAGGAGTCGAAGGAGTCAGATATTATATATATATATATAACAGTTCATATAAGCACATATAACCGTTCAGATTTGAAGGTTGCTAAACTGAATCATATAGACCTAACTACAAATACAATGCAAAATTCGTTTTTTTAGAATCGAGAAAGATGATTTCGTAAGAGATCGATCATTTAACCAACATTCAAACAGAATCCATGGAAGACGATTTTCCCATTCACAGAATCACGAAGGGAAAAATGACACGTCAATTAGTAAGAACAGCGTTCAAATATTCATATAAGGAGTCGTTCATGCGTTTAGAAAAAATGGAAAAAATTGTAACCCTAGACAAAGATCCAACTACATATGCTTATTGACCATCAATCTGATTAATTAGTCACTGATCATAATTATATATAGTTTAAGATAATTGATTTATCCAGATCATCTACATGATGCTTTAATGATTTATTGTTGCAGACACATCAACGATTAACGGCCTAAACGTAGTTCAACGATTTTTATCAATATAAACTTAGGCCAGCGATCATTATCAGCCTCAATATATAAAAATTTATTATCAGCTTAAATATAAAGATAATAAATGGAGAACATATCCTAATTCACATTAAGAAGAAATATCTAAGACGAAGAAAATATCGGCTGCGATGATTTCCTGTTAACTGATAGAGTGCGGCACACAGATCGTTCAGCCAAGCGTGTACAGTCGTATAATCGGAGGCAGTGAAGCGACACCACACTCTTGGCCTTGGCAGGTCAGTGTCCGTGACCAAGAGACGAATGGAGGAAAACACATATGCGGAGGAACCATCATCAACTCTCATTGGATACTGACTGCAGCTCACTGCATGTACTTGGTTTAGCAAAGCAATAATAATAATAACAATAAATAATAATAATAACAATAAATAATAATAATAACAATAATAATAATAATAACAATAATAATAATAATAATAATAATAATAATAATAATAATAATAATAATGATGATGATAGTAATAATCTAGCTGTTCCAGCGCTTGTTGATTTGCACAACAGCGCTTTAACGCCGTCGCATATAGGGTCTCTTTTGAGCAGCACATTGTGGACGAGAACTTGACACAGTTTTAGCTTTAGTTTCATCGAACCTGAGGGATCACTGCCACCTCGGGCAAAATCAGTGCTTTTATTGGCGGAACGCGACGGAACGGCGTTCCGGCACTTTTTCCAATTAATAAATAATAATAAGGGTTATTGTGCAAAAACTCTTGCATTTGAAATAAAACTTCACAATTTAAATGTTTACATTCTAAAATGAATAATTAAGATTGTGATCATTGTGTCCTATCAAATTAATTCTATTTTGTAACTAACTTTAGCCCCATAATTTCTTTTGACAATAGGGCCTACGGATGCGTTCCGGCACCTTTCCCATGCTTTCCGGCACCTTTTCCCCTAGAAAACAAGCACTGGGCAAAATAATTATGATAATAATGATAATAGTATTAGTAGTAGTGGAACTAGTGGTGCTAGTAGTTGTAATTAGGGTGGCAAAAGTGATAGTAGCAAAACATGCCAAGAAATAACAGTAACACCACTTCGGCAGCATTTCCGAGGGCTTTATATGGAACACAAGTGGGTTTTATCATGGGTTTCATAGGGCAATATGAGTCCCAAATGCGTTTCACATGGGCATGTTGTATGGGACACTCAAAGAAAGCCGCATTTGTAGAAACCGTAAAATTGCTTCCGCCGAAATATCCTGCAAAGAAACGATCCTTCTTCCTGTCTGCTGCAAACAATGTCTTGTAATAACCGAGCGATAATTACCATTATTATGAATGGATGTCAACAGTGAACTGCATAAATCATTCATCATAGTGAGAACTGGGAAATGTCCCGGAAGGAGTTTGTTCAGAGTTGGCAACTCTGATGCATACCTGTTTAAAATTATGCATAGGCCCCACATACATGCACTTACAAGTGCGCTAATAATAGGAAGTAGATAAGATCCGTCCCTTATCTAAACCTATGAGCCACCTACGGGTACGGTGTTAGCCACTTCATTCTTATTGGCTTCGGAATAGTGGTCAGTTAAGTCGCTTCATCCGATTGATCTCACCACGGACGAGGTAGGGGCGCACGCGGATCAGCAGCCCCGAATCTTAATTAAGTCCATTATATTACATCTTTCTGCTTTGGCGAAAGTTGAACCCACCTATTTGAGTTGACTGTTCAGCGGGCTAACCACAGGACCACTTTCGTTACTAATGTAATTGTAATCTTCTGCCTCTAACACAGCGGCCATTCCGTGTACTCTGTGGTCGTTGGTCTTCACAATCGTTCTTCGAAGGCACTGGAACCAATGAACAAGAACTACCTAGTGGCAGAGGTAGTCATCTATGACGGATACGTTTCAGCGAACTTCCAGAACGATCTGGCTCTGCTCCGAATCGTAGAACCGATCCAGCTCAACGCATACGTCCAACCGATCTGCCTGCCAGAAAATGCGCAAGATGAATCACTGGACTATTGCGTCATCACCGGTTGGGGAGATACGAGAAGTAAGACGTTTGGCTATCATCACCTTCATCTTCTTTATCATTACCATGGTAATTAACTGTTATCTTCGTAAGCATCGAATCATCATCGTCGTCGTCGTATCAGCGTGAATATTGATGGAGTCACCATTATTATACCATCGCCATCATCATCGTCGATTTCATAACCATCACGATCATAAATGAACTTGATCGTAATCTTCTTCTGCATCCTCACCTTCATCATCAACATTATGTTTGAACCTTACATGTACTTGTATTGCATAATGAATATGATCATAGCTATTATCATCATCATCATTTGTTGTCATCAGCTTCGACGTGTCTCTGACAGGTGTTGTTTTTTAGTTCCTAGGTTTACGTATCACTTAATAAACCACAATTCTTTAAATTGGACGGATAGACTTGAGAGCGAGGGGAAAAACTAGTCTTGGCAAGTAGGAGTGCAGCAACGGGATCTGGCCGAAATTGCCATAATAAAATAATGAACTTCCTGAAATTATCCTTACAAGTAAGGCAACGAACTTAAGGGCGAGTGTGAAAACTAGTCTAAGCAAGTAGGAGTGCAGAAACGGAAGATGGTTGAAGTGATCATAATTGGTATAATGGTCATTTCATGATATCAGAGACAGGAAACGAGATGGTCTTGAATCAGGTTGAGACTACTCTGCTCGACCGCAGCCGATGTCATTCCATTCTCCGTGTCCTTGGCCAACCTGTCAATAATGAGAAGATCATCTGTGCCGGAGTTCCGAATGGTTCGAGGGATGCTTGCCAAGGCGACTCCGGGGGTCCTCTCGTCTGCCTCAGTAACCGGAAGTGGGTACAGCACGGAATCATCAGCGTCGGCATCGGCTGCGCCAGCAAGAAACATCCGGGACTTTACACTCGAGTTAGCAGCTTCATCGGTTGGATAAAGTCCAAGACAATGGTAGGCATCCACCAGCCGTTTGTGTTTGATAATAATGAAACCATTACAACGTTTCTCCATTTAAACAATCATTCGTAGGCCCTATAATAAGAGAGATAATATAATATCTTCTCTGGGATGGTAAGTATAATTAATTTTATATTATGTTTGATTGCAAAAGTGATGCACAAAAAAACTCCATTGGATAACAAAGATAAACGCTGGTGGAGAAATGTAGCTACCCTGTTCTTTTCAATTGTCTGACTGTCTGGACTCATCGAAGGTCAAGGCTGTCGACGAAAACTTTTGTCATCACCATTTGAACGTCATTGTGTTATTTGGTAGTTTAATAGCTGTGAATGGCGATGATCTAAAAGTGTTTCTTTATCTTTCCATCAATGACGTATTCAACTGATCCCATGACGTCATCTCTTGCATGAATTCGTGGATAAGCTGCTCCCATTCCTTCTCCAGCTCTGCAGTTCATTAGCATCACTGTCTGATGGACCTTTACCAACAAGTCAAAAGCACGCGATTGTTATACCATAGTTGTAGAAGTCTGGACCACATCTGCACAGTATCGCCTAGTTCCAGCCAGTATCGAAGGTAACTCTACTGGGGAAGGCACTTATTGCCTTAGTAAGCCTTAGTAGACGGTATGTTATATTTAGAAGCAAGCCACCTTATGCCGAAGTGTCAGTCAGTCTTCGTCAATGGTCATTCTATGTCGTATCATGACGACACGGAATGACCGTGACAATGTCATTTCGATCACGTGTCTCACAGTCTCTTATGTGGCATAATCGCTGGAAGACTTTTGCACTGGATTGGTTCCATCGTGATTGGGCGGATGACGATGGTTACTACAAGGCTTACATGCAGATACCATTTCGATTCGGTGTTCCACTGGACTTCATATTCAACGGACTATCATTTGGACAACCCCTCTCATTTGATGCAGTGTTCGTGAATAAGCTTATGCTTTCAAGTGGCGCTTTAAAAATTTGGAGATTGCGATTACGTTCTGTTCATCTTATAAATGAACCAACTTGACCTACCTTTCTCAACTTATCAGTTCTCTGGGTTCAATGAGTACGCAAGTAGGCCTACATTCGTCTGACCCATGTGTGCCTTCTGGACAGGCGTTGTAGCGGAGTTACTCAGTTAGGTGTGTTGAAATTGTCTGTGACTGACTCCGACAAAGACGCACTCCACTTAAGACAAGCTCAAAAGTTTACGAGCACTCAATTACGTCACAATTCTCGGACTGGAATCACGTGTTCATGGTTCGCAGCCTGTGTGTGCACCTAGAAAGACCATTTGAGCCTTCTCTGCTGATTCTGCTTCTACCAGTTGAACCGGACATGGGTCATACGGCGCAATCCGTCGTTCAGCGCAGCAGTGATTATCGTCCATTCATTTATCAAGTCTCGCTTGGACTATTGAATTGCTATCGCTGCCGGTCTGCCGAAGTTCTCAGTGACACGTGCCTCAATTGTTGGCACTGGAGCGTAATAGGAGCGTAATATCAGAAGAACGATGTTCCAGTCTCGATTCAGCTGGCTCGTTGATCGTTGCGCTCTTCGGCCTATAGTGCTAACTCCGCAACTGCTCGCTTTCTGACAGTGCCAGTCCAAAGTCTGGAGAGAGGAGGAGGAGGGCGACACCACATCGTCTTTGATATGGAACGGTGTCGTGAAAAAAGTCAATAACACACACTTACATGAATGCTTAACACGAGGGCCACATTGTGTGACACGGTGGCCGATTGGTTAGAGCGGTCGGCCCGTAACGCCCAATGTGCGCTGAATGAGCGGGTTCGATCCTCGCAATTATCAAAATTGTTTTGGATGTTATTGTTATTGAATCATATATTGTCATCGTATTATTTTAATCGTAACGCCATTAAAATAATGACATGGACAAAATATTATGTTGAAATTGGCTTTGTTTACAGTTTTAAAAGCTCAACGAATCCAGTAGTTCCCATGTGAATTATGCGACGAATGACGCGAAAGACAATGAATATATGACGCAGTAAATGACTTAGTCTTCACCTGAAGTCATATAAAATGTACGAGACTTGAACTAATCGCTGATCCAACTAAAACAAGCTGCAATTCAGAGTCTCGCAAAAATAAATGCTTCCAAATAAACACTGAGATCTCGGAGAGTCGAGAACGTCTGAGAGTACAATAAATGTCTATGCAATCAATAGGAGTCTATGCTGCCGGAGTCAGTAGTAGGCTTCATCAACAGGTAGTGCTGATGTTCCACGTCAAACTTCCGGTAAGCAACTGCCGCAGTCAATCCTCTTCCACTCACAGGTGGAAGAAATTCCCTGGACCATGACCGATCATCTGCATCCCATTCTGTCTCACTCTATAACGTTCAAAAAGAACACTGCAGTTAATATTATTTTCAACCATGAATTTGACCCAGCGGAGATAATATATATAATATTCATGTATTTATTTTTGAGATTTATATAACGCCTCTTCAACTTCATCTGCTCAGGAGCGCTACCGACCCCGAGAGAATAGACTTTAGGTCAGAATGTCTTCACTTCATGTTAGAATAAAATGTCTTTAGGTTAGAATAGAACGTCTTCACGTTAGAACAGAATGTCTTTAGGTTAGAGTAGAACGTCTTCATGTTAGAATATGTCTTTAGGTTAGAATAGGGTGTCTTTAGGTTAGAATAGAATGTCTTTGGGTTAGAATAGAACGTCTACAGGTTAGAATAGAATGCCTTTAGCTTAGAATAGAATGTCTTCAGGTTAGAATATAATGTCTTCCGGTTGGAATAGAACGTCTTCAAGTTAGAATAGAATGTTTTTAAGTTAGAATAGAATGTCTTTGGGCTAGAATAGAATGGTCTTTAGATTTTAATAGAGCGTGGTTTCGAGGGCTAAATGCCTTACGCGTGGTGTACGACAAAGAGTCCATTCGAGATTTAAGGACCAGCAACAGAAAAGACACGACGCTGCCTAATAGAAGTCCTCGACCGGGGAACAAGAAGCTCAACCGGTCTAGAAGAGCGTAGATGGCCACGGCCATGGGCGCTCAGGGTTGTGCAGCAGAGCTCTTGTAAGTAAGTAGAGGCCACTACTATTTAAACTACCTAATAATCGAGGTAAATTTTCACCACAAAGACTCGCCACGATTCAGGTTCAGTCAATCTGCTTGATCCTATGTAAGGTATGTCAGTGCTGAATGTGGTGGGGAAAATAACCACAAGGTCAGAAGGGTGACGTCCTCTGGAGACATATATTGTGTAAGACATGTCGCGCAAATGCATGTCGGGTCGCAGATTCGGACAGACCCCGTTTACTCTCAGTTCCGTGTAAGGTGTGGAAAGGCGGACGTCAAAGAGTCTAGCAACCATAAGATGTCGTCAACAATCAAGACTTCATCAGCAACTTGAGTTGCCGCTCATTCATGTTTACACGTTGTTTGGTCATACCGAGTTAAATGGCCTTCGTAACATACGCTGTTGTTGTCAGACGCCGCATTATACACCCATTAGAGATTAAATTTCGCTCAAAATGTTCCTTGTTTTATAATCATCCCAAACATTTGCCTTGACTAACCTGTTCAGAGTGCTCACTGCTCAAAGCGTGGTTGGTAGTAGCGGGAAAAGACCAGACCTATATATTGTTAGGTGGAAATATGTACGGAGGTGAAATTTCAGTGGGAGAATTAACCCTAATGCCTAGATGATTTGTTTTCGATGAGAGAGAAATATATGAGGAAAGGAAACTTCCTTCGCTTGAACTTCAATGACGTGCATTGACCTGTGGGTAGACGAGAGACAGCGCCACGCAAGTCAATCTACTGAGTAGGAGTATATTCTGAACCAGTGACACTGTGGTTGAAGGTATAGGCCTGGTTTAAAATCCAGACGGGACTGCACCAAAGAACAGAATATATCCTATAATAGACGACCTTCTTCTTTCTCCCTGCTACTTACGACTAGTCTTCGCTTGTATCCATCCAAGATATCTGGTAACTCGTGTATAGATGCCTGGATGATTCGACAGGGCGCAGTCGTATCCCCAGCTGGTCAGTCCGTAGAGCTTCCATCGTCCTTCCGTCAGGCAAACCATGGGTCCTCCTGAGTCTCCCTGGCAAGAGTCCTTCCTACCCTCCGGATACCCTGCGCAAATCATATTGTCGGTCAGTTGGCCTCCGTACCAGTTGGGTTCATTGCATTGGATGCGGCTGACGACGGGCACGTAAACCTGGTTCAGTAGACTCTCGTTTCCGGTCGCTAGAAAATCACAAATACACATTCAATTGACGTTTCGAACGAAGTCGGAAAAGAAGTTCTGACCTTACTAATTGAGTCCATGTTATATACATCTGTAAAATTCTGTATATATGTTTATATATATTAATATATATATATATGCACCGTGAGAACATGTGTACTGTGTAGGTTTGCGTGTGTATGCCCTATATGTGTGTGGTAGGTGTGAAGGTTTAGATGCTTATGTGTGTAGGTGTGTGTGTGTAGGTGTCGGAGTAAGTGTGCATGTTGTGTAGATATGTTCATTCTTGTTCTATGTAGACCGTTCCCTTGTGTTTGGCAGACGGGAAATTGATACTTTATAATAATTGCTAGTCTTACTAGATTTATTTCTTCTTACAGACAGCAACTTCTCTGGCTAAAGAACTCTCTCTCTCTCTCTCTCTCTCTCTCTTGCTCTCTCTCTCTCTCTCCCTCCTCTCTCTCTCTCTCTCTCTCTCTCTCTCTCTCTCTCTCTCTGGTGTGTGTATTTTTGTCTTTCTGTCTTTGTCTCTGTCTCTCTCTGGTTTATTTGCTGGATAGTATTATGACAATAAATCATCAAATATACAGTGTATAAAATACCTCACATAATTTACACAAATCAGCCAACACTTCACTGCCTTATAGTTTTCCCCGTCTAGACACATAAATACAATCAGGCCCTGTTTAACCGAAAGTAACAGTAATATTCTAATGGTAATTTGAGGAGGGGGCATTTTTTTGATTGGTTACTGACTCTAATTGATCGTACCAAGTCTTGTAACCGAAATACGCCGCAGCTGCCCTGCTTATTCTCTCAGGTCCGTTTCTGGCAACAGGACTTCCATCTTAACTTGAGATCTCTGGACAGCCCTCTCTGACATGACGCAGCGCTAGTAAATAAGTGGCTTATGCATCTAACAGAGGAATCCTTAGACTAGACCATGTACAGTATAGCACACAGCGTCCATTTACACGAAGTCCTATTTGTGGATTAGACCACATAGGTGTTTCTACTGAAGACGTTATTTGAACATCATATGATAAAATCCTATTAGGAAAGATCAGATCGAACTACACTAAACTGGACCAAACGGATAATACAAAAAGAGACTAAACAGGATAAGATAGAATCAGATAAAGCGACATTAATTCGATTAATATCAGATCAGACAATGCTAGATTTGAGTGGCTGCTGAGCCAAAAGGCACAGTGCTCACCCTTGGTATCGCCCCATCCTGTCGTGATGCAGAGGACATTGGCGTCGACGTCGTCCTTGGGCAGACAGATGGGCTTTATGAAGCGGTTGAACTGGACGTCTTCTGGAAGACGAAAGAGAGCGATGTCGTTGTCGTTTGTGTCGCTGTCGTATTTTTCATGGATAATGATCTCCTTTATCGACAACTCCTTCTCTGTTCCCTCGTTCACCAACTGGTTGTGTTCTCCAAGTACTATGCGGAAGTTCGATGCTGGCCCGTAGCCATGCCTATGCAGAAATAGAAAAGGTAAAGGTAATATCATTTCAAAAAGGGAAGATAACGCACTCGTAGAGAGGAAAAGGATAGAGATCAGGAAAAGCGATTGAAAATAACGAACGGAACATCCAACCACGTGATGGAACAAGAAACGTCTCAGAGAAGTATCAGCAAGTGCTGCATAAAGTCCAGATTTATACAGCACATACTTACACACAGTGGGCAGCGGTGATGACCCAGTGTGGGTAGAGAACGCTGGCGCCACACCAATGGTGCCAGTTGTGTCCGCTGTACTTCATGCTGACCTGCCAAGGCCACGAGTGAGGAGCGGCCTCAACACCGCCTACGATGCGTGAGTAGACCTTCGGCATTACATCTGAAATCCCGCACTCGGCACCTGCGTGTGCGATCGACAACATTAAATGCCTAGTAGTACAACACTATCACTGTGGACTGTAGAAACAATTGGCTGATAATAGAGGACACTCAGTAGCCAAAACAAGATTTTATTCAAATAGTATACATCGAGTCTAGTAGCTAGACACATTTACTGAGGTCATTGCGATGCACTGGAAATAATATTATTAGATACCAATGCTACGAAATCTCAGTGCCGACAATGGAAACTCATACGTTGTTGCAGCCTATTGAAGAAATTAGACAAAACTGTGAAATAGAACATAATAAGAACTCTCTCTCTCTCTTACCGAACACGTCCCCAGTGGTATTTTTCGCAGAGTATGTCGCTAAAAATCCGGGTTCCGTGGTCGATTTATCAGACTTGAATGATATGTACAGCTGGTTTCCTGAAGCCATGATATCACTGGGCGTATAGACTCCGCAGTAAGAGCCGAGGAGAGGAGATGACTCCCCTGGTCCGTCATAAACACTCACGACATCGTAACATTCCGTATCAAAGAGAGGAGGCTCCAAGGAAAACTTCTCAAATCGCAAAAACACCTTCTACAATAATAAACTCGTCCCTTTAGTTAACCAGGTCAAAAGCAGGAGAAATAAGAGCACGTGAAAAGCAGTTCATATTAGCCTGCCATACTACGATTTAATGCAGATTATCAGACAGAGTTGTCCAGCAAATGTCTAGTGTTCTATAGAGCTAGATGATCGGTCTGATCATGTAGATCTAGCCTAGATCTACATGATCAGACCGATCATCTAGCTCTATAGTGGTAGTTGATAATCAGACTGACAGATTTACATGTCATGTAAGTAGGTGCGAAATAATTGACTAAGTACACAATGCGCTGCATGAAATATGCGAAGCAAAGCCCAACCTACGCTGGGAAGACATAATCAACGATGACCGGAAAGAAAGTAACTGGACTTGATACAAGAACCGCATGGAATTTGATAAATAATGGGATACGATGGAGCTAATCTATTCGTGTCCGTCTTCATCAAAACGCTGGTGCAAGAGTTAACTCTTGAATAGCGTACTTATTATTGTAAATAAAAGAAAGTAAGGTAATTCTGTTCAACAATTCTATTCGTTAATAAGAAACTGTATTAAAACTTTTAGACCTCTTCTGACAAATTTCGTGATGTCCGTTAGCGAATTCCAAATAAAAGCTCGAACAATTAGCATTGGGGATTTCCTTTAAAATTCTCTGAGAGATTAGTAAAACATTCGTTCAAAACAATTAGATAGAGTAGGCCTTATAATCGATTTCGCCGAAATTATCGATCAGTTGATGTGATCTTTCTGAAACTGCATGTTAATTAAAGATGTTTCTATTGACATCTAGCAACCTACATGAAAGAGTTCAGTAAGAGATTTTCTGTAAAATATTGAGCAAATAGGCCAATCTGTACTCTCAATTTTATTGAGAATACCTCGCCAACAAATCACAACTTTCGAAACCCGTCTCGGACACGTTTAAAATCTCGATCTCAATCGCGATGCGCATGCTCTGTAACAAAGAGGCGCACGAAACGCTCTAAACAATGTAGCTAACTGGGTCACATGATGCTTTTTAAATGCCTTATGCAGAGCGTTGCTCCAGTGGTCCCTTTATCCTTTGGGCGGGAACAAATCATTTGCCAGCTTACCATTGGTGCATCGACCACTATTCGCCAAGAGCATCTGGCTGAGTTCGGATACTTGTTTCCTTTGCCATAGTTGGGTGACGTGAAGATGCCTTCGTTCTGCTGCAGGACCGCCGTCTCCCCAGCGCATGCCGGCGACTCCTTTCTGTGTGATGCTAAAAACATGTCCACAAAATATAATCGGATCACAAAACATTGACTTATAATATAAATGCCTAAAAAGATAATGATGTACCGGTATAGCATAATATCTATCAGAGGGTATTAAAAAGGCGCTCTATAAATGTCTAAATGCATGTGTCCATCATCTATCCGTTTATTCAATCAACCAGCCAGCCAGCCATTTAAACTCAAGTAGGTCAACACGCATAAACACATACCGACACGCACACACACACATACATACCTATTTTGTCGATTATCGTCCAAGTGAGCGAGAATCCGCCGTCCGACATACTATCGTCCGACTCAAAGCTGACTAGAAGACTTGACCCGGAAGAGGTCACTTCCGGCGGAAGTTTGTTTCCGCAGAATCGACCGAACAGAGGGGCGGATCGGTTGAAGCCGTCGTAGACAGACAGACTGTCGTAGACACAGGCGATGTCGCTCTCCATGTTCAGACTGTCGAATCTCAGTTGGATCAACTAAACGAACGATGTGATGGTGTCAGGAGGTGAAACAGGATAGCATTGCATAATGCAGACTTTGTATATCATGTACGACGGGTGTATATAATGTTGTGCAGTTCACCGATGTGAGAGGTGACCGCTCATTTCGTCGCAGATCCTTTCGTCGCATTCATTTAGTCGCAGTTCAGTTCGTCGCATTAATTTAGTCAGGCTATGCACCTCGGTTAGGGTCAGGTTATGCGTTGTGAGGGTCATTTAAGGTCAAGGTTAAGGTTAGCGTCGTTTTTGAAATGTGACGAAATGATCTGTGACGAAATGAACGGGAACCGATGTGAATTATTTACGTAGTGAAATATAGCACGTGCTTAGCAAATGAGATTAGAAAATCAAGTTTCTGATGATGCATCCCAATTAGCCGTCATCGATGCATATAATTATGATCAAATGCAAGACGCCTCAGTTGGTACTTCATAGCCAGTAGTCCAGTAGTACTGCATTGCATATAACTAGATTGATATCACCAGGATTGGATATAATCTACAGTGTAGATTAAGTAAGAATGGACTTGACTGGACAAGATTAGACTAAGCTGGATTTTATAGGATTAACCTAAAGATGCAATCATTATCTTGCTTTACCCAGAAGGTAAACAGTGCTTCTTGAATCAAAGCCCCAATTTCCCTGCATGACGTCGATGACGCTACGCTGTCTTCTCCTACCTGTCCAAGAGGAGCAACAATTCTCCAGCGACAGCGAGAGTTTTCCGGGAATCGGTCATCCTTAAATCCTGGCGATTGGATGACACCCGTGGAGTCTCTGAGCTCCAACACCTGACCAGAACACGGTCCCAGACCTGGACAGTTTAGATTGACAGAGACATACGTAACTCTCGGACTCCCAGACACCGCATCATGAACTGCATACTTATATGCAAATGTATATGTGAAACATAGAAGAATGTGACTATGTCAGGAGAGTAGAAGACAGACTAATGGATGGATGGCTGGATGAATGGATGGATGGCTGGCTGGCTGAATGGATGGATGGACGAATGGACCTATGGATGAATGGTTTGATGGACGAATGGATGGATGGATGGATGAATGAATGGATGGACGAATGGATGGATGGATGGACGAATGGACGGATGGACGAATTGGTGGATGGACAAATGGATTGATGTAAGTAATAGCGTTTATGAAATAATTGCTCATAAGTCATAAATTACGCCCTCTATCTCACTTTCAATATATTTTCGCTTCCGTCACTTTTGGGTGAACCCAGACTCTGACCTGGTTAAAGAAGGCGAAGAACGGTATTCGTCTTGGAAATAGAACAACGTCGTTAGAGAAAAAGGACATCACAATCGATTGATAAAATCATTATTATAATAGCCCTACAGAAGCCGTAGGATAAGATTAGTTATTGTAAATGACAATTCACAGCGTATTTCCGATCAATAATTCTGCATAGATCTGCGTTCATCGCCGTTTAAATACTGACGTTCGTCGTCTTAAATAAAGGCCTATAGATGACGAGGTGTGTAGCCTCCGAAATCTTATAAATGAGGAGAATATGCTGTGTGTCCCTCTGTCCAGCTTTGCATTTCCACAGTTTTAGAGCTATTGACTCGAAACCTTCGCCGTCGGCTCGGGGAACACATGGGACACAAAGTCGAGGGGTTGTGAACCCGCGGCCGCCTTCTTCCTAGTCTCCAGGGTCAAAAACCTACGCCACACCTACGTTACACCCATTAAAGCAAAGTTCCCTTCTCATTCACTAGGAGCATGCTGACGAAACACCTGCGAGATATCGTACAGGTAGCAGGTATACAGTATAGTTTGCACAGTCGGTCAGATAGGCGTGTACTTTGTACGCATCAATGTCTATACACAATGTTTACAAATACTTATTATTTACATATACATTTAGATTCTGTGTGTGTCTCTCTCTGTCCGTTTATACATTTGCACACTTTTACAGCTATTCGCTATGGGAAGATCTCGGACACCCAGTAGAGGGGTTGGTGAATCCCGCGACCGCCGTCTTCCTCCTCTCCAGGGCGAAAAACTTGTCTCGCTCCGGACAAGGCTGAGTGCTCCAGCTAGTAGTTGTATACAGAGGAAGTTGATCAGTACATTGGCTGACCTGACTTAGCCTTATCCTTTGCAACAATCCGATAGTTGAGCTGGAATCCTTCTTCGCCGTTCTTCCCATTCGACCGGAAGACAATCAGGGCTGCGCTGGATTTGGTCGTAAACGGAACGAGAGGCGCCGCTGTTCCACACAACTTGGCCAACATCATCGTTGCGTTCTCTGTCCGTCCATCGTACAGACTCAGCCAGTCGTACCAACAGCAGCTGTCACAATCCTCCGGTTCCTCAATGTCGATAGAAGTCACTTGGATCTGAATGGCCTGCAGAAGATGCAACACAGATGACCATTGAATGCAGTTTTAGCAAAGACGAAAAGCGTTCTGAACAACCTACGAAGTGCTGACGGTTGCAACACAAATGTCTAGTCATCGCAGCTTGATAGGTTGGGACGATATGGGTGCAAAGGATGATAAAAATGCAAGAATGCCGAATGACAAAAACATTCTTTTAAAATATGCAAGCAAAAGAGATTAAAAGACAGAAAAAACTTACATACACGTAGGAGACAAGAAATACAAAAATGGACAGTTATGAATTGATAATGGCCAACACTTCAGAATACAGTAAAATGCTTAATCGACAGCGATGAAACTATTTGTACAACTGATAAAATTATGGGATGATATCAAGAACTGGACCGATGAAGACGAAAGCCGACAAAATGAAAATGACTGAATTGGAAAATTCCAAGATAATAACTGCGTTTTCTGTGGTGAACGATGCTGAAGGAAAGCAAGTAAATAAATGAGCATCAGTGTCTATACACAATGTTTATAAACACTTATTATTTACATGTACACTTAGATTCTGTGTGTGTGTCTCTCTGTCCGTTTATGCATTTGCACACTTTTACAGCTATTCGCTATGGGAAGATCTCAGACATCCAGTAGAGGGGTTGGTGAGCGGGTCGCCTTCTTCCTGGTCTCCATGGCCAAAAACCTACGCCACAGGGCAGATAGGGAGGGCAGGGTAAGGGGTGCAGGTAAAAGGAGCAAGTAGGGATTTGTTAATTGGCAGGAGGGTAGATAAGGAGGGCGGGTATGACGGGTATGTTAGGCGGGCAGGTGTGTAAGGTTGATTTACGTTGCCGATTTTAATCTACTGGGGCTCATAATGCAGAAAATTTTAGAAACTTTCTCAATTTGTTGCTTGCCTTTAATTTATCAAATTTTTACGAACATTTTCTTATTTCCTAGTTTAAAATAGGCAATCTTTTAGTCCGCACGCTTATAAGTAGGCCTACAGCGGTGTAAGACCTAGTCCCAAACGCAACTCTGTTCGCTTGGCCTACAACTCAGATGATCGACTTGAGTCATTTGATCACTACTCACCTTCCTGACATGGAATTGCACGTTGTGACCTTAGCCCAATCTAACTAGACATGGTTAAATTGTGTGCTATTCACAGACAGAATTACACCTTGTCGTGATGTAGGGTTGAACAACAGAGTAAAGGAATGCCTGTTATGTCATGATTGGTGAAGCGTTAGGCTAGCTTAGGTTGACCTACGACCTTTAAGACATTAAACGAGGTGTACAGGATGCAATATCCAATGGAGCCTCGACACTTTTTGGCCAACGTCGGCGACAACCTCGCCTTATGATATTCAGGTCAGTGTGAACCCAGTTTCAAATCAGTCTCAAGACGAGATGGGTGAGACAAATAGGAACAAATAAGTACGTGAGTATATTCTTTTTTACACTGGCTGCAGAAGATTCGCTCTCCAGTGTACAAACATCAAGCAGCATACAATACGAAATAATTGTGAATGCAATATCCCACATAATAAAGCATTTCCTCAATTAAGTTATCGCTTAGTGAAGTGATTACTCTGGTGCGAAACGGCCCACGACGATATAGGCTTGGTTTCTTGGGTGGGAGTGATTTATGAAGCACATGCACAGGGTTGTATTACAGCCCCAGAAAGCGGTCGACATCCGCAAGATGCGTCTCTCGTATTGAAAATGAGAACGGATATACATGTGATTTGAAAATATGTTAATACACAAGACAGGCAAAAATGTACAGCATGTACAATGTACACTTTGAGCTCAGTGGATCTTAACCCATCTCAGTGTTGTTGATGGTGATGCTGCTGCTGATGATGACGACGACGACGACAATGACGATAACGATGACGATGATGATGATGATGATAACGATGATGATGACGACGACGATCACTATGACGATGACGACGATGATGATGACGTCGGCTTCTCTTACTTTTCCGGCAGATGCGATGATTCTCCATTTGCAGACGACGTTGTTCTCGTAGTCTCCGGACAGAGGGAACTTGATGACCCCGGTCGGTTCTTTCAGCTCCTTCACGCCTTTGCATTCGACGAGACTAGATTCGCTGTATCCAGATGACGCTCCTTTAAGAACATAGAGCAGAAATTGATGCACAAATGGACATCAGAACGTCACCATCAGTGGCCTATAGTCATCACATAAAAACTAAAGCAACATGAATAAGTGAAAAAGTGCTCCTAACACCTTATTGCATATTAAACTTAGCTCAGCATTCAGATGATGCGAATGCAAACGGCGATTGATATTGCATATCGAATGTCGGCGAATTTTCCATTCGAAACTAATAATGTAGAAACAAGTAAACGATTTTTTGTGCCATTTTTTAAACGCTGTGACTTGAAGTGTTCTTCGCGGTTCATGCATCTGTTCGTGCGCGCGTCGGTTGTTCGGTTTATGCGTCTCTTCTCGTGTGCATCTTTTGGTCTGCGCATGCGTTTGATGGTGCGTGCGATTGTTGGTTTGTGCATGAATCGGTTGGCGAGTGGGGTTGGTCACTGCGTGCTTCGATTCCTGCTTAAAGTTCAAAATAAAATTCCAATTTTTATTTAAATAAAGTTTCAAGGGTCACATTTCAGTTCAAAATCTATTCCCCATTCTGAAGACAATTCCTTTCTCAGTACTCGCTAAGGATCTGAAATAATTTAAGTTTTTACTATTTCAAGTTTTGAAATAATGTAGGTTGTATTTCCAGTTTTGAAGAAGAATCTTTGACAAATTATTCCATTTCAACATTACAGTGCAAAAAATAACACAGTTAGGCAGCATCGGTCTGTTACATATCCCACACCATGCTTCAACCATACCATGCTTCAACTCTACCATGCTCAACTCTACCATGCTTCAACTCTACCATGCTTCAACTCTACCATGCTTCAACTCTACCATGCTTCAACTCTACCATGCTTCAACTCTACCATGCTCAACTCTACCATGCTTCAACTCTACCATGCTCAACTCTACCATGCTTCAACTCTACCATGTTTCAACTCTACCATGCTTCAACTCTACCATGCTTCAACTCTACCATGCTTCAACTCTACCATGCTTCAACTCTACCATGCTTCAACTCTACCAACCATGCTTCAACTCTTTTTGCTAAGCTTGAGAAAGACTCTCGGATCCCAACGGTCGGCAATTTGCAATCCGCACAAGAATAACATGCTCCATATGACCTCATCATGCAACGCGCTCATTGATTTCCCAGATTTTACGCAATAGACATAAAACTTCCAAACCAGATAAATCTCTTTTCTCTCTGTTAACTTGCGCAATGTCGAGGAAATTAAACTTAACAAACACCACGTCTTTTTTCAACTTAAACTGGGCTAAAGTAAACACTAAAAGACAGGAATACTGATCTTTAAGGCTGAAGATTACAGATCTTAAGAGCTGAAGATTGCAGATCTTGAGAGTTGAAGATTGCAGATCTTAAGAGCTGAAGATTATAGATTTTAAAAGCTGAAGATTGCAGATCTTAAAAGCTAAAGATAACAGATCTTAAAATCTGAAGATTACAGATCTTAAAAGCTAAAGATTATAGATTTTAAAAGCTGAAGATTACAGATCTTTAAGGCTGAAGATTGCAGATCTTAAAAGCTAAAGATTATAGATTTTAAGAGCTGAAGATTACAGATCTTTAAAGCTAAAGATTGCAGATCTTAAAAGCTAAAGATTATAGATTTTAAGGCTGAAGATTACAGATCTTAAGAGCTGAAGATTATAGATCTTGAAAGCTGAAGATTACAGATCTTAAGAGCTGAAAATTATAGATTTTAAAAGCTGAAGATTGCAGATCTTAAAAGCTAAAGATTACAGATCTTAAAAGCTAAAGATTGCAGATCTTAAAAGCTAAAGATTATAGATTTTAAAAGTTGAAGATTACAGATCTTTAAGGCTGAAGATTGCAGATCGTAAAAGCTAAAGATTATAGATTTTAAGAGCTGAAGATTACAGATATTTAAGGCTGAAGATTGCAGATCTTAAGAGCTGAAGATTATAGATTTTAAGAGCTGAAGATTCCAGATCTTTAAAGGCTCTCGGACACGTGACTGATCGTTGCATTAATGCGGAGCCACAGGCAATGTGTACCGCAAAACTCAAGATAGTATAATAAATACCGTTCTGAAAAGAATCCCTATTTCTATTCACACTTCCATTCTCTGTACCGTATTTCCGTTTTCGTTGTCAAAATAATCCTAGCTTTTCGTTCTTATTCTCATTCACGGAAATTCGAATTCACATTTTCCTAAAGGAAAGTAACCCTGGTCCTAACCCTGCGTTTGACCCGGCGACCCTTTGCTACTCTTCTCCTTCGGTCCTCCATCGGCTGTGGAGACGGGAGGGGATGCTGACGTCACTGGCCGGAAGTCGATCTGGAATCCTCCGTATCCGACGCTGTCGTCAGAGGTGAAGCGGACGAGAGCCTCGTTTGAACTGGTGACGTAAGATGCCGTCGGAAGGATGAAGCCGCATAGCAGTGCCAGCGACCGACTGCTGCTGCTGCTACTCGTGGAGTCGTTTGTCAGACTTCCATCAAAAATCTCCAATTTATCCCAGCGACATTCTTCCGTTGCCTCGATGGAAATGCGCCGTACTGTCAGTTCTATCACCTACAATGGTCAACAGTCAGCAGGTGTTCAAATATTCTATCCTAGAACTTTTATTAGGCAACGCGATGTGGGTGCAGAAAGTGCGCTCGTGATCGGAAAGGGCTCTTCTAGAATTCGATTAAGCTGAGTTATGCAGACTTATAAATGAACGTAATAGATGAGCGGCATCTAAAGATAAAAGTGTCATAGCCTTACTATCTAAATTTGTCGACGATCCAAATCAATTTCGCAATTGAACTCTGCAATTATTAGTCTATACTTATAGCGGGCAAACATTTGAACTTCTATCTGCAAAACGCATCAAGCATGCCACGTTGAAACCCTTCAGCATATGAGGCCGCTTGAGTCTGTAATAAGTGTATCTCTGTTGAAACTGCTTGTACCTAAAGTTTTCCAAATCCATTGGTATTAATTTTCATTCCAACTAATAACTGTGCATTGGCTGGTTATTCTTATAATTATCGCTGTGTTTCTTGTGTGAATCTGTGGCTGCTTGAGTAAGGACATTTGCTTGGCGCCAGTAAAAATGACTTACTTACTTACCTACTTAGATACAACGCGCTTTGTTGACCTTCAGCGTACTGACCTTGTCACTGGGAGCACGAATCTTCCACTGGCAATATGCGTTGCTCAAGTATGGCCCGGATCTTGGATAGTTAATGGATCCATCTCCGTCCGTTGCGCTCAGCTCAGTTAACTTGCTACAACCTGTGTAAGAAAACTTCTCAACTCATAGTATGGACATTATCACACAGTAATCGCATTTATAAAAGTAGCTTCTACTAGGAATAGTTGCTAAAGTTACTAGAACTCTCTCAAACTGACGCTATTTTATTGCAAAAACACCAGTTGGAAATAAATGTCGAAAGTATGAAACATTGTATGGCACTAGCAAGTGAATATATATCCAACATATTATATTGTATCTATATATTTATATTATATTTGCGGATAAAGTCTGAAGTGTCTCACATGTACCAACACCTATACGAATATAGTTTGTCTATAGAGAGAAGAGATCCAGTATACTCTACTACCGATAATCCGATATGAAAATCCCTTCATGTACACGATTCCATTTCCACGTTTATCCTTTGCTACAACAACTCTCAGATAATTAAATCAATTCAAACAAACGAACAATCGTACTTACTTACCTTCACCAGGAGAAACAGATACGACATTCTGAAAAATAAATGCACGCATACAGAACATTTAAGGTGGACTTAGAGTATACTGCATGTAGGCTTACGATTGCAAACACATGTGTGATGAAAAATAGGCAGAGTTACCCTCTTTCGGCTATGTAATGTTTTCAGAATGACTGTTCGATGACAATGGAAACGTTTTTATTTCTCACCGTTTCATAATAGCATCTTCCTTCTTCGACATAAAGATTTACTAAAGCAGTCGAGCTGTCAACGACAACTAACGGTGTGCCAATCATATAGTCTTGTGTGTGATTACTTGGATGAACCATCAACACAGACGTCGATGCTTCAAATTCTCACCTGGATATAATAATTTTGAAGCTAACGATGCATGTTGGCACACACTCGAATGACTTAACGCATCGTTTTAAGGTTGGTTGCGAGGTATAAGGGATATATATATATATATATATATATATATACATATATAAAAAAAATATATATATGCATATATATATATATATGCATATATATATATATACATGTACATCGAAGAGCATGAAGAAGAAGTCAAAGAAAAGAAGAAGTGGAAGGAGAAGAAGAAGAAGATGATGATGATGAGGAGGAGGAGGAGGAGGAGGAGGAGGAGAATGCTGATGATGATGACGACGACGATGATGATAAGAAGATGATGACGACGAAGAAGAGAAAATGCAAGAAAGACAGTAACCACAAAGTAGCTGATGTAAGAGACAAGAAGATGAAATGATGAAGAAAAGAGGAAGGCTAACGTTGAGGCAACCATGTGTATGAAGTATATGCGACTCAATTTTCTTAGCCTCAGCATATGAGGGCGGTAGGCCAGTCCTCAATCCACCCACAGTCATGGTCAGTGTAGGCCTACTCATTAAAGCTGAGTTGGTTAAGGACCTGGCATGTGAAGAAGAAATCACGAACTAAACGTCTGCTCTTGTTTGCATTTAATAATGTGAAGGTAAGGAGAAACACAGTTACGTTTATATCAAGAAACTGCATGTAGTGAGTTTGAGCTCATTTCAAGAGCACATAGGTGACTATCTAATGGCAGTAAACCAAGTACGCTTAGCGTAGTTTGAAAATGCTTGCTAATCAAATGTCTCCCTACCCATCGACGCAACTTGGCCCAGAGACTCTGAACATCCATGTCATCTGTAAGTTGTAGACGAGAATCCGTTGGTTGGCTCCAAGATGGCTTTATCAGTTTGCTGTGTGTGAACTGTTGCTAACTAATATAATTATTATGTAAGTTCTTAATGATATTTAACATCATATTGGCCAGCGCAGAGAGCGACTCTGACTCTCTGAGTATATTTCTTGAAGAGTCGCCATATCAAGTTTCACTGATTCATTGATTCAAATGTAAAAGTAAGCATGCGCTGTCCTGTAGGTTGTTAGTTGAGTAAAGTAAGCGGTCTTTAATTCTATCGGACAAGCGTATAATTTTGCATAGAATACCTGAGTGCTATCCTTCTCCTGCTTTCTCGATGATTTTTCCTTCAGATACTTTTCTATGAGCGCCAGAACCAGATCGTATCTCTGTTGCCCTCCTCCTCCATCTCTTCCTGCGTTGCTACTATCTGCTGCAGCAGCTGATCTGTTATTAGCAAAGTATGTGCTCAATTTCACATGCAGATTGACTGACCCAGTAAATGTGTTGGCCCTTGCGAAAGACAGCATACGGAACGGGGCTCGCCTGCCGATGCCGACTAATTTAAGAGATTTAAATCTCGGTCTATATATATATATATATATATATATAGTACAGTCCTTGCACAGAACCTAAATGGCTTGGCGTGCTTTCAAACGGAAAAGAGGCCATGAAGGATCTCACACGATGAAATTATCATTAGAAATCTTCAATCTCGAGACCATGTATAATTGAAAAACAATTGAAAAACGCTAAACATTTTAACGGATGTTTGTTGACTGCGATATCTTTCCAGAAACTCTCTGCATGCATACAACTGGTTTCCAGCAGACTAGACTACTAGAACACACCTTTCGCTGGTATCATCAAAGGAAATGTGCACAAACTGCAAATGGTCTAAGTCACTCCTGCCATCAGAGATATAAGGAAAACTATAACCATCATCCTATATTGAGCTCATTGCACTGGCCACCCAATCAGCCAAGAATCCATTTTAAATTTACCTCGCAATCTCCATGCAAAGTGCTAATCTACATCGCTGGTCCGATGCTTTGGGATTCGTAACCCAGTTCATTTCTCTCTGTGAACTCTTATCTATCACTCAGGTCCAAACTGATCGAGTCTCTTTCAACTTGCCTAACATTTCATATCCACTGTGACCTGTTATTGGTTTCCCTGATCTATCCGAACATCAACCTCGCTTCTTCAATCGGTCATTATTTTTTACTTCGATTTTACTCGATGCGACCATTGCATTACTGTCTTGTACGTTATGAGGAATATCAGGGGAGATGATGGTGATGCTGATGATGATGACGACTATGACGATGATAACAGAGACAATCACAACGACAGTGTGAATCATCTATCTATCTGTGCGTCCATCCGTCTATAGATACATGCAGCTATAACTTGATCTATCTACGATAATACGAATGATGTTGATGACGATGGTATCACGTGCCTCTTCTGTTCCTCGAGGAACGTTTCATCTAAACTCGTTTCATCGCAAACGACCACCTGAACCGTAACAGCCACCACCACCACCAGCAGCAGCTGGAACTGGAAAGGGAAAGGGAGTGGCAGTCGTCGCTGTCGTAGATTCGAATGATCTTGATCTCGCATGACTACAACCACCGTCGGAGTCCTGTGCAACAGAAACACCTACGCATTGTTAAGATGTTTTCGGTAGAAAAAGAGGTTTGCGATGAAGAATTCCATGAAGAATACGATGAAGAATTTGGAGTAGAAAGAGAACATGAGGAATAAGATAAATGCGAGAAGAAAAAGAAGGACAAGAAGAAGAGGAACAAGAACAAGAATAAGAACAAAAAGAAGAAGAAGAAGCATAGAAAAACATAAGTTGTTAAAAGCAATCCCTGATGCATAGACACATACAGGCTGCCCCTAAGCAGGAATTCTGTCATTGCCTGAATTACAGCAATTGTGATTAGACGATGACAAGACGGGCATCAGTGGAACTGCAGCAGCAGCAGGATGAGAAGCAGATGCAGCAGCAGAGGTTAACATCAATGCTGACAGTAGAATAGATTCAGCTACACAGGGCAACATCAACAAAAAGCAACAACAGTGGATCTCATATAGCGAAAGCCTTTTCTTCTGAAGAACGCAGTGGACAGACAGAACGAATAGGAAACAGGGAAGAAGGAGGAGGAGCAGGCGGAGGAGAAGGAGGAGGAGCAGGAGGAGCAGGAGAAGCAGGAGAAGCAGGAGAAGCAGGAGGAGAAGCAGGAGAAGCAGGAGAAGTAGGAGATGACGACTCATAGGCCCCACTATCACTGAAAACACCTTAGACACTCTACTACTGCTACTACTGCCACCCTACGACCGCCACGCTACCACAACTACTACACTAAAATTACAATTAGTAATAATGATGAAGAGGATGATGATGATGATGACGCTAATGATGGCGATGATGATGACGATAGAAATAATAATGACAACAACTGGTATGACAATAATAATAATAATAATAATAATAATAATAATAATAATAATAATAATAATAATAGTTTGGTTGCATTCAAAGGTTCTTTCCTTCTGACCCCTGAAGACGAGACCTGACCCTTCTAATGTAATATAATGTAAATCCTCGAAAATTTCTCAGCGCCCACAAAAGCCACGTCAGGGAGACTAGCTTATTCACCGGCGCTATACCAAATCAAGTCCGCAATAGTCAACCCTCCAGGACCTCTAAGTCCTTTGGGAAAGACGTGGGGCTACCTCAGGGCAAATAACAACAACAACACCAACAACAACAATAATAATAATAATGAGACCACTGATATACGTCGATTATTTGGATTGTGTGTCTGAAATTAGTCATCTTGGCTAAACCGCCACAGAACACAGATATGACACTCAGTTATGTTCCACCATATGAGGCCAGTGCCTCCAGCGCCATAAGAAGCACCTTTCCGGATATATCCGTAGCAACTGGATCTAGGTAAATCTGCTCCAGAGACCTGCGCCCCACATACTACTGACCTAATATGGCTTCCGCAGGATATGGGCTGCTGTAATATTTATCTTCACCAACATCTTTGCTTGTGTGTATTACAGATTCTTATAAATGGGTCGATCAGGCTGATTCGTTTTCGTTAATTTATAGTTGGGTGCGATGCCTTACTTGTGACTGTTCTCCTGTCTTTAGCAGATGCAAATAAATAGGCAACTTGCTTACTTACTTACCTCAAGTAGTCCCCTAAAAGATTTCGTTCCCGCCAGTAGATCTACCCCGCTGCATCTAATTATGAGCTTAAATCGCATGGGTACGAATAATCTGGATACCTACTAAGTGAGAAGTCATGGCGGCCAGAACCGGACTTACCGTCTACATAGGGATAGAAGCAGAACCCGGTTAACAGTTAGCGCAGATGACGAACGCAAGTTTTTTTAATCCGCATCCCTAAAGTATGTGAGTTCCGTTGCCTGAAGCTTTGGCCTCTGTTATGGAGAAGCGTGAAAGACGAAGGCTGGAGGTATCGCTTCCTCTGCGTCTTGTTCTGTAGGTCTGTGTGTATGTGGCTGGTGCATAATCTAATAGAAGGCGGAGGCTTAGAGGCAGATGATGGAACGGCGTTTCGTGCATCTATGGCTTAGGCAACGGCCGCGCATGCGCAGTGACCCTATCTCCCTTCTAAGATGTACTTGGTGTATTTGTGGGTATATATGATTATTGTGTATTTCTCGTCTCCTTGGTCCGTATGCCTGCCTGACTGCCTGTATGTCTGTCTGAGATTTTAAGATTCGTAGCTGAAGTATTCTACATGTAGGCCTACGTTATCGGCGAAGTCTGAAGTTGAACTGCTGCATGTACACTGTAGAGTATATTCGACATGCACACTAAGACAGTGCCAAGCACACGGGTGTAATCTAGTGTAATCTTATGGAACCTATGAGCGCCGAAGGCAGTTCGTATTCTTCGTAATTCGGGTCTAGTGTTGCAGACATTATACAACCGAACTGGTTCCATCGATGCGTTGCTCTTGCTTCAACATCTGCTTTGTAGGCCCTATTACTGTGACGAATAATGGGGACTCTGTGAAATAGATGGCGCCAGTGTCAAATGTGGGTAGGCCACCCGAGGTAAAATTGTGTGCTTGATGTTGATTGGTTGTTGTGCTGTATGTTCTTCACGCAAAAATAATCTAAAAGTTAGCCAGATTATAAAATTTATGTATTTATCCTTAATTATAATTCAAACATCGGCCATCGATCGGAACAACATAAATAAAAAGACAAATGGCAAATATGAAATTTTTTAGACCTATGTGCATTTTGGCGCCACCTGTTTCTACTTAAGGAACTGCCCACAGAGTCCTCCATTGCGACAAAGTCTCTAATGAGTGCGAAAAGCTCATTCTCCGTTCGCATGGCGTCATCATTCATTCAACGACATAATGATAAATTTGGAATTTTTATTTTGTTCAACAGCAACAACAACATGTCTAACTAAACTAATACATTAACTCAGTTTTACAGAACATGATAACTCAAATTGGCAATTATGCGTTGCAAATAGAGTACTAAGAAATATAAATTAAACAAAAGAAATAGACCCAGCATGGAGTCCCGGAGACTAGAACTAATGCTAGTAACATAGTGACCTACCTCTTTCGCTTTTCTCTTTGAAACATGTAGGCCTAATCTGTCGCGGAAGAATGTTTATTTTATGAAATAGAATTGTAAAGCCGTTAACGCAGAATATTATTGTCTAATGCGGATCCCTTAAGAGGTTCCGTACCGACTGGTGTGTGTACCCATGGTAAGCTAAAAGATAGACGCCAGTTTCTTTGTCCTCAATAAATTATTTGTCAGCTGACTTTATTTCAAGATATCTTAAAAGATAAGAACGAGACTTCTTGCAGTGGTATGCATGTGTGTCCGCTTTCGTGTGTGTGTGTATGTGTGTGTATATACATTTGTGTGTGTGCATTTGTGTGGGTGCTATTGTTGTTGTTGATCGTGCGTGTCTTTAGATATTTCCGTTGGAATGCTTGTGTCAAATCGAGTTTTTGTAGGTCTGTGAGTTTGCGTGCGTGCGTGTGTGGGGGTGCTTGTGTTTAGGTTTCCCCGTTGGACTTTATCACTGGCAACGTTAATAGCTAGATAGGCTCAGCACAATAGAGTTGTAGATGTGAGTCCGGTTTCGACGAGCTCCCATAACTACTTATCTGTTTCCGGGTAGCCTTAGCTTCTTGCTGAAGAAATCAAATTATTGAACAGTCTGACAGTTGTGAACAGTCTGACAGCTTAATGACTATTTGGGCAACTCTGAGGCTACACCGTACCGAAGGTCGGTGTTCGATCCTCAGTCAGAGCACATACAGCTATGATGGTAAGGGAAGAAGAGGTGGAAAATAGGAGAAGGCGGAGAAGGAGGAAAAGAATTTCGCATCGCCGTATAGTATAGCGTGTCACAGGGTGGCCACTGTCCTTCCTCGCCTTTTGATCGTTGTGTTTAAGGGTTTGAGACTTTGAAGCAGTGGGGAATCTTAGTTAAACAAAGAAAGAGAGCCGCGTCAGTTGCCCAACTAGTCATCAAACACAGACAGATCGTCGGTTTGGTACACCATCGATGTGCAAGATTATCAAGTGAATAGCGTCATGGAATGGTAATCGAAAGATTGGAAGTTCAACTCCATGCTGAGGCAGAAGATTATACATATTGATTTCGGTACCATACCATTGCTCCCAGCCACTAAACTGTGAAGCGTACGCTGACCAGGCAATGAGAAACACGAATGTCATCATATGCCGAGTCTAAGAAAACGTAAGTCACTATGATTTCTTTACACGTGGCTTCAACTCAAGGAGGACTTTTCTTCTCTGTAGGACTCCACACAGCTCATTCTAACCTATTCAGAGAGTGCGCATTCATTAACCAAATTATGATCAGCATGCACCAAATGTAGGCTCTGCAGCCAAAAGAGGCTTATAGGCTAAGAACTAGCAACAATAGGTACAAGGCCCATAAATAATAGAGGTCATATTTTGAAAGTTGCTCACTCCTCGGCCTCCCTGCATTAATCGGACGACACTCATTTCCAAGCCTAACTAGGGTTATATGTCTAATTAGACACTAATTTCCTTCTTCAGCAACGCCTACCAGATGCATGCATAATAGGCCTGCCAGATATATATAATAGGCCTACCATATATCCTTTGCGCTGTCTCTCTCCCTCCTCCACGGTTGCTGTTTGCGGTGCAGGATGCTTCATTCATCATGTGAAGGGATGGTTTATGGTGATATAATTACCAAATGTTTATTTATTGATGCAGACCGACCGAACCGAACCACAGACGGATCAACAGACTGCTGCCCACACGTCATGACGTACCCAAGTCTTCTAGCCGACGTTACATTTGGATCTCCTCAAAGAATGTCTGAATGCAGTGAATGAGGGAGTGATTGAATGTCATTGTACATGCACAGCGAGCGTCTGGTCTCAATACTGCTTAGTGCTCGTGTTTCAATAACTGATCGGGTGAGATCCTCCCTTCGTAGTGAGACCCCTTTCAATGGGTGCCACGCCAGTTGATGTACGAATGATGTGCGCTCGAAATTCAGATCTCTCAAATAAGCCACCATCGGTATACATGAGAACCGGCAAACGCTCGGACGGTGTGGCATGGAACATGCACTATGAACAATGTATCTAAGATGAGTGCGTGAGTGTGTGTATAGGTGTGTGTATAGGCGATTGTATATTGGTGTGTGTATGTGTGTGTAGATGTGTGTATGTGTAGGTGCGTGTATAGGTATGTGTGTGCGCGCGCGTGTGTGTGGGTGTATGCGTGTGTCTGTATGTGTATGTACGTGCGTGTGTGTGTGCGCGCGCGCGTGTGTTAGCAGTTTCTATTTAGCGACGATGTGTCAGAACAAATATAGTCAGCGTCGATCTCTTTCTTTGTCCATTGTGGAGGACTGGCACCTCTTTAAAACGACAGCAGCTCAGTTATAGGTCTACATGTAACTGAGCGTGAGATGTGACCAAGAAGCAATCACAGTAGCTGCTGAAAAGTCTTGCACTTCACTGCGGATGACCCTCTTCTGATTCTGACCAACCTTTTCTGGATGCATTGTCTGTGACGTACCGTCTCGATGTCTAACGCAAATGAGAAGATTGGATAAGCTCCAATCTTCAGTTCAAGACGCGGGTACAGTGGTACACCCTTTGAGGCATGATTTAACCCTTACCCCTTCAATTATTATATCAAACGCTTTAAAATTGATGACTCACAGCGGTCTTAGAAGGGGAAAAGGGTTAATGGAGAACGCCGTCAGCTGCACTCAACATCATTTTGTATGACTGCAAATTCGACGGCTTTCACCCGTCCCTAAAGCTGACTTTCACGTGCTATCTGCTCCTCGATCCAGAATTCGTGTGAATTGCTAGAACCATTCCCATCGTTCATCACTGTAAATGTCCTAGATGACATTGTATCAGTTCTTGTATTATTAATCGTCAGCTGAGGGTTATCTTTCTACATCTCAAAAAAGTGTCATAGCATCCCAACGCTGAATAAGTCCGAATTGAACCTAAATGATTGCCAAAAACACTATCGGCCCATCTCCAATCGATCTTACTTGCCAAAGCACTCGAGAGCCTTCATCTAGCCCAATCTGCAGGCTATCTAACTTCGAGCAACAAGGGCATCTGATTCCCACTCAATCTGGCCATATGCATATAAATATATGTATATATATATATACGGCTATCGATAGATCTCATCTGTTCCTCCCTGCAATAACATACCACAACAAGTTATTTACCTCGATGTGCAAAATAGGTATGTAAAAATCTGAACAAAATGTTCAGGTAATAATCAATAGGCCTACGTAGGATAATCCCCAAGAAGGACTTATAAGTCCACTCTCATCACAACTAACAGTTAGACTGGATAGAATAAGGTCAATGATCTTAAGTTAACTTGGCAATCCTGGTTAGTGAAATAAGTACACTTTAAGAAACGAAATATTACAATGTTTGATATCTCCTCGACTTTGATATGCTTGACCGTCAGCTCTTTCTGCAACGTCGACATCCACCATTTAGTTATTTTGGCACACCCATACGTTGGTATCAATCATATCTTATTGATCGTACTCAGATGGTGTCCGGAGTAACACCAGAATACCCTGAACTAAGGTTGACTTTGGTGTCCAGCAGGGTTCGACCCTAGGACCTATCTTATACATTCTTTTCACTCCGGACTCTGCCCTGACTAAACACTGTGTATAAAACATATCTAGGCCGGTGATGTACGAGCCGTTGGTCAGGACTCACCTTTTGAGCGCCTTCTGAGCAGCTCCGTCTAAAGGAAACTGCCTTAAAAGCTCGTCTTCCCTGATACTCACATATCTCCATTTGTATGACCTACACTGGCTTCCTGGTTTTGTCTGAATCAACAATAAGGTCTTGCCCTTGATTGCCAAGTCTCGCCAGACTTTAGCGCCTAGATATATCTGTGAGTTTATGTGAAAGCCACCCTCCGCTCGTTTTTCTCGCCCTCTCTCTTCGTTCTACTGATCGACTTAAACTTCTTGTACCTCGTTCGCGAATTTCATTATCCTAAAACCAGACTTCTGCTGTAGAGGTCTCTCACTATGAAATAATCAGTTTCTGAGAGTCCAGTGTAGAATTCTTGATGGGATCTCACCTGCATCTTTTCGTTGCCACCAAGCGAACGCCTACGAGATTCATTTCATTGGATTCTAATTCGCTCAATTATAAAAACGGGGACCGTCAAAATAAAATTAAATCGCTAATAATAAACGGAACTGTGAGTTCTGACCTAGTAGATATGGCTAACGAATTTAATAAATGTTTCTCCAGTATTATCCACTCATTGGCAGAGACGATATCGATCCTGCAATTGCATTGCCTCCATAGTATATATTGCGTTCGCCGGACCTATATCAACGGAAATTATTAACTGCTCGCTAAGTTCTGGTATTGTTCCGAAGGCAGTAAAATTAGTTAAGCTAACGCTGATATCTAAAAAGAATTAAAGCGACGCCCCAGATTACTATCGACCCTTATCCTACATCCCATTTGTCCAAAAAGCAAGGAGAAAGTAATTTACGATAGACTCTTAGAAATTTATTAAAAAATCTCATATTCTTTTTTGCGCTCAACATATGACTTGGGGTCACTTCGTTCTGTTACCGCTAACAAGCATCCATGACTAGATGTATGAAGTATTTTAAACTGGTGAATATTCTGTCGGAACATTCTTCGATTTGGCAAAGGCCTTTGATATCGTCAGTCACACTATTTCACTATGCAAGTCGGCGGATTATGACATCTGAGGCACTCAGCTGTGGGTTGGCCTACAAGTTAACTAGAAAATTGCTATCAATGTATTTTGTGAACGTATTTTGGACACTGCGTATAGTTTAAGTCGTAGTAATTGTTATTATATACATATCAGTCAAGATATATTTAATGCAAGTTGTGAGCGCTCCGACGATCGATTTGCAGACGTTAGGCCGCAGTTGCTGTATTCGGCTGTGCACGTGATGATGTCAGTGCGCGCGAACTTTGAAGATAGATGCTGATCAGCAAATTTAGTAGTCGTGTGTTCGAATTTAAAACACATATGGCAAATTAACGTTGTATGCCGTTTCGTCGATAGTTGCGATTTGAGGTGATATTCTTTCTGTTTGAGTTTATAAGAAAGTGTTAAATGAAACGCCTGAGTCTTTTATGTAGCCAATGAAAATTCAGTCGAGAGTTAGGGAAGGAGGCGTACTTTGAACGTTGATCCGTTTTGTGGAGAGAGAGAGAGAGAGAGAGAGAGAGAGAGAGAGAGAGAGAGAGAGAGAGAGAGAGAGAGAGAGAGAGAGAGAGAGAGAGAGAGAGAGAGAGAGAGAGAGAGAGAGAGAGAGAGAGAGAGAGAGAGAGAGAGAGAGAGAGAGAGAGAGAGAGAGAGAGAGAGAGAGAGAGAGAGAGCGAGAGAGAGAGAGAGAGAGAGAGAGAGCGGGTTGACATATATCATGTAATGGTCCTCTATCAGGTTTATGTGCTCGTATCTAATTTTCTACTTTGTATCTCTTCAATCTTGAAATGTATCATTTTTTATTCCAGTATATCAAATGGAGTTGTAAATCAAGATGACAATGAAGAGGATGAAGTCGAAACACGGGAGGCAGGCCTTCTGTAAGCACCGAATAACACAATTTGATGATCAGAATAATTGGCTTGGTTACCTTCAATTTGACGCAGTCGAATCAGAAGACCTCTTGCTTTTCAAGAACACAAGTAGTTATCATCAGAAGAGGTGACTTTGTTACGTAGTTCGTTTAAGTTGACCCTTTAAATAGGTATGGCGAGTCATCTTCACTTGTCAGGCACTTCGTCGCAAAAGCCGAGATGCAATTTAAATTCATTCGCTCCACATGTCAGCATCAGCGTCATTTGCCTCTCTCTATATCTCATTGTGTTTTGTGTCCATGCAGGCTTTTCGACCATCTGACAATTCGTCCGATTGACTTGCACAGAGCAGAACATTCGCCTGCATTTCGCGATTTACTTACACCGGTTTCTAAACAATAGGCTTCGATGAACATTTGCAATTCATTGTTTACAATCATTTTAAGTGTATTTTCCAATTCTGTATTCTTCCACGGTTTTTGAAAACAAGAATCCAAAACAGCTCCAGTGGTTATTAGACTTTAATGAGTGGCCATCAGTGACTTCTAAACGATCTGAGCCAACTATCTTACCATGTATCTCACCAACGCACAGTGGTGAGGGGACGAAAAGGTTTTCTATCGTCTGACTGCTGTGATCGTGTCTTCGGAATTAAGCAGTGCTCCATATTCCACGTTTCAAGATGTGACAATGCATTTAAAATGACAAACTCGTTGTTTTGAAAGTGAATTCTTTTAGAAGTGAAGTATTCAGAAATTACCGTGCTCTTAGTAGTTACAAATGCTTATGAGTAAGTAAATGCCTATAGGTGTGGTCAAATATTTGGGGACGACTATGTTTAAGAGTTACTTTTATAAGTAACCACGTTTTAGGAATGACTTTTTATGAGTGACTGGGTTTTTGGACAGACTATGATTTTAGAAGTGCTCATGTTTAAGGGGTGTGCATAATTTTTGGAGTCAAAATGATCTTAGGATCAACGAGCTTTAGGCCTGTAGGATCGATCATGTTTTAAGGAATTGTTAATCCCAAGACCAAGTCTTGTTATATCTTAGGCGTGGTTAATAATTATTGTTCAGTCGCAATGTGAAAAATAGTGTTTATAATGTCTTTACGCTTAGATGTATAAGTGAAGCATTTTGCTTGTTCAAGGAATCAACCTTACCATCACAATAACGCGACCCAATTCAACTTTGCATTCTACACCAAGCACAGCAGCCGCAGCAGCATCTTTTACTTAGGCCGATGATGGATGATGGATTCTAATCGGCTACATGCATCAGTCGTCAGCATTAATCGCTGTAGGTTAGACCGTGTGAAGCTTATTGTGATGGTTGGCAGCATCATCGTCGCTTCTCATTCTGCTAGTCTCAGCACCAAAAGGTAGCGGACAGTCATCGTCATCTCTGCAGAAAGATACAGCAGCAGCAAACGACAAACTTAAATAAGGTAAATAATTGACAGCTATAGCTTTTGATTTCATCTGCACTGAGAAAACGATGATGATCATGACGATGATGATGATGAAAGTGAGAAAGTGAATACCCTATTCAACCAGCCTATGATGAATGATGATGACGACGACAACGACGACGATGATGATGATGATGATGCTAATGATGATGATGAAGATGATGAACTATCCTGCAAGCTAAATACAATTTGAGCAAAATGCTAAGCCGTCACGATACATAACGCGCTCTTCTGCTAAAGGCGAGCTTCTGGCGTCCAGGCCCGCTCGTTGCTAATGCTGCGTCGAGATTTCTCAGTGGTTGGTCCATCCACCTGGAATGGGCTCCCGGTTGCCCTCCGTCTTCTCCCTTACAGTGATCTTACCTACCTTTTGTAAGCTGCTAAAGTCATTTCTCTTTGGCCGTGGCTGGGCTGGGAGCACCTCTGAGCAGTTTCCCTTAAAGAGGCGCTATACAAATTATCGAAATGAATGAATTAATGAAAGAATAAATGAAATTCGACATATTTTCAACTTCAGCAAAGTAATAAAAGACAAGATTTAAACTGATTTAAACTGAGACGGGGACGGGGACAAACCAACGTGGTGGGGACTGAGTGGGATAGAGACAGACCTGGTGGAAATGGATGGATATGTGGATCGAACGACCAGTTGGTGTGGGGATAGGGACACACCCACAGCGTCTTATACTGTTGCTATGGGCATAAACTCACATATGCCGCACAACCAACGCTTCCAAATAATATTAATCCGCTACTCAATTCCAACCATGTCTGTTTCCGTCCCCACTTCGTTTCCATTCCCACTCCAAAGAGCGCAGTTCAATTACAGTACAAGTTTAATTAAAGTTATATTTAATTATATTAGGCCTACGCATGGCTTAATTATATTCAATATATATATATATATATAGCTTGATTATTTCAATTATAAGTTTTACTTTGGTGCGAATTATTTGGCGCTGTTTGTGCGGTCCGTTTGAGTTGTCTATGTTCAATAAAACATTTCTTATAAGCTTTAAAATAGTGCTTTTTAAATAGAAAGTCATTTGCAAATATGCGCCGCTGTCCCGTCGCCCAAACGTTGTTGGAGAATGAAGGGTAAGCTTATGTCCAGGTTTTACCCTAGATTTATATTGTATTTTTAACGTGTCTTAAATAAATTATAATTTATTTTCAATCTTTATTGTTTATAAGTTGTGCTCTTTTGTGACGTATTGTAATAATTTAGCTGCGCTGGCATCCTGTTTTAAAACAAATATTCGCTTAATTCTTTTAATAATAATTAAACCTAATTAGTTTGTAATTATATTTTAATGTGAATGCATGATCATAAGTTGCACTTTAAATTACCCATTTGACAGCGCTTTTTATCGGTTCAATAACTCTTAAAACAATGATGATGATTAAAATTAGTTTTTATTTCCTTTTATGTTAAAATTATATGTTGGTGGATTCTTACGATAAGCATCTGAAAAATGCTAATTTATTCCTTATAATGGGTCGTCCATAAATGACGTTGCGCCCCTACGGGAGGGGTCACACATTTGTGATGATGTGTGACGAGAAGGAGCGGGGTCAGAGGTCATAATTCGTCAAGGAACTTTTCTTGGGTCATCAGAGCTTATCGCCAGTTATTACCGAAATTTGATAACGCCCTTCTTCGAACATTTTTTGCTCAGAATTGTGCCATAGAGACCCTATACGTCTAGATACATTCTCAATAATTTAATTATCATCGTACTCAGCTCGGACGTGTGCGCACAAGTGTGAATCGCTTATATCTCCAAACAATTAGAGGGAACATTGATGCACAGGTGTGTGGCTCTAATAAAATGGTTCCAAGACGTAGGCCAGCTGCTACTCTGAAACCTCATAATCGTCTCAATCTGTAATTGGCAATGCATAGGCTACAACCCATTCACCAGAGTTTGGACAGAAACCGCCCTCAAAAGTGCGTGATTGTAGGACATCATTAAACAGCCATGACGAGAAGTGGTTTGCTATTATTATACATTTATGCTAATATTAGTAATTAATATTGTCAATGCTTGTGTCATTGTCATTAAGCTCCATAATATCATTATTATTATTATTTATTATTATTATTTATTATTATTATTATTATTTTGCCCTGAGTTTCTTCGTTCCTCCAGGGACTTATAGATTATTATTAAAATAGTTGTCCTGTGGGTCAAGCCTCGTCTTCAGGGGTCAAAGGAAAAGTTCCATTAAAAGCAACAAGATTATCATTACTATTATTATTATTATTATTATTATTATTCATGATCCATGGGCTGAAGGCCCGAAGGTGTCCAATGCACATTTGGCCCTTGTTCTCCATGCTTCTCTGTCCTGTGTCAGCTGTAGTAAGGTGTGTATATCGGTTCCACACCAGTCTTCAATGTCATCCAGCCATTCTTTGCAAGGTCTTTCTTTCTCTTCTTTCCGTTCCCTCCATAATTCCTGTCATTACACTCTTTATTTTTCTCTCATTATCCATTCTGCAGATATGCCCAAATAGTCCCATGTTTCGTTTCATTTTTATGGCTTGCCTCATATTCTCTTTGATGTTTAGTCTTTTTCTTACTTCAACATTTGCTACTCTTTGACGTCTTTGTATCCAGTTCAGTTACGATATCCTTCTATAACAGTTCATTTCAAACGCTAGTTTCAATTCTACGTCCTATTTCTTTATGTCCAAGGTCTCACAGGCAAATTATAGTGCTGTACTAAATATACCTACACACGTTTGCAATATCTTCAGTTTGGTATGGTATCTTATTGTTCTGCTTCACCATATGGTGTTAAGGCCTGCCATCGCTCCTTTCGCTTTATTAATTCCTCTCTTTATATCCATTTTGCAGTTGTTGTTCGAAGTCATGAGGCTCCTCAGGTATATGAACTCTTCAATAACTCTTTCAACTCTTTCAATTATTTTTTTCTCCGATTGTAATTTTCTTTTCTAAACACAAATTACATTTATGTGTTTTTGCCTTTCCTATGTTTATATTCATACTGGCATCTCTTCCTGCTCTATCCAATAAGCAAACATTTCCTTGTAATGCTTCACAGCTCTCTTCTGTTAGGTCTATTTCATCAGCAAATCTCAAGTTATTAATTACTATTAATTATTAATTCATTAATTAATTATTAGTTATTTTTAATTAATATTAACATTATTAATATTATTATTATTTTTATTATTATTATTCAGCGATATTTAGCAAGCGTTTGTGAAGCCCAGTAAAACATCTTGCACTTGACCTTCCCTTTCGCCCCCAGAAGACACGAGTGAAGCGTGTTTCTAATTTTCAAGAAACACGAGAAACGGCGGATGTGAAATTCCCTAGAAAGCAATATGGACCTCCTGATAATAATTGAGAACCTGAGAGATATATCTCGGATGGATGCTGCACTAGAGCAGTGATGTACCTTTTGTAATTACCTGCGTCGTCACCAGGTTTCGATAAAAACGCTTACCCTTGCTGTCCTAACCGTGTTTGGGTCTATAATCATGTGACAACTCTTGTATTGCGTCTAACGATGTTTTAAGTAGTTTACAGAGAAACTTCGATATAATTTGATATGAGCACTTTTATGGCACCGATATTGTAAGAAGACCCCTAAGTCAACTTGCAAGACTCGTATGGACTTGCAGTGGGGACCTCAGATCGGGTGGGAGTTGTCGATTTCGGGCAGAGTAGTTAGTTAGTCAATTGATATTAAAGCAACTCGACTAGAGGAATTAATTACCTTTGAACAGATGTCTAATAAATGATAATTCTGCGACACCGGATGAATTTATGTAGATCAATTACCCAGACAGCCACGACTTGCAGGGCCCAGTGTCTGCCGATTATTATTCCCCACATCGGCCCTTCTCGGGTTGTCAACACGATTTTGCATCGATTTGCTCATCTAGGCGGTAGAGCGCCGACGTTGTGGGCCCGCGTCTGAACGACAGCGTCTGCCGGCATTATTTCCTCCGCCTTATTATGCCCTAAGCGGTGCCCAGGTCGCGCCCCTAGAGGAAAACTGGATGACCCATTGTGAATCAGCGCAGACAAGAACAATGCAACCAGCGCGTCGGTATGATAAAGGTCCGCTAGCGGGAATTCATTCCCCGCTGTAGGCGCGATGAAGGTATATGTCTTTAACCATTGCTGTGCCAACAGTTTGCCCACACATGCCACTGTACGCCCTATGAATGTGGTGGAGCGTTGGCCCGCTAATGGAAAATCATCGTCCGCGATGTGGGCACAGCACAGATGTGGGCGCGATGGAGGCATGTCTTTACAACGGCTATGCCTACAATATTCCCCTATAGGCCCAACGAATGAGGAGCGTCGGCGTAATTTGGGCCGCTCTAGTGTCAAATCATCGCCCGCTGTGGACGCTATGCAGGACTATCGGTATCAAACCTTCACTTTATCTACAGTATGCCCACACAATTCCACTGTGGGCTCTACGAATAAAGAGCGTCGGCGTTGATACTAGTGGAAAATTACCACCAACTGTAAAGCTGGTTGTACATGATTGTCAGGTCAATTCCTGTATAGCAGGCATTTCTGATCTCAAAAGCATATAATATCACCCATACTGCACACTTATGAGATTGGAATGAATAACATAGCTAATGCATGAAAGAGAAAAAACTAAGCAAGTTTGTTTGATAATAATTTTTAATGAAGATCGTACCATTCACTGTATCACAAATATAAAAAAATGGCAACATCGAACTATACCAGTAAAATACAAAGTCCAAGTATGTCAACATTAGAACTTCTGAAATATCTAAACAATTACAACAGTCAATATTCAGAAATACTTTTCACACACAACATGAAAGTTTTGATTATATATATATATATGTATATATATATATAATCAAAATTTTCAAAATGAGATGAAACATGAATTAGGCTATATAATAGGCTATAGGAGATCACATGCCATTATTGGAATGCAGTATGATTTGCATGACCATCTACCTATCCTGTGCTTTACTTTCTGGTTGCATACATCCTTTCCTTAATTTGCATATCCCTTTACACCTTTTTCTCATCATTAAAAACTGTAATTGGCTAAGCGACAGGCACAATTTTTCCTAAAAAGGTTTAGTACACATTTCTACAGACTTCTGTTACACTTAAATTTTTACAACATCCAGAAATATCAGCTTAAGAAGAAAATTGTCTGTGCTCTATGGTAAGCAGTAGCTACGAAATGCTCATATCAAAGTGCTACGGAATTTGCTTGACTACAAGATCGTGATCACAAAATATGAATTATGATGATGAAGTAAAATCATTATCCAAAAATCACGATGACAACATTTATAGGCACAATAAAAGTAAGGAAACATCAGCTCTATACAAACGGCATTTATGATACATCACATCTGAACAAGCAACATATTACAATACACCCTAGCATGTAGAAGATCCAACAATTGCAAGTGGCCCTGTTGTAAGCAGTGATTTTTGTCCAGATGACTCTGATAACTTTTTCTACATAAATATTTAAGGAACTTTGCATTAGCCGTGTTTTGAGTCATATACATTTCAGCAACGATATCTCACCAGCTTGAACCATTGAGCCACAAACTTAAAGTATAACTGTAAATCGCCTAATAAGTTAGTTGCCGGCGAACGCATTGCGTCATGGTAGTGAATCCAACGAGTACCATGACGCAATGCGTTACCTTCCATTCTCCAGGCTTGGGAGTGGTCCTGTCAGCATACATCCCATTTACATACGCCTACAAAGAAAATGAATTGATATGCACCAGCTTGTACATACACAGAGCACACGCATTTGTCTTAGACATGTGTATTTCATTAATTCGCACTTGAGTTGCGCAAGAAGCTTCAGTCAAAAAGCCGACCTTTGAAGATTTCCAGCTACACAAAAATTAAGTCAACCTTCTCTAAAAGCAGAGGCAAATGACCGAGCAGCTCAAGCTGCAAAATTGTTACAGGACTGCTGCTCCATTACAAGTGAAGACCAGAAACAGTATCTGCTGCCAGTTGTCTTAAGCCACAGAGCTAAGTACACAGAAGCCACAGTACTCGGTTGATACTGCATCGCCACGATTTCAGTGACAAGTTGCTGCCTGTTGGTGATGATATTCCGAATAGGACAACTAAATGGGAGGGCAAAACAGATTAAATAGTTGTTGTAAAGGCCGACAAATCACATCGTTCATTGTGACAGTCAAAACGTATAACTAATATGCATACGGAACTTTGCAAATGTAACAAAATGACATTCAATGTTATTTCTACATGCTCGATATAATTCATTCAGCAAATAAATTACAAGCTCATGTACTTGAATTACGCTTATGCATTGGTCTAGATCAGTGATTCTCAACCTTTTTCGACTTAGGGCCGCTTTTATTTAGTTTGAGGACATGACTGGCCACAAGGTCAAAAATGATTATTTTCAATTATTACAAATTTTTTAGAATGGAATCAAATGACACATGGATAAATCCATTTTTTATAAGTGTTATTCAGTACTTTTTGAGGAAAAAATCTGCTGATATGCAGCTGGAAAGCATCTGTATTGTTGAAAAAAATGACATCAAAATTAGCTAACAAATCAAATTAATTTCATAGGACAAAATGATCACAATTACCAATAAATTTTATGTGAAAAATTGAAATTGTAAAGTGTCATATTCAATTACAGAGTTTTTGCTAAACTACTAGTTTGATATCAATAATTGAAAAAAGGCGCCAGAACGCTGTATCGGTACGTTTCTCAAAAAAGCACTGGTAACATTTATTTAAAGTTTAATTACTTGATACTTTAAAAATCATTAATATATGATTTATGTTGCTGAATATTGTTACAAAGTTTTTCAATGTTCAGTTGAGGATTAGTTGTAGCCAGAATCATTAGTCCATTCAAATTGGAATCATTGAGTCATGAACTGTTGCTCAACGATAGAGCCTCGTTCCTGCTCGTTGGATTCACTACCATGCTGATTGGACATGTGAAAACAATCAACAACTTCTGAGCATCATCGTAATGACGACATTTTGTAATGTTACATTTTGTAATGTAATTTCTTTCGACCTCTCTCGCCACTGCCTGTAGAAGCCACAAATTTAATTTTTCTTCAACTCCTTGTTGTTTGCCGAGGCAGTTGGCTCATTGATGCGAGAACGAATCTGCAGCAGTAATAACAAAAGCACATAAATTAAAAATTGGCCATACAAAATGCACAATTAACATCCCATAGGAAAAAAGACTGGTAATGGCTGTACTCGAAAACACAGCTTAGCCAGGCAGCTACAAATCTGCATATATGTATCTCAATGCAGCATTGCAGAGGTAACCAAAGCCGCCAGTCCCACAAGTATTAAGATACATGACCATTCTTCAGTATCCCATCAATCAACCTAATTTTAAAAAGAATTTAATTAACCTGAGAGCCTGCATAAATGGCACTGCCATATTCTAGATGAAAACATGCATTAACTTAAAAGCAGCTTTAGCAGACAGCAACTGGTATAAATTATGGATCTGGCACAGATGATAAATGTGTCCTCGATGGCTCAGAGAAGATTAATACTTGGTTGTGTGTAATACTCAAATCAAGCACCGAAGAGGTGAGGCATTTGGAAAATGAAATGGCAAGGTTATCTTTTGGAGATTAAAATTATTACCAACCCAGACCAGTTGAGCCAGAGGCGTTAAAATGACATCCATGCACAAAGGACCTTTGACGCCTCAATCAATTTGTCACCAAAGGAGATGGCCACTAAGGTTTTGAAATTAAACATATGCGTGTGCACTTTGTCAACATACTGGAAGCAACACAAAGAAAAGAAAATAGAACATTATAATATGAATATAGAACATCAGACTTTGACAACCAGTAACAAAGTCATGGAATTCGAGTTTTAACCCCAATGTGCAGGAGAGTGAATGATCAGTCCCCACCAACTTATCTTGCTCCCAGCATTGCTCAGAATTTAAATTGCAAGGTATGTCATTGTACTTAGATTGCAGAGTGCTTGTGGTACAGACATATGCATACCGCAGCGAGCATTTAAATAGCCAACATCAGGGTTAACAGTTCAGCATGTCAACCATCGAGCATTCCAGTCTCTATTCACAGTCACTATGTAACAACCTTCAGCAAGTTCTTTATTCACAATTGCACAGTGCCACCTATGTTCTGTCGTATGACCGTGTGTGCAGTTGCTAACTTTGGAATGAAGGCGTTTGGAACCCATTTATATATCATACAAATCATTAACATGCAAAAAGTAACACGGCTGCATGCACCCTGAACATAGCCTTAGTGACTCATTTATTATTATTATTATTATTAACTGGTAAAGTGCTGGAGTCAAATTCACAACAAGAAACAACTGATGGTACACAAAAACTACGTCGCAATCAGGTTAATATTCAGAATGCGACTGGCACTGAGACAGAGACAGTCTCAGGTAGAAAAACAATTTGAAAATAACAAAATGACAGGGGAACGAGAGCAATGAACAGACAAAGGTAAGTTGACCTTGTTAAAAGGTGATAAAACTGCTCAAGGTAAAAGGACTGACTTTGAATGCTGTGAGTGGCTACAATTCAATTTCTTACACCTTGAGCCCCAAATTGAGACATATTCTTTGTTGATCAAGAAGCCAAGGCAACAATTTTGTACTCATAAATGACTAAAAACATATTGACATATAAAATGCTTACCCAAAACAAGAGCAAACAGTTTCAAGTCCAAGAAACTCTGCTTGTGACGAGCAGAGTTGCTTGGACTTGAAACTGTTTGGAAGCCGTGACGGCTTCCAATCCAGGTTAACTGCAAGGCCAGACGATTCGTTAACAGCGCTTTCATGACACCTGAAGTGGTCTCGAGCGGTCAAATGCATGTCTGATGTCACCAAAAAGCTTGTGTAGAGCATAAAACAGAAAAAAGTTCATGCTCGTACATATGTATGTAAATATGAATGAATGATAGTACCTTGATTTAAAAAGCATTAACGCATGCAAACCGAAGAGTTCATTTCTGCATACAAGTCTAAGCAAGTTCATCTTTATAAAACAATGCTTAGATAACTGGCAAGCTCTAGCATGTATATTCATTCCAACCAACAAGTAACATACAGGATAGACAGACAACACAACACCACACTATGCTCAGTTGCAATGAGATAAAGCAAGGCAACAGCTAAATGAAGCTCAACTGCTGGCATCCCCTTGTGGATCATTACAGCCATAGCACTCAGGCAACTCTCAAGTCATTACGAGCATATCAGGGATGAACTGAAACTCTACTCGGAACTCTACTCTAGTTTCAGAGCAGTCAGCGTAAACTTGGACAAATATTGGGTCTGAGTTTTAATCGCTCCAAGTTTTGTTTTGAAAAAATTTGATTTATAATTTGCAAAATGACGATCGACCTAACTAAAGACACAAAAACTACTTTGTGTCTAGTTAGGTCGATCGTCTATTTCTATTTACAAACTATTTCCATTTACAAACTGACAAATCGACCTAACAAAAAAAACAAATTTTTCTACTATTAGTACTTAATAGTTAATTCATCCTAGTGTCAACCAAAGCAAAATAAAAAAATTCATAAAAGTCGTGCAAACTGCAAAATTAAAAATCAAAGGAACTTTTCAAAAATATTCTACACTCGGACTTGGCAAAATTTGACTCATAAAACTCAGTACTCCACAAGAAATTCAAACTCGGTGCATCACTAGCCATTATGTCTGCTCAGGTCAAAGTAGCCAAGGACTCTACAGAGGGCTCAGCATTTAAATTTCATAATTCCCTGTAGAAGGTCACTCATACAGGTTTAGTGCTTGACACTCTCCAGCTGGAAACCATTGTGTCTGTCATTATCCACCATTTAGAAATAGCAGTCCGCACCCAAATAACATGCAAAACCACAAAATTTTTGAAGAAAAATGCACAAGAAGTAAAATTGCAAAATAAACTTTCAACTTAGCACAAGAACTAATAGAATCACCAGCAGGCTCACTGAGCGGGGGGAAAGAAGAGGGCAAATGACCCGGGCCCCCACCCCAAACTAAATAAATAAGGGGTCCCACTCTTTGATTATTTCTAAACTTTTTCTGTAATTATTAACAAATTTATTAACAAATCACATTTGGTTTTATTAACCAGATTTCTACTTTAATATTCTCAATTAATTCATAAGCAGGCCTTTCTGGTCTTTTTGCTAGCAAAAGAATCAAAAACTGAATCAAAGTTTTAAGTTTTTGCAAACTCCGCTTCAATGGCCAATGTTGCCAATCCATTGACTCTGTTTTGACACATTGTTGCCCTCTGATAGTTTGACTCGTTTTAATATGTACACTGAATGTTCTCTCTGCACTTGCACCGGAAGCTGGAAGACAAAAACATCCTCATGGGAACAATTAAATTGGGGAAGAGAATTTCCAGCAAAAATTTCATGCAGTTTATTCAACAACTGAAAGGTTGAATAATTTTTGAGTTGATAAAGTCGTTTTAATGAGTCAACCTCGTCTATTAAATCTTTGCAGGCGTCGGCTGAGTAACTTTCATAAAAGTTTTCACAAATTACCCTTTAGTCATAATCTTCTTGGAGAAACTTCCACAAAAATTCAAATTTGTTGCAAAGACTTGACACTGGAACAAAATGTTTTTTAAGTCTAGTTACTACGGAATCAATAATCGGATAAAATATCCCATCTCTGAACTCATCCCTTGCAGACTTCACAAATAAAACTGTCTCAACAACCGCAGTTCTTGGATGTTTGTAGGCTTTCCTTTTTTCAGTTAGCTTTTTTCCTTAAAATAAGGAATTACAAAAAATATAAAAATATTTATTTTCATTATTATTCAGCCGAGGCAGGCTGACTGATAGTGATGAATCGATGAAACTTTGAAAAGTGAGTGATGTATCATGTATGATGTAAGTTTAGTGCTTGGAATATTGCAAATTTTCTAGTACTGTGTATTGTAGTATACTGTCAATTAGACTTTCATTCATACTTAAAACTGTAAGTTGTACCGGGCCCCCACTTTGCTCATGACGGGTCTGATCACCAGGCAAATTCTGTCCACGACGAGTTAATACTTATATCCAAAAGAAATTAAGCACAAAAAACATCCATCTTGGTCCCGCACAGTGCACACACATCAACAATATTGCCCGCTAAGCCTCTCACCTCATCACAGAGTCAATCAAGAAACAAACATTGGATTTAGAATTGCTACAAAATAAGACAATAACAAATGGGTCTTCAATGGTGATTGCTTTACACATAAAATTGACCAAAACTAACAATTTGAGAATCTGAATAATGGCAAACCATCAATGTTAATCTGTAAATAGACCACATGGATTAAACTCAAGTCCATATTGGTAAGCACCAATTCAAGGTCACGTGCAACACCAACATGAAACCATTCACCAGAACCGATAGTTTTAACTGGGTAAGTGCAGGGTGACTGCAACAGAGTCTAAACATCTCATGGCAGATCAGAATAAGACATCTGACTGATGAAAGTCACTACAAAAGACCTCTCTCCCCATCATTCACATCTGTGACACTTTGCAGTGCATTGATTCCTGCTCGCTGTGCATCACAACTAACCTCCTTTCGTCCACAAGACTTTCTTCTAGATTATCGTCCAAACTGTGCCAGAGCCTACTGAGAGGAACTAGGCCTCACGAATTTTGTTGCCGCCCCTGATACTGGTGACAGAGGCACGAACAAGGATTACAGCAGCATCATGGGAGAGGGAAAGCAGAACAACATGCAACTGATGAAGCTGATAATAACAGCTTCGCCTAACCGAGTTAACGTGTTGCGAAAGATCAATCATCACAACAAGGTCACAAACAGTAAGTGAAAAAGTAAACTGAGGGAAGGCTTCAGCCAACCGGCAAAGGTTATATATGAATGAACTTTATGACTTACTCAAATCTGTGAAGGTACCCTGGCAGGGATATAAAAGCTAAAATATGCACCATTTCTGATGACGGTTGTTTTTGTTGTCAATAAAAAAATTCTGGTTAAACACTTGACGTTCAGTCGTTTACATTTCTCCCAGTTAATGGTATTATTGTTGGCTTCAAGTAAGGCTTCAAGTAAGCCTCGCTAAAGTGCATCTGCGTCCACACTGGTTGGATTATCGTTTTCAACAGCAACGTTTTATTTTTCAACGCTCTAGTTGTGGAGCATTCGGGGATAGCCATATTGTTTACCTTACATGAATGTATTGTGTGCTATTACCGCTAAACAATAAACTGAGTAGACTGCAATAAACTCACAGAACAAAGTTGCGACAAATGCCAAACATGGATGATAAGAGATAAATAAAATATAAAAAGAAACTTACGGCTGCTCAAATGAATACGAATAATTATACGGCCATTGAAATTTCGATGTTTCACGCGCAGCATCTGCGTTCAACGAACTTATTGGTTCTGATCAAATTTTACCTTCCAGCAGGCAGCCAAGGACCAATATACACCTCTTGCAGTGGAAGTAAGTAAGTACGCACGCGAACGTGTTTTATACATATCGCAAGCCAACGTTCGGTACTTTTTTCACACAAAAATAAAAATAATTAAATGAAGAATGTCAATAGAAAAATAATTTGTGGCTCACATGTCAGACACCCTTATCATCTTTTTGAATGACATTCTCAGGATAGCCTTGGTTGGGTCTCCATATAGAGTTCGCTAGTCCTTTAATCCGAAGAGGTTTATTATACCCGAATGCTATACAAATGACTATTCCCATTGCGTACTTTCTCATTGCGTTCTCACAGCTCCGAATACGTCCGCTTTTAATTACTTATTGTGATTGCCCTTGTGATTGTACAATCTTTGATTGTAAATGTATGATAGCCCCGTAGTGCGCTTGCAAGCGGTTCAATAAAGTGAATGTCTACTTACTTACTTTTTACCAGGTAATATTATGATTACATTTCAAGTGTCGGCCCATTACGCTTACGAGATTGAGCATGTTAGGTATAGTAGCGAAATAGTAAGTAAGTAAGTAAGTAAGTAAGTACGTAAGTAACTTACTTACTTGTTTGCTTACTTACTTACTTACTTACTTACTTACGTAAGTTACTTACTTACTTACTTACTTGCTTGCCTACTTACTTACTTACGCATGAAAGTAAATTAGTAAATAAGTAAGTAAGTAAGTGAGTAAGTAGGTAAATGAGTGAGTGAGTTACTTACTTACTTACGTACTTACGTACGTAAGTACATACGTAAGTACGTAGGCAAGTAAGTAAGTAAGTTACTTACGTGCTTACTTACGTGCGTGCGTAAGTAAATAAGTAAGTAAATAAGTAAGTAAATAAGTAAGTAAATAAGTAAGTAAATAAGTAAGTAAATAAATAAGTAAGTACGTACGTCAAGCAAGCAAGTAAGTAAGTAAGTATTTTTTTAACTTGAATACGTAGGCATGATCAATTTATGACACCACCACAAAATAATGCCTTTCACATACGAAAACTGCGAAGTCATGTGTCAATAATTTTGTCAGATTTTGTGTGTTTTTTTTCTAAAGAGCACGAGTGATTTAGTATTTCTCATTATTCATTTTTTGTTTTATGTTACCAATGTTCGGTGAATTATTAATATCGAACCTACATCTATACTCTCCTACTTGCGCGAAAACCATCGTATCGTCGCATTTGGCGCCAAGTAGTAACGCATGTCTACCAACAGCCTTTGGCCTATAAATTGGAACTCCATTGTTGACGTCCGGTCAAACAGCACTGCGGGCAACCTTCACTCCCCCCTCATGCAGCCGTCATCACTTGCTTCCCGTTCGAATCTACGGCTGCACCTAATTACTTGTCCAAACCTCCCACCCGAGCTGTGGTTGACATGAACGCGCCCGGTTTAGTGCAATAGTGTGCGCCAAACGAGGGCCACTGTTGGGCCTCCATCTCGCTAGGGGCAGTGTTGACCCGGTGGGGGCAAGACCAAGGACCGGATTTGCGCGACTGTCACTGAGATTGTGGCAAAGTATAGGAAGGACCACACTTCGCCGACCCTCATAGTATGCCACAATTCTCCCATAGCAATCCGCTTCAGGCCCAACGGGTATTGCTGTCTGGGTAGCTATGATCTTACTTCAAGACTCAACATTCGGCGATTGTTTGGGAAGCATTCTTCAATGTGTGGCTTTATACTGAACTGGATGAGGTGGTCTGTCGCGTCGCATCTGGCTAACTTCCCATTCTGTCTATAATAACCTACACTAGACCTCAACGATAATCCTCATATATGTAATTCTTATTCAGCCGTCCAGAAGCATGAAGCGTTTGCCAGCCATGATTTTCTACAGGAGCAAATGCAATGAATAACCCTACCTAACCCAGCATTTCACACAAAAAACAAAAATGTTGATACAGACATAATATTTATAGGCTATATGGCGCATGTCCAATGGACGTTCGCCCGAAACGATATATGCACCCAAGAAATTATTTCTAGGCTACGTCCCTTTTTCGTTTTCAACATATTTTTAAAAATCAAATCGAGTACAAAATGCTTCTCGATTAGAATAATATCATTTGGTCTCTAGTTGAAATCAACCAACCAGATTTTGCCTTTAATTCACTAGCTGGATTCGCTCCAACCTCCTTCTCCACAGACGATTTTTCTACGATGCTTCCTCTCGATGTCGGTTTTCTGGTGTCTCACAGGTTCGCAAGATCGCATGATATAGAATGATGCACATTTCATAGTTCGCTACGATTTGATCCGGGGTTTTAAACCAATCGTCCTCCACTTTCGACCTAAGAAATCTCAGGACTGCAACGCTGTCCTTGGTGAAAATCGCCTGCTCTTCATCAAACTATCAACGCCCGACTCTTATTATATTCAAATTTCTGGCAAGGATTCCCTGATTCAGAACACCGCATACGGCGGTCGTTGCTTAACCATACGTTCATCCTTTAATACTCGTCGATAGTGGTCTAGAATAGATTTATGCTGGTCATTATATAAATACAACAAAACATATGCTAAAACCTAACCCGGAATCGCAATACCAACACATACATAGGCCTACTCAAGTTCAAAATGTATGAAATCTATTACAAGCAAAATACAGTAATCGAGTTGTCGGCGGTTGGGTGGGGGGTCAACCTCCAGTTCATTTATCAACATCGCCAGTTAATTCTCAAAAATACCTAGGGAGGGTCAAGCAAACCCCCAGATCGACTTTCAGTGGCTTAATGTGTCTTAACACAGCTAAAAATCGATTCGTGCACCGAAAACCCACAGGTAGGCTACGCTCTACAATTTTGCCCTTACATCGGTTTACATCGGTCCATAAAAATTCTGGTCGCGACGTCTGAATTTTTTAAAACTGTAATATGTAGCCCGCCGTTTAAATTTTACAATTGACAATGTGTGGCATGGTGGCTGATTGGTTAGAGCGCTTGGCCGTTAGCGCTCAGTGTGCGCTGAGCGAGCGGGTTCGACCCTCGTTCGGGGCGTCCCTGTGTAGGGACATTGAGCAAGTCCTTCGCACATAGTTGCGTTGTATTTGCATAATTCAAAGAGTGGCAAAATATTTAGAGTAAGGCTTATGGTAAAGTCAGATAAGGTAATCACACGCAGATTAGAATTTAACTTCTGGCTTCTTGTCAATTTCAGTCTCCTTTGGCTGACGAGGACGATGAAGTCGATCTACACTCTGTTACTTGTCTGCTGTTCCAGTCTGACGATCTCTATGACTATTTCTAGCAAAGATCATCTGACCGACTACTCGTCTCTGTCACCCACTGACAACATCGAAGACATCATCACCAACACCGACAGCTCCTTGCGTCGGTTAGACCCAGTAACCCAGCTGCTTGTGCTGGAAGAGATGATCCGAGATGCTGCAGAGTACCAGCAATTGGAGTCGCGCCTCAAACGGTCGGGGGAAGAGAGCGCACTGCAGCGTCACATACCGATCCAGACAAGAGTCGTAAGCTTCGGTTACCGGTTGGAACCGGAAGACAGAGTCCAGAGTCACATGGTCCCAATGATTAAGGCGATGCGCTATGGAAAGAAGAGCAGCTATGGATTCTGAGTCTCTCAGGCGAAGTCAGGCACTTGTAAAGCGCATACGATTCGTAGGGTTGGAACAAGGGTAGGCCTACTAATTGCCTCTGATCAGCAACAGCTCGGACTATTCCCAACGGAAGATAATTTGAATGTCCCTATACATTTCGCTGCTGCCTGTAGGTATTTATCCAATCCTATTGAATGCATCTCCCCCCATACTGTATTTCCTGCCTACAAGTTATTTCCTCCACTTGTTCAGATCTATTCCATGCTGGACACATTCCCGGAGCCAGATGCAAAAATCTAGACGAGGCCAAACCCTACTATCCCATTCCCACACTTTGCCAGTCCGTCCTTTCCGTTTCCATAATCAGCTTCCCCTTGTGTTAGTCTGAATTTTCAGTATAATTGACGGCAGCAAAACTAGGTAGACCTCTATAGGAACAGCCGAACAGGCTTATTGTAGAAGACAACAATAGACTCAATGATATTTTAGTCAGCGAAAATAGAAATTCAAGGTACAGTTATTTATTTCAGTTAACGAGAATATAGGCCTTAGAAAGAAAAATTCGAGTTATTTTGAGGACGAGAATAGATTGAGAACGGAAACACGCTACAGAAAACGGTAATAGAAACTATAAATAGAAATAACAACTATTTTTTTAAATGATAGTTATTATACTAGGACCACTTTACCGGTGCTTTGTCTTTATAGGCTAAGTGGGACGATATTATGTCCTAAGCGATTTTCCGCTATAGCATCTTTGGTTATAATGATCTGAGAATGTATGCACAGTGTTTCCGTATGTTAGGCTACTTTAACAACATTTAAGTTGACTTAAAGACATAGTGTTCGTTAGGTTACGGCAGTGAGTCTATCACGCATGTTAGCTGGAAAGAGAAAAGATAATCCAGCTTGTGAGTTAACTGTGAAAATTTGGGTAAATCAATACGAACGTCGCAGGACAAAGTCAAAAGTGTCGTTTATGGGACAAAACATGCGACACTATCTCACAGGTGCGATAATTATGTAGCGTAGGTTTAATTATTTTCTGCAGATTGTAACGTTCCGGGCGACGAAATCGAATGCGCAAATCTTTAGAAATGAATCTTTCTCAAACTTAACAAAAACATTTGAAGTTTACGGGCAGGGCTATGTAGGCCTAATCGGTCCTATGCTGCACCAACGCTTTGGAACTGACTCCCATAAGAACTCCGTCAGTTTGCTCACCTCCACATAGACGCCGACATTTAGTAAAAGGTAGGTCTAGGCCTACTGGGACAACAGGCCAAGGATAACACTGTGCAACAGCACGTGCTTTTCAATGCTCAATCATAAACACAAGCACACAACAAAAACGAGTATTATTCATAAAGAACATTGCAGTTTTCTCAAACTACCAGCCATAGTGCTAACCAGCTACTTTCACTAAATATATCTGATGTTATGACAGTATCATTATTGGAGAGTGCTCGACTTGCTAAGCCAGGCCTTTCCAGCCACATCGACCCTGTGAAGGGCCCAGAGAAATGGAGGAAGAGAGCATATGGAGAAAAGGAAGAGTGAAGGCAAAATGAAGGAAAGGGAGGTTGAGGTCAAAATGGAGGAAAGGGAGGTTGAGGGCAAAACGGAGGAAAGTGAGGCTGAAAGCAAAAATGGAGGAAGTGGAGGAAGAGCATATGAAGGAAACAAAGGGTGAGGGCAAAATGGAAGAAAGGGAGAGTGAGGGCAAAATGGAGGAGAAACCATATAAATTTCAGTGAGAAGAAGTATTGGTATCGAGTATTGCTGACAGGCTAAAAATCGGCATCGCGATACTCGACAAAAGTATTGGCGATACCAAAGTATCACGATAAAGTATCGCGATATTAACAGCCCTGTCTAAACCAGTGGTTCTTAAACGGTGGTCCACAGACCACTGTTGATCCGCGAAACTATGGTCAGTGGTCCGCAAAAATGTTTGACTTCTTTAACACTAATTTAACATTAATTTAATTTTTTCATTAATTTAACAATCTAACATAATCTAAATTAAAAACTAAAAATGTGTACGACATAAACTCATAAAGGCTTAAGCGTCGTCTGGCACTGTGAACAGATAAATGTATTGGTAATGTTTCATCTTTGTTTAAATATAATTCCAATAGTTTTTGGAAGACAAGTTGTAGCAGAAGATTCAATGTTTTTAATTAATAATGCAAATTCTGTAGGACTGAAAGATAATTAATTGTTAAATTGCTACAAAGACGAGTTGCAGCAGAAGATTCAATATTTGTAATTAATAATGCAAATTTTGTATGACTGTTAGATTATTATTTGTTAAATTTTAAAATTTTAATAAATAAATAAGAAATAACAATGAGTAAAAAAATAATCATTCATGGACAGTTTTGTGAACACATATAAAAAATCTTCAGAAAAAAACAGAGACCATTCAGACAGTGAAACTGAAGAAGAAAACGATAATAATGGCCCTGAAAATAATTTTTTTAATCTTTTTTGTACCATAATCACGTAATCCCAACATCAAATTATATTAACAATGTAGTCTTATTTCAACAGCAAAAATTACGAAATCAAACTGGGAAAGCTTACAACGCTCCCCCAGACTCCCTTATCGTGGGGGGGGGGGGCTTTGTCCACTTAGACTTCACTACATACACCAACAGTCCAACGTTTTGGTGTTAGTGGTGCACAACAATTATTAAAAAGTCATCACTGGTCCCTGGCATCAAAAAGTTTAAGAACTACTGTTCTAAACAATCATCTTCTATTTTGAACAGCCAAAGTATCTGATTGCTGTAAGCTTGGATAACAATGTAGGGGCTTATGCCTTCATGTATGATCCTTTTCATCTTTAATATTATTTCACAACAGGATTTTCAGTAGACTTTATACAGTTTAAGAAAACTTCAGCACACAGCATGAGATTAATATCCTATTTATTTCAAAACATCGGACATAAAAGTATTGAACTGCTGATGGTCCATTGAACATAAAGTTAAAGCCATTTTGATGCACAGTAATTGTCATGTGACAGACAGACAGACAGACAGACAGACAGACAGACAGACAGACAGAGTAACGCAGACAATGGACAGGCAGAGAGGCACAGAAAAACATCCTGGGCTTTTAAACATGCAAGCACTACAAAGAAATTTGGCAAACAACCCCCTTCCAAGAAGACACTGAGATCCAAAATAACCAACAACTAGTCATCAAACAAATTTCTTTGCATACAGTCCACACTTACAGCATAATATGAAACCAAACATTCAAATGTTAGAAGGAAATGCTACTAAACTGCAACTGTTTTTCAGTCCATGAGTTGGCTCTAGAGCAGAGGCAGATCCAGAAGTTTACAGAATGGAAGCAAATTACCAGAGAGAAGCCAAGTTTTTGGTAATTAAGCCAACGCAAATCCGGATTGGAGAGGCCATGTTCAATCCTAGATCTGCCAGTGCCATGGATTACATTAAAATGAAGAATGCCTGAATATTGTTAGGTGGAAAGTCAGTCAAAACTTATCATGTTGTCAGCCTAAGACTTCTTCTGGCTCTGCTTCAGTTCATCGAAGCACGATCGCAGCAGGATGTGTGGCTTCATCTTTTGCGGATCAAACGCCTCGTGACCCTAAACGGACGTACACACAAAGTAACGTAACATAATGTATTCATGAATTCGATCATTCACTTGCACACATCATCCATATGATTTTATTTATTTGCTTATGCATTTGACACAAAGCATCTAAATACAGATTAGAAAAAGGTTAACAAAAACCAAGAGAAAAATCACTTAAATTACTGCATGAAAATTTAATCTGTTTAAATGTCAATGTATTTTAATGATAAATAATTCTCTTAAGATGAAACTGACAATCTTGATGAAAACGTTGGTTTTTACAAAATGATATTAGGTCCCATGAATTATATCTCCATTTACCTACCATATTTATGTAGAGAACCCTAAGGGATGAAAGGTAAAGCCTGAATGTAAGGACGGCAAAAAGGGTCCTGTTTTGGTGGATAGCAGTAGATGTAGTTGCACCTCAACAAAAACTACACCTCAAACTCTGAATCACATCTCTCATAGGCGCTGTCTGCATCAATCGTGTGGTGTCAAAATAAGTCCATTGATTTTAACTAACTAATATAAAACTGGCAAACCTTTGACCAGTCATATCCTGATGCATAGGCAAAGATGTTGCCCTGTGCATTGAATGTACAACTGGTGATCGGCAGGTCCAGCTGCTCCGATGTCTTCAGCTTTGTTCGGGCATCTTTGTCCCAAAAGCTGAACCTACCATCTGATCCGACTGTCGCCAGAGTACCGTGGGTCGGGTGAAATGCAATACAGTTTACCTGTATAAAAAGAAACACAAACATGCTATCCTGCTATAGTCATGTGTCATTGTGTCATACATGGAAGAAATTGCAATCAAATGATTTCACCAGAGCTATTAATATACAATCATCATTTATGAATAAATAATAAAATAAATTATTACAATAATCATCATTAAACATCTATTTATTGACACAGTCTAATGATCAACCATCAAACAATTATGCTGAGCTATTGTTATTAAGAACTTGCTGGAAGGTATGTACACAAAACCCGTCTCAGAGGCAGGTTGAACCTGTACTTGTTGCATTACAAGGCAATCAGTTACTGTGTCCTGTAAATGACTGAATTTTTATTTTCAAATTTAACTCACCCATTTTCTGCAATGTTATTCGAATAAGGATCAAACCAATAATTTCAAACTTGTCATAAGAAATACACCAAAAATACTTAACAACAGCCTATCATCAATCTACGTACAGGAAAGATATCCTGTGGGCCGCCAGTGTTGCTTGTGCCATTTGACCGATGGCATTTGAAGGTAAAGTTGTCCTTGGGATTTGTTGGATTGACGTACTGTATCGCTACTCGCCCCTCGATGCTACCCAAAGCGAAGCCCACGGGTTGAGGGTTTGCCGTTGCTGCCTTCCTATCGACAAATATGCTCACACACCGGTGCTGCAAAAAGAATAACATCCAATTAGCCACTGTATTTCACATTCACTATCTCTGCACATACTTACTAAGCATTTTGAACAAACAAGTAGCGACAGTTCATCATGACGAGGTACATGATTATACCCCAAGTATCATATCATGATCACAAATCACGTCATCACATTATTTTATATAATCAATGTACTTGCATAATGATCACTTACTTAGCAATGGTAAATTACTAACCTGGTCGAATGTGAGTATCATTGGCTGTAGCTCGACGAATTTATTCACAACAAAATATTGAAATAACTCACTCACTCTGCTTGGGAATACTGCTACTGCAATCATTAATTATAGCCAAGTAGCACACTAAATCTCATTAACAACTGTGATCCACGATAGATAACAAAACCTAATTGATATAGGCCTACTACATTAGTACCATAATAATGAAGCAATACGAATATTGAATATGATAAAAAAGATACACTGGACACATAATCAAGACCTCAGGTTGACCACAAATCACTTGCCTACTCAATCCAGGAGATTGATTTTCAATCCGTCAAATATTTCTACATGAGAAGCTCAGGCTACTTGTAATTAAAGAAAAATCTTGTAGATTGTACAAGCAGTAGATTGTAGATTCTTGTAGATTGTACAAGCAAGTAAAAGATTGTACAAGCAAAACAACAGCTACCTGAAACTTAAGAGGAGATTCCATTCGCTTGTATTCTGCCGGTTGGTTTTCAAGCTGATAGATGATGATGCCTCTATTCGATGTTCCAACAACTGCCATTGGATATAACTTCAAGACAAGGATAAAAATAATCATTTCACATAGTGGAAAGATCAACCAAAAAATACCTGTAACAGATACTTTAAATAAACCAATAACAGCCACTGAAAATATCTACAAGAAACCAAAGATATTTATTTGAGATATTGTCATCAGACGCAAAAGTACGTAAAAAATAATAAATTATGAGACACAAAAGGCAGAGCTAAAAAGTTGAAAACAACTGAAAGAGTACAAAAACGTTTTTTAAAATAACGACGATAAGCACAAACTGTTTTTGGACATAGTTAGCATTTACGAGAATATAGAACTGAATCCTTGCAATTTTGAGTATGATAGTGGGAACATCTAACAGTATTGAGGAAGCCAAATCCAAAATAATTCTTATAATTCTTATCTGTTGATTGTTCAAAAAACAGGTAAAAATCAGGTGAAAGAACACATTGTACAGAATGTCATCACACAAAATTTGTAAAAGGGCTTTGTCTAAGAGTCTAAGGGTTCCTGACTTGCCAAGAGGAGGAATATTTTTTAGCAAGCAACAACAACAAAATCCAACTGAAGTCTTTTGACTAGATTAGACTACATTTTGGCATCGGCATCTTCTTTGCATATATATTTACTCTGTTTAAAATTCCAACGCCATGGACAAGACACAAAAGAGGGTATTACAGGACTCACCAAGCACTTACTTTCCTACCTTACACACATAAATTATGCTGCCTGGAAACAGAAGTACATGTGTGCAAAGAACTATTTTGGGTCGTTACATATTGTGTGATCAACATAATTTAACCACAGCCCCTCGATAACAAACATCGGGTGTTACCATATAATTATAAAGATCATTGTCATACATAATACACAGCAGCAGTTTTATGTCCTACAAGACTGACAATCCATAGTTTACAACAGAACTGTGCATGACCCATAAATGACTGTAACCTTGGATGTAACAGCAATGGCACCATAGAAATGTCCAGATGACAGGCACAATAGATTGGACAACTTACAACATCTGCACAGTAGACTCTTTCTGGTAACTGCATCGTCATCATTGGATTTGGCTGACGAGTATCCCAAAACTGCAAGCAATTCATCGTAACGTAAAGTTTATAATGAATTTAAAGGTCAATCAAAATTATTCATGACTTCACTCATTAATTACCATAGGGCTTAGTATAAGCTAGTCAATTTATTGTGAAATTTATTATGAAGAGGGGTACAAGAAGACAATATCATTTAAGTGTCAATAGATCCATTAACCATTATTAATTTGTGAACTGTAGCATCAGACAATGTTAGCCAATGAGCGCATGTTAAAGAGAGGACTTGAAATATTGAACAATGGAGTCTGTCAATCCAATGCCTGATTTTAAGCTAAGAAATGAGCTTTGCTTGATTAATTTTCAAAATTAAAGTTTAGGAAGACTATGAACGGAGTAATGAATCATCACATTATTCATTAGACTTTACATTGAACTAAAGAGTAAGTTGTTTTCACTTAGCATATTGTTGGTGATGAAATCTGTGGTGCTTGCTGCTGTGGAACAATTGGATATATCACTCTCCAATGGTATTTGAATCCAACTGTGAGTAATTGAATTGCTTGCTTCCTGCATGTGTCCGGTGCTTGAACCAGAGGGCCATACAAGTATGCGTGACGTAAGTATGCAAACATGCAGAATTCAAACAGTCAGTTTAGAACAAATCATGCATGTGTCACGTGTTCCTACCTTTAGCGTCTTATCCCAGCTGCCTGTCATTAGGCAACTGTAGTTGGACGCTTTGATCCAGTGAACGGTCTTTACAGGAGCCTCATGCTACCACAACAACAACACAAACAACAAGAGTTGGTATCTTATTGTAGCTCATTCTGTAAGTTTGCTTGTCACATATTATACAATGCAGACAAAGGTAGTGAAATTAAGCACAACATGCTCAGTTAGCATTCGTGTGGCTAATCATCCACGAAATACAATGCCAAATTACAATGACTCAGAAAACATGTGAAAATTATAAAACAGTAAACAGTTTTCATTTAGAAAGTTTCACATTTATTTATTTGAACTAAAGTTAACCAACTAGAAATGTATCAATAAATTATATTGACAATTTCTGCCCTTGTTAACAGCTATATTTGTTAATGTTCCACAATTTGTTCCAAAACATTACAGATAGATAGGACAGACAGATGGACCATTGGTAAGTGCCATTGTGTAGCAACACTAAAATAGCATTTTAAACAACTAAAGCAACCAAATGATGTAGATATAGAACAAACAATCCACATCCTGACTTATTAACTGGTAGTTAAAATGCGTCCGTCATGCGCGTGTTATTTAATTATTATGATGTCTAATTATTGAGACCAGATGTTTACTTAGTCAAAATTAGTGAAAACATATATTGTTCACCAAGTCGAAACTAGTGAAAACATATATTGTTTACTTAGTTGAAACAACAATTGCTTCCTTGAGAACTAATTTTTTGTTGAAGGGAGTAAATATTACGACATTTTGAAAAATGGTGAAGTGAAAATATACGCGGTGGCTTTGCAGTTAGTAACTGATCTGGATTTGTCGAATGATGATGATTTTGACTGTGACGATAGTGTGCGAGATTTCGATTATGAGCCTAGCAACCCAGAGATAGACAATGATGACAGCCAGCACATAATTAAGTGATGAAGATCCGACATCAGAGCAAGCGGATGTGAGTGAGCCGAGTGACACATAGTCCTATATTCAATCATAGATTGCTGGAACATCGCGATAAATGCCTCAGAATGAATGGATTAATAAGATTCCTACATATGAACTTCCCCACCAGACATTCCATTTCTGGCATTCCAAGTATAAACACTATTTTAGGACTGTCTGAAAAGTCATAGCCAATTGATATCATGATACTTCTGCAAGACATGCATGGCTTTGTGTGTAATACCATGTTTCGAGCAGTTTCACACCTACGTGAATGTGTAAATAAAAGTATGTCTAATGAAAAATAGCAGAGAACCTGCTGGCATATGTTTTTACATGCTCTTTTTGAGTTCTTATTATGAAAACAAAGTAAACAAATGATTATTTCACTAAGTATTACACAGTGAAAATTTTGCATTTAAGGCTTGGTGTAGCGGTAATAATGTACGTGGCGGCCAATGTGTAAAGGCTCATGTGTGCAGTAGAAATGTTAGACCAAAACTGATCAGCAGCAATGAAAGAAAGAAATTACCTATCTGTGCCTACCTGTGCAACCTGAATGTGTTGATTTGAGCCCAAGTCCCACATCTTTGCTGTTTTGTCAGCTGATCCAGTGAAAATTTTTGTTCCATCCTGAGCAGTAACATTCAATAAAAGATCTAACTTTGATACACCAAAACTTTAATTGATAGGTAAAGTGTGAACCTGTTTGCAAGTGGCTCTAATGATCTGCCAGACTACGTAAAGCCGTCGATTGACACTAAATTCACAGTTTCGTATTGTGGCGAAAACGAACTTTTGTTTCGACCGAAAACGAGCCAAAGCTGACAAATTTACAGTTTCGGCGCTGAAAATGAAATTCGGTTGCTATTTAGTTCACAGGTCTCACAAAGACTCACATGTTAAGTAAGTATCATTGGACTCTACGGTGCTATCACTCAAGTGGATTTATGCAGAATAAATTGGTCTCCACAATACGAGTCTTTAAGGCCTCTGGTATGTTATCCAGGACTCCTGCATGTGTCCACTGCCATCTCAAGGGCTAAAAAGCAGGATATTAGTGCCTCTTCTAAAATCCACTAAGGGATATGGGAGTTTCACATCCTTTTTATGCATTTGACCTTTTGAAAAGCACCTTCACATAACTCTCAAAAGTGACACATACATGGCTGTCTAATAGGTCTAACTAGGGCTTAATATACCAATGAAACGTAGTCTGAGCTGAGCTAGGAGGGACAGTATTCAGTATGCATTCAATGAAGAAGGGATAGTCTGAAGGAATGGTCAAGGACAGTCCACCAACCTGACAGTCAATTTCAGAAATTGTTGGGCTTATAGATTCAATTATGGGCTAGACAGGAAATACAAGGAATAGCAAAATAAAAATATTAAAAAAATATATAAATGAATAAAATAAATATAATTGTTAAGTTACATCACTCCAAGAGACGTCAAGAACCGGTCCAGCATGTGTTTGCATGGCTTTTGGAATGACTGTTCCATTCTGCTGCACTTCCCAGCATCTCACCTAACCAAAACAAACATCATGTGCATTAACAGAACTTTGGCAACAGCAGCACTGAGAATGACAACCTATAATGATGACGATGATAACTATAACATTACTGGTCAGTCTGTTGTGGACAACAAACACAGAGAAACATGATTACAGAAACTATACAAGCATAATTGGTATCTTGTAGGGATCTCGAAAGGTGCTATGCACTATACATCATTGGTGAAATTGATAGTAACAATGGTTTAATTGTTGACAGTGTTTGTTTTGTAAATAAACATGGCATGTGCAGTAAGTCTTTGTTTGTGTATGCATGAACACACATGGATTGTTCATTACAAGCGAGCATTAAATTGTTGCTGCTCCACACACGTCGACTTGTGGAAGGCACAATGGGACATCGAAATAAACTAAATTGTAAACTCAGCTGTCTGAGGTCTGAAAAATTGACAACAGTAAGCAGGTAAATGTGCCATAACATCTTTGCTATTTAAGTAAAAACACTGACATGTGGAATTTAGGTTTAATTACTTAGCACAAGACATACATAAACAGGCAAAAGGAGGATCATACATAAACGTCAACATACATTGTTATCCCAGCTTCCAGCAGTCAGATACATTGCCGACAGTGAGCCAGGACTGAATGCCAAAGAACTGACAGTGTCATCGGGTGCTGAAGCAACCTCAATATCTTTCATAGGATTGTGGGTTTGTGTTGCGTTAGCTGTGGACCCAAACAATGTCCCTGTTCCCATTCCACCAAACATCTTGCTCTCTGTTCGTCTTTAACACTTCTAAAAATATAACACGCATCAGGTCATAATATTTACAGTGAAGGTAATAGTAACACACTTATTTAAAACCACCTCAGTAACTCTTAAAATCAAATCTGGAAGAGCATCTAAATGCCATTATCAGATGTTTCAACCAAAATGTAGACAAATATATCTCACAAAGGCCTTTCATGCCTTAGTACACAGTAGTTTCTAATAAACAAGGCTTACCACACACCTTGGATTGTCAAAATTACTGTGTCGCTGACAATCAAAATTATTTTATTGCTTTGCAGTCATCTATCAAATACTCTGGAATCTATTGGTGGGGTTCAGAGCGTCTGTGCCAGCCTATAACTGATGACTTTTCTAATTATCTAAGCAACCCTTATCTGACCTTTTGAAAAATGCCTTGTTCTAAACGATATCATGAGACTAGTGCAGGCATATTTTTCCTCAGCGTCGTGCTTCTGCGACAGAAACTTCAAATCAGAGTATAATAATAATCTTATTTCGATCGCCGCACTGGATATCACTATTTACGACATTAAGAAATCAAGAAATCGTAATATCTCCAAACTTCTAAAGTACCACTTGAAAGCCAAGCGCAGAGCACCAGATTATTCATGCATGCTGCGTCAAATCATAGGGGTTGTCCAAAGTGTTTTCCTAAGATGGTCAGAGGCATGGGTAAAATGCTGATTTGCTGATCGGAGGCAGGTAAAATGCTGATCGGAAATTGCTGATTGGTCATGCTGATTGGTGGCTAAAATGCTGATTCGCTGATTTTCGATTTTATAAACAACAATACAAAGAAACTATTGAACAACTTTTATTTGCACATATCATGAATGTAGGCCTATATTGTTTGCTGTTAACGATGCCAACACTAACTAAACATCAACAATATACAGAAATCCATTAATCCATTCGGTGTGAGTTTGTTTGCTTGGATGATCCTGGATGCTCTAGAGGTGTCTTTGTGCAAACAGAGCAAAAGTTTACTTTTAAATGATTTAATATTTGGCTGGTGTTGAATATGTTGGGAGAAGATTCCATAAAAGAGAACTAGTACACTGAATTGGCAGCAATCAAGTATTTGTGCGTGCATAAGTTGGGTTATAGAATGTCGAGTCTGATGAAAGGAATCATGCTTAAATGGAAGCTGAACAAATGAAAAGAATTATGTTACGAGTAATTTACGATGCCAAATTAAGGTTTTACCCGGAAATACATTCTGTCGCATAGACCACCGCCACATTCTCTTTCTTTTGCTGATCCACAGTAACGCCAACGATATCCATAAACTTTCCAGTCATCCTTCTGAACATCTTCTCACCATGAATAATTTCTCCAGCCATCGGTCGATTCTCAATTGCATTTACTGCTCGAGTGGTAAATAACTCATAGATATCCCTCATATTTTCACTATATTCAAACCAGATGTATCCTAACTTTCCAAATTATAACATTTCAGTTGGGTGGCAGGCTTATATATGGGCATATGGTGTCTAGAGTCAGTCAACCATTTCTGATTGACTTTTCTGATAAACAGTGATGTCTGTTTGTTGATATTAATGCTTCACGAACTAGGGCTGTTATTATTTCAACCAATTTTAAAGACAACAAAGTTCTGATTAACTTAGACTAATACATTTAGTAGGCCTATGATGAACAATGCTTCATAAAGAGTGCTGTTTGTTTGTTGATTTTAACCATATTGAAGACAACAAAACTCTAATTAACTGTCGTTAATGCAATTAGTACATTGATTAATGCCTTCATGAACTCTGTCTGCTGTTATTAAACGAGTAAGGCTTTAGGGCTTCATAAACACTCCGTTTGTTAATTTTACCAATCAGCATTTTACCAATCAGCATTTTACCAATCAGCATTTTACCAATCAGCATTTTACCATTCACCTTGCTGATTGTCTGCTTGATAAAATGCTGACCAATCAGCAAGTTCCGATCAGCATTTTACCTACCCCGATCAGCAAATCAGCAGATCAGCATTTTGCCCGTGCCCAGTGTCCGTTTTCGAGTGGATCAGAAGACACATGTAAAGTTTTTTTTTTAACCTTTTATAGTCTATAATCTGGTGAATGTATGCTCATTCTGTAAGTTCTGTCTCGTAACATTTTGCGATAATACCCGAATCTCGTTCCACATTACAAAGCGCACCAATTTACACATAACTCAGTTTATATCGCCGCAGAAATTTATAGCATTTGAAGTCTCAAAGGTACTTTTACCGACGCAATTCGCTAGGAAGATTGTTCGTCAAAAAATCTAAACTGCTAATTAAGAATTAAACGTATTCGACATTAGAATTTACGTTACCTAAGACGTATCTCGTGATTTGAAATTTGTTCTAAACTAACTCGAATTTGTCAAAATATTCCAAGCACACTTTTGACTTTTCAATATTCAACTCGACCATAGAACTCTTAACTGAATAGCGCCACGCGGGCTCAACTAGAAGCAGTTTTCAAGTAAGTAAGTCTGTATGAGCCATTCATCAGTCAATTCACTGCATTTCTGAAATTCTGACTATACCGTGGCGTAAGATATACACTATATGCTTCCACATGTCACGGTCTTGTGCTTTTTGATGTTGGCGTGGATCTTTTCATTGCACCACTCTTTAGGTCGTCCAACCACTCTCGGAACGGTCTACTGAATTCCCGTCCATCTCTCCAAATATCACTCTTCACTAGCCGCTTTTCGTCCTACAAACGTTTCCAAAGAAGTCAAGTTTCCTTCTCATGGTGAGTTGAATGAATTTTCTTGTGTGGCCTATTCTCCTTCTAAACTTTTCATTCGATATTTTCTGCTCCCAGTATATTCGTAGAATCGTAAACTGCGTCAATAGTATCCAGGGATGTGGTCTCGAGACCGCGGTCTTGGTTTCGAGACGGTCTCGAGACCGGAAAACTGCGGTCTTGGTCTCGAATGCATCGGTCTTGGTCTTGGACCATGGGTCTTGGTCTTGGTCTTAATGGAACGGTCTTGGGATTGATCGCTGTCTTAGGTCGGCGTTCTTGGTCATTTACCGTATCAGAGCAATTTCTTTTATATTTGTCGGGTTTTTCGATTATTAGAGACACCGGATGTTTAGGCCATTGGTATTGATTTGCGACGTGCTGACCATCAATATATACAAGTTACTATGAGGAAAAAATGTGCATTTGCAACGGAACCAGCCATTTCAAAATTTGATATCATAAATTTCAAGGTTTTGGAGCAATCTAATTATTATGTGGTCGGCCACGGGCAGTCACTGTTAACCTACAATTCCAAGTACAAGTCAGTGGCGGATCCATGGGGGGGGGGGCCGATGGGGGCGATCGCCCCCTCTGATATTATTTGGAAAGAAATTTCTTTAGCGATTTTTACTTGGCTTTTGCAGCCCTTTATAAAGAAAGTATGCAATGTCAACAAAAATGTTCAAATTTTAATGTAGATATACACTGTTGTAAATTATATTTTGAAGTAATTTATAATTATTGAAATTTGAAATACAATCATTTGATGAAAACTAGAGAGTTTAGTTGTTAGACTAGTAACGTACATAAAACCTTGATTTGTTGATTATTTTAACAATTTATAACACAAAATCTAGTTTACGATTTCCTAAAACCTAAAAATCGCCCCCCCCCCCCTTACTAGATGGTCTGGATCCGCCGCTGGTACAAGTAGGCCTACAAGCCTACTCCATTCAAACGGAACGCTAATCTACTTGTTCAAATGTCTTATTTGTAACCTATCGTATAGGCTACTGTAAGTAATTTATAATGCGATATTCTCAGGCCGAAGCCTATGGCTGAACCCACAAAAGTTCAGACTGGCCGGTAAAACAGTCTTCTTGACCATTAGTAAGATTAGTATTCTTCAGCAATAAAATTAATGTTTAAGCGTGTTATGCCTTAATCCGTTTAAGCGTCTTAATAAATTGAATTGTTTATTTAAAAAATGGTATCGGTCTTGGTATCGGACCACCCGGTCTTGGTTTTGGACCTCTCGGTCTTGGTCTTGAGGTTTTGGTCTCGTGCCCAACACTGATAATATCTCATTTCATGCAGCTAAATTACAGCCAGGTGCTTAGTAAAAAAAATTAATAGTTTGGGAGTAAATGACTAAATGTCTGTTCGGGTTTAGATCCAAAGGTGCCAGCTAGGCAAAAATTTAGCTGGACGACCGAGGTGGATCGTGTTTAGACCTGAAAAGGAGGCTACAGGAAGAATTTAGGTTGGGATTTGTGAAAGAACAGTGTTGGGACTAATTTTAGTTCCAGATCGTCGAGATGGAGCAGCGTCTTCAGTTTCGAAGGTGTGCAGACAGTAAAAACCTGGTATCGAGCAGTTTTGAGCAAGCATACGTACAAACAGTAAGAGGTCAGGTAACATTTTGTTTATTGTAGGGGTTCTCAAATGATGCGAGGAGCGGATTGAACGAAGTGGTTGGAACCGTTGGATCGTCAACAACCGACACAGATAGGACTGCCAGAAAGATTGAACTTGTAGGTGAGTGACATGGCTTTATATTCTTTTCGTTCGGATAAATTATAAGCCAGCGGAACGATTTCGAGGACAAGTGAAGTGTAGTTGCTTACAGTTTTAGTGGCAAAAGCAACGTCTGCATACAATAAAGGGTAGAAATATGCTTACGGTTTTAGTGGCGAAAGCAATGTCTGCATACAATAAAGGGTAGAAATATATAGTAGGAACCTCTACTGAAGAGCAATAAAAGAAACATTGCAACGTACGTTGCTCGTAATTATTGAAGTAAGCCTACTATTAAACTGGGAGCCATTATAGCACCAACCACGATAGGAGCGCTGAATTCTAATGTTCTTGCTGGCTGAATCAAATTTAAGCCATCAATTTTGCTGCAAAATAAGAATTGCAAGATTCTCCGGTTTACCACAAGGACGTCTGCAATGATGGGAGCTAGAGGTATTTAAAACCCCACTTTCCACATCGGTCAAAATCGAATACGTAGTGTTTGGTCTACAAATAGGCCTACAGGACAAAATTTGAGAAGATTTAATGCAGTCATCTCGATCACTATGGACAATGTTGGGAAAGGAGCAGAAGTCTGCATCGGTTTCTTAAGCACATGTGCCAATGCATGTTAACAAGCTGCATTGGCTTCCCAGTAACTCATTCATACACAGACTCACCTAATCGTTCACCTTCCACTTTTCAAGAATGGACACATGCTAAACAGCCACTTTGCCTTCTGTGATTCCCCTTAATCAACACAGCACTCATTTCTAAGCTGAAGCCCTGTGTTTTGCATTCTAGTGTTCTCTTGCATTTTGCAGCTTTGCATCTCATATGGTTGTAAATTCAAACATTTTTCAAATACCTTCTCACCATAAAGGAGAAAGCACAAGGCACCTACTCTGCAATGAGAACTGCATCAAGCAGTACAGATATACTTTATGAAGATTACAAATGGTGATCTCCTAAACCTTTTGCATACAATCCAGCCCCCAAAGCCCAGAATATTCCTTGCATTTCAATGCAAAAAAATTGTCCAAGTACTTGCAACAGCAAACTACTGCATCAATTGGCAACCCTATTGAACTTCCTGGGGTTCAGTAAACATATAAAATCACAAATTTCAAAGTCAGACCCCACTACACCTCTGCATTATTGGATCCTGGCATGTCGTGCTCACAACTTTTATACTCAAACCTGTTCCATCATTGCATGTCAAATTAATTGGTTACAGAACCAGATGCATGTTCCTAGATGGTGCACAACCTTTATACTCTAGCTGGTTCCAGGTTAAATTAGTTGGTACACAGAACCAGATGCAGGTAGGCCTACCTAGACATGGATCAAAACTCTAGAAGAAAATAAATGTTCAATGCATCAAACATGGATCAAGTTTACTAAAAGCCAGAAAAGAAAAGTTAACAGAAGTTTCACTCAACAGGCTTCATTTAGCACTTAAATTTCACTTTTCACGACATGTAGAAAATCACAAACGTCCAAAACCTGCAAAAAATGTCAACATAAGCCAGGCTTTTAATGCAACCATTTTATTCAATGGTTAGAGACTAGAACTAAAACTCAGAATGTTGAAGCTGACTGGCCGTTTTTGTATGAAAAATAAGCTTAACTAGCAACCCAGAACATGAATCTCAACATTGCACAAGACTCAATGTTTTTAAGCAATGAACACAGATTTCAGCAGAAAATTCAACTTGTTTAGAAGCATTTTCGGTGCACAATCGAAGGACCGGACTCGTCATACTCTTGCTTGCTGATCCACATCTGCTGGAAAGTGGACAGGGATGCCAAAATTGATCCACCAATCCAGACAGAATACTTGCGCTCTGGAGGAGCAATGATCTTGATCTTCATGGTGGCAGGTGCCAGAGCAGTGATTTCCTTCTGCATACGGTCGGCAATGCCTGGGAACATTGTGGTACCCCCTGAAAGCACAGTGTTGGCATAGAGGTCTTTACGAATGTCTACGTCGCATTTCATGATGCTGTTGTAGGTTGTCTCGTGTATACCACAGGATTCCATTCCCAGGAAGCTTGGCTGGAACATGGCTTCTGGACAGCGGAAGCGCTCATTTCCAATCGTGATCACCTGACCATCAGGCAATTCATAGCTCTTTTCCAAGGAGGAAGAGGCTGCTGCCGTTCCCATTTCCTGTTCGAAGTCGAGTGCAACATAGCACAGCTTTTCTTTGATGTCACGGACAATTTCACGCTCGGCTGTGGTTGTGAAGCTGTAGCCTCTCTCGGTCAGGATTTTCATCAGGTAATCAGTCAGATCTCTTCCGGCCAGATCCAGTCGAAGGATTGCATGTGGCAGGGCGTATCCCTCATAAATGGGAACAGTGTGGGTAACACCGTCACCAGAATCCAGAACAATGCCAGTCGTACGACCAGAGGCATACAGAGACAGGACAGCCTGGATTGCGACATACATAGCTGGAGAGTTAAAGGTCTCGAACATGATCTGGGTCATCTTCTCACGGTTGGCTTTAGGATTGAGGGGAGCCTCTGTCAGCAGCACCGGGTGTTCCTCGGGAGCAACACGCAACTCATTGTAGAATGTGTGGTGCCAGATCTTTTCCATATCATCCCAGTTTGTGACAATTCCATGCTCAATGGGGTATTTGAGGGTGAGGATTCCTCTCTTGCTCTGGGCTTCATCTCCAACATAGCTGTCCTTCTGACCCATTCCAACCATCACACCCTAAAAGCAGCAACAGTACAATTTCCAATCAGACCTTTTAACATAAACCACAATTCAGTGTAAATTGTTTTAATAGATTTTCAGTATTTTGATATAAATACACAGTAAGACAACTGGTTTAAAAATTCAATATCCACCTTGCATAACTTCATTTATTCAAACGAATCAGAAAATGTTCTTGCTTTTTTCCTATCAATTTTATTTTATGGAATTGCCAAATTTGAATGCAGTTGTCTCTGCGCCATTAATTCTCATATAAAAACAGATCACTTCCACGTACAGCAATGTCATGGTAATGACATGTCATACTTGTAAACCACTTGAGATTATAATATTGCAAGTAACAACACAAAAGCATTTATATCGTGAAATCGCACAAGTTGTAGACCTGTATTATAGCACTTTGTAAATGGCCACTGCTATTGTCAAATACCTCTCATTTTTGCAGTGGCAGGTCTTACAGAAACATGTATGAATCTCGTGAAACATAATGGAGTGAAATCCGTTTAAAAGTTACATTTCATTTACCAGCATGGGACGTGGTGGCATAGCAGTGTCTTCTGTGACTGGCCACTGAAGAGTCGCAGGTTCTAACCCACCTCAAGTCGCTGCGTGGCGTGGAGACCTAGTACAAGTTGCTCACCCATAATTGTCTGAGAGGAATGCAATGGGAAACCACCTCACTCACCTCATCCCCGGGTAGCAGGCAGAGAACTCATTATTTACCAGTAATAACAAACCTGATGTCTTGGCCTTCCGACGATGGACGGAAAGACTGCTCTTGGAGCATCATCCCCAGCAAAACCTGCTTTGCACATTCCAGATCCATTGTCAATAACGAGTGCAGCAACTTCGTCTTCCATGGCAGCGTCTTTAGGATCCCCTCAAAACTGAAAACAAATGTCAAAATATTTAACATAGTCAATCAGGAGTTCATATGTGTGGGACCTGTTAGTATTGGTGTGCAAACATCTTCTCTTAAAACCACTCTGGTGCAAGATTACTCTCAAAGTCTCTATCCAACCACGTCGAGACTAGGTACGAAGAAAGAAAGTCACCATTCCATATGGCAGTCCTGTTTTAGGACAACTCAATAACTAGAAAATGCAACTGCACTATATTTGACTATATAACCTGAACAGTGCCCTTTGGACATTCAACTTGAACGATTCAAGTGCGACATGTGGTGCCCATGTCTATGAAAGTTAAGTTTACAAAATTTTACATGGTCAATACAATGAAATGAGGACATCCATGCCATCTGTCGACAGGAATCCATTGGTTGGTTCCACGTTTGTGCATGAGCCCACCACTGGCGACTCTTTTCAGCTTACTGTGCAGTTTTGCCAAGAGACATTTTACTCGTTAACTAAGACATTTAACACTACTTAGGCCAGCACAAAGCTACAAAATAAATACAAAGCTCGATTACATTACATTACAGCTCTTGTAACAGTAAAAACTTTTAAAACAAAGTTTGACAATTTCTGTGAACATCTGAATGACAAACAGAGCTACAGCACAAAATCTAGTCAAGTAAATGCAACTTAAAGTTTAGGTCCGGAAAAGAGATAGGATAGCTCTCACTCCAGAAAATAGTCCTTGTAAGTCATATGTTGCAAGCATGTACTAAAAGGGTGTGCAAGCGTCTGTCTATCTGAACTGCATAACCAGACTCAATCTATATGCATGAGCACATGTCTCCTAGAATTGGTAGTTATCTACACCGGTTTCTGAGGAAATGACCTGAAGATGATGAAGAGTCGTCTGGAGGGATGTCACATTGACCAGTAAACTATACGAGATAATCATTGGCCGGCGAAATTTTTGACCCACAAATGACCAGCATTTCATAATCTACTGTACATTGCCAGGAAACTTGTGCACTATATTAGTGTTTGTCTAATAGGTTACCCCAAACAAACCAATGAAAATACTTAAGGTCTTTATTACATGGTCACTGCAAACATGCTCGACATAACACAGTACCCCGTTTTCTAAGTAGGCTACATGTGAAACACATTTAAAAGCACACATTTAACACAACACCGTCTATATCAGGACATCACTTTTGTCATTAGTCCACAATTGCACTCTACAATTATCTGGAAAAAGAAGCGTCTGTACCGAACTGAGTGGGAGCTTAAATATACCAAGAATGGACCGAAAACGGCTGCAACATCTAACGTTTAAACCGAACACATTTTAACCATTTCCATGTTCACTGGAAGAACCTGCAACGCTTCAATGGAATTTACTAAAGCAAATTCGCTAGACCACATACCAGTTAAGTTTGTGAATAATGTAATCGTAGGATGATATTAAATGCAATTACCCATAATTTTGCCGCCTGCTTTATACTATACATTGAAATTGCATTTCAAATTGGAATGCAACTTCGTAAAACCAGTTTCATTTTAAACAAACTTAGCACCAAAGTAAAATTTTGACACCCAATACACGCTAAGTTTGTTAGTAAATTTTATATTGTCAGAATGTAGAAGAAAGACATCTTACATTCAGTCCCACAGCAATACTTCGTCTTCCTACAACAACGGCGACTGCAGAGACAGACAGAGCATAGTATGAGCAACGCGCAAAACTGGTCATCAGGACTCGTCCATTCAACTGCAGCCTGAGGGGCGAGCTTTTACCTAGGTGTCGTGTAATAATTATTCCTATCTGATTTTCTATATATAAATTAACAGTTTTACGTGAAACAGAAAATTGTTTATTGTTGTATATAGTATGCATGTTATATTAAAAATTCATCCAAGTACAATTTGCCTATTACAACTAAGTCACCCGTTAAATGGTAAGGTCCTGTGTCAACTCAGTGATGCCCATATAAGGCATTTCTGCAGCCGTCTGAAATGTACGCGGCATACGAAGGGTTGGGTCGTGAGTTGCATTACTTTCAAAACAAGGAATCTATTCATGAAATATATCCGCGCGCATCCGGGGTTAGGCGACCAAAAGGACATCTGACGTTGCGGGTGTATCGACGTTCTGTAGACATAAATAAACTTGACAGACGTCATGCGGTGTAAGCAATATTAATTGCACGAATTTGAGGGAAAACTAGGAAAAGTAATGTAGGTTATGGGAAAGATTGGAGAGGTAAGAACCTTGAAATACACAATAAGAACGAGACAAAGAAATGGATTGGGCACACACTGAGAGGAGCAGAGGCGTGCAGATAGTGGGGTCCAGAGGCAAATGCCTCCGATTTCAGGTAGGGGAGGGGGGGATGTCATCTTGTCTTCCTGACACTTTTGCTTGCCTCCATCACTCAGAGGGGATTGACGCCCCTGGAGAGGAGACTTACTACTAAGAACAGCCATAGAAGGAAAAATGAAGGGGAGGCGGACAAGAGGAGGACCAAGACAGATTGTGCTTGACTGAATGATGACAGATGGATATGAAAAGCTGAAAAAAGAGGCCCAACAGCGAGAGCAGTGGCGACGTCGGACATGTATTTGAACTTGCCGAAGAGATAGACAACTTAACTAGAAGATTTCGATGGCGTCACTGGCCGTCACATGGATGTACGAAATAAGACTTCGATCGACAATGACAAATCGCTTAAGTTAACTTATGAGCAATGGAAGCTTATACGCGTCGTCTCGTTGGATTAGGTATTCGTAGGTAGTTCCAAAATGTTTTGTGTACTTCATATCTAAGTTTTCATTTCTATTTCTATGCTAATCTCAGTCTTGATCATGGTCGTCTTGTCACTTAGCTAGATTCCTGGATTCTGGAATTGGTTAACGTTTACAACCAGCTTTCAAGCTCGGGGCAGTCACTCTGAAACCGCTATTATAATTATATCACTCTGTCCCACGCCGATAGAGGCGTAGGCATTTTGTTACACCGACCACTTAAATCAGCAATTACAGTTAGCTAGTGCATGATCCTTGAATCGTGCCTTTGCCGGGCCTGGTGCGTTAAATTTATCGAAAAGTGTTAGATCAAGATACGTAGCCTGAAAATTCAGAAGGGACAAACATTTGAAACTTGTCCTAATCTTTTACCTCCTACTCTTCCTTCTCACCATGCGTTCGTGAATAGGCGATAGGAATGCGTCCTTTGACATTGTAAAAAATTAAGTGCTCTAAAACTGGAACGCTTAGTCAGAGACCGAGGACTTGTAGCTCTCCTCCATCTTGCGTAAAAGGTCATATCTAATTAAAAATTCTACTCTTCTGATAACAGTGATTGTTTGTTTTGCCAGACTTCCTCATTCTATCCATTTCCGCAACCATGTGATAAAATTCAGGCGAGACATGAACGGAACTGCACCCGCATTTTTTTATGAGATTAGAGGATTGTAGCCCTATATATAGAAACACAATATAGCGCCCTGGAGCACCTACCAAGGGGTTGGGAGAACGACAACCCAACGTTGCAGAATTTGGGGTTAGCGCATATTACTCTGCAGTTCCAAGCGACTTCAGACTCTTTTATATAATTCGGCCAGTGTGAGGGTTTGTTGTAACTATAGATGGAGTTAGACGGCGCTTAGATTCTCACATGTATCTTGCAAATCGATATGCACACTGGTCCAGTGTTCAGAACAGTCAAGAGAACAGGATTCAAATTCCACCAAGCAGAATTTTTTGAGATTTCTGCTCCACTTGCACCATAACACCCAACTCTGCCACAATGAATAAATATTCTGTACACTGCTGGTGGCAAAAATCAGGCAATGAGGGAGAGCAATGTCCACTCAGCCTCATATGCTGGTTCAATGTAGGTCACGAATGCATTTACTCTGCATTTGGCTTCTAAAACAAACTATCTACACAGCCTGATCACTTTTAACTGAATATCCTAGTTACTCCTTAGTTTACAGGAACAAACAAAACGTGATTTCATAGAATCAATTTCAAAACCTTGTCCAAACACACCTCCATCACTCTTTCATACAGACCGTGATTGCTATATAAATTCCTGAACTCTACACAAAAACTAGATATCAGATACATAAACACATGTAGGCCTACAGCCCTACATGTATAAATACATTTGATACAGCAGTACAGACAAACAGCCCAGTCGAGAACATCAGACCACAAGGTGTTGCTAGTGTTTCTGGCTGGCACATGCTTACACATAAGCACAAATATGCTTAAGACCGAGACGACAACCACAGTACAATCAGTACATTATACAATGCATCTATTTCATAGTTTACGTTAAACAATCCATTATATGATGGGAGTGTTGGGTACCCACTGAGAATAGTGCTTGGGCTGTATTTAATAAAATGTTGACACCCAATCAGGGTTGTTCTATTGTCCTATATTCCAACTGCTGAATGTTTGTTAAAGCTAAATGCATAATTATGTATTCACATTATTGATTGACAGCATATTTTAATCATGATTTACGAAAAACACAGTTTTGATTTAAAATCTCAATCTACTTTTAATAATGCTTATTATTTAATATCCTGGATACATCCACTATTAGGTCTTATGAAATATTCCAGTTTACTTCAACTGTTTTGTCTTTTATTCTTTGCAACTGCTTTCAAATTTTTCTGTAAAAAGTCATGGAATTCATGACTTCAAGTTATAGTTTTTATTTTAAATACTATGTCAAATATTAATAATTATACATATTTTTTAAAACAACACATTTACAGACTTGCATACGCCCCTGAATGGTTCGTAGGCCCTAGGCACCGTGCCTACTGTGCCCAATGGATAATAGGGGCCTGACTCCAACCAACATGCTGGCAGCCATACACAGGATTTACAAAGGAAAGAGTCATCAAATAACAATAGGGTCATCATTGTACAAAATAAACCACTGCATCGTTTGAACAGAATTTTGACAGATTACGTTTCTTTGTAGAAACTCCTATAACTCCAACTTGGTCAACCACATTATGCAGCTGACTCAAAAACTGTTTAGAAGTTGATTCAAAGTTTTGTCTCATCAATCCATTGCAGCAACTGAGAGAATTGCTGAAATCTCGTGACATCTAGTCGTGTATATACTGGGTGAATCACATCGTTGACTCTGAAGGACGATTCTTCTTGGAGTTGTTTCCGTAGAACTGTGAATACGAATAGCTGCCGGTGTCCTCTTGGTATGGGCGTTTCTATTCCAGACAACAAAACAACATTATTACACTCAGAACAATGACCAATAACTACAGCAGGAAACTCAATATAACCATCTTTGGGAGCCATAGTAAGCTGCTAATGAGCATTTCTGAAGTGGAGCTATATGAAATATTGTTGTACCTGACCATTACATCATAATTCATATATTAGTTAAATATGTTAGTAGGAGCCTCCTGTGCACATCTGTAAGTACAACTCTGAATTTTGATTACTACAATTTTACAATAACCAACATTGTTTACAAATATCAACCACTTAAAAGAATTGTTTGTACGAATTAAATACTAGTTTTATGATTGTGAATGAATACAGAAAGAGACAGGCACAGAGAGCAGCACAGAGAGGCATCAAGACAATGATGGTGAAGTGTATGGCATCAGTAGTGACATAAAATGCTTTTGTAATGCTCCAGAAATAGCGCTACATAAATGCTTAATAACATACATGGTAAATAGTGGACCGGTCGGCAGCCATGTTGGTAGCCAACTGCGGCCTTCAACCATTTAGGCATACGAGTCTGTCAAGATGCAACATTTGCACGATAGCTATTGTCAGTTCAGGGAAACTGTCGCAGATTCAGCCTTGTCGGAATATTTCTTGTAATGTCGCAGATACACTGCGTATTGGACAGTTTTTGGATGGAATTTTCAAAGCATCTTCATGACTGGATCGGTCCACCCACAGCTTACGAGAGGATACAGGTGTGCTGCCTAATGTCCCTATCAACCCTAGTCGAGAATCTGTTGATCAGGTCAACGTGTCTGCGCCAGCCTGTCACAGGCGACTTCTAGCTATATATGGCAAATGCCTACCACTCTGACAAAGTGCTCTGCTTAACATGACGTCTCTGAATAGCTAGTACCGAAAGAGGCGCTATAAGAATTCTTAGAAACGATACATGTTACACAATGCATAATAATGTCGCTCACCGCGCCTGAATAATCTTGCCCTTGTCCATACTGTCCCTGGTCTTGTCCATACTGGCCTTGCCCATACTGTCCTTGCCCAAACTGGCCCTGCCCATATTGTCCTTGGCCTTGTCCATACTGCCCCTGGCTTTGTCCGAACTGTCCCTGGCTTTGTCCGTACTGTCCCTGGCCTTGTCCATATTGTGTTTGTCCAGTGAAGGAAGAGGATGTCTGCTGGGCTGGGACCGTTGAGGACGTAGTTGAATAGAGGTCTGTGCTGAATCCAGCCGATCCGGAAGCGTTGGCTCCAGTAGGCAGAGCTCCTGTTGCGTTTCCACCTGCTCCAGCACCCGTCTCTCCTCCACTGCCTGGAGTTGAACTCTGAATCAGAAAACAATTCACACAGGTAGTATAGCAATATGTAGAAAATATCACCAACCGACAGAAAGACGGGTAGAGACAAAGAATGGGAAAGAACCAGAACAAGCAAATCATTCACAAAACATATCTACAAAATGAAAACACAGACAGAAAAAAGATAAACAGTAAAAGATAGACAAATAAAATACACAGACATGATAACCAGCTAAAGAAACAATTTCAAATCTTGATGCCAACATTGTGCACCAATCCTGCAACATTCTTGCATATGCAAAAGAGCAACACCATTCACCAATGCTCAAGCCTCATGCATGACAAAGTCATCAAAGCTGGGACTAGATGAAATTAGATTTACAGGCACATCATTCAAAAAACAGAATTAGATGTATTTGTATTTCAGCATCTGAGGACTACTGTGTTCAGTGTAGTTTATTGAATGAAGTAACTCCATCCTGCCTAATGCCGTCATGTTATCTATTCAGAGATCCTTAAAAGAAACCTGCTAAAATGTCTTGATATGCTCATACCAGTACACATGTACCTAGCTCTACCTCATTCTACAACCTAACGTCATCCTACTCGCTTCACCTAACTCACCGTAATGCACATCATTCTTGTATCATATGTATTGTAAAAACGACTGACCTGGTAAGCTGAATACTGTTGCATGTACTGCTGCATGTACTGGCTATACATGTTCTGATCCCATCCACCAGTCGCAGTCGTCGACGACGTGTCTACAGCGTTCGCTGTTGGATTGCTTCCTGCATTTCCTGTGCTTCCATAGGAAAATGCACCACTACCTCCCCCAGACACATCTGGAGGGGATTTATAAGTTGCGTCAGCTGTCGTTCCTTCACCAGCACCAGACAACGGAGCCCCATAGGGTCCATACCCACCCACATTGGTGTACCCTGTGTTACTGCTGTAATCCTGCGACTGCTGGCCAAATGGTTTATTGGCACTGCCTGTTGTATTGACATTCGATCCCTGGTTGACCTGAATTCGAAAGATTAACATATAAATGCCAGCATTTCCTAACTTCAACACAAACCAGCAACTTGAAACACTTTAGAAATTGGATTAGTCTTGGTCTGGTGGTTCTACATGGTGCTCAGGGAGTATGAGTTATATTGCAGCATGGTGCAGTTTTATAGATAGAACTACCCTCACTATTTAATTGAATATTTTCTTAATAAGACATAGGTCTTCCTCTAACTACTGACAACCAAGAATCACACCCTGCATGCCAGCATAGGATGGGGTTGACATTAATAAAGAGTGAAAGAAACTGATTAGCATAACAGAGCTGTTGGTGCCAAGAGTTGAAAACTGAGGCGTTACATGGGGAAGAATACCTGAAAAGCCACAAGATGCAGAATGACTGATCAGCCTACTCATCACACCCCATTGATTGTACAGACACTGATCAAAGTCTGATAAATCACCAACTCAGTCGTTCAAACGACTCAGTGCACACATTCTACGATGCTTCCGTTGAAATTCCGTTACTACCGATGTTGGAACAGGTGAGGTCTGTAGGTGCTCATGATTGTCTGCATTCATTGTCCGAAATAAACGTTTTGATACTGCAGTATGCACTTCGTATTCAAGGAACTACTAATTGCACAGTAGTAAGTTACCGAGTAGTTGGACTTGATTGTGAAAGGCAAGTAACTTGTATTTTCGACAGGTAACAGAATATGTCTGAAAGACAGAGACTGACAGACAGATGAGAATCTCTGCATAGATGTTGCATTGTGTTTATGGTATAAATGAAGGCATTGTTCAGAGAGTAACAATTCAAAGCCAGTAAAGAAAGTGCATTGCAGAGGGTGGGTTATGAGGAGAATCAGTTGAGAGTGGAGTTAGAGCTCAAAATGGATCGCAGGGAAAACACTCTAAAAGTATTTGTTTTGCTTGTTTAGAACTGTGTGTAATCTCACAAGTTTATCGAAAAACAGAAGAAGGGTATATTTGTCTTGAACATGGATCAGCACAGTGATTTTTTATGCATTTATGATTGAAGACAGTATTTTTAGACAAGAAGTTACTGAGGTAATTTCACAGGTAGGCTGATAGAGACAGATTATACAGCCGTGCTCAGGCAGCAAGGTAATTTCACAGTTAAGAGAGTAGGACAACTAGTCACAGAAAGTTCAGAGGTTGCAGTTTGTTGAGTCAGAATCACAGGGCATGATGAGAACCTTAAGGGAATTTTCATAGGATAGAGAAACTTAGGAAAGGTAAGTTAGCAGTTGACGGGAGATACCAGAGTCGAACAAACCCGCACGGTCAACAGAAGACAGTGAAGAAGTGCAAGAGAAAACTGGACAAGTGTTTTGTCTACTATCTGGTTACATTAACTGTAGGGTTTGGTGAAACCTGATGTAATCAAACACTAGTCCAATCAGCCAATGAATGTGTGCCAAATCACGAACAGAAGGAGGCCGAACACCAGCGAAGTACAACCTGAAATATGACGATAACAGAGTTAAGTCGTATCCATGGCAACCAAACAAAGAGCTACACAAGATAGCTCATCATAGTAGCAGATGTGTATGAGAGTGAGAATGAAGTGTGACAACTTCACAGAGTTATCAAGTACATCAGAACAAAGTCAGACAGCTTACATGAGTTGTACAGTGTCAGAGCAAAGTCAGACTTGAGGATAGCTAAACAATACACAAGTCATACTTCACAACAACAAAGTCAGAGTAAAGTCAGTGTTAGAATACCACAATATCACAGAACAGGCCCTGAGAGTAAGTAGGAAAGAAAGATGCAGTACAATACACTGCAGTTCTAATAATGCAGTCAGCAGGAAAGAATAGAACAAGTTGTAATAATATCTGGTGTCATGCTATGTAATTTTGAGCGTAAAACCAAGTATTGCAAGATTTTGTGTAATGCAGGGTTTCGTGTAATATTCGGTGTCAAGCAGAGTAATCACGTAATATCGTATTTAATGTAATATCGAGTGTAATGGAAAGAAATAGTGCTATTCATCAAAGTAATGTACAGGACAATATCAGATGCAATGGATCATAATGTAATATGTGTGTCATAAAATGTAACAGAAGATGCAGAGAAAGAACTAGGAAGAGAACAAGAATGAGACAAAAATAGCAGAGAAGCAAGGACAACAAAATATGAGCAGATAACAAGGTTAGTAATACACTTGCCACTTTACAGTGTTTGTCAGAGCTCTGGTGTTCACTGTTCAGTCTGCTATTCATAGCTTGTTAACGTAAGGTGTGTTGTTCTGAACATTGCTATGGCAACACATATTAGAGACTCAACATGGACAATCTTACAAGCTACAATGGTTGGAGGCATAACTACAGATACTTAAACAGATGCAAAACTACAAACAGATAAGACAGAAAAATACAACTATATACATAGACATGGACAAAATCAGTTACATACAGGCAAGTATACAAACTATACAGACATATACACAGACGGAACACCAAACAGTTGTGGATCCAAGAAAAGCGTTTGAAGAACTTTGTGGTTATGTACTTTACTAAACTGACTGTGTGCCAATAGCTGGTTATCAATGCCAAGTGATAGTCAATGTCACTAGATTTTGTGACAACCTTATTGATGGAAGAAATATCTTCATCAATCCATTGACCAAAACTGTGCAACACAGACTCATCATGACCATGTGCCAGATAGAAATACAAGAAGGGATGCCATAAGTTGGGTTTGTATGTTCAATGCAATACACAACGAGACACTCTTCAAGATCTAAGGAGGCACAAATTGTAGATGATTACTTCTGACGTCGAGCGCAGTTTGACTATGCACTGAAGGCCAAACTAAACATGCCAAGTGCAGGACTCAAAGTCTATGTTGCAGAGGTGAAAATCTGACCCAACAGCTACTCAGCCTACACAGAGCTATCAACCCAGTCCTACCTTTTCCTTAAGGATGGTTTCCAAGACAAAGTGTCTTCAGAATGAGTTAAAACTCATGTAAGCTGTCACTATGTATCATTTAACAGTAATCATATTCGGTTGTGCTAGTATAATTTCTACTAGTTATAAAATTAAAATGATAATATCAATACTGTTTCTCAGAGTGCAGTCATTGAAAATACTAGTACCTCTCCCTAGATTCTGTATGAACCTTGAGGGTCTAGGAACATATGGAAAAAAAAAGCACCAAAACAATTTTTTTGCCAGGTGGTAGTTAATGTTACTAGATCTTGTGACAACTGTAGTGATGGAGGAAATATCTTCAATCCCTTCACACTGGCTTGGAGCCATATCAATGATGACCTGACCATCTCATATCGCAATTGAATTTGGGATCCATTTTCCTCTCTATTATATCTGAAAATTGTTTTATAATGAAGAGCAAACTAAGTAAGATCAATTTTTTTCTTAAATTATTCTTAATGTATTAAAACTAAAGACCTGATTTCAATTACTCAAGTAATGTATTGGATGCATAACCATGTGCCATAGTGCCAAATTATAACTAAACCTATCTGCATTTATCGTATTTTCCAGACTACAAGTCATGCCCTTCAAAAATAACATGTGGTGCAAAATGACAATTCCATGTAAATCAACACATTTGTGGCATTGTCTCACATGGTACATGCATACAGATTGAGAATGTGCACCAGAACACTTGTTCACAAGGGCCAAATATTTACTGTTATTGTTCACAGATACTTGCCCAAAATCTTTCTGTTGAAAATAATTCTTTTCAATTTTTAATTATAAAGTTTCCAACACATGTTGCTGTGATTTTACACTAAACAGGACTTGATTCTAAAAATCAGTTAGCTGAGAGCAAGCAGTCAAAGATATTATATTGAATGACAGAAAAACATTGCTTAACCATGAAACAAGTAAATATACAGTTGAGAGGTTGTAAGTTTATTTATGACAAACAAATTAAGTACATTTCTGTTCATTCTTTATCAATCTCTGAAATGCTATCATAAGTCCACATAATTATGCTGGTAGTCTAATATAGAATATTCTTACTTGCTTGCTTTAACTACATTACATACATGAAATTGGTAATTTCTAACCACATTGAACAGTTTTATCCTGATTCCTTTTAATGTGAGACTACAAGGCTGATTTGTTAAAGTCCTATTGCTGACCAATTTGGTATGCTACAATATAATACAATACAACTCGTCATTTATAACGCGCTTTATCACGACATGTCGTGCTCGAAAGCGCGCACACATCTCGACGACGCAACTGCAGTTTGTCGGCAGGTACTGTTGATGGCTAGAGTTGGTATATTTGCCATTATGTGAATGTTATGTGACCTTGTTTGCTATCATTTACACCTTAAATTAAAATACTGATTTATTAGTCCTATTGCTGACCCATTTGGTCTGTTTGCAGATACTGTTGATGGCTAGAGCTTGTACATTTGCCAAAAGAACTTTCATTATGCGAATGCTATATGACCTTGCTTAAAATTGATGCTATTATTTATACCTCTTGTAAGCTACTGTGCATTTGCTGGTAGTCAAATATAGAACATTCTTACTTCTTATTTACTTATATCTTCTGTGCCTATTTGGAAGTAGTTCAGCTAACGCTGGTGGCATATTTGGTGTATATGGTCTCTTTTTATCCATGCTAGCAGTGCATTCTTCATGTATTATTACATTTATGAAAGTGTTGATATTGAGTGAACAAGATGACGGAACATCTGGTCGGCAAATATTGTTCGGAAAGAATGTATACTTTTGTTGGATTTGAAGCATGTTTGCTTGCAAATGTCATTGTCTGCTTGTGGGTAAATTGCGTCTAAGATCGATTTAGTTAAGAGATCTATGCTTGTCAAATCAACCATATGAAATTTTCTATGGTTTTAGACGATTTTGATAACACCTACAATCAGCATCACATGGCAGCCACCACATATGGCTGGTTAACAGCTTAAACAACCAGCCCAAAACTTTTATGTGTTCCTCATGTAAGCACGGGACTACAAAAGATCCAGCAAGAAATCTGTTGACAAGATTGTCAGGAGTGTAATCTTATTGGGGCACTATGCTTTCAATATGCAGACATCACATCACCGGTCACCACCGAACTTGGCCATTCTCCGAACAGCATATGACTGCTATTGATAAATAGCGACCAATGATGCTGAAATTTCATAATATACTATGGCCAATATTTTGGAAAAAAAATTAACAATACTGGTCCATATGGCCATATATTTATGGCCATTGCAAGCACACACGCGCTTTACACGTCTGACCATCTCTACATGAGTGTGTTGTATCTGCCAGTGCAACACTTGCCTTGATTTTACAGAACTTTTAATTTACATTGTATTATAAAAAGGAGCGACTTGTAGTCCAGCAAATACTGTACCTAATATTAAAATTCAGAGAAGAAATAATATCGAAAGACTTGCACGCTTGGAATATCACAATATGCCTAATCTGTTTAAAGCTATTTTGAGTTAAAGGTCAATACATGTTGACTTTCTGAACTCAAAAGACCTAGCATGGTTAGAGTTTAGAGAACTAGCATCCTCTAAATTGGATGTAGCATCCAATCAACTTATCTTCTGGGCACTGTAGAAATCATGATTTTACCCTCATAATTACCAGAGCCATGACAAACTAGCTTTTGTCACACAGATATCAAGAACAACCTGCAGACCTACTTGACAGATTTAGTTACTAAATTACCAATCATGGCTTACCGCAGATGTTGAATTGCTGGTATCATTCACTCCAGCAGACCAGTTGCTTCCAAAGAAAGATTGATCATTAGAGCTATAGCCACCCTAAGATAAACAGCAATGTAAGGTAGGATATATTTAATATACACCATAAACAGTCACCAGCATGGTAGTTTTACCACACAAAAAATCTATCCATATCTCACAGCTACTCTATGGCTGTAGACAAGTGGAGTAAATTGTGTGCAGCCATGGAGAAACTCTTCTGAAAAGTAAATGAGAAGTTGAAGCACATAACCTAAAGCCAGGGGTAACCTAACCATGAGAACACAGCAATTACATAGGGTCTTCTTCCTGTCCCTTTCTCTCGGACCTCTACGATGCAGTATCGTGCTTTTCGCTTGTGGGCCTGATTGCTTGGAATAGTCTCCATTGGATCTTCGACTCTTACCTAAGAACTCTCTACCCTATTTTTATTCCACTCTGAAATCTGTCTTATATGGCCAAGGTTGGACCAGGAGAGCCTCAGAGTAGATTTCTTGAAGAGGCGCTATATAAGTTCATTGATTAATTGACACAGGACACCTTCCTGGCCTCCAAACTTGGGCTGATACTCAGGTATTGACCATAGAGGGATGTCAAGTCAAGTACACCCAGATGGACTGGTATTCAGCATAATAACCTAACCACACTTAACTTGCATAACTTTCACTGTAACTGGCAGTGTTGCTTGTCCAGATGACCTCAAAGTCCACAAATAGTGAAACTCTGCCAGCTTAACTACTCAGTATCTGTCAACGCTGTTTGTCTAAAGGCTTGTTACCCTATATATGGTTCTATGTCAAGTACTCCCCATGCTCAGCTTACTTGTAAACCTTCCCCACACCTGCCAGTGTTTAAGCACAAAACCATTCTGCCATCCTGATTCATTACTTTATATTATAGTAAACATTAAATATAGCAGGCAGGTCAGTCAACAGGGTGATGACACCAATTAGAAACCGACCTTGTTGTACTGATCACCCCAGTTGGAGTCCTTGTTTTCTGTGTAGTACGCATCATAGCTTTGATTACCACTCTAGAATTGAAAACACAAAAACCTAACCTATAGTTTATTATCATGCAAAGCACTTGTCTTTGTTCTGGGCTGAAACCAAATCAGCAAAAAGAATTTGTTGGTGACATCAGTGAAATGGCAACTGGAAGAGTAATGGTCACTTAAAATATGTTAATTTAGAATAAGTATTAAAGTAGCAACTCTATAGTAATGAATGGTCCTACAGCTGCAGAAAATGACATGGAAGTAGTCGAAAACAGCATGGAAGCCAACGGTGGTGATTAGAGGAAGTGCCTCATAATGCAGAAAAGTACAGCTTTGAGCATGTCTTATACAGTTGCTGTGTATGACTCTTGATCAGTCTTTCACTCACAGTTACTTCTTTCACTCAGTTAGTGAGCACCATCAATTGAAACCTCAGTCATTAAATAGTAATGCTTCATAAATGTGTACTAACACCAAGAACTGCCAGCCTCACTAAGTCGCAAAGTGGCCAATTTACATCAGTTCCTATCATTTCCCATTGTGGGATATGGGAGTTTTACACTACACGTCGCTACGTGCAAGAACATACCAAATGAGAAAGAGACACAAACACTGGGTTGACTGACTTACTGACCTGCATGTTGAATGACGAAGCAGCAGGGGGTTCACCCATCAGAGATGTCGGCTGACCTTGACCCTGGCCAAAACCCTGCGACTGCTGTTGTCCAGAGTTCCATTTCCCAGCAGCATCAGTCCATCCGCTGCTCCCTTCACCCCAACCCTGGCCCCCAGTCCCCTCATCCCAGCCACCCTGGTAATCTCTCTGGCTATCAAACTGCCCACTCTGTACATTTGAATCCCACTCACCCCCACGCCCTTTCCCATTGTCCCATGTGTTACCACCCATGCCTCTTCCATCCCCCATGCGGTTTCCGCCCGAACTGTTCCCAGCCCAGGCTTTCCCACCTTCCCAAGGCTTATCCTTGTTAGCATCCCATGTGCCACTTCCATATTGCCCACTGCCTTTTCCAGCACCATAATCTCCACCACTTCCAAACCCTCCACTATTACCAGCACCAAATCCACTGCCACCACCACCAGCATTCCCACTACTGCCACCACCAAAGCCTCCTCCACTTCCACTAATACCTCCACCACCGCTGCCTAAATTTCCACTAGTAAAACCTCCACTACCAAAATTTCCATCACTACTACCAAAATTGCCACCACTCCCACCAAAACTACCACTGCTCCCACCAAAATTGCCACCACTACCTCCAAAATTTCCCCCACTACCACCAAAATTTCCACCACTACCACCAAAATTTCCACCAACTCCACCAAAGTTTCCACCACTCCCAAAGTTTCCACCACTCCCACCAAAATTTCCACCACTACCACCAAAACCTCCACCACCCCCACCAAAACCTCCACCACCCCCACCGAAACCTCCACCACTACCACCAAAACCTCCACCACTACTTCCAAAATTTCCACCACTACTGCCACCCATTCCTCCACTACCAAATCCAGATGTGCCCCAGTTGGAATTATTCTGCCATGGTTTATTTTTCTTATCCATGTCCCACGGTTTGTTGCCCATCAGTCCATCACCCCACTGAGGCCGACTCCCAAGCAATCCTGCCCCAGGGGCACTACCCATTAGGCCGTCACCCAAGATCCCACCACCAGAATTCTTTTCTGACCCAAGTTTCATCTTCATCAGGCCAACCGGGGATACAATTGGAGGACGAGCCCCCATGAGACCATCACCCTTGACGACAGGGACCACAGCAGCGACAGAGGGCAGTAGCGACCGAATGAGAGGAACATCCATGAGGTTGACGACAGACTGTGGATCAGTGGATGTCAGTCCTAGGGTCATCTTTGCGGGACCCATGAAGATGTGACGCTGGATGAGCTTCTCAATTGTAGATCCGAGAAGAGGGTTGACACCGGTTCTGTTCAGTCGGTTGAGGGTGATCGGCTGAGACAGAAGAGGCGGTGGCGCTCCCAGCAGACCAGGCTTTGGTGCCGGTGCCTCGCCAAGGATGCTCTCCTTCTTCTCTGATGACGGCACTTCTTCTGCAGCATCAACTGGTCCAGCTGAAACCACTGATTCTTGCGCAGTGGCAACAGGCTTCACCACAGCAAACGGATGCTTTCCACAGCTCTTATAGTTCTTCTGGATGAAGCCCAGTAGAGCATCCAGGTCAGTCAGCAGGTTGGCGCCAGATCCCATCAACGAAGGAACCGCAGGCGTCACCGACATCAGTGGTTTAATCTCTGTTTCTGAAATGGCCGGTGACTTCTCTCCTTCCTTTCCCACCTCACCAGGCTCCTCCTTCTTATCCACTTCCATCTTTTCCGGTTCCACTTTCTCAGCAACCTCTTGGTCTTCCACTACCTGCTGGTTGTCTTCATCATCATCATCATCTTCGCACATCGCTTGAATGAGGTTTGATGCCTGTACAAATCCTGAACTGCCAAACATTGACTGTATGTTGAAACCTGGCTGCAAAACAAAACACCACGTAAGAAACAGCTTACCAAGCAGCTCTTTAAGAACCAATCCAAATGTCTTTCAGAGATTTTTAACTGAACTTAATAATATTTAGCACACATATGTATGCATCTGGCTGTTAGTAAGTGCCTTTTAAGAACCTCCAAATGACACTTGACATACCAATCTAACAGATTCAAAGAGGTGCATCTTAAGATGGCTTTGAAATGATGCTGCAGCTGTCAGTGATGATAACATTTGGAAATATTAGTTGAATACACACACATCTGAGAAATGAGCATACATTAGCCACATAGGTCTAATTGAGCAGAGATGCGAAAAAAGTAGCTCTGCAATTAAAAACATCTTATAGAATTACTCTGCTTTAAAGTTCCAGATAAATAAATGAGCACAGTGATGAGGAGTTTAACTTACAGGCAGCATTCCCAAAATGGCTGCGTTAGACATTACGTTTGGCTGCGTCTGAAACAACAGAACACATAACAATGCAGAAGACTGTTCTTAGGAAGGCAAGATAACTCAGAAAAAAAGTTCTTACAGGCTGGACAAGGAAAGGAGACTTTTTCTATACAAAAGTAAGACAAGGAAAGCTAATTGATCCTGCAAAAGAAAGACAAGGCTAGACGTTTAGCTACAAATGCAACTTAAGTAGAAAGCCACAAACACAGACCTTCACTGCAACTGCACTGAAAAATTTAAACAGCAGCCCTTAAAGACAAATAAATCAAAGTTGCTACACTATGAACCTGATAAAAACAGGACTGAGCAAAATGGTTTTAAATGCTTTCAGTCGCAGTGTTTGTCCAAATGAATACAAATACTCTAGTAAAATCTGCTAAAGAAACACATTTGGGTATGCCCGCATGTTGACCAGGATGACCCCATAGCTGTAATAAACCTGGTGCATATTTTTTCTACCTGTTGGAGTTCATGACCAAGCATGACAGCAAGGATTGAAACTTGAAATCCTGGGGTATTCAGTGGACTGTTGATATTTGGTGCCTCACCAAGCAGACCTAGAACACAGAAATCAAGTGGCCACAGCTAAAAGTTAATCTTTGATATCGTCTCAACAGGGACCTAGAAACTGAAACAAGTATATTTCAACACCAATTCACCAAATGAGTCACAACGTTACCAGGTTATGCTATAGCAGTGGTCACCAACCCCGTGGCTCGCGAGCCGCATGCGGCTCTCGAGGAGTTCTGTGATGGCTCCCTAGAGATGAAATAAAATTGCAATGGCAAGGATTTGGATCGTTTCTGCCACACATAAAATAATTTTTCTGAGAGACAAGGCAGACAATCCAGAACTTCCTCGCCTGATGGATGGACATGGCATTTTCAAGTGACATCACAAAGCATCGTAACCAACTGAATTTTAAGTTGTGTTCTCATTATTTTTGCAACTAAATTTGCTTCATTTTTGGATCAAACTATTTGTGCAAACAAACATTTCAGTAATAAACTTCATAAATTAAAGTTAAGGACCAAGAAAACGACCGATAATCTCCCGAATCAACTAAACGTAATCTCCAAACTTCAAAAGCGCAAGGTATCAGCTAATTCACGAGCACTGCGTAGAGTCAGATGGCTTGTCTAAATAATGATAGCCTGTTCCAGAGGAGTTCGAGGTTCGGTTTCCAGAGGGGTTCGAGTTGTTGTTAAGGGTGTGTCATTCATGGTGAGAGTTGGGAGGCAGAGGATCTAATAAGTCATGTGATGCTTCAGGGTGATAGATAGAGGAGCCCGATGCAGATGAAGGAGGAATTGAAAAAATTGCAGAATTCAGAGGGGAGATCATTACAGCAGCGTGATGCAGTGTTGAACAGGACTCAGTTGAAGAAATGAGAGAAATATTTAGACACCATGATATGCATCATTCTATCGTTGCCAAAATGCAGAACCAGTTTTCTCAATTGTTCGTGATCAAGACATGCAGACGAATACATTAATAATTCTACGAATTGTTTTATTTTAGAGATATATATTTCGATTATTGCTGAATTGTCATTTTCTTAGATATTATATTATAATTAAAACTAGAGGCTAATGATGCTAGTTGCTATGGTAATGAATATTGCATCACTATAGCTGAATAACTGCATTTGTTGTGCTTGTAAAACTAAGAGCGGCTCCCAAACGTTGCTTGACAGCGCGGCTGCTCACCGAGAAAAGGTTGGTGACCACTGTGCTAAAGTTTGGATTAAAACACGAATCCTAACCGTACTCCATAAATGAAAAATTTATATGAGGATTGCAAAACAGATATTACTAGTGTGCTGTCTCTCCTCTCATCGCACACACACACATCCTACCTTACACCCTTACCCTGTCCATTTCTGTTTGTCATCATTAATACTACAGCTATACCAAATAGGTGATTTTCACTATGTGACTGAACTCGAATAACTGGACCAACTTTTTGACCGAATATGAATAGTGTACAAAATAGGTCTACCGACAAATTTCAAAATTTCACATGTGAGCAAAAGTTTCAGTTCACTAAATTCAGTAGAGATTTACTTCAGTCCATTTGACATAGCAGCCTCTGCTTGTGCAGAAACAGATGTCATGTAACCACTAATCGTATTCAGTTCAACCCCTACTATTTGGCCGAATAAGCCATTTGGCCCACTATTCAGCGTCAAAGCAAATATTCGATACAGCCGTAATTAATACATGCATTACTAATATGACAACACATGTGAGCAAAAGTTTCAGTTCACAAAATTCAGTAGAGATTTACTTCAGTCCATTTGACATAGCAGCCTCTGCTTGTGCAGAAACAGATATCATGTAACCACTAATCGTATTCAGTTCAACCCCTACTATTTGGCCGAATAAGCCATTTGGCCCACTATTCAGCGTCAAAGCAAATATTCGATACAGCCGTAATTAATACATGCATTACTAATATGACAACACATGTGAGCAAAAGTTTCAGTTCACAAAATTCAGTAGAGATTTACTTCAGTCCATTTGACATAGCAGCCTCTGCTTGTGCAGAAACAGATATCATGTAACCACTAATCGTATTCAGTTCAACCCCTACTATTTGGCCGAATAAGCTATTTGGCCCACTATTCAGCTCCAAAGCAAATATTCAATACAGCTGTAATTAATACATGCATTACTAATATGACAACACTTGTGGGTAAATTGCCGATGGCTTTGCTTACCTAACTTCAACACATATCATAACTGATATGGGTGTTGCTAGTATTTGCATTGCCTCACCACACCTTGTCCATACAAAACAACATTTAATTTACATTACACTTCAGAATGGGCATCACTGGAATTTACCCTACTTTGCAGAAACGCACTGGTACATTTCTCAGAAGAGGTATCGCTATGTTCAATGCTCACCTGGTTTGTCAGACATGAGCTGCTGCTGTTCCACATTCAAATGCATTTGCAGCTGAAGCAAGAGCTGCTTGAAATCCTTTAGAACTAAAAAGAAAGTCTACACTATATCACACTTGCAAGGGAAACGACCCTGAAATCATTGTCAACTTACGTATCTAAGAAGTAACAAATTTCAATAAAATTAAACTGCTGAATTGCAAAAATAATAGCAGCCACATTTTAAATTACTAACTGTACTGCAACAAATAATAGCAAAGTGACACCATTTGTAAAAGAAACAACCTTGACAAATGGCAATCAATTGATAATGGTACAGCTTCCAAACGTCATCGATGTGCATGATTCGAGGTTCACATTTAGTCTCAAGGATATTTGATTATAAAATATTACAGTTACAAATTACATTACCATTAACAAACACAAAGGGTTTTGGTCAACCAAAACCAAAACAATTCTAACAAAATACAAACTAGCATATGAAAAACAATCCCTGCAACCAAAACACAGGGCAGTGCATAACAGGCTTGTAATCAGCCATGAACTTTATAAATGTAAAATGTACATATGTACAATGTAATGTGCACATACCCAGAGCTGTCTCTCATTGAAGCATCCTATATTTAAACGAGACTGACCAAACCCTATGAGCATAAGCAAATTATGAACTTATTCATTCTACACTTAAGTCTACTACTACAGACCTGCAGGATACTTTTCCAACAGATTTACCAAGACAGAACAGACTGGAGGCGGATGAGCCACAACGTGTATCACATTCATCGGCAATACTTTTGCCACGTTTGGCTCTACTCCATCTTTCATGTCCTGCACACACAAACAATTACCTGTCACGTAATTTACGATGAAACATTCTTTTCATATCAATAATCAGATATTTTTATTATGTATTAACTTATGAAAATGGCAGCTAGCTGGAAAACAATAGATCTAGATTTTTGGCAAAACAAGGCAGAATAGGTGTAACAGTCAAAAGAGAGGCTAGGTTCTAAATCTCTATTAGAGCTTTTCTTGTTACAAAGCCAGTAGTGGTGAATTCTGGAGGTGTCAACCAGCATGTGAAAATGCCCAAACATACAATGGAATTTGTGTTGGCAGGCCCGTGCACATGTTAAGAACTAAAAAAACTGATGATTGTAGCACACATTACACAAGGCATCCAAACCTCAACTGATTATTAAGTACAGCTCATAAATATAAGATTGAGGTCATAACGTAAATAATGGGTATGCCCTCATAATTCTTTCAATGCAGCTTTCATCCTTTTGTTTGATCACATGACCATACCATCTCATTCTGGCTTCTCATACTTTGTCTGTAATACATGGCACTCCAAGAGTCTTTCGGATGAATTCAATCCTTCATTCATATCCTTCAGCAAGAATCCTAGTAATTAATCCACCTCAGCATTCTTACGCCTTTATCAATCTAAACTAAAATATTAACTAACTAATAAAAGAAAGAACTAAGAATCTCATGTATGAATAACACAGCTGATAAATTAACTTGCAAACTAACATAATAAATTCTTAAAATGAATTAAGAAAAATACTAATAATAAATGAACTGATGAATAAAAAATTTTCTGCAAATGGAATTACTAACAAGGAATCTAAGATGACGGTTGAATGCTTCTGGTGCCAGGTGTCCAGGTATGCAGTACTTTATGTCAAGGTTCTGGTTGCCAATCTGATGACCTTGGACTCGGCTATAGGTTTCCTCAGCTACTTCAGGTTTGGAGAATTCCACCACCGCAAATCCAACTGGCTTGTCTTCCTTTCGAGCCACCTATAACAACCAGATGCAGATACAGTTAGCTGTCTCTTAATTTAATCACACTGAGAAGGCACAATGGACAACAGCATGCAAGTATATAAATAACCAGTTATCATATTTATTAGTACAGCATATTTAATGAATCTCTGGAATAAGTCACAACATGGCTGTCTAAAAGGTCTACAAAAGTCCATCTTAAGATAACCTTAAAAGGTTTAAAGGGTTTCTACAAGTAGAGCAATCCAGATTTCCAGTGGAAGGTTGCTTCAGAAGACAGTGCACCCAATTAAGAATCGACTTTTCAACTTTAATAATGGATTATAAGATCTTAGGGCTAAGAACTGAAACTAATACTTTCTATATAATTACCTAAGTCACGTGCTTTATCCGTCACTTCTAAGGCGCATGATTAGACAGAAGTTGAATCTTAGACAGATTGGACACAATTTTGCCTAAATATTTGAAGTTGACCTAGATATTTGCCGCACAAAAGCGCGTGATTGGATAGAAGTTTACCTCAATATGGAACGCAAAAGTTACTGTAAACAATCGTTCGATTCGCGTTTAAAAATGTCTTTATTCGCGTCTATATGAGTATATATGCAGTTATTAAAGTTAAATTCATCGTGTAATGTAAGTATATTTGCAATTATTAAAACTAAACGTAAACTTAATGGGTAATGTGCATTTTTTACGTAATTTAATAATGACCACTGCGACTTTGCTGTGTAGGTTATGCAGTTCGTCAACTGTTTTGTTTAATTAACGTGTAGGCTCATTTTAGCTCTGCGTCAAAGTGTCTTCACCACCACTATAGCAAGTAAGACCCATAATTATTCACGGGTTAACAGCTAGAATGAACAGTGCCAGTTGGAGTTGAATCGTGACCTAAAATATTATCCAACCCGTGATTCTTCATGGGTTAACAGCTAGTAGATAAATAGTTATCAACTTTGCTTACACGACAGAAGAGTGGTTCGGCGACAGCACTGAACACCTGTCGCAGGTGAGAGTCGTCAGCAAAATCCAATGGCAGATTACCAACGCAGAGACAGGACGAGTTGAGCTGATCAAAGTCCGTGATCGAGTCCTTGACAAAGTCACAATGCAGCATGGAACCATCATGCGACTTTCCATCAAGTTTGCACCTGATAAGCTCCGACTCAGCTCGGTTGCAGATAAACTCAACAAAACCATAGCCTTTACTGGATCCTACAACATCCAGACAACAAATGACCATATGAAATAAGCGATTAGAAAATAATGTATATACCTGCACATAATATTGAAAGTTTTAAACAGTTTCTGAAAGTCAAATTGGGCCACGACTTCAAGACTTATACGCAGACCACTGTAAAATATCAAGTGTCCACCGTGGTAGTTGAACCGCATCCTCTACCGATGAATACATCGTTTGTTGATATATAATTTCTAAACACATAGTCAAAAATTTCATGTATTATTTACAATCAAAAGCAACAATCTCATGAAAATACACTTTTGAAAACAAATTATTGCAAAATGCAACATTTATTACACATAATCGCTGGCAAAGCTAACCTTGTTCCCACATCTTGACTGCCCTCTACCAAACATAAGGCTATCCAAGGTTGTCACAAATTTATGATGCCATATTACCAAATATACGGCTCAAGATTATCCATAATGGCTGGAATGTGCACTATTTTTTTTAAATGTGCACTATTTGTCTGTGCACTATTTATTTATAATGTCCTAATTGGTTCTATACTTTACGCTGCCTGCTGCAATGCAATGATTTACAATTTATTGATGAACTACAGACGGTAAAAGTTCACATATATCAAAATAAACAATTTAATCAAACAGACTTGTGCAGAAACTAATACTCCAGTCATTAAACTAGTCTAAGGGCTTTTGTTAAGTGGCTTAAAACTTTATTTAAGTGTCACAACTAAACAGTGTTGGTGAAAAAAATGTGCATTGTCAGATGAAACGCTATGTATAGCCACGACTTAAATGCAAGTCAATACATTTTCCCAATCCCAGGCCAAAATAAAGGATACAATTTACACGCAAAGGCAAACTTATACTCGAGCATATATGGCATGCCCTTGTCTATTGTTAATAGGCCTAAATAAATTGTCTAGTTTAACATGGCTGTTAATCTTAGATCCTGATCAAAAGATCTAGCCTTCAATTCTCTAGTGCTTATATTCAGCTGTTCTGTAGTTTCACTTGCCAGCAAAAGAACATGCTAGGGTACATCCTTAAAGGCATATAAGGCTACTAAATAAATATATAGTTACATCTGCTTCAACTTGCCTACCCACTGAAGCCTGAGCAGGTTCCAAGATCTAGGAGTTATATATAACGTGTTCAATGTATTATTATTTTTGACTATGATTTCATCTGCAGCAATCACTGATTTATCCCTTTTGTATAATGAAAACATGGCTACAGTCTTAGCCATAGAAGGACGATATAATCACACTGAAGACTACAACAAAAAGCTGAACTTGCTACCTGTCAATGTGCGCATAATGAAACACCTTTCCGTTTCCCCGTAGGGCTGGACGAGTGAGTGAAACTCTCGTTCTTCCATTGTGAGTGGCAACTGTGCGACGCACAGCAACTTGTTGTTTGGAAGGAGTCTCACGTTCACTTCACCACCAGCAAACATCCTCTTGTTCAGCTTGGCTACAGCATCTTCAGCAACCTTATAATTCTTCATTGTAACTATCACTGTAATGCAAACATAAAAAATGTAAAACACATGAATGTAATTTAAACAAATAAGTCAGGCTAACATAGAAAATGCAAGAACAGAAATGATATATATATATATATAAAGACTGATATATACTGCAATTTATACAGCATTGTTAACGACATTAAGACTAAGGCTGTCAAAAAAAATGCTGAAATAGCTACTTGGGTACCCAGTGACCCAAGGAGCGGGTATCCGACCGAGCAGAATTTTTTAGGAGATGTAGGGAAAATCAGGGAATTGCGCATTTTACGAAATGTCGGGCACTCAAGAACCGATTTCATTGCCCGAGTAGTCAGCTAATATGATCAACGGAACATTTTGTAGTATATGTTCAGGTAAAACTGCGCATATTTACGGAATGTTGGGCACCGGAAAACCGATTTCATTGCCCGGGCAGTTAGCCTCGGGCGGGTACCCGTTACAGCCTTAGTTAAAACACTATTTTTAATGCAGACACAGTACAAGGAGGCTCTAAGTATATCATAAGACAAATTTAATCTCAACTAGAATTCAATTAAATTATTCGAATTCATAATAATTTTGTTTCAGATAGGATTTTCTTTAGTCGTTAGAATGTACTCATACCCTGCCGAAATTTCTTGTTTACAGAAATGTTGACAACGTCTAAGTTCATAAGAAATTCTTTAGCTTCCTGAAAACAAAAACAAAAAAATGTAAATTTTTTGAATATACACCACAGGCTGCTTAGTTTAGGATTGCCATTATCCTGCTTTTTATTTTGACCATGCATTCACTTTGCTCAGAGGAGCATCAAAGGTTAGTATGCCATATGATCATACTATTTAATTCTAACCATCAGCTAATTCTAGCCATCATCAAACACAATTCTAAAATGAATAAATCTTCTGCAATTGAAAGTTCAGCCCTAAATAAAAAACAAAAAAATGTACATCCACAGCTGAATACGTAAAATATTTAGTGAGTGACCTCTGCGCATGCGCACTGGGTAAAATCGTATTTTAGCAAATTTTAGTCTTATGAAATTTTACAAAAAACAAATAGTGTATTTTATTGCAATTGACATTACTGCAAGCAATGTAGGCCGAGTCAAGAAACATGCAGAACTGTCCCAAAACAGCATAATTCATTTAATTAATCCAGCTTCTACTTAAGCATATTTCTTTTCAACAATCCAGTGTCTGCATACACAGCCTTTCATTGATTACACGTCGATCGTAATGGCATTCTCTCATCAATCCAGCTTCCACTTAACCATGATATTTTCATCGATCCAGCTTCTATTTAAGCATAAATTATAAATTTTCAACATTACACCGCTTGCAGCCCAGGAAACTTTTTCTAATTCACTTGAATCTCATTTGTTTAGATCTGTTGGGTAGCTATATTTAGCGCCTTCAAGAGGTTCTTATAAGGCACTATATAAATAGCCTGATACATAAATAAATCATTACATCATTCCAGTTTCTACCTACACAGTCATCTTTTCCTCTGCAGTTGGACATCTATTCACGTCAAATAATAAAATACGCTAATATGAGTGGATGAAACAGTCGATATAAAAATACGCTAAAATAGGATTATCCCGTGCACTGTTAAAAACATCAAATTTTTAAAATGTGAGTCGTAAGCGCCGGTTTGGGTGGGATCAACCCAAATCATCGACATCAGAATCCCCAAAGCCCGATTCTCCAAAAGCAGCAATTTACTATTATAAACCATGAACTGCTTCAAGACAGCACAAGTCTTTCATCAATCCAGCTTCTGCATGAATTCCTTTCATTGTTCCAGGTTCCATTTAAGCAGAATCCCTTTCATTGATCTAGCTTCGTTTTCGTGGATACGGCGGAAATCAGTTTCGGAGATTCAGGTTTCGACGATTCGCTACGCACTCGCTTGGGTCAGGCATTGTGATGGTTAGGTTAGGCGTCGTCAGGGTCTTTTAATCATGGTTAACACCGTTATTAGACATATGCTAAGAACCTTCGGTCGTAGGAGTAATTTTTCCGTGCGCTGACAGGCTGGTGTTTCTGCCGTAGAAGCTCCACGCTTCCAAAACTAAAATATGTCCAGGGATTAGATTTCATAAAACACATATCAAACAGCAGGGTGCGAGGCGAATTTTAATAAACTTACATCTTGTGTCATAAGAGGAACGCTGGAAATGACTACTTTCTTGTTTCTATTGTACTCCTGTCGTGCTATTTCTAATAAGTCCACATTTTCCTGATCGAATGACGCCATCTGCTTGGCGTTAGCTGCCGAGTTCTGCGACAACGCGCCATGTTCAACGGCCAAATTGCCATCAGCTACGCTTCCGTTACTCATATCCGAATTCTATATAAAACAATTAAACGTCAAAACCGCTGGTCGACTTTAAACGTCGATGCTAATATAAATATAGAGAATAATTTGAAATCATTAAAACTGTCACTTTCAAACAATAAGATTACAAAATGGAGTAAGCCGGAAGTTAACGTAAAGATTATCAACAAAGAATGCATATTCCATATAACAATATAAATACAGGTTTGGTGCAATTTTGGGTTTCGGTAGTATTGCACAAATTCGCACAATGCACGAATTTTGTTGTGGATCTGCTGATCACGGGACTTAATTCGCATTACCCAATAAACTGATTTGAAAACAGAAGTTATAATGATGTCTGTAAATTGTAGTGACTGCTCGGACATGAGTGTTCTGAATTGGCAGGGTTTTTGAGAAAATAAATATCATGAAATATTGATCTGTACTTATCATGATTATTGTGACAAGCTGCGTTTTGCTAGCATGAAATCTGAATAAACGAAAGTTGATTGATTGCTCAATGTTGTGTATTGGGGATTGCAGTAGTTGAGTCAAAAATGGTAGAGTCAGTTAAAAGTTTGGTTAAAGTGTTAAGCTGGGGAAATTGGATTACCATTGGAAATCTTTAATTTGCCAGAATAATCTTGTTCTGGCATATGTTTTAACAGTTCAAAACACGATTTCGGTTTCACACGTTTTATACTTGACTTTCAAATCCAGTTTATTTTAAAACAATGAATTCACACGAACGTACTGACCAGCGCTTCTCCTTCAATGAAGCCCTACCTAGCGAGTTTTTTGCCGGATATAGTGGTTGTGTGTTTGGCGTGCGTGAAGTTTAATTTTTAGGTGTTTATTGACGTATCAAAATGGTTAGAGTTTGCATATTTTTCAGATGTCTTGCGCATTGTAATTGCTTAATTTCAATGATATACAAGCTGAGCAGTTGTGTTTTTTTTACACTTTTAAGGGTGCTATACGCATAGATTTGAGTGGTGCTATATAAATGTTTGAAATGGTTGATGCTCGATAGATGTTAGCTTGTCTTCAGCTTTATCAGGGACAAACTCAACTGTTGTGACTGACGACGAAATCTCAATTCCCAAAACCAATTTCCAACGGCCCCGACCCCCGGGATATATTTTATAAATAAAACTGAAATTTTTGGCGTTGCGATTGATCACCGGTCCATAGGTAAACAAGGGATCAACCCGAATCATCGATACCCGAATCCCCGAAAATGCTAATAAGGCAAAACGGCCCGATTCCCCGAAAAAAGCAATGTACCATTAAAAACGCATAACTGTCTCAAAACAGCACAATTCATTCATCAATCCAGCTTCTGCATGAATTCTTTTCATCGATCCAACTTCCATTTAAGCTTTTCATCAATCCAGCTTCGTTTTCGGGAATACAGCGGAAATCAGTTTCGGGGATTCAGCGATTCGCTACGCACCTGGTAAACAAATAGGCCACCTCTGACTTCGAGCGCTGTGGGCGAAACTATCAGGGCTGTTAATATCACGATAAAGTATCGCATTACTTGGGTATCAGCGATCTTTTTGCAGTATCGCAGCATGTATCGCGATAGTTTTTGTGGTCTGTATCGCGTGTGTATCGTGATACTTTTTTTCAGCTAGTAATCGATACGCGATACCAATACTTTTTTCACCGTAATAAAATATTATTATATTTATCTTCCACTTGAAATATTTGCCCCATGGACGGTTTTGGATTCTGTGGAGAGAATTTCAGAGGGAGGCGTCTCCTACCTGCCAATCATAATGGACCTTTACCAAGCAAGAGGTTTGGCATCTGGGTCATTGCTTGTAGATTCAGTCACTAGTCAGTATTAGGACAATTGGCTCAGTGGCACTCTTTCACCAGGCACAATGTCCGAGCAGAAGACGTTGGCTATTTGCATAACAATAAACAATTATAGTCGCAGCGATCACATATATACGTACAGACACAAACACAGTAACACACTAATACACACACACCATGCAGAGCGTCTATCGCATACATACAGGCGAAACAAAGGTGCAATTGCAGATCTCCCATGTGTAAAAGCACTACCTCAGGTCCACCAACACGGAAAAATCGAGTTTGTAATTTCGACACATGGGCAGGTGAATAGAGATCTAGGCAACTGCATAGTATCTGAGATTTGATACCACATAGTCTAGGCTGACCAGTCGATGTAGTCCAGTATAAACAGCCACCCGACTGTTATCTCCATACTCTACCTTGGCTTGAATACTAAGGCCCAATCACCAATCTAGCCCATACGGAAAGGAGACGACATTATTCCACACAGGCAGGTAAATAAAGAGGCACCTGTATAGGCAGAAGTACTTCAATGAATATATAAATTATATGCATAGTAATAATTTATGCATGTATGTGGGTGCGTGTGTTTGTGTGTGTATGTATATGTGATCGTTGCGACCCATATTATTATTGATATGCTAATAGCCAATGTCTTCTGCCTGGTGCAAGAGAGGCCATTGTGTAGCACCCATTTTGCAAATAATAATTTTCATAATAATTGTAGTTATTCTGATTTTTTTGCAAAAATTGTTATTGTAATTATACTGATCTTCGATATGTGAAAATAATAGTAATGTAAGTATGCTGCTTTATTGTATGTAAAATTAACATTGTAGTTATACTCCTTTTTCTTTAGTGCATGTTTTATGTGAATAAACAGGAAATTTGCTCGTTGAAAAGTATCGGTGAAAGTATTGGTATTGGTATTGCAATACTTTTTTTGATGAAGTATTGGTATTGGTATTGCAATACTTTTTTCAGTATTGTTAACAGCCCTGGAAACTATGGTATTGGGGATTGAGGTTTATGGCTATGTTTACACGGCTACACGGACTATATTTAACTAGGGATTGTCATATGGCATATTTTATCGCCCTACGTATTGAAGAGTTCGGTTCCATGGATTTTGGCAGCCTCCCTTGAATATTGTTGCAAAGGCAGTGATAAATAATTAATGATAATTGTCATAGCAATTTTGAATGGGTGTGTAGCGAATCGCCGAAACCTGAATCCCCGAAACTGATTTCAGCAGTATCCCCGAAAACGAAGCTAGGTTGATGAAAAGGATTCTGCTTAAATGGAAGCTGGATCGATTAAAAGAATTCACGTAGAAGCTGGATTGATGAATGAATCCCATTGTTTTGAGACAGTTAAGCGTTTTTCAATAGTACATTGCTGTTTTAGGAGAATCGGGCTTTTTTATTTTTTCACCGTTTTCGGGGATTTGGGTTTCGATGATTCAGGTTGATCCATTTTGAATAGCCTCATAAACAATAAGGTCTTGAGGGTTACACTAGAAAGTGGAGTGGTGCATGTTACCAGAAGTATGTAACAGAGTAAAGTAACAGAAAGGTTTTTTACAAATTACAATGGTAACATAAAAGTTGAAAATACTTTTTATTGTTTAATTTAAATTAGGAAATTCGGTAAGTTTATGTTGTGAAATTCGTGTCTTTGACCCACCTGCCGCTGATTTTTTAGCTTCAGCATGGCCACTGTGGGTGCATGTGTGATATATACATGGGGCAGCCATATTCATTCATTCATTTTGAATGATGTTGATACATGATTGGTCTTTGGTGTGTCAAAGTTAACTTTGACTGTGTCTATGATGCCTGCATGAATGTGTGAAATGCACTTCATGAAGTGCATTTCGTTAGATGAACTACTTCAGATTGACAGGTCAGATTGGTCTTGTTAAATGCGCCTAACTCCTCCCTGCAATCGGTACTAATCTCTGCTGCCAGGTTAATTGCTCTTCTTTACTGTTTTCTCACATCTCGACTCATTGTGGCTGACCAACTGCATTGGTTTCCTCTTACTGCTTGTATCCTGTTTTAGCTTCTCCTACCTATCTGTTTATCTTACCTGGTTCTAGCCAAAAAGGTGGCTCTGGGATTCTATGTGTTGACTGCCTCCCTTCCACCTCAGAATCGTTTTGCCAGTTTTGTTCCTGACTGGTGTTGGCTTCCTCTTTTCATCCACTTTGATTGCTGGGCTGTCTCAACCTTTTTGTTCCTCTTGCTAGGACTATAATGGCCCGATCCCAAGCTTTTGTCTGCATTGGCCCTTCATTGTTGAAAGACCTCCCTCTCTGTGGTTGCTTTACAATTCTGATTGGAGGTGCTGCTGCATCTCTTTGCTGCTTTAAGTCTTGTCTTTTTTCTCAAGGGTCCTTGCACTGAGAGCTCCTCTGATTAACCTGCGCTGCAAGAGTTGCATTAGGAATGTTTAAATACTACGTAATGTAATACATTGAGAACAAATGTTTGTGCCAAATTTTCCACAATATTTTCTATGTTAGTTAATCAAAAATATGATCTTTGTGATTTTACATCTCAAATGTAATGTTTTTTTTCTAGGCTCGAAATTCAGAGAAGGCCATGTAAGTTGCATTGTTTTTTATTTTTATTTCACATTATTCTATGTACACATGTTTGATGTTTGTAGGTGTTTATATATGTGATGCCGCATATGAAAATGGAATGTATAGCAGGTTTGGAGATATTCATACCACCATGATTAACAAAGAAGTCTTGAAATAATTTTGTATGGTGTAATATAATGGAAAGTTTTTGGCATTGTTGGTTGGATTTAAAATATAAAATTCCTGATAGATTAATTAGACTTTGGGTAAAAGTCTTTTAAAAGTTAATTCCAGATCGCTTAAATTTGACACATGCAATTTCACTTTGTAAACGTAGAAACAATATAATTAATACTCCCATTATATCACATTATCGATAATTATTTTCATGGTGGTTTGAATAACTTGAGTTTTGATGATATTAGGGCATAACCGAGTAGCCAATTTCCATCGAGTACCATATCCGAGTATTTGGATGCACTATTTGCCAGATCCGGGTACGAACCGTATAGTAGCGGCAAATCTGGTCAGCGACTGGCAGCGGGTACCATCCGTAGGCAAAGCGTAGTTAACCTGCCACGTACACAGCTATGGAGAACTATCTATAGTCGATGCAAAGTCTATAGCAATATCCTTCATATAGCGTATCGTCACACCCTAGGCTATAACAATTTTTTTAAATAACTTTATTTATGAAAAAAATTCAAAACCTTGTTATGAAATTTGAAAGATGAAGTTATCAACGATGTCTTTATTTCCTAATGTTTACCGGAAAGTGGGTGAAGCCAATTCAAGCGGAGAAATTACTGATTTGGTTGCCACCTGGGGAATACAACCAAATGAAAGTAAAATATATAAATTAATATCATTATTTTAAAGAAAATTCAATGGAATGTTAAGTTCTTGTTTAATTAATCAATAACTTAAAAGTAAGTCCGTTTGTCCTAAATTTATTTGATGAAAAAATATTATTTTATCCCAAAAAATTATTTTATAAAAAAATTATTTTTAACTATTTGCGAATGTAATATTTGCCGAGGCAAATGCTTCTGAATAATCCAATATTCGGCCAAGGCGAATGTCCGAGACGATTTCCGGTTATGCCCTAGATGATATTATTCCCAGATTGATTACCTTGAGAATACTGATGCCAAATTAAGTAAATAAGTAACTTGTTTATTTTTCTAGTTGCCTAACTACACTCTGGTGTACATAAGACAGAATATAAAAAATTTGGGAAGCTGGCATCCCAATACAGCACCTATCCTATGTCAACTCTAGCCTGTAATCTGAAAGTCATCGTGACAGAAAAATCTCACCCACCAGCAAACACCACCCAAAACACCAGCAAATTCCAATGCCCAACTGACGAAGAGCCCAGCAGCCAGATTTTCATTTGATGTAAATAGTTGACTTGTTAGTTTCACCCTGCGATCAATTAAAAATAAAATAAATATCTGCATGTGTTATTTTCATGAACAATATGTGCTGGATTTATAGATTTATAGATGGAGGTGTCCTCTAGCAAATAAGAGTGAAACCCCAACTTTGGTGACCGTGTTTAAAGGCCTGTAACTCAGTAAATCTGTGTCGCAGTAAATCTGTATCTCAATAAATTAATTTCACGTTGTTGTCCATATTTATATGCAGCATCACTTATATCTTCTAAGAAAGTCTGTAAGGCTCTCTGGAGGTTGCTAGGTATGACAAGTTGATTCAAAGACAATGTATGTTCAAATAACTTTAAATAGTCTTAGTTTCAAGTGCTGATGAGCCAAAACTCATAGGTTACTGCTCTTACATGTTCAGTGGTGCATGTGTTATGCCGAAACTTGATTCTATCTATGTGCCTCCAAAGTAGACAGGGAGTGTTTGATGGGAATGAAAGTATTCCAATCTTTTAGTAACTTAACTATTAGTAATGACAGTTTTTACTAGCATTATTGCATTATTGCATTATTACTCTACATCTCATGGAGGAACAAGAAATCCGGTCATTAAGCAATGATTGTCTGCAAGAACTTTAACTGCACTGGGAAATCGACCTGCTCGGTCAATACTGACCTATTTATGACCCATGGCTCTCCTGGGCCTGATGTTGGTTGGCTTATTAGTCCATGTCGACTAAGTGTCTTCCTGTGTGGGTCACTGGCACCTCTGCTGCAAACATTTGTGAACACCAGTTATCCACGCATCTGTTGGATGCTGATGATGTAACATTCTGCTACCTATATACCTTCTGATTATGCAGATGCAAAAATTATAATGCTAGAGGCAGCAGTCAGATGTAAACTATTTACATGTGTTTGTAAACTTGTAAGGAAACAAGTAAGCTGTTAGCAAACAGTTGTAAAACAGTTACAAGAAGTACAGTAGGACAATTATTGTTGATCTAGGACTGAGGACTAATGTTGATGAAGGCATGTATGAAATTGATGTGGTATATCTAACACCTATTGCATGTGCCTACTGCATGTACTTATTGTTATGTTACCTGTTTCTATATTATAAATTTTGTATGTCTACTTTGTGTAGGACAACACTTGCTCGATGGCGAGCCGCTCACCTGGATGTTGTCAAAGAACAGGTGATTCTTAATTATTGCATGATAGGAAATCAATTAAGCATTCCAATGATGCTATTTACCTTTAGAAACCATTCATGATATTGATAAGATTCTGCATTAAGCACAAAGTCAAGACAGCATTGCTCTCTGAGTTAAATTGGGATGAGGCTGTGGTGACATTGCCAAACCAGGTAGCTACCCTTGGACTCAATGTTCTGGTGGACAGGAACCCAGTGAAAGACTTCCAGATATTTGGGAATTTTTCCGATGAGGTATGCTGCAGTGCACAAGACCCAGTCCAGGCTGCCATTTGGCCAGACGTGGGGCCAAAGTAGAGATGAGCAATGGTCAAAGTGAGCCGTGATGAAGGAATGCACTGAGGTAAAGGTGAAAGAATGCACTGTGACAAAGTGAACGGGTTACAGTATGAATTTTTCATTACTGGTAGTTGTAGGGCCAAGCAAGACGATAAAAGTGTGGAGCAAAAGTGAGCTCTTGGTCAAACTAGATGGTAAGGTCATGCCCAATGGTTGAGGAGATATGATCAGAGGATTCAGCTGCAAGAGCGGTAAGCTCAAGTTTGGCAGGCTGTTGCCCAGCAAACTAAATGCTTATTTTTCTTGTCAGAGAAAGCTATGCCCTTGACTATTCCTACAATCTTCTGAAGGAGTAATTTGATGTCTTAGGCTTAAACATTAACTCAATTATTAACTTCTTGTTGGATCCATCTGCCTTTCAGGCACTTCTCTTGACCCTCGTGCCATCTCGAAATGCAGGCTGGTCATACTCATGACTTGAGTGTTGTCTTTTGTCCGTCGCTGACTTTGTCAGTGGTTTTAAAAATCATCAGGCATGCATATCTGTGACTTCCACATAATTAGATGTCATGTCCCATTGCCCGTCTAGAATATCTATGATGAATGCCGAATGTGTTACTGTAACTTGGTTCTTACTATTATTACAATGTCATATTTTCAACAGCTCAACTGGGTTGTTGTACCATCAGTTGATGATGTGTGCATTAGACACCAGTGCTGCAGCTGATGAAAGACAATCCTGTGGTGATTCCATGGTAGAAACAAGGAAGAATTTTGATGAAGCTGCTTGTATTTTTTCATAACATGTTGAAGGACTTCTTTATAAAGAATGAGCCAATGCTTAGTAACTGTGTGAAATGTTAAACTAGCAATGCCTTTCTCTCCATTTACTACAATACCTCGGACGACATAGATTTCTTAGATTTTTTTAATATCATATTGTTAATTAACGAGACTAATTAATAAAGGAGTGATCAATCATGGGCTAAGTTTTAATTGACTAAGTTTTGATTACTTCTAAAGGTAATGAATGCCATATGAATGCCATGATTAGCATGTTGATACCTCATGTGTTTTATCTTCAGGAACGTCGTCCTTATTTGGCTACTGAATGCAATGATGTAGACAAAGCGGAAAAGTTTCGACGGCAAATCATAGGAGAAGTTTCTAAAAAAGTGGCTCAGATACAAAATGGTATCTCTTAGAACATTGCAGTTATAATCCTGCTCTTTGATGCTGTCGCTTTGCATAATACCTTGTCAGTGCTGGATGTTGTTGATGCATAGCCATTCCATTATCATTGTCTTCTGGATTGATTTTACAATGATCCTTGCAGAAACATAACTGATTTTCATGACTGTCAAAATGCCCTTAAAACTGCTTTGCCAGTGAAGTTCACTTTGTAAACTGGCTTCTTATGTGTTACAATATATTACAAAGATTTTATCACTAACAACCATTATTAATGTAGTATTATAGACAAATTTTATAGCATTCCTTGTTTTTCCCGTTATGGTTGACAGTGAATTCTCATTTTCAAGCTCTTTCATACACTGGTGTATGTGTTGCTTTTGTGTCCTGTACAGCTGGTCTGGGTGAATTTAAGCTCCGTGACCTGAATGATGAGATTAATAAACTTCTTAGGGAGAAAGGACACTGGGAGGATCAGATCAAATTGCTAGGAGGTCCAGACTACAGGGTGATTAAGCTATTTTCTAATATTTTATTTCTTTGTTTTTGATAGTCTAATTTTATGTTGTTTATTCCTTACTGTGTGTTGCATGTAGCATATTTCCAGTTATCTGCTTCCTATTTATTCCTGCCTTCCTTTTATATTGCTTATTCCTGGTTTCCTGTTGTTTATTTGCTGTCAAATTAAAATGTTTATTTCTAATTAAGACTATTCTTTTCTCTTTAATCTTTGTTTTTGTCATTTGTTATTTTGTTATTCTTTCATAATGCATTATTATTACCGAAATTTAATACCACCCTTCTTCCAACATTTTTTGCTCAGAAGGGCACACATGCCTCGACGGCGCAGTTGTACTGCAGAGCAATTATGCGCGAAGGACTTGCTCAATGTCCCTACACAGTGACTCCCCGGACGAGGGTCGAACCCGCTCGCTCAGCGCACACTGAACGTTACGGATCGACCACCATGCCACATTTTACATTAATATATATTTTTCACCTTTACTGAGGATTTGAGTTAATGTGATCTTAGTTTTGCCTTGTTCAGACTAATTGCATAACATTCAGATGAAATTATTTTAGGAAATCTGAAGCTTTATTGTGTACACATTTGCATATCAATGCATAACCACTTTTATCTACTTCAAGCTAAGTAAATTTTTAATGATGTGCTGTATTTGTTTCCCAATCACTTTAATTACAAGCTCATCATTAAAAATGTTAACATAATATATATATATATATATATATATATATATATGTATATATATTGTGGTTGACTTTAAAAGTTGTGCATACAATTGTGTATTCCTGTAGAAAATTGGTCCTAAAATGCTTGATCATGAAGGCAAAGAAGTGCCTGGCAATAAAGGTTATAAGTAAGTAAAATACAGAAATTCAAACTGTTCCTACTTGTCTTTGCAATGTTTGCATACATTAACATTTGACACTCAAAGACTCAGCATGCATACCTAACAGCTTGTAACATTACTACAGGCAAAAAAACTTATTTGTAACATTGTGGTTGAGGCTCGTGCCAAGAGCCACATTTACATAGCTTTTCTTTCAATGATGTCACTTACAGGCTTAACTAAATTTGTTGTATATGACACTGACCATGTTATATTAAAATTTGTGTTGTCATGAAGCTTGTCTTAGGAGACAGACGTCAGTGCACTAATGTAATTTGGCATCACTTTATCGACTTAGCAAGTGCACGTTTCATTTAGTCTCATATTGACAATAATTTTATGTTACATTATTATTATTATTATTTTGATGGTAATAATCATTATTACATGTATTTCAGATACTTTGGAGCTGCTCGAGATTTGCCCGGAGTTCGGGAGCTTTTTCAGCAAGCACGTAAGTTACAACTGGTTTTCATTCATTTTTCTAACATGATTTATTACTGATGTCAGAAAGTATTTCTGGAGAGGATCATATACCTGTTGTGATCATCTAAATAGGCTTGTCATGCCTCCCTGAGTCTGTATTGCTATGATTTATGTAGGTATATGTTTTACATATAAATGTAGGTGTCTGACTGTTTGGCAGAGAACCTTGCAAGAATCTATAAGAAATCTTGTGATAGATCTGCCCTTTTCATGTGGCTAGACTGGGAAAGCATCTGCACAGATGCCTTGAGAAATGCTGTTTATAAACAACATTTATTTTGGGGTTTAACTAGCTGATCTTACCTTGAAACCTCATTGTTTCTTAACTTTCTTTACCTTATCTAATTTGTCCATTTGTACAAGTTGGTCGACATTTTATATCATCATAATTCAATAATTACATTAATTCATGTTTGTTTTCCACATTAATATCTACTGTTCCAAACATCTAAAGTGCAAAATGTGCTCAGATTGAGCTGTGAAATACATGGATACACACTACACAGCTGTTATCGCCTTGGCTAAAACAGTTGCTGAACTGCTGGTGTTAAGAAGACAGGCAGTAGTAGAAGGTAGACAACTTTGAAAGTATTAGAATTAATCTCAGTTCCAGCTGCTATGCATTAATAAGTGTGTGGAGTGGTGTTATATTAAGCTCACCTGCTTTGGAATTGAACTGCCCTCAACCGTGGTTTAAGCCATCTGCAGCTTGTGGCTATTTCCCTGTGTTCAGGGAGCTGCGTGCTGCTGACACAAACACACAGGGCCGTACCAAGCTATAATTGCGCCCTGTGCTTAGCATTAGGGTCTAATGTGGCGCTCCCACATTTTTCTAGAAAGAATGAATTTATGGAATAATTAAAGTTATTCCATCCTGAAATTTGTGTCCCTTATATATTTGCACCCTGTGCCATAGCACCGCTGACACCGCCCTCGGTACTGCCCTGCAAACGCAGCATGTTTCTGTACTATTTGTTAACATGTTTTGCATGTAAATAGGTATTGTTGAAGCCATGATGTAGCTGCTTGTTAAATGGATTCTCCACTGTACCTGGACTCTTTACTGATGTTTTAGCACCACCACCTCCAAGGAAGACGAGGGCAGAACTAATGAAAAATATTAATGCAGACTATTATGGATATCGCGACGAAGATGATGGAGTTCTCTGCCAGATAGAACAAGAAAAGGAAAAGAAACGTTAGTACACGTCTGTTTATATTCAACATCATTGACTCTTGTGTAACATTATGGTCATTTATGTAGCACTAATTAAGAACTTTAAATACCTATTTTAAGATATAACATCCAACTCAAAGGTACATGCTAGCTCAAACGGCTTGTAGTTCTTCTGCCCATTTGTGAGCCCCCCCCTGCATCAAATCAAAGCAAGATTCATTTTTTTACAACTGGCTTGTCATATACCATTTTAAAGGGTGTAGTCTCTGCTTTAAAATAACACAGTTCTTCATTGTTCCATCATGTTCTCATACAAAGTTATGACTAAAAATATGGTTCAGTTGTTTTAATAAAAATTCAAAGAAAAATGCATATAAAGTTTGTATAATTTTGAAATGCAAAATTCCTTAGCAACCATGTTCAGAATTAAATCAAATTTGAAGCAGGTAAGCATATATTACAAATATTGTTAACTTTGCTTGTATACTTTTTAAAAAAACTTATAATGTGCTTTGAAATATTTCAATACAAATTTTAACATAAAAAACAATTGCGATCACATCTTGGTCATATCTCACTTACGGTGGTTTCGACAAATGCCTGATTTTATTGGAACTGTTGTCTATAATTCAAGAGACCTCTTTGGGTTTTTAAATGGTCCAAAGTCACTGTCTATATCAGCAAGTTTAATATCTATTTATGGTATTTGTGGATAATTTATAGAAATGTTTTATCTTATGATTGTGTTTGGCTTCAGTTATTGCACAGAAGATTGAGGAATGGCGAGAGCAACGAGAAACCCACTTGCACAGTGAAATTACTAGAATAGAGGATGACGATGACAGTGGAACAGCTGACATCAAGGATGAAGTAAATGCTTAAATATGTTTTCAGATAATTCCTCAGATGTGATTGTAATATAATTCAGCAGATCCGTGTAAGTAATGTCAATGTGAGTAACTAACATCATCTTGTGCTCTACAGACCATTTGGATATCTTTGTACCTTGCATAAGATTTGCCTTGGCTCAATGCCAAGGCATTTGCTGTCACAGGTCCCTCCACATGCTACAGGCTAAGCTCATCTCATGTCTATTAAATCTCCTGCATACCCTCGTTGTCTCAGGGCATTTCTTTTCCCTCGAAAGCGCCTATGAATAGTCTACTGTGGAAGGAAATCTGTACATTTTTGGGCATGTTATGTGACCTATAGCAATGTAATCCAGCAGAGTATTGCAAATGGAGTAATAAATGCCTTTGTGTCTCTACAAATTCTCTGGGTTATGGATAAATTATAGAATGCATTTTAATATATTGGTTTAGATCATGTTTTGCAAGTTTACATTATTTTTTGCAGATGGACGAAAGGTTGGAAGAAATGAAAAAGAAGGTTCTTGGTCACTTTCATCCGTTTGTTGCACATGTACCAGTTCCATCACAGAAAGAGGTCAGTTGTTTATAGAAATAAAATCTGTCTCTTGTTTTTAATTGCATTGTTGTCATTATTATCATAACCATTATGATTATCATTACTGTTATTATTATTATGTTATTCATTAAGAGATACATGTGTACGACTGATTGGCTCCCCTCGAGCAGTGAATCTCGTATCGTTTCATCACTTTGATCTGGCACCCCGCCTATCTTTGCCATCTCTGCTACTCCACTGTGAGTGCACTGGATCGTCTCTGCCACTCATCATCCCATTTGCCGACACAGTTACTAAACAAAATCGTTCCTTCTCAGTGGTTAGCCCATCGCTCTGGCACATGCTCCCGTTTGCACTGTGATTGTCCCATATAGTTTACTCTGACTCTTTTTATGCTTGCCTTAAAACTGTTCTGTTCAACCATCTTGAAGTCAAGTCAGGAGCACTCATGAATAGTAACCTTGAAGGGGCTTTATCAAAATCGTCATAATGAATGAATGACTTACTATTGATTAGAAGCAGGCATCAAGTGTTATTTAAACCTAAAGGTTTTTACTTGGCTCTTGTTTCAATGTTTCTGCAGCCTTACTGCTGCAGCTATGATGAATTCATTATGAGTGTAGTAACTTTGTTATGTCATGGAATATATAATTCCAATAATAGTACTCGTTAATGTCAAGAGTTGAAATGGTTGTAGGTTGAAGCAGCTCTTCTTGAGCGCAAAAAAGAGCAGCTTCGGCAGCGGTACATTAGCGAGGCTCTTCGACTAGAGACTGAAGATGCAAAAACGTTAAGCTTAGTTGGCAACTGATCCGATTGACATCTGTTGACCTGCTACTGTTCATTGTGCTGTGCTACAAGCGCCACTGGTGATTGGCAAGAACTGGATGAACATATGATCTTCCTCAATGTGAAACATAAGTGACTTCTGACATTGCAGCATCTGTAAATATTTTTCTTTGGTAAATTACAAGCTGTGTGTTATTGTTGTGTGTAGGGTCTGATTAAAACTACACTGATAGACACCAAAGAAGTACAAAGCATTTGAATCGATGACTGTGCCTTGCTATGCTTTATCTATTCTGTGGTTATACTGAGATGTCGCGTTACCTAATAGACAATAAAAATAATAATAAGAAAAATAATAAGAGCCTGATGGATCATAAACTAAAATAAACTAAAAATTATAATTATAGTCTTTGTTCTTGTGGGAAAATTTCTAACGTTTTTAAAATACAAAAAAGACAGTAATAATAAAAATAATGATGATGATGGTCATTGTTTCCGTGAGAAACAGGAATGCTCAAAAATTATTGACTTTCATGCTTGCCAGCCTGGTCACAAGCAGTTTAATACACTGGAATGAAGTCCTCTCTTTGCTATGAGATAAGCTCAGTGCTTAAAAGTGTGAATGAACGGTCATGGACATTCAGGCATTTGTTTTCACGGCTGACTCCGTCATGCCACTTATTAGGCCAGCACAGCCTGGATCATCTGGATGCACCCATGCAGCAGTGAAAGTCCTCTACATTTTTATCAAGGGCATTTAATTTCTTATTAATCCACTAAAATTTCATATCTTCATTAGGTCTACTCACTGACTTATGTAGCCTACGTGTATGTTTATAAGGGACATCTATAATTATGTTCTATATTCTAGTTAACTTTTCATCAGCATAACTAGTCAGCAATATGTACACATGGATCTATTTATATTTACGTAGTGCAACATGGTGCTAAATAGCCCTGGCAGAAATCAATTGAGATGATCCTGGTGTGGCCCAAAATAAGCGCAAAAGACATCCCATGATTCCAACCCTCTATTTTGGGAATAGAAAGAATGGAGAAGATCACAGTACTGGGCATAGCCTTCAAAAGTTTACCGATTGTGTTTTGACCCCCAAGCATTTCAGTAGTGACGGTAGCATATGTCTGGCACATGTTCCCCTGCACTTTCTAAAACTTAAGGGCATGAGGGGCACACATGTTTAGACATTGGCATAATTACATGGGTATTTTCATAATTTTAAAGTTTACTCGTCAGCTGATATCAAATGGCTCAGAGTCACCAGTTGTCATTCTAGTTGCATTTTTACTCGTTCACATTGACGTAAGCAAAAAAGTGTACGATAGTCGCTAGCATAATTTAATTATTGTTATGAATTATGGGCTTAGTATTTTTGATCAGTAAGAATCGTAAGGCCTCATGGCTTTACAGATCATTAGCAGCCCACATCAGATCTTAGAGACAGAAAAAGTTAGCAACCATGCCTGTGCTTTATAATCAAGACGATTCTTGAAGCACAAGATATGTAACAGATACTGGTGATTGATATATTTTTAATTCAGTTGCAAAATCATATCTCAAGATAAGAGGAACAAAAAGAAAAACAGAAGTGATTCAATTGAGTCTACAATATCACAAAAACGGACAGTTTAAGACCTTTTTTATGTTATACATGACGCCCTTCTGATTTATAATGGAAATGGACGACTTCTACACTTGTAATAATGACAAAAAGTTTCGTCTTTGTACTTACATTTGAAAGATATGGTGCTAAATCGCAAACCCAACTGCAATATTCCAACTAAAGGATATCATTCAAATGACTAGTGTTCCTATTGAAGTACTGAGCCAGAAAGGATGAGGGCAGAGTTTACCAGGTTTTTGTGAATGGTTACTCATCTGACAACTATATCTGTCTTGATGTGACTTCAATGTAGTTGCCAGCACCATAGTCCGAGCAATAAGCCGCATCGAGTGTTTGTGACACAAAATATAATGGCACAACTTCTATGATCATATTACATTGTAGTCTCGTAGATTGTGTAATATGCATATGTTAGAGGACACTGTAAAATGTTTTATTTCCAAAATTGAAAATGTAAACAATACACATATTACAGAAAACTGAAAGTGATATAGTCTTTATTGAATGTAATGTATGTGGTCTCGAGACCGAGGTCTTGAGACCGGAAAACTTTGGTCTTGGTTTAGAATGCGTTGACCTCCTTGGTCTTAAACAGTCTTGGGACTGGGAACAGTCTTGGGATTGGTCTCCATCTTGAAGGAGCGGTCTTTGTCATTTGCCGTATTAATGTAATTTTGTCGATATATTTATTGGTTATTTTCAATTATATCAGACACCTAATAAGTACTCGATTTTCTTGTGCTAACTAAACTTCTGGATCTCTATATAAACGTGGATAGAGAAAATGCATCTGCAAATTGCCTATGGAGCTAGGTCATTTCAAAATTTGCTTTAAAAGTATTTTAAGGTTTTGGAACGATCTTATAAGTGGTCAGCCACGTGCAGACACTGTTGTCAAAACTACGTTAAACTACGATATCTTGAAGCATTTACCTATTGTATATTGTAAATAATTTATATTGTAAATAAATTATAGTGTGATAGTCTTAGGTTGAAGCTAAGTGTTGAAACCACACAGGTTCAAAGTGGCTGTCAAAAACTGTTTTCTGGATCATAACAAGATATTATTATTCCTCAGCAATTCATGGATGTTTTTTCCCTCCATCAAGCATATTGTGTTAAAACTCTGTGATGGCTTCATAAATTAGTGTTTGAGTCATATTCTTCCATTTTGCGTCTTAATAAATTGATGTGTTTATACAGATCAGTATCAGTCTTAGTTTCGGTCTTGGATCAAACGATCTCGGCCTTGGTCTCTCATATCACTCAGTCTTGAATTTTTGGTTTTGTCCCCAAAACTGTTCCATAGCACTAAGCATTTTGAAACCAATGTTCACAGTCATCAGTCATAAGCAGCATACACTATTATGCTAAACCAATTGAGTGCAGGATCTCAAGCTAAAAGATGGACCTTTCATAACTAACTCTTCAATTCTAATTTTTCTACACCTGTGTTAAGTTACAAAAATGTGCACGGCTATGTTATCCATTGCCAAAACATACACATTTACAAACAAGACTGTCTGGTATCAAAGCAGAAGCTTCTGCAACATTTCAATACTTAAACTACATGCATACTTGGCTGTGTGCCACAATGGCTGTATGTTAGTACCAGAAAATACTGTCTATGCACATTTAACACTGTCTATTTCAGTCTCTATTCCAATGTATAAGAATATTCAAATGGTACCAGTAAAAAAACATTTTAAGATGCAAAACATGGATTTCTGACAGATTAAAATGCCCATAATGAAGCCATGAAGAATATCAATGAGAATATAACTTCTGTCGGCAGTTGTGCCTTATGCCAGATGATTTACCCCTGTTCTGGATGCAAACTATTGCATATGACTCCGTTCATCATTATATGTTTCAAAATGTCTTTCTAAGATATGATGGTTATGTATTCAGTGCCTATGAGAGGTACACAACAGATACTATAAGTGTCATGATACATTCATAATTCTATATGCACATTCATACATTTGGGGAAACATATTTATACACATACATAAACAATTCACTTATTTGCAAATTCAATACTCAACTAATTCACACCTGTGCATGTTCCAAGCAAAACACATAGTTCAGAGATTAAAAGCCAACCAATGGAAATATTAAAATAATTATTTCAGTGTGGTCAGAAGTCAATATGGATAATTCTTCTGCGCAACCATTGGCGCATGCGCACTGTTAAAAACACCTAAAATTTGTAATATGCGTCGTGAGGGTCGGTCAGGGTCAGATTTTGGAAATAATAAGCTAACATGACCTACACAATGTATAAACTTGTAGCTATTGTTGTTAGATTATTGTTAAGAGGTCAGATGTTGCAATGCAAGCTCTGGCAGATACCAGCCGCTAAAGGGAGACTTGTGAATTTGTTGGAGCCCCCGGCGTTTGGGTTTTGAGTGGCAGCGCTATAAAAGTTTGGAGCAGACGATAACCGACGTTATATTAATCTACATTAGGCTAATCTGAAAACATCGAGTTTTGACTATGATTAATACTAAATGAGTTTGATGGTTTTATAATGGATTGTAATTTGGTCAGCAATTTCATTTGAAGTAAAGGTATTGTTTTTACAATGCCAATTACAGGAATCTTCTGTGTGGTCAGTTCAGTCATCCTCCTCGAAAGCATTGGGCGATATCATCACCAGACCTCCCAAAGCTAGGAATAGGTATAGGGGTTGTCCCGAAGAGTTGTGTGTACTGGTATTTCTTCCTTGCTTTTTAATGTAGTATAACTTTTATTAACATGGTATAATGTGAATCCCAGGTAGACCAGTTAAACAGCGACACTATGTCAATTCACGTCCGCAATAGCGCTTCATTCTGGTGCAAGTTAAAGACTGAAATAGATCGACAAGCTGTCAACCTCAGAAGAGATCTACAGCTTCTAAAGTATTGGACATACTACAGAGAACATGATCAGCTGGATATAGGTTCATCACAACCCTGCTTCAACCCAGAACTGAAGTGTACAAGGCTTTGGTCATGGGTACATGGGATGCTTCAAAAGTGGGTAAAGGAAGGGATGCAGCTAATCTGAATCATTCCAGCATTGCAATTAAGAACATATTTGCTGTTGAAAACCTGACTGTTTCAGAGCTACAAGTCACAGGTAAAGAATCTCAGTTACAGGGTGTCAAATAACCTGTTCAAGTCAGTGACCAGTCTACAGGGAGAATCAGAAATTACCACAAAGTTTGTGCCAGGTACTTACAGTGGCTTTTTATAGAATTGATCTCTGCCTGTTTATATCGAAATACAATACAATGAATGAGTATTTGATGGAATATCCTCCTTCCAAAGTCCAGAAGTGTGCATGACGATCCAACAGAACACATGGCTGAGAGCATTTGCTTAGGGTTTGAACCTATTACTCTCCTGCATTCACAGGTAGAGTGCTCCAACCAATCAGCTACCACTATGCCCCACACATCCAAACTCCACTCAAAGCCAAAAGTTTACCTCTGATGGTAACCTCCAAGTACTCTTAATTGTGGATTTGCTTTCTTATGTGGTGTATCAATTTCATAAAGGCATTTGTTTTTTATATGTTTCTGTTTTATTTGACTTCATTGCTTTTAAGCTGTTATATATTGATTGCGTGGCGCTTCTGTGGCCGAAAGTTTGACCTAAAAAGGCACAGAAAAATTACTTTTGCGGCCGAAAGTTCTTCGTATATATCTAAAAACGACTCTAACCCTGACCCTAAACGATCCTCACGACGCCTAACCTGACCCAAACCGACCCTTACAATGCATATATGATAAACAGCGCTCAACAAGAGGCAAACATAACAGTCAGTCCCCTCCATTTGCTATCTCAGCAGTCTGTCTCTAATTAGTCACTTTTTTAGCTTTTGAGTAGAACACGGGAAAATGGAACATCAGAGGGGGGTCACTTTGCAGTAGCTCCAGCTCCTGCCCCAGCTGCTCCGTCTGAGCCACCTCCCTTCTGCTGTTTCTCTCACATGTGGTCTGCATACATGGACAAAAATCAAACGATATTCATTGTTAATTTATATGTTCAACACTTTATAAATGGATTCTTTGTTCATACATTACAATCAATGCAGGCATAATATGCGGATGAATATCAACAACTTTTTACGCTTTAGTGACATGCTGCATTGATTTTCTAGTCACTGTTAGTATACTTGCGCCTTTAAAGTGTTGATGAGAAGTGAGTTAGAGTAGTAGAGTCTGCTGGAAACCAGTGCATTAGCTAGTGGGATAAAGACAAATGAAAGTAAAGGAGATCTGATTCTACAAATATCACACAAGTAAGTGAAATTGAGCTAATCTGTGTAATGCCCACCCAAAAACGTGGTTAGGTAATGCAATATAAGTCAACCTACATGCACATTCAGAATTAATGTTTAACAAGTAAGCCTCCCAACTGAACAAACCTAGATGCTAGAGTTGCAGCACAATTGTTAGCTTGTGTTCTATAGGAAGAGAATCAGTTTAAGAAATATATCGATGTGTGCTTTTAATAATAATACTTTTTTTACATCATAAGGAGAAGCAAAAGCATAGTACACACAAAACATTTTAAGACTTGGCATATAATTTACCCTATTTTGCGTTTCGGTTTAGACTAAACCTACTTCGCAACAATGTTAATGAATAAGACTAAAACAATTTAATAATAAATTTAATAAAGTTTTGTAGGAGGCTTTTTGTTTAGCTTCTGTGTATGACTTCACATGAAATAGAATTTATATTATCAATCAATCAATCATTTATTTATTTCCATAACAGACAAGTGTTCTCATCTACATATTAATAACATACCAATATTATGTCAGTTATTAATAAATATTTGGCAATAGATAGCCCAGCAATAGTGGAAAAAATAGGCCACTATATATATATATATATATATACATATATATATATATACATATATATAGACATATATATATACATATATATATATATATATATATATACATATATAGGGTGACACAAAATTTCGTTCATCGTTTGAAAAATGCATTTTCTCAATGAGAGCTTCATATTTTGTTCTGATATTTTGTCAGTGCATACACAATTCAAATGCAAGATAATGGTACAAATTTGGCTTTGATCCGGTCTGTGGTTGCCATTATATATAAAAAAAATTGAAGAGGGCCAGTTACCCAAGAAAAAACTGACAACCAATACAGTTTGTTCATTACAAAATCACTGTAAAACTAAATATTTGACCAAGTGGACCATAAAACAATCTTGTTACCTACGTCCTACATACATAGGCTATTATTGTACAGTATATTCGTTCTGCTTAATGACAGCACGAACTCTATATGACATAGACTGAATCAGCAACTGAAGTGTCCCAGCTTGACAATAGACTCCACAAGTTTTCAGTATGAGAGATCCGGAGAGCTTTGGTGGCCAATCTTTTGGCTTTAATCGTTACGGGAGTTTACTCGCTACCTATGTGTTGTGAAATGTTAGTCTCCTCGATCGTAAGGGCATCACTACACCCCTATCTGGCCCCAATAGGGTGCCCATTTGGACTTATGTGGCTACCCCAGCCACTAGAGCCCAATGATTGCACCTGTACCATATCACAGGCAAGAGACAACGACGCCGTGCCTTGTGACGTCAGGTTTTCTCGTCGGGTAATTCCCCACGTCGTCGAACTTTGCAACACTGTACAGTGTAATTCGACACAAAATGGCAGTTCACTTGCTGCATTCGTTGAAACGATCGCTGTAAATGATCTGGAGGGGTAAGATTTTGTGATCGCAAACCCCCTATTTTTTTCCTCGGGTGATAAGACGTATTTGTGGAAAATTTGGAAGGAGTCGGTTGAGTGGATCAAAAGTTTTTGTTGAAGATATATACATACTTTTCTGTTTTATTTACATAGATGTGTACATTACATTTGCTGTACATCAGATTAAAAATGGTTTAAAACAATAATTATATATATTTTTAATGACAAGGCACAAAAATCTTTCTCAGTCTTAGACCAGTTCAGATAAAAACCTTTGGAGTATTTGTCGGTCTGTATTAGTACTCACTTCTAATAGCCCAGCAATGTCTAAAACTTGTTCCACACATAGTAAATTCTGCTGATTATGATGAACAAATTTCCAGAGTACATCATAAATCTGTGATAAGAGAAAATCGACAAAAAACAATCAAACAAAAAATACCTAAAATGTACAATGATTATATCAATTTTGATTCTCACACAAACATTTTGTACGAAAACTTTTTTACTCGATGTAAAAACAGCAGCTGAATAAACTTCAGAGTAACCTTACAACAGAAACAACAAACTGGGAAAGAATAATAGAATATCTGACAGAATATGAGGGTGAGTCTCCAGAAGTGAGATGGAAAACTAAGAAACAACATCATAGACAGCATCAATAACATTGTGGGAGCAGAAGAGAAGAGAAGATACCCACAATTGCACGATAACCAGGGAATGGAGGAAGAGGAGACATGAGAAAGAGAGGACATTGAAACAAATGTGATGGGAGAGGAGCTAAAAAGAAACAAAGCAAAACGAATATACAATATACCAGCAGATGAACAACTTCTGCAACCGTTTGCATCACCAGCAGGACTTCGACATTACAGCAGAATGGCATTATTTTTCCACCAGCCACGGAAAATTGTCAAGCGATAGCATTGATGGCACCATAAAGTGACTGGCTGCATATGCAAGTTTGGAGGCCGTCAGAACCAGCCAGAGGCATTAAGATCTTCTTTGTTCCAAACACTGATGCTCTTGAAACAACAGATAGTCAAAAGATTTTCTGAAGCCAAGGAGATAGCAGACACAATAAGTCATCAATGCTTTGTGCTGCTTGGTGGGTAGCAAGTGAGAATGTTTTGTTTATCCTCAGATACCATAGGAACATTGATGAAGCTTGATGGTACAGTTGCAGCAAATGTAATGGATATGGGTCAGCTGTGTTCATCAGGGAAATATGTTACAGCTGCTTATGACAAGGTATGGTATATGGTAATATTGTTGACAAGTACAACAACTCTATCTGTCTCAGCACATATCTCTAATCTCTCTCAGTCCAGCTTTTATCATTTGCAGCGACTATGCGTCATCTGACGATCTGTGTCCTCAACAATGTTTTAGACCATGGTTCATGCCTTCATCTGTACCCGCATATACTACTGTAACTCATTACTCATCGGCCTACCAAAACTCCGCCTCAATCCACTCCAGTCTGTACTCAACGCAGCTGCTAGTTTGAGAGGCCATCTTCCTCGCTTCTCACATATCTCTACTTCATGACTCAACATCTTCATTGGCTTCCCTTGACTGATAGGATTCAGTTCAAAATCCTCTTTGTTACATGCAAAGCGTTTCTGGATCAAGTTCCAGGCAATCTTTGTGATCTTATCAGGCAACCAATCTCGGCTACCTCTGGACGTCCTCTCCTCTCTTTAGACCTTCAGGACCTTCTAGTACCTCGGTCTAGAACTGCCACAGCTCAGCATCGTGCCTATGCCTCAGTTGGCCCCTTGCAATGGAACAGTCTTCCTGTTGTGACTCGTGCTGCAATCTTATCTAGTAGCACAAGTGTTTCTGCTCGTTCTCTTAAGACTTTTCAATTCTCTAGTGGTTTTTCGCATTGGAAGCGTCTCTGATTAGGTTGTACTGTATGAGGTGCTTTATAAATCCGTAAATAGAACAGAATAAGCAGGATGTGCTCGTTAATATCTGGAGCATTTCAATGACCCAGAAAGAAGGATGATTTCTGCATTCCACTGGATCACATGCTTTGCATTCTCACAGCAACATCAAGTGATCATCAATATCAGTGTAATGAGGAAAAATGTGAACAACTGGAAAACATTATCACAACCTTGCACAGCTTCGCTTTAATGCTGACATTCGCATATGACTGCACTCTGGATACAGTGCACACAACATACCAGTACACTTGTTAAACTTCACAGTTTGTACTGAATGCTTTCAACTCATATGATGGCATATTTCTTTGATACTTAATTGAAAACCCCTAAAAACTAAGTAATTTGTTGCACCAAAAAGGGTAGCAGCGAATCGAAAAATGAGCTAATATTCAACAACGCAATACTCCTGATTGCTTCTTAGCACTAAGATCATTGTTATATCATCAGAAAGTTTATAGAATGCGCTTTTTAGAAATATAGAATTCAGATAAATTCCAGTTGTCCAATTTCCCAAAATCAGCTGATGAATTTGTGCCCTGTTAGTCGGTTTGACAAAGTTTAGCATGTCAGTATGAATTCATTTGCATTTAAACACCCCAGTTAAATACATCCAGTAGGAGCCACTTACTTGCTTAATCAGAATATGAACAGATTAAACAAAAGTTGCAGCTGCTCAACCTCACATAGATAACAGGTAATTCAAGAAAATGCAGTTTGCTACTTCTGAGTTGCTATATTGACCGATGTCCTGTAAAGTACAGAAGTATCAGCAGATCTGTATGTGGGATAAAGGTCAGAGGAAGATGGATCAAGTCATTGAGGTTTATAGAAGAGCTTGTCACAGAATCACTAGTGGATCTGGAAGACTAGGGCATAACCGAGTAGACCACATCCACCGGGTACCGAATCTGAGTATTTGGATGCACTATTTGCCAGATCTGGGTACGAACCGAATAGTAGCGGCAAATCTGGCCAGCGACTCGAGAAGCAAGTACCATCTGTAGGCAAAGCGTAGTTAACTTGCCAGGCGCACAACTATGGAGAACTATCTATAGTCAATGCAGAGTCTATAGCAATCTCCTTCATGTAGTGTATCATCACACTCACTCTAGGCTATAACAATATATTTATTATTTAATAACTTTTTTGTGAAAAAATTTAAAACCTTGTTATGAAATTTGAAATATGAAGTTATCAGCGACATCTTTACTCTCTGATGTTTACCGGAAAGTGGATGGAACCAATTAAAGTGGGACAATTACTGATTTGGTTGCCACCTGGGAAATGAAACCAAAAGAAATTAAAATATATTAATTAACATCATTATTTTAAAGAAAATTCAATGGAATATTAAAGTTCCTGTTTAATTAATCAATAACCTACAAGTCAGTCCGTCGTTAGTCCTAAATTTATTTGATGAAAAAATATTATTTTATGAAAAAAATTATTTTATCAAAAAAGTTATTTTTAGCTATTTGCGGGGGTAATATTTGCCGAGGCGAACACTTCCAAATAGTCCAATATTCGGCCAAGGCGAAAGTCCGAGGCGATTTCCGGTTATGCCGTATGGAAGACAGTATAAAGGTCAAAGGAAGCTGGATCAAAACATCAAGATTTATAGAAGCATTTGTTACAGAAGCAGAAGTTGATCTGAAGAAGGGGATAAAGTTGCACTAAGATGGACCAAGGCACTGAGGTTTGCAAATGACCAAGCAATGATGGAAAGAAGTGGGAAAGGTCTACTTGTAAAGAGGAATAGACTGAACAAATATCAACTGAATACGGAATGAAAGTACATATAAAAAAGATAAGACATTGAAGATGAGGGACGGAAAGGAAACTCCAGTTAGAATACACATTGGAGGAAAAGAAATAGTACAGCTGAAAGAATTCTGCTACTTAGTGACTGTTACCACATGCCATGAAGAAGTGAAAAGACGGATATCAATAGAAATGAAGGCGTTTTCAAAAAGGCCTGAACTACTGAGAGGAAAACTAATCCTGAGTCTGAAAAAAGAATAATGCTAAAGAGTGTTGTGCCGTATGAAGTGCTCAGAGACATGAACCATGAAAAAAGCTGACTTGAAAAGACTGAAGACTTTTGCAATGACTGAAGACTTTTGCAATGTAGACTGGAGAAGAATTAAGAAAGTAAGCTTGATGAGACATAAAACAAATGATGAGGTCATGGAAAGGATTAGAGAAGACAGAGAGGAGACTAGTAAGATTGGTCATCAAAGGAAAAAGGGAGGGGCGTGGACAAGAGGAGGAACAAAACAGACGAAGCCAGATTGGATAATGAGTTCCTGATTCAAGTGAAAATGGAAAGTCTAAAGAAGAGGCCCAATAGTTAAAGAAGTGGTGAAGTCGGGACAGTTTAACATGCTCAAGAGGCAATGAACCGGAAGAAGGAGAAAGCACACTGTAATGGTTGAAATATTATTGCTTCCTAGTTGCTGGTCAACGGTAACAGAACTCTAACCCCCAGATAGTAATGGTAAAACAAGAGGAGGCTCTAAAATTGTACAAAACATCGGGAAGTAATAATTAGATTAATGATTAAACTACACACTTCATTTTTGTTAGTAGAGAAAGAAAACAATTTATACAGTGATATTTGTGTAAAGAAATGTATCCACTGGGCAGACTGTAAAAATTTGTTTTAAAAGCTTGAATTGTATGGAGAAAAAGGAGAGAAGTTTATTCACTAATACTTTAGGGAAACTGTATAATATGAGGAATGTTGAGTTCTTCTGCTTGTAGTTTTAAACCTTGCTCTAAGGCTTTTCAAAGAGATTCTTGCTATTGAATTAACTTTGACTCAAACTTTGGCTACATCTATAAGTTGGTAGATAGTCTTGAACAGTGTACAATCTCTTGGCAAGAGGGATGGATTGCATAATATCTGAAGTCCTGAGTGAAGAATGAGAAGGAAAATTGACCTTAACCATTAGTTTCATCTGCATATTACATCTTGTACTCATGTCAAAGCATCTGCCAGAGACATGCCAATCAGTCCACCTGCTTCTGTATGCTGGAGCAGGAGAAGAATTTGCTGTTACTGTAAATAAATTTGTTTGGCACATGAAAAGAACAAACTGCCATATGAAACAATGCAGCTAAACCATAAATTTTAAGAACAGATTGTTGTATAGTCAGTGACTGTTTCTGTAATAGCAGTGAAACACAGTGTTAGCAGACAAAACTTATGGACACACTTCCTCTTGGTTTTTTCTGTGATTTGTTGTCATAAATGTAATGTAATCGAGCATAACTATAGAGCCCCTTGCCGATATCGACTCAGAGGCCTAAATGATGTTAAATGTCGTTATGAACGAATGAAATACATCAGTTAGCAAAAACCATGCACAGTAAGCTGAAAAGAGTCATCAGTGGTGGGCCCTTGCACAAGCGTGGAACCAAGTTCCCATCGACAGCTGACAGATGGCATGGATGGCATGGATTCAGCTCAGAGTCTTTGGGCCAAGTTGTGTCAATAGGGTAGAGGACCAATGTCAACAGGCTCACAGACGTGTCCTCATCAATACTGTATATCCAGCATATTCTCGGTCCATCTTTGTTCTTTTTCCTTCAAATCTCGCATGTAGTGCATTGTGCAGGATATTGTGGCAGAAGTGCCGTTAAGGATGGAAGTCTTCCAATCAGCTCCTGTTGAATCAATGAACACATCCCATACATCTGGCTAAGTACACACCAAGATCACTCAAAGATTGCCAAAGAATTTATAAAGTCGCAATGTCCTGACTTGAATCAGCGATCGTTGTCCTTGACTCGAGAGTGCTCTTGTAGGAAGTATTATCCATGGCTTGTTCACTACTTTAAACATAGATTTGGCCTTTCTGGTCTAGCTCTCAACTGTGCCCTCACACTCAATACATTCACTATGATTCCAACTGTTTGAACTGTGGGGGTTTGCATAAATCAAGATGGCTTGGTCTGCCTCTGCTTATCCTATTTGCCACTCCCACTTGACTCACTTGTGAATGCAAGTTCTCTATATTACTGTTTGCATGCCAATGAAAAACAACGAATTCCTACATTTGATAGCTCCTTGTTTAGTTCAGCTCTCCAATGACTTGCTTCTGTTTTTGATAATGTTCAGTCTTATATGGCCTGTAACAAATTTCTTCTAAATCACACACACACAAATTTGAATGACTGATATCTGTTTATTTGTGCTGATAGTGTTAATTCTTCTGACTGTATATGTAATTTGGGTGCAATGCTTAACTCTACCATAATTATCTGCTCTGTCATCTTAAAAGTACATCACAGATTAGGATATTTGTAGAATTAGAATTTTGCATAACTCAACTGTCAAACACTTTAATGATGATCTGCATGGGTTAACCCGCTGATTTTAGTACACTCTCGTCGTTAAGTGTCGAGTCTCACAAGAACTTACTGCTCTGCTTTACAATCATTAGACTGGCTGCTCCCCAAGCAGAGAATTAGTTTTAAGTGTCTGTTATAGTTAACAAAACATTGCAGTAAAATCAGGCAACCTATCTCTGCTCTTTGCTCTCCCTCTGTGTCAGCAGGTATTGCCCCCATGGATGCTGTACTAACATACTTTAGAGTTTTATGTTCCAGTCTCAATGATCATTGTGCTCAGTTGGTCACGAAGACATGCTGGTGCCAAGCTTCTGCACATCAACACAATTAGATGTATAACTTAATGGGTGAAGTCGAATTCAACTGTCGGCAGCCATGCCAGGCTGCCGACAGTTGAATTCGACTTCTGTAATAACTAGTCATCATTCACTCATTCTATTTCTGTAATCATCCTGCGTTGTCGACAGTTGGAAAGTAAATGGAAATTAAAAAACAAAAACAACACGACATTATAGTGTAAGTCTTATGCTGTTCACCCTTCATACAGGTAAATAAAGAAGCTATAGAATTGTAAAAATCTGGTGACATGCACATAGGAGATACATAAGACATTGTCACAGTGCAAACAAAGGTAGCAAATGACTGCTTCAACCACTAACGTGGCACCATACAAGTTTCTAAACACCACTCAATAACAGATGATATAAAGTACAATGTCTTGATAAATACATATAGTGCTACTCAGAGCTGTATTGTTATGAGACATCCAAAGACAGGATATTGATGACTTAGTAATAGCATCACTTTTCTGCCTTGGAAACTTCATAGTCTAGGTCTCAGCCTCAATCCTGAGGTTTTATGACTTGGATTATAATCATCAGAAGCTGCTAGCAAGCAACACTCTTGTTCTGTCTTGCAAAATGATCTGGTATGTGTTGCATATCTTTGTTCTGGTACTACAAAACTGGCTGGTCCAGTGCAAACTTATCATCTGAAAGCTGGAAAGCAATAACTCAGAATTTAGGAAAAATCATTATTTTGATATGTGTGCAATTCTTCCCTGTCACATATGCTTCTCTATCCTATTACTTAAAATGCTGGGGTCTAAGGTGAGAAGAGAGGTCTATGCCTTACAGTCACAAAGTGTCGTTAAAGACAGGAAACTTGTTATCTTCCCTGTTATATAATAATAATACAATTGTTGAGGCTCATTTATTTACTGTCTCTTGAAATTGACACAAAATGGCAAGTTTAAAAAAAATTCATTTGAAATGTTTGTAATCATCAAAAGTGCATAAATGTATCATAAACAGACATCCACTCCTACAACACGAGAAATCTAACCACATGCAGAAGTGAATTTGCTCTTACTAACTCACGTAGATTTTCGATTAGATGTGCCAGACCAGAAGAATTGAATAAAATACCTCAACGACTTCGAAATATCCCAAACTTAGAGTTTTTCAAGCATCACTTAAGCACATGAATTATCAACCAGGAAGTTTAATTGGATTCTACATTGCTTATTATGTTTAAATATGTTTATTATGATTGCTTCTGTTTAACTCTGTCATTATAGTTAAGTTTCATTGTCAATCCGGTTCTACGTCTTTTGATCCCCGTCAGTTGATCCCCGTCAATTGGTCCCCTGCCTATTGAACTCAGCCAAATTGATACAACATTCATGTTCCACTTGCGACCTTCTCCATTTATTAAAAGAACGACGTAACAGAGCATGAAATTTTAAAATGATAATAAATTACAAAAGCGTAATTGAGAGTCATAACTATGATTAATTTATGAGCATAAAGTCCTATGCATAAATGTCTATGCATGGGATAAATGAGCCATTGCTCGGAGAAATAACAGAATCTCCGATCGGCCGTAAGCGTTTACAGCGCGGTTGACACGAGCCTCACGCAAGCGATATTGTTTCGTTGCCTGATGTTCCAACAACTCCATGTAGAAATACATGCACATAGTCCGTCCCGGACGAGTGACGCGAAACCTGGACGATTGACACGAAGCCTGGACGAGTGACATGAACCCTGGGCATTGCTTTGTTATTATCAAAATCTGTTGTTTAATAATGGTCCCAGCTACAAGTCTGCGATGCACAGCCTAGAGATTCATTTAGGACAAATAGGCAGAGGGTCAATTGACATGGGGATCAATTGACATGGGGATCAATTGACGCGATACCGTCAATCCTTAGCCATCTAGAATTTCTTCCTTGTGTACTTATATATAGGTGGTCCGTTCTGGGTCTCCTCTTGTTTCCACCGAAATGTTAATTGCAGAATGTCAATTGATGTATCTTGTTGGTCTGGAGCAATAAAAATGATGGTTATGGTTAAGTACCAATTTTTACATTGACACAATTTGCAGGTATAAAACGTTGTCTGTTGTTGGACATTGATTAGAAAAGCTTCTGACACAGATTACAAAAGCAAATGAGACACAACATAAATTTTTATTTTCTGCTTCCTTGACAATGCAAGCAAATTGTAATTGAGCAGCGATTTGTCTTATTTCTGTGCATAACAAGAGTGACCTTACTCGGACACAATTCAATTCAATTTATTGCTTCCACTAATAAAAAAAACACAATTTCTTCATTATGTAAGTGCAAGTGAAAATTAGTCTCAGTAGCAATATACAGGAGGTCCGAAAGTTAGATAAAAAAAAGAACTATTATTAGAAAACAATAGGAACACAGTAGGGAAGGAATCCCACTTTATGGGTCCAGTGAGTTAAGTTACAATGAACAGCTGCAAAACAAAATAATTACACTTTTGTAGTGCATAACACAAATTAAGGACTAACACAAGTGCACAATACAAACTAAGGACCAACACACTGAATAACATTTTAAACTAGCAATCCCTCTTAACTAGCAATCAGTGAGTGAAGGTTTCAATCACCAGATGCAAACCATAAAATATCACACTTTCAATTACATAACACAGAGTAAGGACTAGCACAAACATTAAATAACATAGCAATCACATTTGTAAGGACACGTTCCGGGTTCCCGTGTCAATCTGTGGAACGAGAAAAACCCGGGGAACTGCTCAGATTGTTCCATATTTTTGGACCCTGGTAAATAATTGAAAATTTATGGACCTCCGTGCAAACGGATTGGTTTATAAACTGCTTTTTTCCAAGTTTCAAATGTATGGGAAGTTCAGGGGAAGAGATCTCAAAAGCCAGTGAAAGAAGATTTTGAGCATACTTGTACATAAATCACAAATCTGCAAATAACAAATTTGGGTTATGTTCCATAGCTTTAAATTAGCAAATTGAGGTGCCGCATGTGTCAAGAATGGAGATTTAGTAACAGTACATACTACATAGCGCCTTTCTCTGTAGCATCATTAACGTTTTAAGATGTGTTGTATATCGTACATTGAATATCGCACACCTTATGTGAAACAAAAGTTCTGACAACATCATATCTAGCCTTGAAAATTCTATGAAGAACACCAACATTTTTTTGAAAAGCAATAAATTAATTTTTTTATTTTCCAAAATTTTGATACCGCCCTTCTTCCAACATCTTTTGCTCAGAAGTGCATACACACGCCTCGATGGCGCAATTGCAGCTGTACTGCAGAGCAAGGTGCGCGAAGGACTTGCTCAAGGTCCCTACACAGTGACTGACGCCCCGCCGGACGAGGCTCGAACCCGCACGCTCAGCACACACTGAACGTTACGGGCTGACCGCTCTAACCGATCGGCCACTGTGCCACAACTCTCTCAAATTATGGTTTGAGAGAGTTGGCTTCTTTCTAGACAGTTGGCACACATTCAAATTGTTGTGTTTAATGCAGGCTTAGGAAGAAGATTTGTCAACTTATCATCTGGCAATTAATAGTTTCCTAGTAAGATTCTGTAATTTGAATCATTTGACATCAGTAATTTTCAGTATGCCTATATTTTACCATTTTAGTGGTATTATGTGTGTGTCCATCTGTACATTTGAATCTACTTGTATATTAAAGTAGTGTCAACTAGGAACCTTTGAGAGTTCTGGTACAACTTACAGTGATGTAAACTTCATAAGAAGATCCCTTTATACTAGGGATGAACCAAAACTCGGCTCAGGACTTGGCTCGGCCCAAATTACTCAGTCTGAGTTCAAATAAAAATCAGTCTCTCGATTCACAGTTTTGAAAACAAAAATTGGATATTTTAATTTACAAAATGACAATTGGCCTAACTAAAATGCAAATACTGCTACTATTAGTACATACTAGTTGCTACTTCCTAGAGCAAACTAAGGCAAAACTAAAACAATCATAAAAGCTGTGCAAACTGCCAAAAAAATTAAGTGAATGCAATTTTATTTTAAAATTCAAAACTCGGACTAGGACTCGGCAAAATTCAACTCGCAATACTTGGTACTGCACCATATTCAAACTCAGTTCATCCCTACTCTATGCACACTTCCACCAAGCAATATGGAGCTTTCTCTGTTGCAGGCCTGAACAGCCTTCCATTGGAGCTACTTTGCTACCAAGGAAAATTCCTTAGTCTTTCACTTATCTACAGAAACCATTCACTTCTGCTGTGACTGGGCTACATAAGCCTCTGAGTAGGTATCTTGAAGGAGCACTGCATTAAGTTTATATTGCTTGATAGATAACATTGCTTTAAATTGCTTTAAGGCCATTGAAGCACAACACACAACAGAAACAGTCCAGCTACAGATAAAGAGTGCTCAGTCATTTAGATTCTACTAGCTGGGGAACCCGATGTTGCAAGGGTGGAGACAGGTTTTTGGCTGTGAAGAGCAGGAAGACAGTGGCCGCGGGGTTCACCAACCCCTCTACTGGGTGTCCCAGGTGTTCCCCGAGTGAACGGCGAAGGTTTCAAGTGAATAGCTGCAAAAGTGTGGAAATGCATAAACGGAATTGTGTATAGACAATGATGTGTACAAAGTATATAAACATTTGAGCGACTGTGCAAACGATTGCCAGCTATACACCTGCTACCTGTACGATATCTCCCAAACCATCCATTCGTAACAGAAGAAGAGGTGGGGCAGACATATCTACATGCACATGTACAGCAGGTTGACACGCTCCTGACAACTGAAAATGAAACTTTCCTTCGGGGGTCCTGAGACAGGGTTTTGGCCCTGCGTCCGCGGGGTTCACGAACTCCTCGACTGCTCTCCAGGTGTTTCCCGAGCCAATGGTGAAGGTTTCGAGTGAATAGCTCTAAAACAGTGCAAATGTATCGCCGGACAGAGAGACACACAGACAGAATTTTCTCTTTATTTATATATATATTGTTTCTTTTGTGACCAAACAGCTCGTTGATTTTTCTGAACAACTTCTGGTATTGTTAAGGAAGCTTATTAGATTTGAGATTAATCTCCTCAAAACATGACATTTGATACATGATCAACTAATATGACATCATAAATATAATCTGCTGATGTCAGCATTAATAAGGTGTATCATTTAGTTGAAGTCGTTTATAATTTCATAGGTTAAGTGGATCTCAATGAACCTTTGCCAACAATATTCCCACAGGCCTGCCCTGTATACAAATCATTGGCTGTTCTAGCAATAGTACGATATTGGGTGCTGGGGAAAACCTGAGAGGACCAGCCCCTTGGCTACTTTTATATGCTAAGAAGGGACTGACCAGATAGACAATTTCCACCGGGTACCAAATTCGAGTATTTGAATGTACTATTTGCTGGATCTGGGTACGAATCAAGTAGTAGTGGGTAGCTGCTATAGCGGCCACTCTGGCAAGTACCATTGTCTTGTCAATCGTCACCCCTGGCAGATCACCGATTTACTGCAAATCATCAGCCTAAGTTTATCTGAGGAATACTCCTATTCTCTATTCGGAAAACGCATAAAATGTGTGAAACAAGAATTGTATAGTAGCTTATAGTGAAAAGGACATTTAGGAGTCTTCAAGAGACAGTTCTCCCCGTTTGGGTGGCAGACTTAAAATCCGAGGTGCCAGATCTCAGATCTGGTGATATCCGGCTGAATTTAATCACTGCCTCGAGATTCATCCATACATACTGCACCGATATTCAAAGCAGAGAAGAGCGGAGGAAGACAAGAGGAAGACCAAGCTGGATAGGAAAATGACAGCTGGATATGGACAGCTTAAACAAGAGGCCCAACCAGATGAATAGTGTTGTCGAATACTTGAATCTGCCTAAGAGGCAGCAAATCAGAAAAGAGAACTATAAAACTGACTCAATTTAGTTTAACAAAGCAACAGAAACTTTTAACTCATTTTCCTTGCCTCAACATCTGCTATGCAGCCATCTCTGCAGGCATTCAATCGCAGCTCAAGACCTGTCTTTTTAAAATATCATATGACTGAAATTGAAGCAACTACAGTAGTACCAGTACCATTTTCTTCAGTACATATGCTGAAGCATATGATCCTAACAACATAACATAATTATACAAAACCACCATTTTCGAGAAATAAACTACAAACCATAGACTAAGCAATGATTTATGAAAGCGTTTACTCAAGAACACAATATTTACTTACTTCTCTGTGCCAGTCAGCCAGCCGTATCTGAAACAGAGAGCAAAAGAATATCAGTTTCTTTAAATAAACAATTTACAGTGCCACTTACGGCTACACCTTACCATAAGTGCATTCCACTGCCATTGTATGTATGCACCCAAGTATAGTAAATAAGTATGCAGGTCAGCATATATTCATGTGAAAATTTTTTTTAGTTCAAATGAAGTGTTGTTTATGATAATGATTCAGCCCTCGTGAACAAGCATGCCAACTGTCTTTTCAGAGGTGCAAGAGAAGAGCACAAGTTATCCTATCTTTAGATTACTGAGATTGCAATTTCACTTCAGCTGCTGGATAAGATTAAATGCCAGATCTTTTGAGACAAAGAAGTTTTTAACAAAGGCACGTCAACTTTACCCTTAACATTGAAAAAGCTGGTTTACTTACTCCGAAACTTCCAGGCAAAGAATGTAAAACACTGGAATTTCCAGCAATGAAAACCATTTTCCAGCAACCAGACTAGGCATAAACACAGAAAAGTACTGATTTTGCTTGCCTTGTAGCAACTTCCTTGAGAAGTAAATTACAGTTACAAGCATCATGTTTTTATAATCTGTCATATCATTTGAAGGCACACTGCAGAGTTGAGTATCATCAGCATAGCGATGTTCTGGGGTCTGTTTATAAGCACATCACAGAAGAGTGACATAAGTACCATATCAAAAGAATGACAACATAGGAAATGAAGTCAAAATTCAAAAGAGCAAACAAATTTACATGTGCTTATTCAAATACAATAACTCAAGGCTTCAAGCCTAAATACTGCATCAAGGCTGAGTGTAATAAATGTACTTAGTGTCATTCAATGTCTGATTCTTCTATCAATCTATGACATGAGGTTAAAGGCATATTGTGTATGGTAAGCGGACTATTGATCATAGGACTATTAATCATAGGACTGCAGGTCATAAGTTATTTGGTAACATGGACCATTTACAAGTTACAGGCAGGTTCAGTCAATATATTTCGCATGACAAATCAACTCCACCAAAGTACCCCTTAGTAGTGAGCATCACGGGCTACAGGCACTGTTTCAGGGCAGCCATCCGACGATGTGGACATTCATCAGAGGTCTAGAGAGCGATTGTGCTCAAAAAGGATGTGTGCATAACAGATGTTGTTCAACCCTCTATTATCAAAGTCTTTGAGAAAGGGTTGCTTACGCTGTTCCAACATGCGGACAAACCCACTTGATCTACCTTCAAGTCATAGAACATTTGTCACATGCTTAGCTTGTACACTGATTTGGTTTGAAATGAGACATTGTATGTTAATTCTTAATTTCAACTTTGATAATGTAACTTACTATCTTATAACTTTTATGCGAAGATCTTATGTTTTTTATTGTTTCACTGACTGATTCTGCATCCATTACTAAAAACTGTTCAAAACCATTCATTAAAAACTTCTTTTAACGGACTATAAATTATCATGGATTCTCTGTTGTGGACCCTGCCGCCAGTGTTGGGCACGAGACCAAAACCTCAAGACCATGACCGAGAGGTCCAAGACCAAGACCGGGTGGTCCAAGACCAGGTGGTCCAAGACCGGGTGGTCCGAGATCAAGACCAAGACCGAGGGTCCGAGACCAAGACTCCTTTTTCATAAACAATTCAATTTATTTTGAAGCTAAAATGGAATAACACACTTAAAAGATTAATTTTATTGCTGAAGAATGCTAATCTTAATAATGGCCCAGAAAACAGTTTTACTGGCCAGTCTGAACTTTGCCGATTCAGCCCTTGGCTTTGGCCTGAGGATATCACACTATGAATTACTTACAGTGTATAATAGGTTCTAAATATCTGAACAAGTAGATTAACATTCCGTTTGAATGGTGCAGGCCTACTTGTACTCGGAATTGTTGGTTAACAGTGTCTACACGTCATTAGATTGTTCCAAACTTTGTGAAAGCAAATTTTGAAATGGCTGGTTCCGTTGCAAATGCATCTTTTTGTCCATAGAAACAGGTAGGCCTATATATAGATGGTCAGTGCATCATAAATCGATTACAAGCGCGTAGGGCCTAAACATCCGGTGTCTCTAATAATCGAAAATAACCGACAAATATGAAAGAAATTGCTCTGATACGGCAAATGACCAAGAACGATAACCTAAGACGGAGACCAATCCCAAGACCGTACCTTTAAGACCAAGACCAACGCAGTCGAGACCAAGACCAACGCAGTCGAGACCAAGACCAAGACCGACAGTCCGAGACCAAGACCAAAACCGATGCATTCGAGACCAAGACCAAAGCTTTCCGGTATCGAGACCGTCTTGAGACCAAGACCGCGGCCTCGAGACCACATCCCTGCCTGCCACTTGGAATGGGCTTCCTCTGGACATCCCGCCTTTATGTAGAAACTCATCTTCTTTCAACTCTTCACTTATAACTGTCCTCTTTGGCCGTGAATGGACTGGGAGTGCATCTGAGTAGATTTGTTGAAGAGGTACCATCTCAAAGTCCGTTGATAGATTGATAATAAGTGAAAATCATCACCATATAACACTGCTGTTCAACTCCAAGTTTGGGCATTGTGTTAGATCTAAATCTGTCACTTGGTGTTTATGATAACTCTTCAAAATCATCTCTCCTTTCATATGGACATCTGGATCAGATGACATACATGGTAGCTAAAACAGAGGGATTATCTGATCAGGCTACATAGGAAGATGGAAGAACAGAGTTCCAGTCATGATACCCATAAGATAAATTGCCAAATGTCCTTTTCTGTTCAGATTAGCTTAGCTAATACCCTGATCCCCAGCCATCTGCAACTTGTAGAGTCTAAATACTCTGTGCATTTGATCAGACTCAGTCTGGAATCTGCTGAGATCTTGATTAATAATAACAACAACGAAGTGATGCCTAAGTACCATTGCCTTGGCATCATATAATATCTTAGATCCTAAACTTCTTAAATTATTGTGATATGATCACTGAACAAAATAAATAATTACCCTATTTTTGTGTATTTCCTACCACTTGGCGATAATGGACACGCTCGAACAGCCTTAAACATGGCAATAAATCCAGACGATATTATAGGCAACAGCATGCACAGAAGAATGTGTGCTCAGACTCTGTAAAAAGCACAAAAACTCGGTAGACACATACATGTCTGTTTTTTTAAACTTATATGTAATCTGTATTCACCATTCAGATAGAACATTGACATTGTATACATACTGGGTGGGCCAGCATAAATGGTTCAACTTTATAGCAAAATAACTCCTTCAATGTTTGGAAGTTAGTTATACTTAATGCATCAAATCAAAGATATTTCACTCGAGTATTAGCTTAGAAAAAGTCGAACTGGCACTAAGTTTAAGAAATGCTTGGAACAGCCCTTGCTGCCCCATTATTTTCTCATTAGTGATGCAAAATGGCGCCGTTGACAGACGATGATCGAGTTTTGATCAGAATTTTGAGAACTGATAAGGAATTTAATTCGTTTCACATGATTAAAGAGTTTCCACACAAAGGCTGGAAGTAAACTACCTTAAATCATATGATAAGAAAAATTGATGACACACGGGCTTCAAGTTATAAACAACACAAATCAGTGCGCTAACATTGCTCGTGTGTCCGAGTTAATTTGCAGGCAAGATGATGACCCTGGTACAACCAACTATCTCCAAGTTAATTATTACTATTGCTGTGTAGTACAACATGACTGACAAGGGTTTCATTATTTGGATTTACTGTTAACAATGTCATGACTTTTTCATTAGCTAGTCACTTAAAAAACCAATAATTTTTTATGTCACGATTTGTGCCATGAAGGTTAAAGATGCAATAACTAATGTTTTTGAATCTTACTACTAGAGCGAAATACCTTTAATTTGATGCATTAATTATAAGTAACTTCCAAATATTGATGGAGTTATTAGCCTGCAAAGTGGGACCATTTGTGCTGGTCCACCCTGTATAAATCCTTAGATTTACCTCTTAGACATATTCATTTACTGTGCCATAATGCATTTTGTCTCTCTGTTGTGACCAATGATACAGGAGCCTAACTAAACAGCAACTTAAGCATATAAAAATCAATCAATCAATCAATGTCAATTCGATATAGCGCCCATTCAAGGCATCTACTCACAGGCGCTCCTGGTCTGACTACGGCTTAAAAAACCGGATTTCAATAAACAGTAAAATGCATGCGATGAATTTCTCGGCAAGAGACGTAGCTCTCGGGCGGCCCATTCCGGATGGCCGGGCCAACCGCCGAAAAAGCCCGATGTTGCATCGTTGTGGTACAAGCGAAAGGGACAACCAGGTTCCCATCGGCAGCAGAACGGAGTTGGCGTCGGTCACCACATATCCATAATCACATTATATTTAGTTACACAATGTGGAAATATGAGATACAGGCCATTTGAAAACCTTGAAGGGCACTATATAAATATTTGAAAGAAATGTCAAAATTTAGGAAATTTCAAGACATACTTCTCCATGAAAACAGAGCTGATAATGCTCAAGCTGAAGACTCTCAGTGTTTCATATTTCCAAGACTGTGAATCAGAACAGTAAAATTAAGTTAGAATATACTTTCTTAGAATACCAGCAAAAACACATTAGCTCACCAAAAGTTATAAATAACAGCAGCAATTTAACTCTTTGGAGGCCGACAGTTTTTTTATATCTTTGTGCTGTAGGCTGAATTTTTTTGGGAAAATACATTGGTCATATATATAAATATATATATATATATAAATATATATATATATAAATATATATATATAGCACAAAGATATAACAAAATTATATCTATCTATATATATATATATATATAATGAAAGTGCTGGAAATTCATCCTCCAGCCCTTCGTTGGATGATGTCAATTGCTAAGAGGTCCCAGTTCAAATTTTAGGTTAATAGGATAATAATTAGGCTGGCCCAACTCAACAGAAATTGTGATATATTGTAACAATACAAACATTGTGTTAGAAGAACATTAGTTGCCAATATTCTGTGAGAAACTCACAATATTTGTAATACGCACACATTGAACATAATCACATAGTAATATACTGTAGAGAAGAGCGATAGACAATGCAATTACACAGCTTTCCCTGGTATTACTCACACTCAAATAAGGTTACACAGTACACACAGTACTGTGACACTCAAACAGTTTATCCTTCTAGCATGTAATCTGCATTAATTGCTATAAAGGACTAATGCAATGTCTAATAATTGTCAGCAACTACGGATTGTTTTGTAGCTCCAGCTTTATTGCTTCCTGTGCTCCTCAATGACCTGCAATAGGTACTGCTTCTGTTTTTCACTGTGGGTTAATGAACTTTTGAACTCTTGTATAAGCCCAACACCTCGCTCCACAAGGTCATTCACTACTTTCACGGATTTAACAACTTATTGACTGTTAGTGTACTCCTCCTGAATGCTCCATTCAGTTGGATCACTTTGCAGAAAATCTTCAGACATACTTAGGATCTTAAAAAACTTCACTGTCAAAGTTGTGACAAAATCATGCAGTTGGATTGCTGGATCATGAAATGGTCTAATCCGTTTTGAAGGAACATTTTACCCTTATCTTTCTGTGAGAGCAATCACCATTAATTTTTTCTCTTCCAGTGAAACTTCATCATCAAAGAGGTGTTGTCTACACTGTCTCTTAGACTGCTTTTACTAACATTATGGTCAAACAACACCTTCAAAACTTCCTCACAAGATGGAAGTTTGGAAGTCTTGAAATGTTCATCTGTACCTCCAATCAGCCAGATGGAACTTGCAGCCAGTGTTACTTTGAGTTTCTTTGCCATAGCTCTGTCAAATAAACTTTTTATTTAGTGGAGCTATAGTGGCATTAGTGTAATTTAAAAAAATATTACAAAGATTACTACAAAATACATACAAGAAAGTTGTTACCACCTGTGTTCTTCGTGTAACAATTTTTTACGTAGAAAATGGGTTTTACAAGAATTTCAGTTGGAATGGACCAGTCCCAAATATTATTCTATTTTCAAAAAACATTGCATACAGACTCTCTATATGAGGCATCACCAAATGGCACCCTGGAGAAAGATTAAATACTAAGTTGAAAATTTACCATTATAGATGGGAACACCCTAATATATATATATATATATGTATTATTTTGTATGCATAATATGTACATGTCGATATATGTATATTTGGAAAAGTACTTAAGCCTGCACATATTTATATGCATATACATGCATACTATATGCAATGCATGCATATATATATATGTATATATATACATATAACTATAAATATATATATATATATATATATACATATACAACCTGAATACTTACAAAAGAAACTATTAAAAATGCTTGTCTATTGGTCCAATCCTCTCAGCCGAGCATTTATCGATTGTTCAACATCTCAATCACGTAGGTTGTCCTCTATGAGTTATAATTCACAATCATATGATATCCTTCAAAGCAGTCAATTGCATGATGGTGCCTTATCCTGGCTGCAACTAGAAAGTCATGAGAGCTGGATCCTATGCCCACGTTCCTGGTCCAGGAGTTCGTTGACGTCCTCCTGCCATTCTTTACTCTGCTCTGCAACCGATCGATCCAGGAAGCCAATCTACCTACTTCCCAAAAGCGGTCCATCCTCCTGCCAGCTTTGAAGCAGGACAGTCTTGACGAGCGCGATCCTGCAAATTACTGCCCTATTGCAAATGTGACATTCCTATCTAAAATACTGGAACTTATCATTGTTAATCAATTAATTGTTCTCTTGGATGTGAATGGGTTGCTCCCTCCTCTGCAGTCAGGTTTTCGGAGGAACCATTCCCCTGAAACGCTCTTGATCAGCTCCCTACCGGACTTCTATGGTGCACTGTATTCAGATAACACTTTTGACATTATTTGATGTTAGCTCTGCATTTGACTCTGTGGACCATTCCATCTTTTCACAGTGCCTCTCTGTTTCCTTTGGCCTCTTTAGCAAACCATTGCAATGGCTTTGTTCTTTCCTTGCAGATCACACTAACTGCGTCATTGTTGGATCTTCTAAGTCCCACTGGGTCCCAGCTAAGGCTGTCAACAGGTGCCCGGGTACCCGCCCAAGGGCAACTGCCCGGGCAATGAAATTGGTTCTCGGGTGCCCGACATTTCGTAAAATGTTCAATTTTACCTAAACATATACCAGAAATGTTCCGATGACCATATTAGACATTTTATAGTTATAAATTATAACTATAATATTTTAAATGAAAAGTCTAAAGTGACAAACCTACAAGGCTACAACATAGACTACGCTATAGAATACTAGAGTATGCGGCATGAAGTTCAATGAATTTAGTTATAATTTATTTGGCAATAATATAGAAACTGTATTTTTTACTAGTTACCAAGCAACCCCTACATTTCCTAACAAAATGTAAATTGAATAGATTTGTGTTTTTGAAAACAGTCATGTCTCTTTTATAGAGTTCTGTTTTGAAATACATTGTTAATTAATAACATATTAGAATTTTTCCGTAGCACACTTGCAAAGTCTTAGGGCACACTAGTGTGCCGCAGCACTAAGGTTGGGAATCACTGACTCAGACAGCAGGGTGGAGATGATTTAAATCAATTGCATTGCTTATAAAAACTGTTCAACTTCTGTGTCCTGGATACACCCCTCCAAGCAGATTTGACTTAGCTGAAAACCTGCTCAATTCAGTTTATGCAAAGTGTCTCAAGACAGGTGAGGAGATTCTTCGGAATTCAACTGTCTGTATGAGTCTTGATGGCTGGAGCAATGGACACAACGAACCAGTTGTGTGTACTACAGTTGCTACTGTTGATTCAGACATATATCTGGTCGATGCAATTGACACATCAGGAAAACCACATACTTTGGAGTATGGAGTATCTTATTGAAGTTGTTGTAAATGCCATTCAGAAGTACGAGCAGTTGTCATGTGTGCAGCTTTGTAACTGATAATGCAGCAAATGTTGCTAAGATGAGAGAAATTTAGAACAACGGGAAGATCATGATTTAATAACGTATGGCTGTTCTGCGCACCTGCTTAATCTAGTGGCAAAAAACTTAGCAATAGTGAACATCAAAGAACAAGTTGTGCAGATGGTAAAATATTTTTGCAATAATCATTTTGCAGTAGCAGCATACAAGTCAGCAGGTGGATAACATCTAATAATGCTTCATGATGTGCGCTGGAACACAATGGCTGACTGTCTCGTGGCATACGTCACTCAGTGGCCCAAACTGATGGTAATATGCGAGCAAAATAGGAATGCCATTGATAAAGATGTTGCAAACATCAGGACTAACATTGGCATTCAGAGGAGTGCTGAAGCCGATAGCAGTGGGGTTTTATTCTGTCCAGAAGGACAGCTGCACAATTGCAGACGCAGTTGAAATTTGGAAGACTCTTAAAGCAGATCAGGCACTAGTAAATCGAGATGCGAAGAAAAAACTTCAGAAGCGATATGACCAGGCTTTATCCCCTTCTCATTTCTTGGCTAACATTGTTCATCCAAAATACAAAGGAAAGAATTTAACTGATGATGAATTTGGAACTGGAATGGATTTGGTTGTAAAATAACATGCAACCGTGGTTCCGGATTTGGTCAACTACAAAGCAGAAGCATCACCATTTCAATCGTTCATGTTTCAGCAATATGTCTTGGAAAATGTGAAGCCATTGGACTGGTGGAAATCTCAAGCAAACCGCTTGAACCAAGAGACTTTTAGTTATCCATCAGCTGCTGACTGCCACTGTCTCATCTGCTGGTGTTGAGAGAGTCTTCTCATTCGGCCTCGTACATTAAAAACTCTGCAATCGACTAGGAACTGAAAAAGCTGGAAAGTTGGTGTTTCTTTTCAAACTTAGGAACAAGAAACCATTAGCATGAGAAGTTGAACACTTATATTGTGACTGAAATATTATACAACTTACAGGCCCATCTAATTTTACAGTTAATCAAAACAGTAAATTAGCAACTCGCATAACTGCGTCATTGAACTTATCAGACAGCTTGACGTTTGTGCTAGTTGCATAAACTTGCCATTAAACTTAATAGTAGCAAGTCAATTTGTATTTTTTTAGCTGCAAAACTGTATGGAAAACTGTTACTTATTATCAGTTACAATAATGCTGTATATACAAACTAAGATCTGATTTAAATAGAAAATTCAATTTAAATTTTAAAAAATCTGATTTAAATATAAAAAAATCTGATTTAAATAAAAAAATTCCGATTTTTATCCACCCTGTCAGACAGTGACTCTTGTCTTGCTTGTAAATTATGTATCCATTGGTCAGAGCAACTTCAGGCACTTGGTGATATACACTTACAGCATGGTACCACTTGATGCACTTATGGCTAAATGCATATAACCCTAACATTTGATCCAAGTGGTCAATGCCATCCAAGGCCACTATATCAACCAGACCCACATAGACCAATATAGGCTACAAGCCTCACACCTGTGGCGGCTATTATGTGTCCATGGGCCGAGAAGTAGGTTCTTCATCCTCTTCTCTCTCCTCCATCAAGCTTCATGCAGAAGATGAGGCCTCAGCTATACGTTTCCAGGTATTTCTGTTCCCGGCCATGTCTGTCATTTGAGTACGTATTCATGCTGAGGTTTCTTGGTCCTATGCCAGGTGGTGACCACTAATCTCCTGGTGGGATAAGGAGGTTGGTGGGCTTGTCATATAGGGCTCTCATGTCCTCAGGTGTCCTTCCAGCATCTACTTCCTGCGTTAGCCAGCCATTTTCAGAGTTCTCGGTCAGCTTGACAACCTCGTGTATTGCGCTTGGCAGTCCTTCATTCTCCACTTAGGCCCGGTGCAAGACCTTTGGCAGCCTTAAGCAAAGCTACATTTTGGCGAACCGCTGACCCATAATATTATACCAGTGATCAAAATGAAGTATTCAGCTCTTTTTTATTTCTTTTCCTGTTATAAACTAAAGTATTGATATAATACACAAGCATTAAGATAATATATGAATTAACTACCATCATCATGCAACAAAAGAAATACTAAGTATTTTGATGATTTATTTATAAAGTTGTTAGGTTTAGTTATTATAATAATTTCATTTATTTATTTTAAAATAAAATTCACTTAACTCTAGAGGTTACAATTGAATCAAAAAGTATGTTAAATTGCATTGTCCTATACTTAGAAGTACCTAAAACTTTAAACTATGTATAGTAGCCAACGTTGTTTCATTTATACATCCCCCCCCCCCCCCCAAAAGAAAAATTCTTCTGTTTATTTTGCAAAATTGGCAGCCCCTAGAACTCGGCGGCCCTAGGCGACTGTCTAGTTTCCTTAAAAGATGAATCAGGCCAGCCACCCCTGATGTCATAGCCCTACCAACAAAGCCCTACATGGCTGTATATGCTCCCCCACCACACATGGATAACCACAGTTGGGTGGGGGTCAAACCAATGTAAATCACCTGTCCTATAGTGCCATCAAGCAAATTACACTATATTATATTATTGGCAACTTCTGTCAACGCTAAGCATTGATTTCAGCCATCTATCCTAGATGTCCTTAGTCTCTAGTGTCAACTTTTGCCCACAAGAGCCTCCAAAGAGTCAACAAAGTCATACAACATATGAATAATAAAAATTCTCCTGGCAAAGATATCAACCCTAGCTATGGTAAGGTTAGGTGGCTTGGATGACATGTTGTATGGGGTGACATTACAAGGGGGAGGTTGTGACAGAGGCTTAATAGGACTGAGCAGAAAACAGCTGTCACTTTCAGAACAGTGGCCTTCCAAAGAAGCAAAGTCAACAACAAGGTGGAACACAGAACAGGTCAATTTTCTTATAATCCGGGAAAATGAGGGCAACATTTTTTATTTTGACAGATGAAGATCATATGGGAGTATTGAAACTGTGCCTTAAACTAGGGCATAACCGAGTAGACAATTTGCACCGAGTACCGAATCCGAGTATTTGGATGAACTATTTGCTGGATCCTGGTACGAACCGAATAGTAGCAGCAAATCTGGTCAGTGAGCAGTGGTGGCGCTGGCCTTGAAAATTTGGTACGCAATAGCGGAAATACGCATGTTCCGCACATGATGTTCATTTAAAACATATTGAAAGATGTAAAAAGAATTGATCTTTTATCTTTCTATTGGTTCGCAATTGCGTATTTTTGCTTCCATGCAGCGTTGCCACTCACTACCAGCTAGTACCGTCCGTAGGCAAAGAGTAGTTATACTACCATGTGCACAGCTACGGAGAACTATCTATAGTTAACGCAGAGTCTATAACAATATTCCTTCATAAAGAGTATTGTCGCACTCAAGGCTATAACAATATATTATTTAATAACTTTATTTGTGAAAAAACTGTAAAACCTTGTTATAAAATTTGAAATATGAAGGTATCAATGACATCTTTGCTCTCCGCTGTTTAACGGAAAGTGGGTGGAGCCAATTCACGCGGGAAAATTACTAATTTGGTCGCCACCTGGGGAATGCAACCAACAGAAATTGAAATGTATAAATTAACATCATTATTCTAAAGAAAATTCAATTGAACGTTAAGTTCTTGTTTAATAAATAACTTAGAAGTAAGTCCATTAGTCCCAAATTTATTTGATGAAAAAATATTATTTTACTAACAAAATTATTTTTTTGAAAAAAGTGATTTTTAGCTAATTGTGGGTGTAATATTTGCCGAGGCGAATACTTCCGAATAGTCCAATATTTGGCAGAGGCGAATGTCCGAGGCGATTTCCGGTTATGCCCTACCTTAAACTTTAATAAGACTTCAAATACAACCATTGTCGCTTGACCACATCAGTTATCTGCAATACCCTAGTCAATAATGTGAACTTATGCAGAAGATCAACAATTTCTATTAGTACTATAACTTACCGAAATAGCAGCTTGATGGGACCTCACCGAAGTACACCACTGCCGAAAATATCAATATGCACCCGAATCTTTGCCACCACCTATAAAATAAAAGTGCATTTTTTTCTCAAAACTATGACAGTCCCAAGCTGAATTTCACAATTATCATAGAAGAGTTAATTTATATTAAAGGTTAGATCTCAGAATCCAAAATAGTGTATCTTCTCCAGCCACTGCATATATGCATTTTCTGGAAACACTAAAGGAATTGTAGCAGTCTGGCAGTTGGTAACAGCTTTAATGGCAGTTTTACTACAGTGGCAGAGAAACATTAGATATTGAGAGGCATACAAATAGCCTGGAAGGAGCTCATCAGTGTAATGACTAGCATGATGACTGTCAGTTGCTCAAATTCCCAGGGCAAAAATTTGGTTTGAGATTTCTATCCCACCTGCTTTCTTAAACAACAGTCAGAACAAGTAACCTGACAGCAAACAGTTGGTGGAAAGATGAGATAGCGAGAGATATAAGAATGACCCCTGCACTCATATGTTGAGGCTAAGAAATGAAGCTGCTAACACTTCCACCCACGACTACCTGAGAGATAGATTAAGGGACTGCGCTTTTCTTCTTCCAGGTGGACATCTGGATTATCCATGACATATGGCAGCTGAAACAGAGTGAGTATCTGGTCAGGCTACACAGGTTGATGGTAGAGCAGAGTTCCAGTCATGCATGACCATATGAAAAGATGCCTTTCAATTATATGAACATTATTAACATTTAATCCAATGATTTTTTTTAGCACTCCAATGCAAAATTGCATTACACGATACTGTTAAAGGAATTGTTGTCTGTTGAGGAAGCACTGGAACTGCTAAGTAACACAGCAGTAGGGATGAACCAAAACTCGGTTCAGAACTCGGCTCAGTCCAATTTTTTGGTTCTCAGCAAAACTCAGACTCAAACAAGCAATGGATCCAAGTATAAATCTTTTCGATTTTCCGTGTTGAAAACGAAAATCGGATTATTTTTAAAATTTAATAAACGACAGTCAATGTAACCTAAAGCACAAAATACTGTTATTTCTATTTACAAAACGACAATCGACCTAACTAAAACAAAAATATGACTACTGTTGGTGCTTACATGTTACTACTTCCTAGTGTTAACTATGGCAAACTAAATAATTCATTAAAGTTGTGCAAACTGCCAAACTAAACATAATAGAATGAGACCTTTTTAAATTCAAAACTCGGACTCGGCCTCGACTCGGCAAAATTCAACTCGTAAAACTCGGACTCAGCTAGAAATTCCAACTCAGTTCATCCCTACACAGCAGTCTTTTGTGTGGCTCTGTATAAATTGCAAGGTAAACCCTCTTGTATCATACTATTCTGTTCAGCAAAAAGACTTATAAATTGTTTACCTTCCACAGCATAGTCTTTCATGAAATGGGGTATGGATACTACCAGGATTCAAAATCCAGCCAGGTAAATTTACCTGAAAATAACGCAGATACATGAACCCTTTAGATCAAACACACAGATTGCAGCACATTTAGGGCTGGAAACGATTAATTTAATTTTCAATAGTTAACTTTTGGAAAATTAACGATTAATTATTAGTTAATATCGATTGAATAACAAAACTTTTATAGTTACATTTGTCAGACAACTTATTGGTACTTCAATTTAAATTCTGTTTTTAAATTTAGTCACAAACAGGAAATAACACAGGCAGTTTTCTTGCTCATATTGAAGCGGGGATCCATTTGTCGCAATGAATGCACTAAACGTTATCAGCATTATCGATATTTCCGTTACCCAATAATTAAAATAAAAATATGTTCATGTAATTGACCTGATATATACTTATATTTGATAGCTAGATTATTATCCGCCGCTGTATTGAAATGTTTACATGTTTCTATTGCTGCTTCCAGACTTCCGGTACATGTTAGTGATGGGTAGAAAAATATAAACGATTAATCGTTAAACCTAAATTTTATCGTTGATTTCTGCAGCCTTAAGTACATTCAATGACTTTCGATTGTAATATAACATTAACTACAGTTAAATTTCCCATGCCAAGTCACCAGAATACCAAAATTATTTCATTCATGCATTCTGGGTATTTATATAGCACCTCTTTAAGAACCTAATCAAGTCCTAATTAGGACTGCATTCTCATAGGAGAGAAGAAAGGCAATCCCTTAAAATAGCTTGAGAGAAATCTGTGGGCATGAAGTGTTAGCGACTTCATTTTCTTAGCCCCTGCATATGAGGGCAGATGGCCAGTCTTCTCACCTTCCCACCGACAGTGCACTTATTATATATGCGTTGGGGGTGCAAGTATTTATATCCATTTATTTAGTAAGAAAAACAATCTCATAAAAATGCAGAAATGCTAACATGAGTATCAATGGACAATAAAGTAGTTTGAATTGCATAACAAACTAGTAAATATTTTTATACAATGATCTGGTGATAGATTGAGAGTAGTCTTTGGCGGGAGAATATAGGTGTGTGGTCATAATTAGTGAATAGGGGATAGAGTGGAGGACTAGAGGTAGGAGTTGGTGAAGGACAAGCTTGGGGTTGTGTAAAATGGAGTTTGGCATCTGCTATATTAGCCGGCCGATTAATTGGGCTGATTATAGAGATATCGGTAGTATCAGATATCGGCAAGATAATCGGTGCCAATATTAAAAATTATTATTTTTTTTTATATTTTATAATTTTTTTTCAGTCTATAAAAGCAAAATGATGACAGCAACATCACTGGGTCTGTGAGGGATGGCATTTCATTCCATTCCCATATCGTGTCGTCGAGCCAATGGCTTCTTCAGACCAGTGAAGAAGCCAGCCGGTTAATCGGTACAGCTCTATTGGAAATGCATTCACATAAATAAACATGAAATGGAGTGCTCTCTCAGTGCTTGAGTAAAGCCAATGTTCTGCACAAGGTATTCAAGTAAAGTTTTACAACTATAAACATGACTTAACATTGTGACTTACACTCCAAAAGAATGGGAAAGCAAAGAAGCACGTATAAGATGACATCATGATTACACAGCAGTAGTATCGACACTTTGAAGCCTTTCCCACAGTCGCAAAAGTCTGAAATTGAAAAACCACAAATTGACACAACAGTAAGCTTTTAAGGGAGATAAAATTTCAAAATTCAGTATTTATCATTTTCATTGTGCCAGAGTATGGTATGACATTGCTCGTACAATTTATTTATAACCATAAAGTCACACTTCTCACATCACAGACTCAAGAACTGAGATAACGTGAACTTGTTATCAACTAGAAAGGTGTGACTGTACTGGCAGAGTTAACGATCAAGGATGACCTGAATGTGCCTTGTCAGCCATCATGCCATACACTAAGTCTCTATGAATCCAACCAACCATTTTCCTGTATGTGTGGTGGGACACACATAATTATTGCAAAGTATTATATTGCTTTATAACATACTCACAAATTAAATGCAAGACAAAAGGCTGTTTTATTTTAACATGATGGATGCCAAAATTCAGGTCCAACAATGTTCAGTCAGAAGGTAGGTTGATGCTGGGAACGTTTGATGGCCAGAATTTCATAGATGTGATTGTTCAATTTCGATCCATTTTGCCACCATCCTTGTTGAGACAATATTTAGTCAATAATCAATCAACATCAATACAGTGCAAGTAACCGAAATTGCTTTATTTTCAGCAAAAGCCAAATGTACATAAATCAACACTCACAGAGAGAAATTCTGCCAGAGCCTCTGTAGTTAGGATTGGAACCAGAAGGAGCAGTAGATCAATCAGTAAGTTAGTATCAAATACAAACTCACAGTAAACACCTGAAAAACAAAAGAAAACTCAAAGCTGAAAATGAAGTGCTATATACCTTGCAAATAATCTACATTTGGTTGCTGTTCAAAATCACAATGTTTATAATTTGAACATTATAGTACTCATATTTCTTCTCTGGTTCTGCACATCATAACCACCAGTGAACTGATCCAAAGCACATCCATATACACTGTGTCCAGAAATAAATGGACCTCCTAATGATAATATGAAAATAAATAGTAAATATTCATCGATTTTTTTAAAATTCCAAACATCTAAACATCCAATTCCAAACATCTAAACATCTTTCTGATGTCTATGTTCCTTTTCTTATCCCTAAGTGATACTCCAAGAATCCTGATATATTCATCCAAGATGTGCAATTTTTATGAACGTCCTGGCTAAAAAGGTACGTCATATATCTCCTTCAGGCTTGAATTAATCCCTCACAGGGGAGGGGTCAGCCACTTGGATCCTTCTTCTCCATTTGACTCTGTTGCACGTGTCTTCATTTTTCAATTATAGAGTCTTCAGGTCTTTTTGTATAATATCTTCCCATCTCTTCTTCTGTCATCCCCGATTGCGTTGTCTGTTGACATCCGCTTTCATAATTCTTTTAATGCATCTTTCATCCTCTCATTTTGGTCTCTCGTATTTTTTCCGTAATACCTGCCACACTCAACATCTTTCTGATGTCTTTGCTCCTTTTCTTATCCCTAAGTGATACTCCAAGAATCCACCTCAGCATTCTCATCTCCATGGTGATTTCCTGGTATGACCTTGCAGTCCAAAATTTGCTTCCTATCCTCAGTTCTTACTATTAGGTAGTCAATTTGACTCGCACTTCTTCCGCTCCGATATGTTATATGATGCTCTTCTGGTTTTTTAAATATGTGTTCATAATGGCCAGATCCAGACCCCGTGCGATTTTCAAGAATCTTTCCTCCTCGTCATTTCTATTTTTCTATTCCCAAAACCTTGGCCTCCATTATACCTCCTCATAATCGTCAGCATTCACTCAGACGTGTCCATTCATGTTTGCACCCACCACCAGGTGTTCAATGTTCGGAATGCCCCTAATCAGGGTCTCCAAATCCTCATGGAATGAGTCCTTTTCCTCCTGTGTGCAAGCAGTCTGAGGTGCATTTCCCTAAACTACATTGACTAACTTTCCTTGTAGCACAAGTCTTACTGCCATTACTCTTTCGTTATACCTTGTAACATCCAAAACCCTCTCTTTCATCTCCTTGTCCAGTATCACCCCCACTCCATTTTTCTTGCTTTTACATCCACTGTACAACAGTTTGTATCCCTCTTCTAGATCCCTGGCACCCTCTCCAGTCCACCTCACCTCCTACCATGCATAGAATGTTTATTGCCCTTCTCTGCATCATATCTATTTTTTCTCTCGACTTTGGTGCCGGTGTTTTTATAACCGGGTGGCCTTCCTGACGTCAACCCCCTTTCGGATGGGAAACCTAGCCCTTAGTGCACACACCTACTCAGAAGGCAGCGAGGGCATCAGGCTTATTTAACCAGGTGGTCTGGCTCACCCTGTCACACAGCCGTTGTAGGGCATCTGTGGCTTTTATCATGAGACAGGTGCCACCTGCGTCTCACACCACACCCTGTTAGCCCTGCCGCTGTTGGGGCGCGACTGTTTATTCGTCAGGATTTACCTGCTTATATCGCAGCTTAACGCTAAAACCTAGAGGTTGTTCCACAGCAATACAGTTCTGCCACAAGTACATCATAGTGACGTCTTTAAACAATAAAGTCAATGCCTTGGAGGAATTTGATCAGATGGTCATTGATGCTGCTATCGGCCATTAGCACATGCGTCTTGAAGCTTGTGTTGAGGCTGAAGGCAGGCACTTTGAACACACCTTGTAGTCTCATATTATTCAAATACAAGAGTAATTTGAACTAAATTTATGGCACTTTATCAACAACATTTAAAAAGTTGAAAATTCCATGAATGGATTTTAGGCCACCCTTAAAACTTGAATACTGATGAAATTGACGTCACTACTGGATGAAAGGAGCTTCCATATTTGATGTGGTATATAGAAAAATATGTCAGGATAAAAACGGTTTTGGCATTTTAAAAATCAGCAGTTATTTGCTATTTATTTTCATATCATCGCTAGGGGGGTCCCTTAATTTCCAAACACGCACCTCAGCATTTGCAAATATTACTATTTCATTAAGTGCTGCTTCAATAGACTCAATAATCCAAATGAGCACAGACTGCTTTATCAATCACAAAGGTTTAGTGAGACCACGAGACTTGTAAATTCGATCACACCTCCCTCCATCAGGCTATGATCAGATCGTCCCAGTCTATTTTTTTGTTTTTTGGCACGTTTATAATATAATTCACTCATAAAAGTTGCCAAACAAAGTGACAGTTAAGTATGTCAAAGTTTCAAGCAGCTGCACCATCATATTGCAAATAAATATAACTAAGCTTCACCTGAATAAACATAATTGGTCATGAGATAAAGACAAGACTAGACTATCAGTATAGTAATTGGGTTTCCAGCTGTGAGCAGTTACCAAACACCTCAAAGACACCTGGAAGTAAAACCATTGATTAACAGTTCTTATTAAGTCCTGTCATGCAGAGATCCTTACAGGACTGTGTGTGCTCGCACTACAAGATACTCAAAACCAGCACCATTCGAATGATTGAACATCTTGTGGCATTGGCAACTCTCATGTCGAAATGGCTAGGTGTCAGATTCATTGTCATGTTACAAAGGTTAAATCTTCAGATGCAGATTTTCTTGGAATATCAGAAGGGTGTAGTAATAGTAAATGAACATTTTTAAAGCGCCGCTCAAATCAGCGGTGCTCCCGATCTAAGTCAGCGACTATAGGTACTAGGTAGTAAACAAAAAGGTCTTCAAGCGCTTCCAAGACTGAACATGCAAGTGTTTGCCCCAAGCCTTGATGAAAGGAGGAAGGTGACCCTAATGATCATTGTTATCACACAGTGTCGCTAAACCGAAAATACTCAGGAGCAGTTTAAACACTTCTGTCAACTGGAGGTCTGCTGTCAAATGAAACCCATTCCAAAGAATGCTTCAAAGCATGAAATATGGTAAAATATATATATGACTGGAAAGGAAGCCATAGCCCAGACCATTAGCAAAACATTATCATCACATGAACAGTGCTTGAAGTCCTGCTTCTTGATTCCAACAAATATGGGAATTTGGAGCACAAAATATTCTCCAACCATCCTGCAAGTGATATCTAACTGGCTAAGCTCAAAGCAGGTTCCAAAATGAACCTCACAAAGATGAATTCTTGACATCGGATCTCACTTATCATGTCGGCAGTTAATCATCCATTTTTGTCTAAGATCCTTATTAGATATAAATCTGAACAGTCTCACACCTTTGTGCACAGTATTGTTGTGACAGCTTAGAGCATTGCAGACAACCATTTCATTTCTTAATCAATGAGCACAGAAAATGCAAACGTAAACAACCGAACATAACAATTAACATAAACTTAATTAGAAAGTTAGTAATGGTAAGAAAACACCAGTTTCAACCCACATATACTAGACACTGAGCATGATATAAAAGGGTCATCAGTAAATTTAATATAATTTTCGTATAAAGTTAATCACATGGAAACCACAGGCTACATGCAGCCTATTAGAGGATGTAAGGTATTGGGACACAATACTATAGGGGCATAGTAGTTGATTTCTTAGTGTGCAAGATACAGGTTTGAGCCTTCACTCAGATGATCACTGTGTACGAGACTTGAGTAAATATGTCAAGCACAATTACTCATTCATTGCCATTGATTGTTTGGGCACCTCTAAACTTCATAAGGATGGCAATATCAAGCACATTGGCATTGTATCGCATAGGGACTTTGAGTAAGTCCTCACTCACTGTTGCTCAGTGTCAGTGATGTTTTAGTTGACTTGGTCAAGTCCATCAAGGCTAGACTAAAGACATACCAGTTCATAATGGCTCACTCCACTCAATGTTATAGTATAGTGTAGGTAACCATGTACCACATGGCTGACAGTCTGTGTAACAGTGACCATTGTCATTGTTGTTATCATTATTAGTATTATTCTTATTATTAAAGAACAATAAGCTAAAACTGAAAACAACAGAAAAGAGAATCTGAGACTCATTACACTTCTTCTGTTCCAATTTCACAGTGGATGCATCATATTGAGTCGCATAAAACTGCAAAAGCAACCGTTAGCTTTAAATACTGTCATCTGCTTATGTCACCAGTTTTAAATACAGGAATGGTACTGGCAAGTGTAAGGCTGTCCAAAATATAGCTGAGGTAGTGTTGAATTGGTGGCCAATGGAGGACACAGAAAGCCAGAAATGAGGACAAAGGAGGATGCATTGAATGCTTAACTCCAGGCTCCCCACAGGTCTTTCACTTAAAACTGAAAACACTGCCTTTTCACAAATGCCATCCTGATTCATCTTCTTTCATTCCACTACCTCCCTTGCTGGTTCAACTCTAAGCAACATTGACCTTAGCTGTCTAACAGACCGTCTGTCTGACTCCCTGGATCTTGACTCTGCCTGTCGATTTTAATTTGATCAAGCGCCTGCAATTAAGACAATTCCTGCAACAGCGTTTTTGTTGGTTTTGTAGATATGTCGATGTCGAGTTTACAATCATGGAGTTAGAGGGTCACCTAAGTAACCCAGTAACAAAGTCACATTGAAAAGTTGCAAATGAAATCAATATCAAGAGGCTTTAATGAAAATGTTCTAAAGCAATTATTCAAATTAAACAATCAATTGGACTTTCCTGATTATGCACAGAATATCTCTGAGAGACAACTTCTGCATCAAATCCTCGTCACCAAGAACATATCTACACAACTGTTCACAAGAAACTTTCTTCATATTGTGCTCTGTAAGAATGATCCCCTTAACAGAGGCAGCATGTTGTGCTTACGTTTCGTTACCAGGTCATGGCAGGGGTGCGTGTGTAAAGTTGTTAAACACTGGTGTAATTACCCCATAAAATAATAGCAAAACTGCTGCATATGTGTGGTACGGTGGCTGATTGGTTAGAGTGGTTGGCCCATAACACCCAGTGTGCGCTGAGTGAGCGGGTTCGACCCTCGTCCGAAGAGTCACTGTGTAGGAACCTTCAGCAAGTCCTACATGCACAATAGCTCTGCAGTACAACTGCAATTGCGGCATCGAGGCGTGTGCACTTCTGAGCAAAAAATGTTGGAAGAATGGCGGTATTAAATTTCAGAATAAATAAATAAATAGCTCAATATAAGAATCATACAAAAGTCGGGGATTTCACACGATTTTACCCTTGCCTGCTGGACATAGAAGATGAGGCTCAAAAGTAAGAGAAGTGCTTCTTTATTCGGACGTCTGGCAATCCTAACCTGAGCTAGGGAGGCTGATAATAACCGCCGCAGGTAGCACTAAACACCAAAATGGTCAAAAAGATACCGAAAAGGCACCAAAAAAAGATACAGAAAAGACCGAAAAAGCACAAAGAAATTACTTCTGCAGCATAGAATGACCACATTTCTTTTAATTTTACTCAATCCCAACTGTGCGTTGAGTGGAGCCCATTGGCGATCGAAACCAAACTCAAATGATGGGCGACAGTATAGGATAGTTGAGATAGCCCGTTAATTAAGCATCCGTGAGATTTATTATTTCAGCACTTACAGAGTCGGGTTTCAGCAATTATTTCAAAACTATTACTTTTACAGACGCAATACTTACGGGAATGAGACAACTCAAAACGAACGTTAGTTTTGACAACAACATTTTCAATTTGTTTAACATTGTAGACAAATTCAAATCAGAAGTGTCCACCACAAATAGAGGGCTGACGATACATCGCTTAAGAATCAAGACTAGCTGATAGTATGATACTTTGTGTTGCGCTTAATTATTAACGATTATAATCCAATAAAAACGCAGAAATGCCAACATGAGCGAGAGTGGTTAGAATGAACAGCAAACTAGTAGATATTTTCAAACAAAGATATGGAGATAAATTAAGAGTTACCTATCCATTTGACAGAATATAAAAGTCGATTGCTATGTCTTAATTATGACATAGGCCTACTAGCTGGGGCACCCGGCGTTCACCCGGGTAAATACAGGTTTTTTGCTCTGGAGGGGAGGAAGACGACCCCTCTACTGTGTGTCCGAGGTGTTCCCCGTGGGAACGGCGAAGGTTTCGAGTGAATAGCTGCGAAAGTGTGTAAATGCATAAACGGAGAGACAGACACACACACACACAGAATCTAGATATACATGTAAATAAACAAAAACAGTCCGACAAGACTTCAGAGAATTGTGAGAGCATTAAGACCGAAATCGGTCCGTGTTAACAAAAGTGGTCACACGTGTGATATTTTACTAATAAACTTATTTGTAGGCCCCAATGACTACACAAACTTGAGTTGTCAGAATTTTCTCTTCTTCTTTTCATTCTTCAGCTTTCTCCTCCTCCCTCGTTTTCTTTTTCCTCATCCCGCTCGAGCTTCATCCCCTTCAGTTTCCTCCTCTTTTCTCTATTAATAAAAAAATAATGTCTTCTTCCTATTCTTTTCTCCTCCTCTTCTTCTCCTCCTCATCGCCGTTCTCGGATGTGCTCCTCATTATTACTCTTCTTTGTCCAAGCCTACTTCATCATCATCATCATTATCAGCATCATCATCATCATCATCCAGTGTCCGATTTGTCGAGGGGGTCAGGGGTTTGGACCCCATGCCTCTTTCTTTGACCCCAAGTTTCCAGCCTCTGGCCGGACCCAGGGGGTCGGCTTGACCTCTCAAGTTCTTACCCACGGTGTAGTGCAAGATTGCACTTGCTACCCGCTCTGTATTCATTGATCCAGGACAGATTAATGATGAACCTGGACTTCAATTTGACTCGGTGACTCAAGTTGGAGGTACAAATTCTGGTCTGAAAAGGCATGTTTATCTAAGCTTTGTCTAATCGAGGAAACAGCAAGAAAACAACAAGCGGCTCTTAGGGTGCATCACACATTGACACACAATCGATTGAAGGATTCTGAGACAAGGAATCGACCACTCAGAGCCCTATTAATCCGACTCTCAAAGAGAGAGAGATAGAGAAGAGAGAGACAGAGAAGAGAGACAGAGCACGTAATTATTATATGACCTCGATCCTTCTAATGTGATGCAGTCGCCCCGACTCGCCCGTTGAATTGACCCGTAGACCGCCATTTAGAGTGCAAGGACCGAATTAACTAGCTCGATCAAGATTAAGTAAGCTCTGTTACATGTCACAACGTAACATGTGCCATCATCGGAATGCGAACTGAACCGAGATCCATGCACATGCTCTCTTTAGCAGGGCCAGTCTGGCTGAAATCTGGGCGCTATGGCGACTAGGCCTATATTGTGAACAGCTTAGTATCCTTGGTTCCACCAGACACACTTCTTGACTACTCTGAGCGCAAAATAGACACGATTCGTGAATCGACAAAAGACGCACCAACTCCGGATATTTCAGCCATACCACCCTCTGTCCACTCGCTGTGTAAGTTCGATGAAGTCACCGCTGCTGAAGTTGAAGAGCTCCTAGGCAATTCCTCGACAAAAACAGTGCGAACTGGATTCTGTTCCCACCTGGCTGCTTAAATCGCACTCCACCGTCTTCGCCCCAATCCTCGCCGTCCTGATCAATGTTTCCATAATCCAGTTGTTTCTCCCAAACAGGCACATGTAAGCGCGCAATCATTCGAGCCCGCGTCAAGAAACCATGCAGGCCTTAACCAAATAAGACCCCAATTAAAGCATCACCATATCACTCCTATCCACAGGCTCAAAACACCTGAACGGATCGAATACAAGGTCAAAAACAAATATCAGATCCGTTCTACGAACTCACAAACACCTCATCTTGCTATCTCCCCAAATGTCTTTCACTCACAACTCCAAACACTGCTCTTTCGCAAATCCTATCCTGATTCCTCCTCTTCCTTCTATCTCCCTATCCGTTTCAACTCCAAACACCATCCACCTTAGCCGTCTACCTGTCTGCCTGCCTGCCTGACTCTCTGGATTTGACCCTCTGTCTATCGATTCTGTTTGGATTAAGCGCCTGTGAATAAGCTGGTTCCCGCGACTTCGCTTTTGATAATTGGCACGTATACGCCTACTGTTCGGATTATTGAGGATCAGTTTTAACATTTAAATGAAAGAATGCTGAAATTGGCTAGCAATCTTCTTTCTATTTTCGGGTTTTTTATACTTATAAATAAAATTATGATTGTTATAATTGTACTTCTACTCTTTCTCCTCCTCCTCCTAATTATTAAATAGTAATAATTAAACTCTTAACTGTTTACTCTTTGGAATTGAACAGTTGATAATGGAGGCTATTACATGGAGCGACCAGAGTGAACTCGAGGAAATATTGTCTGTAAGGGCCAAGGCCTATTGTCGATACGAGCGGACGACCGTGACTTGATAACATTAAATTTTAGGCATGGCCGATCGAGTTTGTGGGTATGTTTCTATAGTATGAGTTGAGTTACTTGAGTATGTTTGTGACTTGTGAGACGTCTAAGATGTTCAAGAATGCGTCTGAATGTGATTAACTTGAATAGCTTCGTCATAAGTTTCCCGTCAACCATGTGATTGCGGGATGTTTGATCCACCATGATCTATGAATGTTGCAATGATGCAAGGAACGAATATAACTATAAAATCCATGCAAAGAATATATAGATATTTTCACTCATTAAATAATCCAGGTACATCTCACTTTGAAACATAGATGTCGCCCCAATAAAATTCATGATATTAAATACGATGTTTTATAATTTCCAGTTATTGGCAAACGATCTTCTTTCAATTTATATTTCCTAGCATAGTTAGTCGTAAATTTGACACAATAAATTTAATTAATTGAATGGGCTTTGCTATATAATTTATTTTTTCCGATTATAGCCCAAACACTGGTTGTTCTACGTTACATTAGAACTGATTATTACGACTTTCCGGTGCTGGGTATAGTAGCCTATTAAAAGTACTTGATTCAAGTTGGTTGCCAAATATCGTTTGATGATTTGGCTTTTTCTTTATATTGTAATTTAAAGCAGCTTAATTTTTTGCGTTATTTTTCGTTTTATTTGTTATCTGTGTCTAAATATGAAGATGGAACGGTCGCTGTAAAAACATTTACAGGTGCAGTTGTTGTTATCGTTTCTCAGCAGAACTGATAATCGTAGGCTCCTTTAACACTCGACCGTTCAGCATTTCTGAGCATCCTTGCCATCTGTCAGCTGTTGTGCTTGGCCACCCATTGATGACACTTTTAGATTACTGTGCACTGTTTTACTAATTGTTCTAACAGTCGTTGAAATGACAATTAACGGCTTACTTATAGTAGTTAGGACTCACTTATGCATAATATTTGTGATCTTTTGGTCCGCTGCCATTGGTGAGAACGAAGTACTTCCGACGCGTGATTGACAAAAGGAGTAAGTAAAATGAATCTTCATATATGTCTAAAACTACACTAACCCTAACCGACCCTCATGCTGCTTAACCTGACCCTAAACGATCCTCAAGATGCTTAACCTGACCCTAACCGACCCTCACAACGCATAATTATAACAAATTATAGGTTTTACTGTGCGTGTGTTATCATTGTATTACAATTGCTTGCGTTCTCGTTATTATAGGTAATCTATGTCCGCATACTAGCTACGCCTAAAATATTATGCGTAAGTATAAGTAAGCCCAATTAACATCATGTGGTCTAGCGCAGATAGCGCCTCTGAATAGATTTCTTGATGAGTTGCTAAATCAATTTTCATTGCTTCAAGATTCTATAGCATCTACAAAAGTGAAGTCGTGGGAACAAGCTTATTGGCAGGTGCTTTACCTAAACCAAAACGATAGGCAGTGGGTCAAGATCAAGAGTCAGGTTTACGACAGTCAAGAGTCTACATGGGATCATTGCATAACAAGGTGTCTAGGTGAGGTCGTGGAAAATGTAAATACTCAATCTAAGCTATCAAGCAAAGATAACTTTATTTCGTAATGAAAGGCTCAAAATCGGAGCGTGACTCACTTACAGCATCGGGGACTGCAATTTACACATTGTAGTTTGTGAGTGGCTTGTGTGCAGTGTGTTGTCTTCTGATTGGTTTACACATATGGACACAGAGAATTTATAACAGAAGAATATGCGCAAATAGCAACTTAAATACATCACATGCTAAATGCTACAGAGTGCTAAATATGTTCAACTTTAATTAGTCGTTTGCAGGGGAATTTGAGTTGCCCAGTAAAATACAGTGTACACAAATTTCATTTGGTAGGCAACATCATTGTGCCTTCTAAAAAGTGGTTCTTCTATACTGACTGCTGATTTCGACACTTGCGGCAATGCCAAGCTGCTAAGTTCAGATGCGTTTGATGTGTGTATACGGCCACTGGCGTGTGTCGTAACGTGTATCGCTATGTAGAATTTTTAAGTTCATACCAGTAAACGGCATGGTCTGGTTGACACTTTCCTGTGTCAATCACAGCTTGTGCCAGAAGCATTTGGTTATGGCTAATAGCAGCAGACCAAATTATGATATATTGTGCGTCAGTTGCGGTTTTAGATTCTATGAGTAGGTCCAAAACGCACTGTTGATATAAAATTTAGGTAAATGAAATGATGCTAAGATATGATGGTGAAATCTGACAATCCCTAACATCAATTGACTGATCACTTTCCAGTGGCCTGAAGTACATGTGCACCAGTCTTCATCTCATACCATATGTCGTATGAAATGCCTGGTAATTATTTAACATTCAGCTATCACTAGGCCGTATTGCTTGGCAGAGTGGCTGTAACTTTAATATATCTGCCAAGACTAAAATTGGCGATCGGGCCTTTCGGGTCGCTGGCCTACATGCCTGGAACAGTCTCCCTGCAGCCATCCAGAAAACCCAAACCCTAAAAAACAGTTAAAATCGTACTTTCTTTCTTATTGAGAATTAGTTTTATAAAAAATCTGCAGTGAAACTGTCATATAAAGCACCTTAGAAGACGCTTGCTACTGACGGCGCTATACAAATTTTCGTAATTAAAATTACGGTCAACAGTTTTATAAGAACCATAGAGTTCTTCTAAACAAGCAGGACTTTGATATAAGCATTAAGCAGGTTTGATAAAACCAGGCATGTTTGTATGTGCTGGCATTGGTATTCGTTTGTTATTTGACTGTTATTTAATATAACTGGAGCAGGGGTGTCAATTTCTGGGAGGTCGAGAGGGACAAGTTCCTCCCACCTTTTACTGACAGAGGACACGTTATACATGTGTTCCCCCACATTTCCTACCCCCTCTCACTGGTGTCCTCCCCACCTGTCAAACGAGATCGTCGTCTCTGAACTTGAGGTTCTGATTCTGTTTTACTCCAGGATCGTAGGATCAGTTCCAGAAAATGGGAACAGGCATGTTTGATTTCTTAAGTCATAAGTATATAGAGGTAAACTTATTTTTGAAGTCCCTATTTTTACAGCAGCCCATTACACTGTCATACCTATGCCTCTCTTTGAAAGGTTCCCCCAATATCAAGGACCAATAATAATGTTTTTGAGGTCAATCAGCTGTCACTGATTGAAACGGAAAGTGGATGTGTCAATCAATTATGTGATTCTATTCGTTGACATGATGTGATTTCTGGTTTCAGGCTTGTCAAAAGATAAATTTGTGTTTCAGACCAAAGCTTCATCCAATGCTTGAACGGGAACATATCTGCACAGTGTAGACAGTCAGAGAACTACTTGGCTTATAGATTACTAATTATTTCATTGAGCTATGACCAGCATCAAGAACAAAGTGCCTGTGGCTCGAACTGGCGGTGACAATAAGAAAAAGGATGTTCCTGAAGGTAAAGCTAATAGATCCTACTAAATTGCTTGTGGTAACTTTTGTTGTGTGCTTTTAGAGTGAAATAACATATCTTAGATTGCTATAAGTCATATGTGACGTTTTGGCGCAGCCGTTTTGGCTCAGGACGTTTTTGTGCAGATCTCTGATATAATAATATTGTATATTATATAAATATATTATATGGCAGTCTACCACATTAGTGTAGTAAATTATTCCACATGGCGAATCAGGTTAAGCCTCGGGAGCATCAGTAGTAGAAGATTGGGTCGGTGAAAAGAATCATGTTTGACTTGAAGCCGGATCAATGAAAAGGATACTCTTAAACTGGGAACTGGATTGACGAATAGAATCGTATTTAAATGGAAGCTGGATTGATGAAAATAATCATGCTTAAATATAAAGCCGGATTGATGAAAAATAATCATGCTTAAATGAAAGCCAGATTGATGAAAATAATCATGCTTAAATGGAAGCTGGATTGATAAAAATATTGTGACTAAAAGGGTTCCATGACGAGTAAGTATTCTCATATCCATCCCGCTTCTATTTAAACATAATTCTTTTCATCGCTCCAGTTCCAGTTTAGCCTAATTATTATCATCGATCAGGCTTCGTGTTACATCATATATTGTATCAGATGTCTGCGCCAAAACGGTGCTGCGCCAAAACGTCCTGCTTCGCCATAAGTAATGTCTATGTGGGAGGAACTGTGCTGGTTACACATGCAAAGCACATTGGCATAAGATTTTTATGCTCATGCATAATTACCTAACAGCTTGTGCTCTATCTTACCTCAAAGATCTTTGCATTTAGTTTATTTATTTAGTTTATTCCTTCTCCAGTCACTTGTTCCATAAAGTCAACTGCTTTAGTAAGCAAACATATGATGTTACAATTCTACGCCTGTGATCTGCACGAAAGATTTTTGATGTCTCAATTTTTTCTAATGGTAGTCAAAAGATGAATGAAATTTTGCAAGAAATGAAGTGTCATGCTTTCACTTAACACATTGCCCGCAGGATCAATTATCGTTAGCACACGGCAGCCTTATTAACGGTTATCGGAAATTATCGAGAACACTCGGCAGCCCTATCGGCAATAAGCAATAATGTAAAGATATTGGAAAGCATTTGTAATTTATAGTAACCTTTTACTGTTCTGTACTCTACTCTACTCTATAGTAACCTGGCTGAAAGTATGCAGTTGAATGATAATCCTCATGACACGGCACGACACAGAGGCTTAGAAGGACATGTGCGGCACAAATAACGTGTTTCTTTGTGTTGTCCATGCTTGTACCACACAACACATCTATGACTTGGTGACTGTTTGCACTCAGTGGGCGGTAGATGTCCATATAGTGTTGTCCTGCCAGTCGTGATAACTAACAGACGGCTAGGAAGCTGATGCACGACAGAGCATACACCACTGCAGTACACACTAAGACGTTCATCGCTATGTTCTAGCTTGCAATACGCACCACGTGTAGAACTTTCCGTTAGTACATGCATGCATATACGTAGCATACATAGTGCATACATAGCATATACGTATTATCCGTATGATCATATACGTAGCATATATACATAGTATTATATACATACACAATCCATACATACATTAAAAATATATATTTTTTCCCTCGGTACAACTTTCCCCGACCGCCTCGTAAGAGGCTGCCAAGAGACCGCGTGTATATATATATATATATATATATGTATATATATGGCTTCAGGTTACAAAAGCAGCATGCATCGTTATGCACCAGGCAGTCATATTTACATCTGAGACGCGGTGGAAAAGATTCCCAGGATGCTGATTAGCCAATTTTATAGCAATGTAGTTGGGCATGTTGAATGATGCCAGTTACCGTCAGTCGCGTGCTGCGATGTGAAATGAATGATGTATTATTACGTTAGTCTTGCTCAAAGTGTTAATTATGTCTAGTTGGGTAACTTGCACTAGGCCTTAACAGGGCTCTATTTTCTCTCACAATCTAGGATGTCCATGTTGTTTATGCACTCACAAGTGTGAAACTCCAATAAGTCTGTTTATTGATTCTCTCTTGATTCTTAACGTCTGTTTTTAGCATCTATATTTGTGTATTATCATACTGGTTGTCACGTGTACCGCAGCCTGTGTGGCTGCCTAATCTCTGTTAGATGCCATCCTGTTGGTGTCCATCCCATATTTGATATAAACTATTACTGCCATTGGATCGAGAAAACCCAAACAGCCCGTTGGCTATTAGTTTTCTGTAATTATGAGTGCTTCTGATGTTCACTTCAGGATGGTGAAATGATATTTAGTTCATTGGTTGCCAATTATGCAAAGTTCACATATTCAAGTATTGGATCTGTTACTGCATTTACGATATTTTCGGCACCAGGAGAAGCATTCAGAAACTCCAAACTTTTCACTTTTTTTAATTGTTGCCAACATGGTGATGATCGTAGGTTTTATTAAAATCATCCAGAGCAAGGAAATTCTATTCAAGTGACTTGACAAGCAGCGTTCAGACGTTGATTTAGTATAGACCTACCAATGACTAGATGAAACATTTGCAAGCAAACAGCTTAAAATGAAATTAGGGTGCACGTTTTTTTTTAAAGCCACCGAATGTTCCACCAGCAGGATCCATGTTTTTGAAATTTAAATGTAGTGTTGCTGCAAATTAGCCAGATAACTTAATGCAGTTTGTTGGAATTGCCATGGTCTTGGTTGCATGTGAATGAGAATTCTTTGAACCTCAATCATGTTTCTGAGGAGCTCCTTTGGAGGCATGTTAATAAGTATTTTAAGTACTGTTACCGTTGTTGCTATTTACCTTTTTACCTTGTTATTTATGATGTAGGGACTACTGAGATTCAGATCAAAGAAGAACCAGCTGACATGGAGGAATATCTGAAGAGCAGCAATACTGTCATTCAAGCTCCTGGAAAATGCAAGTTTCTGCTGCATCCTCATCCACCGGTTCTTCCAGCAATCAAGTACAATTGGCCACTCCTGGAAAGAACGTTTCTGCTCAGGTGCAAGGTCCTTCCGCTGCTGCCGCCACTCCCAAGCCTGGTACTGGCGCCATTACTCGTTCACAGGCTCAGAACTTGGTTTCTCGGTCTGCATCGAAATCCGTTCCAAGTATAAATGCAGCGAAAGTATCTGGAGCTAAAGACACCAGCGGTAGTTTAACTGCACTACCGAAAGTGACAATACCTGCTTCAGCCGCGAACGGAAAGCCTGACCTCGGAAATCTTAAGAGTGCCACTGTTTTTACAAACGTGAAAGGAATCCTACCACCACGTAGTAGTCCTTCTGTGGGTGGCGCTAAGTCGGGAGTGGCAACATCCACGAGTGCTGGTGCAGTCTCTGCGGATCCCAAAGCAATGATGGCACTCAAGCACAGCACTCTTGCTGTCAACAATCCTGTTAAAGCTCCAGTTTCCGTTATTACACCAAAAGATGTTGCTTCTTCTCAGGTCAAAACTGGGTCTGTAACTGTGCTAGCCGCTTCAAGAGTAGTTAGCGCTTCAGCCTTGCCAAAGGGTACACTGCTCCCTGGTGATCCAAAGACACCAGCAGCAGCAACTGAGGGAGGTGCAGTCAAACAAAATAAAACGAAAGACGCTAAGGTCGTGATGTGTCTTCCCACATCAGCAGCATCTTCTAGCACAACCGTGAAGCAGTTACGAATTGAAGCAGTTCCTGATGTAACACACTCCTCAGAATGTGTGGCACAACATCAGCCAGTGTCGTATCAACAGACATCATTAGATGCCGTAGCAGAAACCGACCTAGTTGCAGCGCCAGGTCCTGACACCATTAGCTGTCAGATTACAGATGAGTATGCAGGAAGTTATGAATCTGGCTGTTCAGATATTCATGGTGTCTTTGCTCATAAAGATGAGGCAACTCATATGAATTCTTCTGTTAGCAATGAAAATTGCGTTGAAGATTTAGAGATTACTATAAAAATTGAACCGCCAGATGACTATCCGGATGACACAGCGATGACTCCAATGCAGACTGCAGTGAAGACAATTGGCAACAGCATTGCTAATCAGAGTATCAAACCTATTGTCTGTACCCCACATCAAGCAACACAGATTCAAACTGTGCATTCTGGGAATGCAGCAGAAGTGACAACGTGTGTCTTTGATTCCATTATTGTTGCTTCCGGGGTATCTTCATCAGCTTTTTCTGCTGGGCAGGATGTTGTTGCTAAGGCTAGTTCTTCAGTACTGGTTGGTTCAGAAACTTGTTCAAAGTTGTCTGGCATTTTGAGACCGATGTCAAGCCAAAAATTGTTTCTGGAGTATGCTCTGAGTCAAAAGCTGGTTCTTCAGCATTGTCCAATAAGAATAAAAGTGCGGCATCTTATGGAACCAAAATTTCAGCGGCTGGTAACAAAACATCATCAGCTGCTACATCCATAGCATCAGCATCTGCTGCGACCATAGCATCATCAGCTGCTGCAGCCAAAACACCATTGGCTGCTGTAACCATAGCATTATCAGCTACTGCAACCAAAACACCATTAGCAGCTGTGACTATAGCATCATCAGCTGCTACAGCTAAAACATCGTTAGCAGCTGCAACCATAGCATTATCAGCTACTGCAGCCAAAACACCATTAGCTGCTGCAACCATAGCATCATCAGGTGCTGCAGCCAAAACACCATTAGTGGCTGCAGCCATAGCATCATCAGCTGCGGCGGCCAAAACACCATTAGCTGCTGCAATCATAGCATCATCAGCTGTTGCAACCAAATTACCATTAGCTGCTGCAACCATAGCATCATCAGGTGCTGCAGCCAAAACACCATTAGCGGCTGCAGCCATAGCATCATCAGCTGCGGCTGCCAAAACACCATTAGCTGCTGCAATCATAGCATCATCAGCTGTTGCAACCAAATTACCAGTAGCTGCTGCAATCATAGCATCATCTGCTGTTGCAACCAAATTACCAATAGCTGCTGTAACCATTGCATCATCAGCTACTGCAGCCAAAACTCCATTAGCTTCTGCAACCACAGCATCAGCAGCTGCTGCAACCAAAAACACTGTTAGCTGCTGCATCTAAAACACCATTAGTTGCTGCTAGAATAGCTAGCTTGCCTGCAAATGAAACTGATGTAAGCATTGTGAAGGTGGAACAGATGGACTTAGAAGAACCTGTGTCTTCCAAGGGTGTGAGAAAAAAAGCAATCGATGAAACCTCACATGCTGAGCCTCCAAGCCGAACAGTTCTTTCGGAAGCTCTGCAGACCATGGATTCGGCAGCGGCAGAGCAACTTGCAGTTTCTGACTCATCAGCTTTAGTTGAAGATGCAAGGTGAAGGTGGAACAGATGGACTTAGAAGAACCTGTGTCTTCCAAGGGTGTGAGAAAAAAAGCAATCGATGAAACCTCACATGCTGAGCCTCCAAGCCGAACAGTTCTTTCGGAAGCTCTGCAGACCATGGATTCGGCAGCGGCAGAGCAACTTGCAGTTTCTGACTCATCAGCTTTAGTTGAAGATGCAGAAGGACAAGTTCCCCTTAGTACTAGCGACACATTGCCAGATCACATTGTGCTTCAGGTTGACAGTAGAACTTGTGACGACCAAACGCAGGATTCCTTAGAAATTGCCACTGTTGAATTGCGTGCAAATGAAACATCAGTTTCAAATTAAATGAGCCATGGTACAAATGAGCCGGTTTCTGGCACAGGTAAGACAATGATTACAGGTGATACAATGACTACTGAGAATAATTCTCTTGTTGAACCAAGTTTAGCCACTGGCACTGTAGTGGAATTGCCTGACAATGACGAATACATAGCAAATGAAGCCCAAGCTTTCTCTGGACATCCCGCTTTTATGTAGAAACTCGTCTTCTTTCAACTCTTCTCTTATATCTGTCCTCTTTGGCCGTGATTGGACTGGGAGTGCATCTGAGTAGATTTGTTGAAGAGGTACTATCTCAAAGTCCGTTGATAGATTGATGATAAATGAAAATCATCACCATATAACACTGCTGTTCAGCTCCAAGTTTGGGCATTGTGTTAGACCTAAATCTGTCACTTGGTGTTTATGATAACTCTTCAAAATCATCTCTCCTTTCATATGGACATCTGGATCAGATTACATACATGGTAGCTAAAACAGAGGGATTATCTGATCAAGCTACATAGGAAGATGGAAGAGCAGAGTTCCAGTCATGATACCCATAAGATAAATTGCCAAATGTCCTTTTCTGCTGAGATTAGCTTAGCTAATACCCTGATCCCCAGCCATCTGCAACCTGTAGAGTCTAAATACTCAGCGCATTTGATCAGACTCAGTCTGGAATCTGCTGAGATCTTGATTAATAATAACAACAACGAAGTGATGCCTAAGTACCATTGTCTTGGCATCATAAAATATCTTAGATCCTAAACTTCTTAAATTATTGTGATATGATCAAATTCCGCCAGAGCCTCTGTTGTAATGATGGGTATCAGAAGCAGCAGCAGATCAATGAGTAAGTGTACATCAAATTCAAACTCGCAGTAAACACCTGAAAAACAAAAGAAAACTCAAAGCTGAAAATGAAGTGCTATATACCTTGCAAATAATCTACATTTGGTTGCTGTTCAAAATCACAATGTTTATAATTTGAACATTATAGTACTCATATTTCTTCTCTGGTTCTGCACATCATAACCACCAGTGAACTGATCCAAAGCACTTGTTGAGGCTAGAAATTCAGACTTTTCTAACAAGACATGACTTCACTCGGGATAAATGTCTAATTATGACTTCTTTCTGCTCACCTTACATGGCTGCATTTCAGCATTGGTCTTTTTATACAGAAGTAATATACAGTTTCTGAACAAAGTTTTTTGCACATCCATATACACTGTCCAGAAATAAATGGACCTCCTAATGATAATATGAAAATAAATAGTAAATATTCATAGATTTTTTTTAAATTACAAAACCATCTTAATCCTGATATATTCATCTAAGATGTGCAATTTTTATGAACGTCCTGGCGAAGAAGGTACACCATATATCTCCTTCAGGCTTGAATTAATCCCTCACTGGGGAGGGGTCAGCCACTTGGATCCTTCTTCTCCATTTGACGCTGTCACACGTGTCTTCATTTTTCAATTATAGTCTTCAGGTCTTTTTGTATAATATCTTCCCATCTCTTCCTCTGTCATCCCCGATTGCGTTGTCTGTTGACATCCGCTTTCATAATTCTTTTAATGCATCTTTAATCCTCTCATTTTGGTCTCTCGTATTTTTTTCGTAATACCTGCCACACTCAACATCTTACTGATGTCTTTGCTCCTTTTCTTATCCCTAAGTGATACTCCAAGAATCCACCTCAGCATTCTCATCTCCATGGTGATTTCCTGGTATGACCTTGCAGTCCAAAATTTGCTTCCTATCCTCAGTTCTTACTATTAGGTAGTCAATTTGACTCGCACTTCTTCCGCTCCGATATGTTATATGATGCTCTTCTGGTTTTTTAAATATGTGTTCATAATGGCCAGATCCAGACCCCGTGCGATTTTCAAGAATCTTTCCTCCTCGTCATTTCTATTTTTCTATTCCCAAAACCTGGCCTCCATGTACCTCCTCATATCCTCTGGACATGCCGCTTTTATGTAGAAACTCTATATGTTTGATCATAGAAAAACACAATTCCGAGACCTTACATTGTCCCGGAATGAACCTGTCCGGGAAGCGGTACATATTGGTCAATTCCGGGAATGTCCCAGCCAATTCGGGACATGTGGTCTCCCTACTGCAGCACTGTATCGAAAAACTACACTAACCCTAGCCCTAACCAACCCTCACGATGCTCATCCTGACCCTAACCTACCCTCGTTTTCGGTCAATTCCGGGAATGTCCCAGCCAATTCGGGACATGTGGTCTCCCTACTGCAGCACTGTATCGAAAAACTACACTAACGCTAGCCCTAAAAATCTAGCCATAACCAACCCTCACGATGTTCATCCTGACCCTAACCTACCTTCGTTTTCGGATATACAGCGGAAATCAGTTTCGGGGATGCGAGTTTCGGCGATTCGCAACGCACTGCCCTCACGTACGTCCCATTCAATACGTTTTCGGTATTTTTTTCAGTATCTTTTCTGCCTTTTCTGTGTTTAGGGCTACCGGCCGATACGGAAGCCGATACGGGCTCAATCGAGCCTCTTGCAATTTTGGGTTAATTAACTTAATTTTACCCAATCCCAACTGTGCGTTGAGTGGAGCCCATTGGCGATCGAAACCAAACTCAAATGATGGGCGACAGTATAGGATAGTTGAGATAGCCCGTTAATTAAGCATCCGTGAGATTTATTATTTCAGCACTTTCAGAGTCGGGTTTCAGCAATTATTTCAAAACTATTACTTTTACAGGCGCAATAATTACGGGAATGAAACAACTCAAACCAAACGTTAGCGCAATTGAAACTAAAATTTTCAATTTGTTTAACATTTTTAATTTAAGACAAATTCAACTATTGTTAACTTTCTAAGAATTTATAACTACCAAATCAGACGTGTCCACCACAAATAGAGGGCTGACGATACATAGCTTAAGAATCAAGACTAGCCGATAGTATGATACTTTGTGTTGCGCTTATTTGTTAAAGATTATAATCGAACAAAAACGCAGAAATGCCAACATGAGCGATAGTGGTTAGAATGAACAGCAAACTAGTAGATATTTTCAAACAAAGATCTGGAGATAAATTAAGAGTTGTGATATGATCACTGAACAAAATAAATAATTACATTATTTTTGTGTACATCTTCCCTTTCTGTGTCAACGGAAATGTTCTGATTAACTTCACCAAGGCAATCACTCCCGACAGAAATTTTGGTAAAAGCATGTAGAACAGAACGTGTGCTCGCAAGACCGCGACCTCGAGACCACATCTATGATTGCCACTTGGAATGGGCTTCCTCTGGACATCCCGCTTTTATATAGAAACTCGTCTTCTTTCAACTCTTCACTTGTATCGGTCCTCTTTGGCCGTGATTGGACTGGGAGTGCATCTGAGTAGATTTGTTGAAGAGGTACTATCTCAAAGTCCGTTGATAGATTGATGATAAATGAAAATCATCACCATGTAACACTGCTGTTCAGCTCCAAGCTTGGGCATTGTGTTAGACCTAAATCTGTCACTTGGTGTTTATGATAACTCTTCAAAATCATCTCTCCTTTCATATGGACATCTGGATCAGATGACATACATGGTAGCTAAAACAGAGGGATTATCTGATCAGGCTACATAGGAAGATGGAAGAGCAGAGTTCCAGTCATGATACCCATAAGATAAATTGCCAAATGTCCTTTTCTGCTGAGATTAGCTTAGCTAATACCCTGATCCCCAGCCATCTGCAACTTGTAGAGTCTAAATACTCTGTGCATTTGATCAGACTCAGTCTGGAATCTGCTGAGATCTTGATTAATAATAACAACAACGAAGTGATGCCTAAGTACCATTGCCTTGGCATCATATAATATCTTAGATCCTAAACTTCTTAAATTATTGTGATATGATCACTGAACAAAATAAATTATTACCCTATTTTTGTGTATTTCCTACCACTTGGCGATAATGGACACGCTCGAACAGCCTTAAACATGGCAATAAATCCAGACGATATTATAGGCAACAGCATGCACAGAAGAATGTGTGCTCGGACTCTGTAAAAAGCACAAAAACTCGGTAGACACATACATGTCTGTTTTTTTAAACTTATATGTAATCTGTATTCACCATTCAGATAGAACATTGACATTGTATACATACAGGGTGGGCCAGCATAGATGTGATTGTTCAATTTCGATCCATTTTGCCACCATCCTTGTTGAGACAATATTTAGTCAATAATCAATCAACATCAATACAGTGCAAGTAACCGAAATTGCTTTATTTTCAGCAAAAGCCAAATGTACATAAATCAACACTCACAGAGAGAAATTCTGCCAGAGCCTCTGTAGTTAGGATTGGAACCAGAAGGAGCAGTAGATCAATCAGTAAGTTAGTATCAAATACAAACTCACAGTAAACACCTGAAAAACAAAAGAAAACTCAAAGCTGAAAATGAAGTGCTATATACCTTGCAAATAATCTACATTTGGTTGCTGTTCAAAATCACAATGTTTATAATTTGAACATTATAGTACTCATATTTCTTCTCTGGTTCTGCACATCATAACCACCAGTGAACTGATCCAAAGCACTTGTTGAGGCTAGAAATTCAGACTTTTCTAACAAGACATGACTTCACTCGGGATAAATGTCTAATTATGACTTCTTTCTGCTCACCTTGCATGGCTGCATTTCAGCATTGGTCTTTTTATACAGAAGTAATATACAGTTTCTGAACAAAGTTTTCTGCACATCCATATACACTGTCCAGAAATAAATGGACCTCCTAATGATAATATGAAAATAAATAGTAAATATTCATGAAGATCATATGGGAGTATTGAAACTGTGCCTTAAACTAGGGCATAACCGAGTAGACAATTTGCACTGAGAACCGAATCCGAGTATTTGGATGAACTATGATGCCTACGTACCATTATCTTGGCATCATATAATATCTTAGATCCTATACTTCCTAAATTATTGTGATATGATCACTGAACAAAATAAATAATTACATTATTTTTGTGTGCATTTTCCCTTTCTGTGTCAATGGAAATGTTCTGATTAACTTCACCAAGGCAATCACTCCCGACAGAAATATTGGTAAAAGCATGTAGAACAGAACGTGTGCTCGCAAGACCGCGGCCTTGAGACCATATCTATGATTGCCACTTGGAATGGGCTTCCTCTGGACATACCGCTTTTATGTAGAAACTCGTCTTCTTTCAACTCTTCACTTGTATCGGTCCTCTTTGGCCGTGATTGGACTGGGAGTGCATCTGAGTAGATTTGTTGAAGAGGTACTATCTCAAAGTCCGTTGATAGATTGATGATAAATGAAAATCATCACCATATAACACTGCTGGTCAGATCCAAGTTTGGGCATTGTGTTAGACCTAAATCTGTCACTTAGTGATTATGATAACTCTTCAAAATCATCTCTCCTTTCATATGGACATCTGGATCAGATGACATACATGGTAGCTAAAACAGAGGGATTATCTGGTCAGGCTACATAGGAAGCTGGAAGAGCAGAGTTCCAGTCATGATACCCATAAGATAAATTGCCAAATGTCCTTTTCTGCTGAGATTAGCTTAGCTAATACCCTGATCCCCAGCCATCTGCAACTTGTAGAGTCTAAATACTCAGCGCATTCGATCAGACTCAGTCTGGAATCTGCTGAGATCTTGATTAATATTAACAACAACGAAGTGATGCCTAAGTACCATTGTCTTGGCATCATATAATATCTTATATCCTAGTGGTTGGACAAAGCAGGGCAAAGCCTTATTGTGGTTCACAAAATCCTTTCTCCCTAACGTTGGAACAGAATGACCTCAGTTACTCATTCTGGATGGCCATGATTCTCATAATTTTATGGAACTCATTGATACCGCCATCCAGAATGAGAGTCATATTATTGAGCTACCTGCCCATACCTCAAGCTGATTGCAGCGTTGCGATCGGACCGTTTTCGGACCATTCAAGACGGCTTATCGTTCAGCATGTGATTCGCTGATGTCATCTTTTCCTGGGACTCTCGTTTCACGTAAGAACTGGTGTGGATTACTGAATAAAGCATGGCTGGATTCTTTGACTGCTGCAACATTCAATCTGGATTTCGAGCCTGTGAAATATTTCCATTTTGTCCAGAAGCTATTCCACTTCAAGCTTATCAGACCAATCTTATCTACAGTTCAAGAAATAATGCCACAAATGACAACATCAACAATGCTAGCACTCACAATGACAATAGCGATGGCAAGGAAAGCATCAATGCCGACAAAGACATTGCTTGCATCAACATTGAAAATGCCCACAAGGAAAAAAATGATTGACCTAGTGACATAGCTTGCATTGCAGAAGACTACAACATCATCAATGCTATTAGTACTTCAAACAACAACACTAGTAAGCATTCGGGTACATGTGATGTTCCTCAGTTGAATGCTATCGTGAACTTGTCAGAGGATCCCGAATTCTTGTCTACTGGGCGTACATGTTCTGCAGTTCCACCTCACATTGCGCTTTCTATCTATGAAAGAAATTGTGTTCACCACAGCTTGACTGTTTCAAATTTTGTAACGTTAAGGGCTTTGACCTTGAGGAGGATGAAGTATACATGCAATGGAAAAACCTGATGAATATGAGTAAAACAGAACCAGAATCTAAAGACGAATCAGCAATGACAAACCTATGTGAGCTTGATATATCATTTAGCAATATTCAGAACATCAGCTTGACCAGCGGCCTGGATCTGGATTTGTTGGTTACAGAGAAGTCAGATACCGAGCTGTCTTATGCAGGGCTGTCGGTTATAGACCTCGGCCTGCAGCTTGTGCAACTGCCACTTACAGAGGTTAGGCCTAGCGAGCTCTTGAAGGACCAGCTGCCTGCGACAGAGTTAGTATCGCACTGTTCACACATAATGGGTCCAAATGAAGTCAAGACATCTGATCAAGTTGCAGGCCTAATCACCAGTTCGCCAAAGTACAGTTTCGGAAACAGTTCATACCCTGGTGATCCTGATTCCGATGTGCTTCCTTACCCAACAACTGTGGAACGTAAGCAAAAAAGTACGAAGAAGCAAAAATATTTCCTGCTAACATCCGTGGAAGCTCAGCAAGCAAAAATCAAAGAAGTACAAGAGAGGCTCGATCGTGACGCACAGAAGAAAGCCAAGCAAGAAGCAAGAACCAAAAGAATTCAGGAAAATATTAAGAAAACTAAAGAGCATGCAAAGCAGAAACTGGAGACAAAAAATTCTACTGGCAGAGTCACAAATCACCCAAATCCACCAAGATGATCGAGTCAGTCAAGGAAAAAAAGAGACACAGAAAAATCGTCTAAAAGATGTAACAGGAAAATGGATACGACTCCGTGTGCCACCTGCTCCATTCGATATTATGATGATCAAGATACTGTTGCCTGGACACAGTGTCAGGAATGTCAAAAACGGTTTCATAATTCATGCCAGGGATTGGAAGAAGAAGGACTCGACACTTTCATTTGCATTACGTGTGAAAATGATTGAACACCTGACACTCATTTGTTCTAAGCCTAGGCCCTATTTAGGTCTTTCATATGCAATTAAAACTGAACAGTGCAATATGAAACAGTATTAGTGCAATATGAAACAGTATTAGGTATGGGCTTGTATGTGGGCTACCAATTTTTAGTATTTAAGCCTAGAATAATGTTTACCACATTCTTAACGATTTTTATGTGACAAGTTTTTAAAATAAATATTCTTGGCTATGTAAGCATAAAATCAATTGTGCAGTCCAAAACTCTATCACTAGTATATTATCAAGTCAATTTACTTTGGTCACTTGTTAATTTTTATATTTAACTTCATTGTTTGCTTGAAATTTTAAGCGTTCTGTTAAGCCTAGACTCTAGCGTAGGCTACTTCAGGGCAGGACCGCCAGCAGATTATTAGCTCCACATGACCAGAATTATTGCCGCATGGCCAGAATATGGTTCTTTTCAAGGCTTTTACAAATAAATAAATATCTTAAGAAACAGGCCTAACAATTAAAAAAAAAACTTGCGCATGTAATGGTCACACATTTAGTAATGAAGATCCACTTCATAAATTATTAATTTTGACTCAACATCGATGTAGTAGCTACTTGTTTGAAAAGTGGCCAGAATTAGGGCAGTTTGCCCTAGAGCGTTTTGGTGTCTATTATAGAGCAGGACAATCCAACAAATGCAAATAGCACATGGGGGCATTTTGCCCCATGTGCCCAAGCATCTTGTATTTTATTGTATAGGCTACTTTATATGAAACTCCTTTTTAATTGTAGACAGCACATTATACTTTATTTACGATGTTCAGTATACTAACTAGTCCTTGCCATAATTTCATGAATGAATGATGAATACTGTTATTCAAGTCTTAAATTTGCCAATATATCCATCTTCATGTTAACAGTCTGGGAAGGGTCCGTCCATAAATAGTACGTACGTAGAAAACTACTTGATCTGTGTTTTATAGACGGCTACATGGCTACCATTTGTGAACTATAGCGCAATAGCGGGTGAAGCAAATCGGGGGGGGGGGGGGTGGTTGCAAAAGCGTACGTACTTTCGGGGGGGAAGGGGTGTCAAACGTACACCTTGCAACTGGGGGAGGGGGGGTCGAAAAAGTCAAGTTTTCGGCGTACGTACTTTATGGACTGCCCCTTTGCCCTAGGGCGTTTTGGTGTCTATTATAGAGCAGGACAATCCAACAAATGCAAATAGCACATGGGGGCATTTTGCCCCATGTGCCCAAGCATCTTGTATTTTATTGTATAGGCTACTTTATATGAAACTCCTTTTTAATTGTAGACAGCACATTATACTTTATTTACGATGTTCAGTATACTAACTAGTCCTTGCCATAATTTCATGAATGAATGATGAATACTGTTATTCAAGTCTTAAATTTGCCAATAATCTTTAAAGATTACCAATAACCCCCCTCTACGCCCTAGCCGTACTGTGTTGTTGTCAGTTTATGCCATATATGTATATGCCATATACCGATTTTCGCATAATGTGTAAACTCAACAACAGACCTCATCAGTTCACCTCCACAAGACCGGAGCGACCAGGGTTCGATAGTCCGAAGGATCTGTGGCGAAACCGGTCGCACCTCACTCCTGCGTTCCAATTCGTTGCGTATCTCGATTCTACCCCACTTCCGTGTCAGTTGTGGCAATTCTGGTTCACCTCCCCTTAATCCTCTGGTAGACCTAGCCTCAGGAGGCCGCAATGCTGTTTTGCCCAGGTCCGACTGTCCGCGAGATAAGTTTGGCTGGTTGGCGCAGATATGAGAAAGATTACCAATGTCAACGACCTAAGCTCATTGCAAATTACTTCGACTCGATTCCGACTGATTTATCTTTATTTCTTCGACAAAATCCACAGTCATCGAGCAGTTATTGTACAAAACTCTGTCTTTACAACTGCTACTGCAACGACAGCTTCTTCTTTTCCAACCTTCTTAACCTTCCAACATAGCCTACATCTGCACTTATGTCTCTCCTACATAGCCCGAAACAAAGCAACATAGCGGACATTGTAGCGAGACACTGTAGCGAGACATTATAGCAAGACATTGAACACAATAATCACTGACCAGCTATAGCAATTTTGCCACAGATCGATATTCTCAAGATTGCTTAGTGTTCGGTCGATAGGTAAAAAGATTGCCGTTTTAATGGTAGTGGCAGGATTGTCGAAAAGAATTATTTTTGGCTTGAAGCTGTATTGCACCATTCTTTTCGTTCATCGATCCAGCTTCCATTTAGACATGATCGCCATTCTTTTCATATCAATCCAGCTCCCAGTCTTACACGTTCTTTTCATCAATTAATTCAGCTTCTAGTTACATTAACGTTGGAGTATAGAATCGTCAGACTATCGAACCTTCGGATTATTGAACTTTCCGACTATCGAAACTTCGTATTATGGAGCGGACACCGCGACCACCACGAGAAAACCACGCGCCTTTGGAACCCCAAAAACAGTCCGACAAGACTTCAGAGAATTGTGAGAGCATTAAGACCGAAATCGGTCCGTGTTAACAAAAGTGGTCACACGTGTGATATTTTACTAATAAACTTATTTGTAGGCCCCAATGACTACACAAACTTGAGTTGTCAGAATTTTCTCTTCTTCTTTTCATTCTTCAGCTTTCTCCTCCTCCCTCGTTTTCTTTTTCCTCATCCCGCTCGAGCTTCATCCCCTTCAGTTTCCTCCTCTTTTCTCTATTAATAAAAAAATAATGTCTTCTTCCTATTCTTTTCTCCTCCTCTTCTTCTCCTCCTCATCGCCGTTCTCGGATGTGCTCCTCATTATTACTCTTCTTTGTCCAAGCCTACTTCATCATCATCATCATTATCAGCATCATCATCATCATCATCCAGTGTCCGATTTGTCGAGGGGGTCAGGGGTTTGGACCCCATGCCTCTTTCTTTGACCCCAAGTTTCCAGCCTCTGGCCGGACCCAGGGGGTCGGCTTGACCTCTCAAGTTCTTACCCACGGTGTAGTGCAAGATTGCACTTGCTACCCGCTCTGTATTCATTGATCCAGGACAGATTAATGATGAACCTGGACTTCAATTTGACTCGGTGACTCAAGTTGGAGGTACAAATTCTGGTCTGAAAAGGCATGTTTATCTAAGCTTTGTCTAATCGAGGAAACAGCAAGAAAACAACAAGCGGCTCTTAGGGTGCATCACACATTGACACACAATCGATTGAAGGATTCTGAGACAAGGAATCGACCACTCAGAGCCCTATTAATCCGACTCTCAAAGAGAGAGAGATAGAGAAGAGAGAGACAGAGAAGAGAGACAGAGCACGTAATTATTATATGACCTCGATCCTTCTAATGTGATGCAGTCGCCCCGACTCGCCCGTTGAATTGACCCGTAGACCGCCATTTAGAGTGCAAGGACCGAATTAACTAGCTCGATCAAGATTAAGTAAGCTCTGTTACATGTCACAACGTAACATGTGCCATCATCGGAATGCGAACTGAACCGAGATCCATGCACATGCTCTCTTTAGCAGGGCCAGTCTGGCTGAAATCTGGGCGCTATGGCGACTAGGCCTATATTGTGAACAGCTTAGTATCCTTGGTTCCACCAGACACACTTCTTGACTACTCTGAGCGCAAAATAGACACGATTCGTGAATCGACAAAAGACGCACCAACTCCGGATATTTCAGCCATACCACCCTCTGTCCACTCGCTGTGTAAGTTCGATGAAGTCACCGCTGCTGAAGTTGAAGAGCTCCTAGGCAATTCCTCGACAAAAACAGTGCGAACTGGATTCTGTTCCCACCTGGCTGCTTAAATCGCACTCCACCGTCTTCGCCCCAATCCTCGCCGTCCTGATCAATGTTTCCATAATCCAGTTGTTTCTCCCAAACAGGCACATGTAAGCGCGCAATCATTCGAGCCCGCGTCAAGAAACCATGCAGGCCTTAACCAAATAAGACCCCAATTAAAGCATCACCATATCACTCCTATCCACAGGCTCAAAACACCTGAACGGATCGAATACAAGGTCAAAAACAAATATCAGATCCGTTCTACGAACTCACAAACACCTCATCTTGCTATCTCCCCAAATGTCTTTCACTCACAACTCCAAACACTGCTCTTTCGCAAATCCTATCCTGATTCCTCCTCTTCCTTCTATCTCCCTATCCGTTTCAACTCCAAACACCATCCACCTTAGCCGTCTACCTGTCTGCCTGCCTGCCTGACTCTCTGGATTTGACCCTCTGTCTATCGATTCTGTTTGGATTAAGCGCCTGTGAATAAGCTGGTTCCCGCGACTTCGCTTTTGATAATTGGCACGTATACGCCTACTGTTCGGATTATTGAGGATCAGTTTTAACATTTAAATGAAAGAATGCTGAAATTGGCTAGCAATCTTCTTTCTATTTTCGGGTTTTTTATACTTATAAATAAAATTATGATTGTTATAATTGTACTTCTACTCTTTCTCCTCCTCCTCCTAATTATTAAATAGTAATAATTAAACTCTTAACTGTTTACTCTTTGGAATTGAACAGTTGATAATGGAGGCTATTACATGGAGCGACCAGAGTGAACTCGAGGAAATATTGTCTGTAAGGGCCAAGGCCTATTGTCGATACGAGCGGACGACCGTGACTTGATAACATTAAATTTTAGGCATGGCCGATCGAGTTTGTGGGTATGTTTCTATAGTATGAGTTGAGTTACTTGAGTATGTTTGTGACTTGTGAGACGTCTAAGATGTTCAAGAATGCGTCTGAATGTGATTAACTTGAATAGCTTCGTCATAAGTTTCCCGTCAACCATGTGATTGCGGGATGTTTGATCCACCATGATCTATGAATGTTGCAATGATGCAAGGAACGAATATAACTATAAAATCCATGCAAAGAATATATAGATATTTTCACTCATTAAATAATCCAGGTACATCTCACTTTGAAACATAGATGTCGCCCCAATAAAATTCATGATATTAAATACGATGTTTTATAATTTCCAGTTATTGGCAAACGATCTTCTTTCAATTTATATTTCCTAGCATAGTTAGTCGTAAATTTGACACAATAAATTTAATTAATTGAATGGGCTTTGCTATATAATTTATTTTTTCCGATTATAGCCCAAACACTGGTTGTTCTACGTTACATTAGAACTGATTATTACGACTTTCCGGTGCTGGGTATAGTAGCCTATTAAAAGTACTTGATTCAAGTTGGTTGCCAAATATCGTTTGATGATTTGGCTTTTTCTTTATATTGTAATTTAAAGCAGCTTAATTTTTTGCGTTATTTTTCGTTTTATTTGTTATCTGTGTCTAAATATGAAGATGGAACGGTCGCTGTAAAAACATTTACAGGTGCAGTTGTTGTTATCGTTTCTCAGCAGAACTGATAATCGTAGGCTCCTTTAACACTCGACCGTTCAGCATTTCTGAGCATCCTTGCCATCTGTCAGCTGTTGTGCTTGGCCACCCATTGATGACACTTTTAGATTACTGTGCACTGTTTTACTAATTGTTCTAACAGTCGTTGAAATGACAATTAACGGCTTACTTATAGTAGTTAGGACTCACTTATGCATAATATTTGTGATCTTTTGGTCCGCTGCCATTGGTGAGAACGAAGTACTTCCGACGCGTGATTGACAAAAGGAGTAAGTAAAATGAATCTTCATATATGTCTAAAACTACACTAACCCTAACCGACCCTCATGCTGCTTAACCTGACCCTAAACGATCCTCAAGATGCTTAACCTGACCCTAACCGACCCTCACAACGCATAATTATAACAAATTATAGGTTTTACTGTGCGTGTGTTATCATTGTATTACAATTGCTTGCGTTCTCGTTATTATAGGTAATCTATGTCCGCATACTAGCTACGCCTAAAATATTATGCGTAAGTATAAGTAAGCCCAATTAACATCATGTGGTCTAGCGCAGATAGCGCCTCTGAATAGATTTCTTGATGAGTTGCTAAATCAATTTTCATTGCTTCAAGATTCTATAGCATCTACAAAAGTGAAGTCGTGGGAACAAGCTTATTGGCAGGTGCTTTACCTAAACCAAAACGATAGGCAGTGGGTCAAGATCAAGAGTCAGGTTTACGACAGTCAAGAGTCTACATGGGATCATTGCATAACAAGGTGTCTAGGTGAGGTCGTGGAAAATGTAAATACTCAATCTAAGCTATCAAGCAAAGATAACTTTATTTCGTAATGAAAGGCTCAAAATCGGAGCGTGACTCACTTACAGCATCGGGGACTGCAATTTACACATTGTAGTTTGTGAGTGGCTTGTGTGCAGTGTGTTGTCTTCTGATTGGTTTACACATATGGACACAGAGAATTTATAACAGAAGAATATGCGCAAATAGCAACTTAAATACATCACATGCTAAATGCTACAGAGTGCTAAATATGTTCAACTTTAATTAGTCGTTTGCAGGGGAATTTGAGTTGCCCAGTAAAATACAGTGTACACAAATTTCATTTGGTAGGCAACATCATTGTGCCTTCTAAAAAGTGGTTCTTCTATACTGACTGCTGATTTCGACACTTGCGGCAATGCCAAGCTGCTAAGTTCAGATGCGTTTGATGTGTGTATACGGCCACTGGCGTGTGTCGTAACGTGTATCGCTATGTAGAATTTTTAAGTTCATACCAGTAAACGGCATGGTCTGGTTGACACTTTCCTGTGTCAATCACAGCTTGTGCCAGAAGCATTTGGTTATGGCTAATAGCAGCAGACCAAATTATGATATATTGTGCGTCAGTTGCGGTTTTAGATTCTATGAGTAGGTCCAAAACGCACTGTTGATATAAAATTTAGGTAAATGAAATGATGCTAAGATATGATGGTGAAATCTGACAATCCCTAACATCAATTGACTGATCACTTTCCAGTGGCCTGAAGTACATGTGCACCAGTCTTCATCTCATACCATATGTCGTATGAAATGCCTGGTAATTATTTAACATTCAGCTATCACTAGGCCGTATTGCTTGGCAGAGTGGCTGTAACTTTAATATATCTGCCAAGACTAAAATTGGCGATCGGGCCTTTCGGGTCGCTGGCCTACATGCCTGGAACAGTCTCCCTGCAGCCATCCAGAAAACCCAAACCCTAAAAAACAGTTAAAATCGTACTTTCTTTCTTATTGAGAATTAGTTTTATAAAAAATCTGCAGTGAAACTGTCATATAAAGCACCTTAGAAGACGCTTGCTACTGACGGCGCTATACAAATTTTCGTAATTAAAATTACGGTCAACAGTTTTATAAGAACCATAGAGTTCTTCTAAACAAGCAGGACTTTGATATAAGCATTAAGCAGGTTTGATAAAACCAGGCATGTTTGTATGTGCTGGCATTGGTATTCGTTTGTTATTTGACTGTTATTTAATATAACTGGAGCAGGGGTGTCAATTTCTGGGAGGTCGAGAGGGACAAGTTCCTCCCACCTTTTACTGACAGAGGACACGTTATACATGTGTTCCCCCACATTTCCTACCCCCTCTCACTGGTGTCCTCCCCACCTGTCAAACGAGATCGTCGTCTCTGAACTTGAGGTTCTGATTCTGTTTTACTCCAGGATCGTAGGATCAGTTCCAGAAAATGGGAACAGGCATGTTTGATTTCTTAAGTCATAAGTATATAGAGGTAAACTTATTTTTGAAGTCCCTATTTTTACAGCAGCCCATTACACTGTCATACCTATGCCTCTCTTTGAAAGGTTCCCCCAATATCAAGGACCAATAATAACGTTTTTGAGGTCAATCAGCTGTCACTGATTGAAACGGAAAGTGGATGTGTCAATCAATTATGTGATTCTATTCGTTGACATGATGTGATTTCTGGTTTCAGGCTTGTCAAAAGATAAATTTGTGTTTCAGACCAAAGCTTCATCCAATGCTTGAACGGGAACATATCTGCACAGTGTAGACAGTCAGAGAACTACTTGGCTTATAGATTACTAATTATTTCATTGAGCTATGACCAGCATCAAGAACAAAGTGCCTGTGGCTCGAACTGGCGGTGACAATAAGAAAAAGGATGTTCCTGAAGGTAAAGCTAATAGATCCTACTAAATTGCTTGTGGTAACTTTTGTTGTGTGCTTTTAGAGTGAAATAACATATCTTAGATTGCTATAAGTCATATGTGACGTTTTGGCGCAGCCGTTTTGGCTCAGGACGTTTTTGTGCAGATCTCTGATATAATAATATTGTATATTATATAAATATATTATATGGCAGTCTACCACATTAGTGTAGTAAATTATTCCACATGGCGAATCAGGTTAAGCCTCGGGAGCATCAGTAGTAGAAGATTGGGTCGGTGAAAAGAATCATGTTTGACTTGAAGCCGGATCAATGAAAAGGATACTCTTAAACTGGGAACTGGATTGACGAATAGAATCGTATTTAAATGGAAGCTGGATTGATGAAAATAATCATGCTTAAATATAAAGCCGGATTGATGAAAAATAATCATGCTTAAATGAAAGCCAGATTGATGAAAATAATCATGCTTAAATGGAAGCTGGATTGATAAAAATATTGTGACTAAAAGGGTTCCATGACGAGTAAGTATTCTCATATCCATCCCGCTTCTATTTAAACATAATTCTTTTCATCGCTCCAGTTCCAGTTTAGCCTAATTATTATCATCGATCAGGCTTCGTGTTACATCATATATTGTATCAGATGTCTGCGCCAAAACGGTGCTGCGCCAAAACGTCCTGCTTCGCCATAAGTAATGTCTATGTGGGAGGAACTGTGCTGGTTACACATGCAAAGCACATTGGCATAAGATTTTTATGCTCATGCATAATTACCTAACAGCTTGTGCTCTATCTTACCTCAAAGATCTTTGCATTTAGTTTATTTATTTAGTTTATTCCTTCTCCAGTCACTTGTTCCATAAAGTCAACTGCTTTAGTAAGCAAACATATGATGTTACAATTCTACGCCTGTGATCTGCACGAAAGATTTTTGATGTCTCAATTTTTTCTAATGGTAGTCAAAAGATGAATGAAATTTTGCAAGAAATGAAGTGTCATGCTTTCACTTAACACATTGCCCGCAGGATCAATTATCGTTAGCACACGGCAGCCTTATTAACGGTTATCGGAAATTATCGAGAACACTCGGCAGCCCTATCGGCAATAAGCAATAATGTAAAGATATTGGAAAGCATTTGTAATTTATAGTAACCTTTTACTGTTCTGTACTCTACTCTACTCTATAGTAACCTGGCTGAAAGTATGCAGTTGAATGATAATCCTCATGACACGGCACGACACAGAGGCTTAGAAGGACATGTGCGGCACAAATAACGTGTTTCTTTGTGTTGTCCATGCTTGTACCACACAACACATCTATGACTTGGTGACTGTTTGCACTCAGTGGGCGGTAGATGTCCATATAGTGTTGTCCTGCCAGTCGTGATAACTAACAGACGGCTAGGAAGCTGATGCACGACAGAGCATACACCACTGCAGTACACACTAAGACGTTCATCGCTATGTTCTAGCTTGCAATACGCACCACGTGTAGAACTTTTCGTTAGTACATGCATGCATATACGTAGCATACATAGCATATACGTATTATCCGTATGATCATATACGTAGCATATATACATAGTATTATATACATACACAATCCATACATACATTAAAAATATATATTTTTTCCCTCGGTACAACTTTCCCCGACCGCCTCGTAAGAGGCTGCCAAGAGACCGCGTGTATATATATATATATATATATGTATATATATGGCTTCAGGTTACAAAAGCAGCATGCATCGTTATGCACCAGGCAGTCATATTTACATCTGAGACGCGGTGGAAAAGATTCCCAGGATGCTGATTAGCCAATTTTATAGCAATGTAGTTGGGCATGTTGAATGATGCCAGTTACCGTCAGTCGCGTGCTGCGATGTGAAATGAATGACGTATTATTACGTTAGTCTTGCTCAAAGTGTTAATTATGTCTAGTTGGGTAACTTGCACTAGGCCTTAACAGGGCTCTATTTTCTCTCACAATCTAGGATGTCCATGTTGTTTATGCACTCACAAGTGTGAAACTCCAATAAGTCTGTTTATTGATTCTCTCTTGATTCTTAACGTCTGTTTTTAGCATCTATATTTGTGTATTATCATACTGGTTGTCACGTGTACCGCAGCCTGTGTGGCTGCCTAATCTCTGTTAGATGCCATCCTGTTGGTGTCCATCCCATATTTGATATAAACTATTACTGCCATTGGATCGAGAAAACCCAAACAGCCCGTTGGCTATTAGTTTTCTGTAATTATGAGTGCTTCTGATGTTCACTTCAGGATGGTGAAATGATATTTAGTTCATTGGTTGCCAATTATGCAAAGTTCACATATTCAAGTATTGGATCTGTTACTGCATTTACGATATTTTCGGCACCAGGAGAAGCATTCAGAAACTCCAAACTTTTCACGTTTTTTAATTGTTGCCAACATGGTGATGATCGTAGGTTTTATTAAAATCATCCAGAGCAAGGAAATTCTATTCAAGTGACTTGACAAGCAGCGTTCAGACGTTGATTTAGTATAGACCTACCAATGACTAGATGAAACATTTGCAAGCAAACAGCTTAAAATGAAATTAGGGTGCACGTTTTTTTTTAAAGCCACCGAATGTTCCACCAGCAGGATCCATGTTTTTGAAATTTAAATGTAGTGTTGCTGCAAATTAGCCAGATAACTTAATGCAGTTTGTTGGAATTGCCATGGTCTTGGTTGCATGTGAATGAGAATTCTTTGAACCTCAATCATGTTTCTGAGGAGCTCCTTTGGAGGCATGTTAATAAGTATTTTAAGTACTGTTACCGTTGTTGCTATTTACCTTTTTACCTTGTTATTTATGATGTAGGGACTACTGAGATTCAGATCAAAGAAGAACCAGCTGACATGGAGGAATATCTGAAGAGCAGCAATACTGTCATTCAAGCTCCTGGAAAAATGCAAGTTTTTGCTGCATCCTCATCCACCGGTTCTTCCAGCAATCAAGTACAATTGGCCACTCCTGGAAAGAACGTTTCTGCTCAGGTGCAAGGTCCTTCCGCTGCTGCCGCCACTCCCAAGCCTGGTACTGGCGCCATTACTCGTTCACAGGCTCAGAACTTGGTTTCTCGGTCTGCATCGAAATCCGTTCCAAGTATAAATGCAGCGAAAGTATCTGGAACTAAAGACACCAGCGGTAGTTTAACTGCACTACCGAAAGTGACAATACCTGCTTCAGCCGCGAACGGAAAGCCTGACCTCGGAAATCTTAAGAGTGCCACTGTTTTTACAAACGTGAAAGGAATCCTACCACCACGTAGTAGTCCTTCTGTGGGTGGCGCTAAGTCGGGAGTGGCAACATCCACGAGTGCTGGTGCAGTCTCTGCGGATCCCAAAGCAATGATGGCACTCAAGCACGGCACTCTTGCTGTCAACAATCCTGTTAAAGCTCCAGTTTCCGTTGTTACACCAAAAGATGTTGCTTCTTCTCAGGTCAAAACTGGGTCTGTAACTGTGCTAGCCGCTTCAAGAGTAGTTAGCGCTTCAGCCTTGCCAAAGGGTACACTGCTCTCTGGTGATCCAAAGACACCAGCAGCAGCAACTGAGGGAGGTGCAGTCAAACAAAATAAAACGAAAGACGCTAAGGTCGTGATGTGTCTTCCCACATCAGCAGCATCTTCTAGCACAACCGTGAAGCAGTTACGAATTGAAGCAGTTCCTGATGTAACACACTCCTCAGAATGTGTGGCACAACATCAGCCAGTGTCGTATCAACAGACATCATTAGATGCCGTAGCAGAAACCGACCTAGTTGCAGCGCCAGGTCCTGACACCATTAGCTGTCAGATTACAGATGAGTATGCAGGAAGTTATGAATCTGGCTGTTCAGATATTCATGGTGTCTTTGCTCATAAAGATGAGGCAACTCATATGAATTCTTCTGTTAGCAATGAAAATTGCGTTGAAGATTTAGAGATTACTATAAAAATTGAACCGCCAGATGACTATCCGGATGACACAGCGATGACTCCAATGCAGACTGCAGTGAAGACAATTGGCAACAGCATTGCTAATCAGAGTATCAAACCTATTGTCTGTACCCCACATCAAGCAACACAGATTCAAACTGTGCATTCTGGGAATGCAGCAGAAGTGAGAACGTGTGTCTTTGATTCCATTATTGTTGCTTCCGGGGTATCTTCATCAGCTTTTTCTGCTGGGCAGGATGTTGTTGCTAAGGCTAGTTCTTCAGTACTGGTTGGTTCAGAAACTTGTTCAAAGTTGTCTGGCATTTTGAGACCGATGTCAAGCCAAAAAATTGTTTCTGGAGTATGCTCTGAGTCAAAAGCTGGTTCTTCAGCATTGTCCAATAAGAATAAAAGTGCGGCATCTTATGGAACCAAAATTTCAGCGGCTGGTAACAAGACATCATCAGCTGCTACATCCATAGCATCAGCATCTGCTGCAGCCATAGCATCACCAGTTACTGCAGCCAAAACACCATTGGCTGCTGTAACCATAGCATTATCAGCTACTGCAACCAAAACACCATTAGCAGCTGTAACCATAGCATCATCAGCTACTGCAGCCAAAACACCATTAGCTGCTGCAACCATAGCATCATCAGGTGCTGCAGCCAAAACACCATTAGCGGCTGCAGCCATAGCATCATCAGGTGCTTCAGCCAAAACACCATTAGCTTCTGCAACCATAGCATCAGCAGCTGCTGCAACCAAAACACTGTTAGCTGCTGCAACTAAAACACCATTAGTTGCTGCTAGAATAGCTAGCTTGCCTGCAAATGAAATTGATGTAAGCATTGTGAAGGTGGAACAGATGGACTTAGAAGAACCTGTGTCTTCCAAGGGTGTGGCAAGAGCAATCGATGAAACCTCAAATGCTGAGCCTCCAAGCAGAACAGTTCTTTCGGAAGCTCTGCAAAGCATGGATTCGGCAGCGGCAGAGCAACTTGCAGTTTCTGACTCATCAGCTTTAGTTGAAGATGCAGAAGAACAAGTTCCCCTTAGCGACACATTGCCAGATCACATTGTGCTTCAGGTTGACAGTAGAACTTGTGACGACCAAACGCAGGATTCCTTTGAAATTGCCACTGTTGACTTGCGTGCAAATGAAACATCAGTTTCAAATGAAATGAGCCATGGTACAAGTGAGCCGGTTTCTGGCACAGGTAAGACAATGATTACAGGTGATATAATGACTACTGAGAGTAATTCTCTTGTTGAACCAAGTTTTGCCACTGGCACCGTAGTGGAATTGCCTGACACTGACGAATACATAGCAAATGAAGCCCATGCAAGTGTGAACAACAGTCCATCGGGAAATAGGCATAATGCTAGTGTGACAGCTGATCATGAGGATGTAGCTTTGTTATTATCTGGTGACTTCGTTCCAGGCGGCAATCTCTCCATGAAGAATCAGTTATATGACTTACCCATTCAGATTACAAAACCTGTTGAAATGATACTCAGGGATTTGAACCATGATGAAGATGTTGTGTGCAGGTCAAGTTTAGAAGCCAGTCCGATGGCACGTACTGTGGTCGGTGCTGAGAGAGGTCATCAGACACAAATGCCATCGCCAGCAAAGCACAGCAGACCTAAACAACTTGAACAATTTGTTGAACATTTTGTAAGTGCCACTGGCACAAACAGCACCACTGCTTTGGGTGGGGCACAGTTGGAAAAGGAAATTGTAAAGCGAGCAGTCCAACTCACGAAACAAGATAAAAGCAAATGTCTTGCGGGGGATGAACCGGAAGATGATCCCGTTGCCCCTCCAGCAAAAAGGTCACGCCTCATGACTCCAGTTACTGGAAAGGAAAATGCTAGGATGACTGGTATGCAATCTAAATCAGATAGAAAGAAGTCGTCTAGTCACAGAATAACAAGAAAAAAAGTTCCTACTCCATGTGCTTCTCAGCGTCTAAGTGTCGAGCGAAAGCATTTTAAGAAGCATCCGATTGGAAAGGTTTCAGACGATCTCTGGATGGAAACGAGTTCCTTCCTTGATGAAGATCTCAGATCTGAGCTAGAATCTTCTGAACCAGTTTACGTCTTTGAGCCAAGAAGCCACAAACAGCGGACTGACCTGCGAACAGCGGAGAAGGGAAGACTTTATGCTAGTTCAAAGTCAGGCAAGTCCTTCATTAATCAGACAAATCATGGCAGAATTGTCCGAAAGCAGCTTAACGTGCATTTCCGTTCAACGCGTCATATCCGTTTTCCCTTCTTGTCACAGTTTGTGAAACGCTTAGCAGACAGATGTTGCTGGGACTGGGCTTCCTGTCACGTCGAAGATATATCAGCTGGCCAGAGGCAGGACCTCCTCAGTGATCTGAACTGTGTGTACCTTGGCAGGCAGCCTCGATTTCTGTTGAAGCCCATGGGACATCTGGAGGGACTTTCCCTCGAGACACAACTGGAGAGCCAGTTACTCGACTTTCACTCTGTTCGAATCATCTTCCTTGAGGTTGCGCGGGACTGGGTTAGAAAGAAACCACTCCATTTATTGATGACAGGCCAGGTGAAAATTGAGCCACGAACTTACATGCCACCTAAACGAACGTCTAGAACAAACACGACGTTTGAGAGCTGCCAGAAGGCTTTCTGCCGTGACATATGCTATATTCTGGCTGAAGTATGTAACAATGGAGAATTGGACGACTGTCTTTTTGCACTTCCTGATGGAGTCTCGCAGTTCACCGCAGACAGGGTTTTCCGAAAGGTGAAGCAATACTTGCGGAATTACGTGGAACGATTGATGCGTACAATTGTTGCAGACAGAGATTCAATGAATTCTGCTCGATTATTAGATGAAGATGACAGGAGGAACTTCAAGGCAAAATTAAAATCAAAGCAAAGGCTAAAAGAATCAAGTCGGATACAGTTGCCCGTTTGTGAAAGCATTCCCCAGGAACCTGAATCAGTTTGTCAAGAGACTGGTGATGCCAAGATAAAGGATGCTGCCTTGGATGTTAGTGTAGTGCATGAGACGATGGTCTTGCCCGGACCTTCAAAGCGATTGTCTGCTGAAATGTCTTTGCCTGTGCAGAATAGCCTGGATGCAGCATTTGACCTGTTCTCCAAAGAGGCTGAGAATATTTGTCAGGGTACCATCGAAACTCTTGTGGTTCCTGATGGTGATGTTGTCAACGGTGATGCAAGCATTGTTGTTGACAGTAGCAAACTATATTCTCCCACTAGACCAACAGACATTGAAGAATTGGAGATTGGGGTTCTTGAAAATATGGAAGCAGCAGAGGTGGTTACTGCTGTAGCCATCGTCAAAGAAACTCAACTGGGCGATAAAGCTTTCAACGTCATCTCAGGAGAAGTCCTGGGAAAGCCATTTTCAAGTGAAAAAATATTTGCAGAGAAGGCTCTTTTAGCTAAGAATGCTCTGATAGAGGAAACAGAAGATGGTGAAATTGTGAACATTATTGATCAGGAGAAGAGCTCGTCAGCCAGTTCAGTTGTTGCGGAAACTTTTCATCGAAAGAAACTGCGTTCATCAGTTGCAAGACGAACTGCTGTAGAAACTGCACATGTGCCATCGAATAAGCGAAAGAAGAGGAGCAAGACCAGCAGAGAGAAGAAACCGAAGAGGAGAAAGGACAAACGCAAAAGTGAAAGCCATTTGAATTCAGAGAAAGACAGAGGCCATAAGAGGAAAAAGTTTAAATACTCTGAAGAAAACAGAGTGGAAAGCAAACGAAAAGTTGCATCACAAGAAATCCTTGAGGCGTCCAGACCAGAACCTTTAAGAATTTGTTTGGCTTCAACTTCTGACGCTATGTACTTTGATAGCTATACAACTGTGGTCAAAGATGTTTTGAGTTCAGTACCACTTTCAAACTTTGATGACGGCTTTGATCCGTTGTTGCCCTCTAGTGAGCACTATCGTAATCCTTACAGGATCTCTTGGCCTCTGATTGAGTATTTTGTCCACAGGAATGTGAATATGCTGTCTAAACTGATTGGCATTATTCCCGATGTTAATTCATTTCGAACGCAATCGGTGAAGCCAGGTAATAGTTTCCTGTGGTCGCTAGTTCTTGCTCTGTTTGATGCAACTACTCAAATCCAGAATGAGGCAAAGATTACATGTGAAACTGAGGAGATTGGTCTGAATGTGCTTAACCAGAATTTTAAGTCGGTGAGCGATGATCTGATTGAACTAGGCAACACAAGTGAAGATTTGGTTAAGAAGTTATCAGTGAAGGGAAATAATCCTCTGATGCAAGCCTTTCGTCAGGTTGTAGAGGCGAAGAGAAGACTTTCTAGGGAAAGCCAGAAATCGAAACCAGCCTCGTCGATCACAAAACTCAGCGCAGAACTCGCTGCTCTTCGTGCTGCTCCGAAGTCTGCTAAGCCTCTCTTTAAACCGACATCAAATACCGAGTCACCAATTACTTTGAAGATTTCTGATCCAAATAGTTCAAGGGTGCAGGAAACTGTCGAAAGATCTGCACAGTTGGCTTCTGAGGCTCTGTTCCAGTTGTATAATGAAATGAAAATGCTTTTGAACGAGCAGGATGACACTGTTTCTGTAGAGACAGGTGCATCAGAGTTTTACCGCATTGAATTGCCGATTGCTGGTAGCCATCTAGGAGGGCTTTCGTCCCTCGTTTTCAATTTGTATGAGAACTATGAAAGACTTTCCATGATTTCTGAAGAAACTGGCTTTAGTCAACCAGCAAGTGAAATAGATGAATGCATCACAATTGTCGACGACTCCGATAGTTTTGCAGATAACAAAATGGATGAATATACTAGTGATATCAATGCTGAACTCCAAGCTGGTGATGTGGGTGATGCTGTTGATTTGGAAAAGCTTAATACTGCTCCAGAAAAAAGCAGACAGAACTTATTTGATTTATCAGATGAAGAGGTCAGTTTGTCGCTGTATCCTGAAATTCCTGTTTCAAAAGAGGTTGAGAGTGCGATTGGTTCAAGCACATCCGTGGTGGCTGAAAAGGATGCTGATAAAGTCGGAGATTTGGAAGAAGTTGTGATTTCGACAGTTCCTGCAATGCCTGCCCCTAATGATCGACAGTATATTTCATCGTTTCCTCCAGTTGGCGTTATTAAGAAGAAATCGAAAGTGATTTCACAGGTGACTCCTCGGATGATCTTTTCTAAGCTCATTGGACCATCTCTTGAGGAACGATTGGGTTCGACTAGCAGCATACCTGTTCCTCAGCCACCGCAAGTCTCTGCTCAGCAGCCATCTTCTGCCTTTACAACTTCGTCGCTTCATTTTAGCTCTGTAATTGTATCTTCCCCACTTACTCTGATTCCTGATGTAAGTGTGGGCATTGATCAGGCACAGGACATTTGTGAGACAAACCAGTCATCTGCCGCATGTTCTGCTTCTCTTTCTACGCTCATTGGTAAACCTGTCTCATTTCCATCCAGTTCCAACTCTTCCTCTTGTGAGGGCTCTTCAAAAAATGATGCACCTGTAAATGTTAAGACTTTGGCAAAGAGTAAAGCAACTCTGTCCACTGAACAGCAACAGTTTGTGATCTCATCTGCCGCCTCCGATGTTGCAGGCACTGCAGTCATTGGTACTAAATCACTGTCGTCTGTAACTACTGCACCAAGCCAGTCATTAGCAGCTGCTGCTGCAGCTGTTGTGGCCTCAGTTTCGGCTGCTGGTTTTCAGGTACCTGTCCCATCAGCATCATCAGATGAGATGTCATACAGCGCTACATTTCCTCCAATTCCACCGGAGAAGTCCTCTTCAGAGAGTTCCTTGACTAAGCCTCCCCTGCCACTCGGTGAAGCAGACATGCTTCCTCCTCCTTTGCCGCCAATGACCTTGTCTGAAATGGCAACTTCTGGTTCAAACACCTTTGTCCCCAACAGCAGCAGCAACAGTGCTTATTATTCTGGCTACTATTCCGGTTTTTCATCATCTAACCAGTCACAGGTGTACAGCACCTCATCCAGTGGCTACGACGTCTATGCTGGTGCATCTTTTGATCCGACCCAGTCTTCAGTTTCATCTTGGATGTATGATCAGAATATGTATCCCACTTCCAACCAGACACCAGTGATGGATCCTTTGTTAATGGCATATCCTCCACCATTACAGTCTGATCCAATGTCATTCTGTCTTCAACCCACTAATCAACCACCCCCATTTTTACCTTCTGCACCTGGAAGTCAAATGTTTCCAGCTTACCCCTCCAGCCAGTCAGTTGTTCCACCTTCCAGCCTTCCATACTTGCAGAATTCCGGTCAACTACCGGGTACATTTTCCTTTCCTCCACCAAACCTTCCTCCTCCTACAATTCCTCATCCTACTATTCCTCCACCTATTCCTCATCCATCAATTCCCCCACCTTCTATCCTTCCTGCTTCTATCTATCCCTCTGCTACTCCTTTCCCAACATCCATGCCTCCACCTGCAGTTATGCCATTTAACATGTATGGTCCTCAGTGGACTCCCGATGCTTCAAGTCAATATATGTCATCCGACTACTATTCTCAGACTGCAGGTTCTGCTCCACTAGCCACTTTGCTATCATGTTCAACATCAGTGTCTGTACCACCACCTGCGTTAGATGGACAGCAAGGTTTGCTGCTCCCTGAGTCACTGTCATCTATACACGACATGGTAAAATATCCACCGCCTGTCGTTCCAGGATCAGGCATGCCGAATTCCAGCATTCCAGAGTCACAGGCTCATGACACTACGCAGGATCACCAGACTGATTTGTCGTTGGAAAAAGATCAGTCTTTGCAGTTTTCATCCAAATCCACTGATTCTTTCAATTATGCAGAAACACCTTCGAAGAATAAATCACAAGACACTCATCCTGCAGTCAGCAACTCAAGTGAAAGCAGGTTTAGTGGACCAGAACAGTCACAAGAATTTGAGATGAACGACCACGATTCGTATGTGAAGCAAGCAAGTCAGAAATCTAACAGGACACTCGGTTCTTCTGAGTTGGAGACAGGTTTTAGTTCAGAAAACCAGCCATGGGACTCTCTCAACATTCCTCATGATGGTGTATCAGGTTCATGGGAATCTATGAACGCTAGTATTGAGGACAGTTGGCCTTCACAATCTAGACAATCGATTGTTGCGCAAGGGCCATCAGGACGACAGCAGAGGCCAGCTGGTCCTTTACTTCAGACACCAAATGACGCATCGATGAACATTCAGCAGAGAAACCGACCACTTCAGGATCAAGTGCAGATGCACGATTCACTTCCGAGGCAGTCGGGCCATCAGAAGCAACCACCTGGCATTCGGATAAGACAACATGGTGCAAGTGGTGTGGACCAGAGACGTCATGATGTTCCTCGACACTTACAACTCGATTCAGAGCCAAGACGACCAGGTCTGCTGCTGAGACATCCTAGCCCGCTTTTAAGACAACGTGTTCCAGAGTCAAGACAACCAGGTTCACAACTGAGACAATCTCCTCCAGAGCAAAAGCAACCAGGTCCACTGCTGAGACAGCCTGGTCCACAGCCTAGACAGCCAGGTCCACAGCCTAGACAACCTGGCCCAGAACAGAAGCAGTCTGGTCAACCTTTGAGACAGCCTGGTAAAACAGAGCAGAAGCAAGAAGTTCTTCAGCCAAGACCAGGTCTGCAGCCTAGGCATTCAAACCCAGCTGGTCAAGAACATAAGCTTAAAGGTTCTCAATCAAGACCACAGCAGAGACTAAATGGTCTAGATCAAGGCCAATCTGGTTCACACGATCCAGACCGAAGACTGCTGGGTCCACAAGCTGTTGGACTTCATGCAGGACCTAGGTCTGTTGCACCATTGATGGCAGTTCCTATTCGAAGGTCACTCGAAGGTGCAGCAAATCAGTCAGCCAAGCATGACAGACCTGGGCATGTTACTCCTCAGGGTCCCCTGTCAAACACGAGATTTTTCGTGTTTAATACGGACAGATCAGCATGCCAGACAGCTGAAGTAAGATCGTACTGTTACTCATCTCTATATTTACTGTAATGTGTAAATATGTCGATAATTCTGTGACATAAACCAAAAACTCTTTAAAACACTGTCTTTTGACATTTTATTCACTGATATATTTATCACCTTAATTGTTTTTACGATATAAATGGTAGATTCAGTTTCGTCTATGTCATTGATTCAATATAACAATAGTATTCATTCAATTTGAATTTTGATTAAATAGCTCATAATATTAGACGTTCACAAGTTATTATATGTTTCGTACTAGCATCTGCTGTTGTGCAGTGGAGCACAGAAGTTTGATCCATACAACATCAACGCGTTGCGTGTGATGCCAGAGATACGGTGCCTCTTGCTCGTCCATAAAGAGGACCTGAGGCACGTCCAACGGATTCCGAGCCTGCTCCGACTGAAACGTGACCTACGTGTGAGTTTCGTCATGTTTGGGGATGCATCGGATATTCAACAGAAGCGTCTAGTTGCCTTTTTTCCACGAGCTGGAACGATGATCATGGATTTGACGGCTCTCTTGGCCTGCAAATCAGGTATGATCCATTCGTACGCTAAGAACTTGTTATATCAATAAAAACTTGTTTGTGCACTTGCTGTGAGGCTACTGATGGGAGATTGTCTTGATGATTGAAATGGGGTGATGTCTAAGGCTGTCAACGGGAACTTGCCCGAGGCTGACTCCCCGGGAAATGAAATCGGTTTTCGGATATCTGAAATTCCGTAAAAATGCTCAATTTTACCTGAACACATGCCAGAAATATTCTGTTGGTCATATTGACTGACGCATATTGCTGGGCAATGAAATCAGTTCTCGGGTAATGACATTCCATAAAAATGCGCGATTTTACCAGAACATATGCCAGAGATATTACGTTGGTTGTATTGGCCTGGGCAATGAAATCGATTATGGGGTGTCAGACATTCCATAAAAATGAGCAAATTCCTACATTTCGTAAGAAAATATTCGCTTTTCGCTTGGTCGGGTACCTGACCGCGCGGATCTACGAGTACCCGGGTCGTGATTTCAACATTTTTGACAGTCTTTGTGATGTCTATACAGCTGAGGATGAGGCATTGCCATTACTTGATATTTTGTTTCTTCAGATGTGTTGGATGGAATGTGTCAGTTCATGACTCAACAGACTGTCGAAAAGAGAACCTCGTGGAAGCTAATGCTGCCGTCGAATGTCTTTAATGCCATCGACTTCCTCAAGTATGTTTATGTCTTCTTTGCATGTCTCCTAGTAGCAACTGAAAACCATGATGCAGGTTGTACATGCCATTGCTAGTCTAAGTAACAGTAAATGATTTAAGATTATGCCTGGAAATAGTAGATATTACTGTTGCCAGGGTTGGTATTAAATTACAGTGTCATTTGCCCATGTATATCCAGACAAGACCATGGCCCTTCAAAGTAATTGTACGAAATCGTCTAATAGCTGTCCAAGTAAACTTACACTGACACTTGCTTATATCATGCGCTCCTGTATACAGAATGGCCTACTTATCCTGTGGTTTGTTAGCAGTTGCAGTGGTCTGTCTCCTGTTATACTGTACTAAAATCATCTGGTGATGTATGATCATTGCACAATAAGATCTTGTTTATGACCGGTCCTGAAAGGCACAATCTAAAGGCTCAGATGCAAAAATTAGTTCCTCCTTAAAATTTAAAATAAGAAAAAAAGTTAAGAGTTAAAATAAGAAAAGAAAAGTCTTCTATTTATAGCTAAGGGATTGCTACTAGCAATTTGCTAGAGAGCATAAATCCTAATGAAATATAAGTTGATGTAACTATACATATCTAGGGGTAATACTTGTTTCACCTGAACTACTCAGATTGTGATAGGGTTGTGATGTTGTTGATTGACATATGCAGTGGCCATTGAAGCAGTCATTTGTTTCATGTGTGTATGTTTCGTTGTCATCTTCATTACACTGCAGTTGCAACATCATTATGACAACATTTCCAACTTAAGGGTCATTCCACGTCAACTCAACACATTTTGATACAAAATCTGACATCACCATCTTGGATTTTGTTGAAAATTGGCGAGATGAGAAACTTAAGAAAAAGTTTTTTGAATTTTTTGGTCAAGCGGTGTCTGAAATATGGGTCATTGAACTTTGACCAAATGACCGCACCTTGCGACGGTCAAGATGCTGTAAAATGGGTTCTATAGCACTTAGAAGAGTGATATTTATATCAAATTGAAGGTATTAGGATTTATGCTCTTCAACAAAATCCAAGTTGGTGATGTCGGGTGACTGTTTTGATTTGATGTGAAATGACCCTTAAGTAAAACCTATTTTGTTTGTTTTTGGCTTGGATTCTGGGAGTGGCATTTTTGATCCCTTTCTACTATTCTTAAATTGTACTTATTTCATGCTTTTACAGTATTTCATTGATTTTTGCTAGATCTGACACTGTTTTGTATGTGTTTCTGCTTGTAAAGTGTAGGCATTTGTATTGCCCAAATTAAACTTACTTAATCGTAGTGATACATGTGTTTCAATGCCTCTGGTAATTTTTGAGAGGGTGAAGTTAAAATGTTTCAAGAAATAAGTGTTCACTTATGCAGGTACAAGTATGAAGATGAGCCAGAGGAGCATGTTCGCCTTGCCGAAGTCTCTCAGATTCTGGCAACTTACAAGACATCCGGAATTGTAGAATTCCTACCAGAAAATCCCTACCGTGGCCAGCCGAGAACGACGGTGGAATACCAGGCTAGCTGTGTGGCTCTTCAGATCAGCAGATTGGGCTCTTACAGACACTTCCTTTTTGTCTCAGGTACTGCTATTCTTTAGGTAAAACCAGGTCTTAGGATGACATAGTGTGATGATTATTAGCCTCCATAGAAACTCCTTATGATGCATTGTCCTAATACTTACTTCATATTGTTCTTCTTCTGTATTGAACCATATTTATGTAACAGTTTTCCTCTTAGTTTGTGTGTAGCTTTGCCATTTACAGCTGAAGAAATGTTTTCAGCCTATGTTGTAGATCTGTTAGAGGTTTTTAGAAGGCATTTGTGTGTCATACACATAACTATGCTGCTTTTATACATTCTGCTTCTTTTCTGCAATAATCTTTCTTTTTTGTGCCAATTTGCATAGATTACTGTGCAAAAGCCCCAATGTTACTGCTTGAACTGTGGGAATAGTTCTGTCTATACACATATACACAGTTGTGACTAGTAATATTAAATGTGTTTATATTAGATTGTACTTATGCTGTTTGATTAAATGAGAGTATGTATATATATCTGCATAAGTCCTCCAACTTTTTCAACTTTATCAGGGTCCGTCTTCCAATGGTTGGTAAAGGAGATCAAAAGAAAGCTTTTGAGGCTAAATAAGTTTTGATCATTGGATTGCTGCTGTGGTCATGTTTATATATCTCTGAATAGGAGTATGTGCATATAACACTGGCAATGCATTGATAGGATTGAGCAGCACCTGGTGGCAGCATTCGCAAATGCGATGATGATACCAACAAGCAATCCCTCAATGGTGGAAATGACGCATGAGTCACAAGGAGTGTACAGAAAAGGCATTCTTCGTATGTTGGTCGCTAGATTGAAGAACCACTCGTGACTGTCGGTCAGGGTATAATGGAAGGATGGGCCTGATGCAGTCACATAGGCCAAGGTGACATGCAAACATAAAAACATTTACTAATAATGCTAATTATAAATTACTTAGTACTTATCATAATTTAGTGAATGCTTAATTATAAAATGGGAGGGAGAACAAGACTGCAGAGAAATCACAGATTTGACTAAGTTGCATGATCGGTGCTGATGTTTGTTTACATATATTTGCTTAATTTTGCAGATATGCCTCGCAATCATCCTGATGCCAACCTATTCCTCAATAACGGCATCGATATCCTTAGTATTCCTGAATTCATGCGATGCTTTGTGTCGCGACAGGTCGAACATCAACCCAAACTACATCCGCGTAAGTCATCCAGCTTTTCCAACTTTCGAAGCTTTGCATTTTGTTTATTTAAACCCTAATGATCGATTATAGTTTTAATTTCCTTTTGATGACCCAGTGACAATAGCAATTAGATCTTAAGTTGCCTAATTAGTATTTTTAAACACTGTAACGATGAGCATATGAAACCAATGCAGCTCATCGTTGAAGAGTGAATTATAATGTGATTAATAATATTCTGGCAGATACTGTGAAGTTGATAATTGTTCAACTGGGTTAGTTCATGAATAGGTGACTGGATCATATGATCCCCATGCAAGTTTTTCATCTCCTAGTGGTCTTCCATCTTCTAGTGTTCTTCCATCTCCTAGTGATCTTCCATCTCCTAGCAGTCTTCCGTCTTCTAGTGGTCTTCCATCTGCTAGTGGTCTTCCATCTTCTAGAGGTCTTCCGTCTTCTAGTGGTCTTCCATCTCCTAGTGGTCTTCCATCTCCTAGTGGTCTTCCATTTCCTAGAGGTCTTCCATCTTCTAGTGGTCTTCCATCTGCTAGTGGTCTTCCATCTCCTAACGGTCTTCCATCTTCTAGTGGTCTTCCGTCTTGTGGTGGTCTTCCATCTCCTAGAGGTCTTCCATCTCCTAGTGTCTTCCATCTCCTAGTGGTCTTCCATCTTCTAGTGGTCTTCCGTCTCCTTGTGGTCTTCCATCTTCTAGTGGTCTTCCATCTTCTGGTGGTCTTCCATCTCCTAGTGGTCTTCCATCTTCTAGTGGTCTTCCGTCTTCTAATGGTTTTCCATCTCCTAGCGGTCTTCCATCTTCTAGAGGTCTTCCGTCTTCTAGTGGTCTTCCATCTCCTAGTGGTCTTCCATTTCCTAGAGGTCTTCCATCTTCTAGTGGTCTTCCGTCTCCTTGTGGTCTTCCATCTTCTAGTGGTCTTCCATCTTCTGGTGGTCTTCCGTCTTCATAATGGTCTTCCATCTCCTAGTGGACTTCCATCTTCTAGTAGTCTCCCATCTCCTTGAGGTCTTCCATCTTCTAGCAGTCTTCCATTTTCCAGTGATTGGTGAATCAGTGTAAAGACAATTCGTTAGGTTAAAGTTCTGCATGTTCTGTCATTGGTTCGATTGTATCTAAGCCATATATTCTTCATCCTCGTGAAAAGTTTTAGTTGAGGCATGTAAACAGGCGTTACTTTTACCTTTATTTCAGCATATATCACCCGAGTGACGATGAACAGATTCCATGATGCAGTGATCTCTAATGGTACAGAGTGCATTGCTATCTGAAGCAAAGTCTCAGTCGCAGAGAAAATGACTTGTCAATTTTCGTGCGCAACTGACGGAGACAGTCTCGCAGGAAAAAATGAACTGCTAGACGTGGTCGAAACTCGCAGGTGATGTCTTGACTGTAAGAACAGTTCCAGACTGTTGGGATGTTGCGTTACAGCTGTGATCCATCGCTTTGTAAACATATACAAACTTTCTGGCTATCGGGAAATGTTTGTAAATGTTCGGAATAATCGTTGCATCTTTTTGCAGAACTTTTTCCCATTACCCAACTGACTGTTTTTAATTCACCTTTTTGATTTCTGTTTGTCACTGATGGTGTTTGACTGATCATTTAGAAACCCATTACCTGTAGTCTATATGTGTATGATATGTGATGTAGCCAACAGAGCTGTAAGTTTACTCATAATTTGACCGATTATTAGAACAATCAGCTATATTCTACTTCAATAATCAATACATATGTTTGCACATTATTTTTCTACCTTTTATCAACTCAACAGATGTCAGATGAATATGACAATACCTTCTACTGGTTTCAACCAATCAATAATAAATACTTGATATAGCACCCCTTCAAAATATCTACTCAGAGGTGCAAATCCGGTATTCATTCATTCATTCATTTCGATAATTTATTTAGCGCCTCTTCAAGGGAAACTACTCAGTATGTCCACACACCGAAGCGCCGCCATACCCATTATTATACCAATGTATTTTTGGCTATCTGTTAGCATCTTGCTACAGCTAGAGAAAATGCTGAAATAAATTTTATTTGTTTTTGTGCAATAGCTGTTATAAACAGAAAAAAAGGGCACAAATGTTAAGTTTCTCAATCAGCTTCAGGATCGGCATAAACTATTTCAATAATCAGCTATACTGTGTATTGGCTTAATTGGCTGAAATTGATATTGGTACAGTTTTAGTAGCTGATCAATTCATTTACAGATAATAATGTATAAACTGCAATGTATGCTGAAAAATGAATAAATACTAGCATTTGTAAAGGCTTTGTAATGTTATATATCGGCATGGCTGTATGCAAATTTGTCAGGACATAAGGATATCTAGACTTATGATTTTAAACAACCTGATGTGCTCCCGGATATGGCAACTGTTGAGTTGATTGATTTCACAACATTTTATATTTAAGTAAGCTATGAACTCCATGTTGGTGTGCCAGAATTATTTTAAATTTGGCATCAGAACATACTGTTTTGGTTGCTTGTCATCATAATATATACTGGGAATGGTGTATCTACAGCTTGATGGGATAGGTTTCCTCTCACTGATGATTTTCTGTTGCTAATTACAATTAGACTTGTGTAGAGAACACCTCTGATCTGCTACCTGGAGTGATGACTTATAAATTACCGTAATATAAAATGTCAGGTGGTTTTGTGTTGGACAGAAGAGCATTTAGTCACAGAACAGCAAATTGTTTCCACAGAATTGTGCATCTTGTACAATAATTGGTTTTTAATATCACTTGTTGTCAATTATGTTTCTTTTCAATAACGTCCAAATCTTCCAAGTCTTTTCTAATTGCTTCTTGCTTACTTTTACACGTAGAAGGCTGACTGGTCATGTGGTACTATTAGTAGGGTCAATATAGGAACAACCCATCTGACCAAAAAATATTGATGCATATGGTTTATCTATGGAATCTGTTACCATTTGTCACGCTTATTAATATAGTAGGTAATAGTCTACTCTATTCAGACCATGAGAAAACGATCATTTTCAAGATGGCATGCAGGAGCTAAATGATGATGACTACAGGAGCTAAAATTGTCTATATCAAATGCACTTTTCGACAAAAAATGGGCTTTTGGTGTCTTACTGTAGGCTTTAACTCTATTGCTGCTCATTGTATGGTGTTGCAAGTCCCAAGCCTGCAGAAAGGTGAATGACAACACTAATCTTTGTTATGACACACCATCCGTAAATAGTTAGGCCTAGATGACTGGAAGTAACCATAGACTTTACTACCTAGCATTCAGTTGCTCACTTAATATATATATATTATTTTTGAGTGAATATGCATATATGTCATTTACTGACGAATACAATGATCCTACAGTTCGCAGTTACATAGCTTAAACACTAAATTACTTACAATTCTGACATTCAAAGAGACCACATTGCTTTGGCACAGGCTGATACACATTATGAACACCCAGGACAATCTGTAGTCAAGTACCTACCGATGATGGACATAGTGGACGCGGAGGATAAATCGTGCATCATATCGACATTGGAGTTCATCTGTCATCTTCCTTCTAAACACTACATGGACCCCCGTAATTACAGCTGACCGGCCTCTTTTATTCAATGGCATTGGAGACGATCCATGAATTTCCACTGGCACTCGTCGTAAACCAATTGTCATTCTACTATCCTTGCACACCTGTATGAATTTGCTCAGATGGAGGGAGGGAACAGCACTTCCAGATATTCTAGGGATAGTCTGAGATGAGTATATGCCATCATCCATGTGAAGATCGGTAAATTTATATGGAGAGCAATCCTTGGCCATATTCTTTTAGACAAATGTTTTTAACTGTCTATAATGCTTTCAGAGATGGCTGATGAAAATTCAGATTTCGCAGCTAGCTATGTTTGAAAAGTTTGAAGGAATTTATTATTACTACTACTAATAATAATAATAAAAATAATAAGTAATTCCATAAAACTACTTGTCTGTCTCCGGAGAATAGTTTTATCAACCCGAGGGATCAGTATTTACCTCAGGTAAATAATAATAATAACGCCGATTTTTAAGGCGCCGTAAATGACGCCCAAACCACTACAAGGGCGCCGCACAACCTAAAAAGAAAGTCAGCGGCCAGAGTAACTCTTGGAAGACAAGAACTCTTTCAACTTCGTCTACAAGGAGTCTACTGAGTCAGCCAATTTATCGGTAGGTGGGAGACCGTTTCGACCATACCTATTCTTAGCTTCCAACACCGCGGACCAGCGGCAGAGAAAGCACAGTCGCCGAAACGCGAACTCATACTCCGCACAGAGGATGGGTCTTCACAGAGGTTCCAAGTCGCAATACCCTCACCCTCCCTTGCCTCAAATACTCATACCCTCCCTTACCTCCAAAACTCTCTCCCTCCCTTACCTCCAATACCCTTGCCCTCCCTTACCTCCATTACTCTCACCCTCCCTTGCCTACAATACTCTCACCCTCCCTTACCTAGAATACTCTCACTCTCCCTTACCTCCATTACCCTCACCCTCATTTACCTCCAATACTCTCACCCTCCCTTACCTCCAATACTCTCACCCTCCCTTGCCTCCAATACCCTCGCCCTCCCTTACCTCCAATACTCTCACCCTCTCTTACATCCATAGCCCTCGCCCTCCCTTACCTCCAATACCCTCACCCTCCCTTACCTCCAATACCCTCACCCTCTTTTACCTCCAATACCCTCACCCTCCCTTACCTCCAATACTCTCACCCTCCCTTACCTCCAATACCCTCACCCTCCCTTACTTCCAATACCCTCACCCTCTTTTACCTCCAATACTCTCACCCTCCCTTACCTCCAATACTCTCACCCTCCCTTACCTCCAATACCCTCACCCTCCCTTACTTCCAATACTCTCACCCTTCCTTACCTCCAATACTCTCACCCTCCCTTACCTCCAATACTCTCACCCTTCCTTACCTCCAATACTCTCACCCTCCATTACCTCCAATACTCTCACCCTCCCTTACCTAGAATACTCTCACTCTCCCTTACCTCCATTACCCTCACCCTCATTTACCTCCAATACTCTCACCCTCCCTTACCTCCAATACTCTCACCCTCCCTTGCCTCCAATACCCTCGCCCTCCCTTACCTCCAATACTCTCACCCTCTCTTACATCCATAGCCCTCGCCCTCCCTTACCTCCAATACCCTCACCCTCCCTTACCTCCAATACCCTCACCCTCTTTTACCTCCAATACCCTCACCCTCCCTTACCTCCAATACTCTCACCCTCCCTTACCTCCAATACCCTCACCCTCCCTTACTTCCAATACCCTCACCCTCTTTTACCTCCAATACTCTCACCCTCCCTTACCTCCAATACTCTCACCCTCCCTTACCTCCAATACCCTCACCCTCCCTTACTTCCAATACTCTCACCCTTCCTTACCTCCAATACTCTCACCCTCCCTTACCTCCAATACTCTCACCCTTCCTTACCTCCATAACCCTCCCCCTCCCTTATCTCCAATACTCTCTCCTTCCCTTACCTCCAATACCCTCGCCCTCCCTTACCTACATTACTCTCACCCTCCCTTACCTCCAATATCCTCACCCTTCCTTACCTCCAATACCCTCGCCCTCCCTTATCTCCAATACTCTCTCCTTCCCTTACCTCCAATACCCTCGCCCTCCCTTACCTCCAATACTCTCACCCTCCCTTACCTCCAATACCCTCACCCTCCCTTACTTCCAATACTCTCACCCTTCCTTACCTCCAATACTCTCACCCTCCATTACCTCCAATACCCTCACCCTCCCTAACCCCCAATACTCTCACCCTCCCTTACCTCCAATACTTTCACCCTCCCTTACCCCCAATACCCTCACCCTCCCTTACCTCCAATACTCTCACCCTCCCTTACCTCCAATACCCTCACCCTCCCTTACTTCCAATACTCTCACCCTTCCTTACCTCCAATACTCTCACCCTCCATTACCTCCAATACCCTCACCCTCCCTAACCTCCAATACTCTCACCCTTCCATACCTCCAATACCCTCGCCCTCCCTTACCTACATTACTCTCACCCTCCCTTACCTCCAATACCCTCGCCCTCCCTTATCTACATTACTCTCACCCTCCCTTACCTCCAATACCCTCACCCTTCCTCACCTCCAATACTCTCACCCTCCCTTACCTCCATTGCTCTCACCAGTGTTTGGGCATGAGACCAAAAGGTCCAAGACCACGACCAAGACCGGGTGGTCCGAGACTCTGACCGAGTGGTCCGAGACCATGGCAAGACCACGACTATTTTTATTAACAATTCAATTTATTAAGACGCTGAAACGGAACAACACGCTTAAAACATTAATTTTTTTGCTGAGGGAAACTTATCTTAATAGTGGTCCAGAAAACAGTTTTGCCGATCAGTCTGAACTTTTGCGTGTTCAGTCTTAATTGGCATCGGCCTGAGAATATCGCACTATAAATTACTTTCAGTATACGATAGGCTATAAATAAGACATTTGAACAAGTAGATTAACGTTCCGTTTGAATGGTGTACGGTTGTAGGCCTACTTGTACTTTAACAGTGACTTCACGTGGCCGACCACATAACTATTAGATTATTCCAAAACCTTGAAATTTGTGAAATCAAATTTGGAAATGGCTGGTTCCGTTGCAATTGCATTTTCCCCCATAGTAACTTGTATATGTAGATGGTCAGCGCGTCATAAATCGATAACAAGCGCGTAGGGCCAAAACATTCGATGTATCTAAAAAATCGGAAAAAAACAAATATCAAAGAAGTTGCTCTGATACGGCAAACGACCAAGAACGCTGACCTAAGACAGAGACCAATCCCAAGGCCGTTCTTTTAAGACCAAGCCCGACACAGTCGAGACCAAGACCAAGACCGATGCACTCGAGACCAAGACCAAGACCGCGATCTCGAGACCACATCCCTGGCTCTCACCCTTCTTTTCTTCCAATGCAGCTATTTCCATAATTTATTATTATTCGTTCCAATCATTACCTATCCAAAATAAAATTTAAAATTTAGTATTCCGTAATAGTAATACAGAACTTGGTTAATTTTAATTTTACATATTATTTCGTGGCTCTGTATGAAGCAGAGGCCTGGGCCAATTGGTCCAACTGATCACTGAGAGGGGTTGCACTGTCAAGAAGCCTATTCGGAGGCGCTCCCAGCCCAACCATGGCGATAGAAATCTGCAATCATAAGCAACTTGTAAAACAAAGAAGTATTAACTGTCGCATTAAGCTTCAATCCTTGGCAACAGTCGCAACTCAAAGGATTGTGTTCCAAGTGTAAGGGCCAACAGCTGAGAAGGCCGATAAGCCTGTTTAACACAGATATGTAGTACTGACAGGAATAAAAAATTCTCATGGCGCTGTCATAAATTATTCCATTTTCTGCTCATCTTTTCAGTCATAAATCTCTCATCAAGTCCTTGTGTCACAAGTGGAAGGGCCAACAGCTGAGAAGGCCCGGCATTGCTTGGTTGAAGTGATTGCACGGACACCAGAAGCTCGCCATTTGCTGGCATACCCACCCAAAAAACCTGTTAGAAATATTTCTTTAGTTTAGTAAATAAAATTAGTATTAATTTCGTTTGTAGTCCTGACCTAATTGTCATAACCCAAATCAAATTCAAATTTGTCAATTTCACTTTCAATCCACCATCACATGAAAGTTCAATAAATTATTCAATGGTAACAACAGCGAAATATCATTCTACTCTTTAAAAAATTAATATAGCGAACGTAAATGATAATCTATCGAATCTATTCTATGGTGTATGACTACTACAACTCTGCTATGTCATTTATACCACCTATCAGCTCATGCACATTAATAGCGATAATTATGTATCTTCTACAGGCTTGAATTAATCCCTTACAAGGGAGGGGTCAGCCACATGGATCTTTCTTCTCCACATGACTGCCAGCAGAGTCTTCCTTTAATAATACTGATTATTATCCATTTTTGTAAAAGCCGTTTTATATTTCTTCTGGTGTACCCATTGGCAACAATTGGCATACCCCAGGGGTATGCATACCATTGCACTAAGTAAATTGAAGTCCAATCACTTGCCCAAAATGTTTTAAAAAGGCACAGTATAGACTAATTAGTCATCACAGCTGCACGCAGCATTAAACTACAGCAATTGGATCCTCGAAATCGACTAAACTAATTTGCACCTTAATACTCCACTAGAACGCAGATAATTATTTGCAAATGCAAACAACAAAAGAACATAATTTATCTGGACATCCTTTATATAGCTCTTTTTATCTATGCCATTCACCAGATGCCACCAAACACTTTTGTAAACCATAAAATCAACTGCCATACAAGCTGAACCCTGTGGATAACAATAGGTTATTTAAAAAATAATTACTTATAAACTAACCCCAACTGATCAAATAGACAGAAATGTACTTTGTTATATGTAAGAATTTATTTAATTGTCTGCAAAGTTCAAACATGGATGAAACTATGTGTTTTTCTTGCAAAAAAACAGCAACAGTCTTTTGCTTTCTCTTTCAACGTTTTCGTTTAGTTTGACTTTCCATCTGGTCTGTAAATCAAAAAAAGAATAACATAAGTTACACACAAAGACACAATTATCACAGGAAAGGGTGTTTAAAATTAAACTCAGAAAATGTCTTAAACTGAAACTGTGCCTCATGTTGTCAACACACTTCTGGTCTTCCATCTCGGGCCTCCTGGGTCATGGCCCCCACTCGCCTGCCTCCCCCGTCTTCTCTGCCGACGACTTCCTCTAGATGGTGACCCAGAAAATCGCAAGTCTACGTGCTTCAACTTCCGACGCTCCACTTCTCTATTGCTGAATACAAGTTCAAAGACTTTCACCCCATCACCGCGGATGAACTTCGTCGGGTTCTCAGTTCTTCAAACCAGAAGTCCTGTGAACTGGATCCGCTTCCTCCGTTTGTCCTTATTAACGTTTTTGATGTCATTACCCCATTTCTAGTGTACATGTACAATAGGTCTCTTACCGATGGACACCTCCCTGCATCTCAAAAGCGGGCACTTGTCTTTCCTTCCCTTAAGAAACCTGACCTTGATGCTAATCTCTGCCAAAACTATCTCTAACCTTTCCTTTCTCTCTAAAACTCGTGAAAGACTCATCTCTATTCAGCTCCTACCATATCTTGAACAGCCTGGGCTCCTGCCTCCCAGCCAATCTGGATTCAGAGGTCACCATTCTACCGAAACTGCCCTCTTGTCTCTAATCTCTGACATCTACTCAGCCATCAATAAGTCGCACCTACCACTGCTGGCACTTTTCGATGTTTCTTCAGCCTTCGATATGGTTGATCACGCAATCTTGCTGCAGCGTCTTGAACTATCTTGTGGCCTTTGTGTACCACCTCTTGCCTGGTTCAAATCTTATCTCTCAGATCATTCGCAGATGGTTGTCCTTGGTGATTCCAGAACAACCTGGACTGGAGTCGAGTTCAGCGTCCCACAGGGTTCAGTCCTCGGCCCCATCCTGTACCTACTCTATACAGCCGACATTCCTTCCTTATTCACAAAACACCCAGCCACTGGCCACTTCTAAGCTGACGACGTCCAAACCTTTGTGCATGGTCCTCCTGCTGCTCAGCTCTCTCTGGTTGGATCAATCTACTCACTGTCACATGATCTCCATTCATGGATGTCGGCCAACCGACTTAACCTTAACTCCTCTAAGATCCAACTGATCTGGTTTGGAATAAAGCAGCAGCTCCATAAACTCAACCTTCCACTTCTCACATCAATGTATACAGATGTCACATTTGCTACTAGTGTCCGTGACTTAGGTGTCACCCTTGATAGCACCTGTCCTTCTCAGAGCACCTCTTGCAGTTGACACGCTCATGCTACTACCACCTGAGGCATCTGAGAGCCATAAGAAGATCTGTATCCTCTCCTGTATTCACAACAATAGTCCTGCCTTCATCTGCTGTCGCATTGACTACTGCAATTCATTATTTGCTGGGCTTCCCCAAGGCACGCTTATCCTCCCTGCAGTCTGTTATGAACTCGGCAGCCAGGCTCATTGCTCGTCTCCCTCACTACTCCCACATTTCTACCTACATGACCGACGTCCTACACTGGCTTCCAATTCCCTCTCGCATCCAGTACAAGGTACTCCTCTTTGTCCTTAGAACTCAACAGGGTAAAGCTCCTCAATATCTCTGCAACTTAATGTGACAACCTCTGTCTGCTGTCTATACCTGCCCTCTCCGGTATGCGGATCGACTTGATCTTCTTGTTCCACAGGCAAGGACTGCTATGACTCAACATCGTGCCTTTGCCATCGTGGGCCCTTCCATGTGGAATGACCTGCCCCCCATTATCCGTAGTAAGCTTTTAATCGGGCTCCCACCCTCCTCCCATCATTGCCGGAAGACTTTCTTATTTCCTCGGGGTTGTCACGCTGAGAGCGCTTCTGAATAGCTAGTACGGTAAGATGCGCTACATAAATAACCAGATACGATACATTAGTGATGAGCTGCATTGGTTCCCACAATCACTTTTAAAACACATTCTTCATTTTGAGTGTTAAGCAAATGCAGTCAATAATGTTTTCGTACATGATAAAACTTGGATATGCAGGAGAATCAACAAATGTCTGAAACTTACACTCAAAAATCTGAGTAAAAGCGAGCCTTCATGCCATTGTTTTTTTATCCCTTCAAGCTGTTGTTGGTAGAGCTAGAAAGAGCCATTGTTAAGAGGTCAACATGGTTTGCAATTGCAACTCTGTTCACATCGCTGAAGGTTCAACCATCCTTTACGAATCAGTCAAATTGCCATTCACCTGGTTATTTAACTTTCAATTCATATCAAAAACAGGTTAAAGTTACCTAACCCCTCAATGATGAGCTGCATTGGTTTCACATAGATTCCAGTACACGCACATCGCTGAGGGGCTAAGGTTTTGTTAGCTTCCAGTCTTATAAATTCCATATCCCCATATGTGTAGATGTGTAGCATAACACCTGTATTACAAACTAATCCAACTGTCTAGAATGTATGCATCTGGGCGTGCATGAATTGCATCAAGAACTCACCTGTATTGTGCAACAACGACTGCATGATCTCGTTCATGTGGCTCAAGTGTGACATATTCTCGTGGCTTAAACATCTCCAACTTGAGCTTTTCGATTTCCTTCTGATAGACGATCTCTGCCTCAGCTGTGCTGTCGATGCAGTTTGCCTAACAGCAACAATTCGTCTCAATTACACAATAAACTATTACATGAAAAGCATTATAAGTCTCGCAAAGCCCCATAAACATCCAACATTAAACTTCAAACCCAATTTTAGGTTCAAATCTAACGCAACTTGAAAGCGTTAAATTGATTATCCAGACGTAGCACCTCTCAAAATCTGTAGTAATCAAAAGATAAACCCATCTGGCAAATCTGTAAGTAATTGCTCAGAGTAAAATGTACAATGTACTAATCAAACAGCAACATTTCAGCAATAAATAGTGTGAAACACTATTTATATTGCTGATTTATGAACTAAAAGACACATAATGAGGTTTTAGTAACTTATCTACCACTTCGGAACTCTGCACAATGGGGTTAACAGTCACGTCTTACATACAGAATGACATCGTCGGTAGATAGTAGAGCTGTACCAATGCCGATAAGTCTTCTCGTAATTAGAACAAGCGGCTGAAACTGCTATCAGTTATAATCGACACCATTGATAGACATTTTGGTGGCTAATAAATAATGGCAAGTCCTGCTTATTAATTTACTTGAAACAAAGCTATGACAAAAACATAAAAAAACAAAATTCAAATATAAAAATGCAGCTCCTTAAACCACGCATAATAACCAAAGGAAGAGTTTGATGAATCATTAGCCATATATACTGAGCACACTTTTCGAATACGTCCCACATTCAGGAGCTAGATTCTCTTTTAGACCCAAAAGACAGGAATTTCTCTAACCTTAATGGAAATGACTGCATAGCCACTATTCTTTAGAAAGTTGTGAGCGTTGATCGCGACGATACGAGCCTGATCAGGCTGTGCAACATCAGCAAAAACGACATCAACCATTCCTACAAATATATTTAATGACATTTTCTGTCAACACAAATCTTGTTTAATGGGATGTAGCAGCCCAACATAATCAATAAATGACCCCATATTTATGAAATATGTAATATTACAAGGCTTATACAATATACAGTGACAATGGCTCCATAGACTAGTGTTTATAACAACCAGGGTGCTGCAGACCTAAACCTGCTCTATGTGTTGTGGCTTATTAGCAGAATATATCTATAGGAAAAAAATATGTGTAAACTGTTTTTACAATTCACATGCCAACAACAAGGTTTTAAAACTTTACTTTAAGGTATTGCAGAGACAATTGTAATACTGTGATTGAATAAAAGGAATGTTGCTAAAAACTCATCATTAAAATTAAAAAACTGAAAGGTAAAACAAATTAGGCCAAATGCCATAGACTGGATGAATCTAACTATGCGTCTTGCTCTGAAAAGGTAGGGCAAGTTCCGTTGGCTTAACACACAAAATCAACCGGTAAAATTACACAAAGCTGCAAAGTCTCATAACGAATCAATGAACAAACAGCAGTTAAATCTCTGCTCGTCTTTCAGGTACTCAGACACTCCCTTAAAACTGTATTATGAAGCCTCATCGAAAACTGTCCACCTAAGCTGTGCCACAATTAGAAAAAAATGTTATATCTCTCATATCCTTCTGGCAGAGTTGTGTTTGTGACTTAATGGTTGACAACCCAGAATGCTAACCAGTATAATATCACATATCAAGGTTTTTCAAGAAAATGGTTTCTTCTCTTACCCACGACCATTCGGTATTTGTGCGGGTGCCGGGCATCCTCGAGAATTGGAATAATGTTTGGTCGTGAACGAGCAACGTTCAAAAGATCTCGACCACTTCTGTGGCTAAATTCGACAGCATAAACTAAGCCTTCCTAAAACAGAAGTAACCAAATAGCAAAATTAAGATCTCAGCCACTCCCATAGCCAAATTCGACAAAGTAAACAATCCTTCCTAAGACAGAAGTAACTAAATAGCAAAATAAATAGGATGTGTAGAGGTAACACACTTATCAGCATTGTACTTCGACAAATGCAAGGTCTGAAAGGCCAACGGATGCAGAGCAGTAAAGCTATAGGACAGCCTTTTCATCATCAGTGACACTGGTTACTAATCCCAAAACAATTAAAGATGTCAATTCATTCATTCTTATAAACATAGAGGTCACCACTTTCCTACAAGATCAGAGACAGCAATATAGAAGTCCTACTTCTCCTACAAGGTCTGAGACAGCAGTATAAAAGTCCTACCTCTTCTACAAGGTCTGAGACAGTAATATAGAAGTCCTACCTCTCTTACAAGGTCTGAGACAGTAATATAGAAGTCCTACCTCTCCTACAAGGTCTGAGACATGGCTAACAGTTGTTCCACTAGCTGCTCCGAGGTACAGAACCTTTGATCCTGGCTTAATTGGCATCTTTTGCATTCCATTGCCAATTGCGGTTCCTAGCTTGGAACGGAATGGGTTCCAGGTTCTGTATTCAACCTTCTTATCTCCATCCTGTAACACATTGAAAATCACACTGTATATTTGGTCTACTAAACTTCCACCTGTTGATTTCTTTTACTTTGTCTTTCCATATCTTAAGAATTTATCTTATTAAGTAAAGCACATACCACATAACTGAAAATGTGGTTGGAGGTTCATTCTACATCTCGAGGCGTCCTTGCAGTGGTTTGGCCGCGTTACGGCGCCATATAAATCGTCTTTATTATTATTATTAATGCATATAAAATGTAACCGCGGGAAAGCTGATGCAGCTTCTCGTTAAAAGATAAAAGTGCACTACAAAATGTGCGGTTATAATCGAATACTTATTTTAAAATTTGTAAAAATATAGCTGGACTTCAACAGGTGTGTATATATATATATATATATATATATATATGTGCACGACTGCACATATTCATATATATTCATAATTTTGAAATGGGATAAAAACATTCTTACAATTTAACAAAACTCAAGATTGTCCCGTTTTATTGGCACAAAAAGGAAATAGATGCAATGACATACTAACTGCAAAAGTTGAACAACTACCCAACTGCTGAATTTATGTCACAAACAAATCATCATTTTTTTTCCAGTTATTATATGGCCTGAAATATGGCACACTTGACAAGAATCACAAGTCAACAAATGAACAATGTGCCAGTACAAAATCAACTCTTTAACTTTTAATACAATGGCCACAATTATATGGCATGTCAGTAAACTCAAAATTAAGAAAAGAAGTTTAACTAAAAATTAAATAATAAATAATTAAATTAATAAATTATTAAATAATAAGCAATGGAAGTGTAAATAAATTTGTTTTCAATTTACCTCAATGGTCACCAATTTCTCCTTGTAGACTGAAACCCCTGGTACCAAGTTCTTTGTCAGTAGCACATCACCTTCCTTGCTTCTTCCCAAAAAAATTCCTAACCAAACAAGTAATGTACAGTAATTGAGCATAATGTAATGTAAAATCAATAGATACAACATTAATTCAAAAACATTTGGAAGCAATTCTAAGTACAGTTTGAATTTGTTATAACTCCAGATCAGTTTCAGCAGAATGAAGATAATGGAATGCTCAACAGTTCTTGTCTGAAAGTCTCAGTATGCTGCCTTTAAAGGTTTGAGAACTTCATACGCGATGGTTTAAATAAATTCTTCATATGGAATTGAAAGCTGTAAAAGTTGGTATAATTTAAGCCTTTAGACAAGAGAAAGAGCTTGAAATGTACCTGGGAACTGATGTGGTTCAACAACAACTCTCTTTCCTCCTCTAACTCCACCTACAAGTTGAAGAACAAGAGATTATATATATATATATATATATATATATATATATATATACATATGATCAAAAATTCAATTTAGAAAATTGCATCAATGGCATGTGAAAAAATAAAATTGTACATCATTTACAAAACATCGTTTATTGTATATCAACTCTTAAAAGATGTCCTAAATACAAAATATTCATGTAGTATAATTCTCCCTAAAATGTAACTATTTGGGGAAGGCTCTCAAAAGGCATGTTCAAACAGCCTTCTGTTACTGCCGCTCAAGGGCCAAATGGAAGAGTCCTAATAATTTAGACAAGTTTCATCTTAAGATAACATGTAATGCACCCAATACTTACCACCACCTCGACCACCAAAGCCACCTCCTCCTCCTCGACCACCAAAACCTCGACCTCCGCGTGGGCCCCCTCGACCTCTTCCACCACTACCGAACTCGGGTCGTCCACCTGACATTCCTCCGCCACCGCGACCACCTCTAAATCCACCACGACCACCTCCTCCTCTGCCTCGTGGTGTAAAATCTAAAATGAAAAACAGATTCAGTTTTAAAGAAGACTCAAAAGTCAATCTCTAAACTATATCTTGCAAGTTGTATAGTGTGAAATTTTACAAAATTCACATTCTTGTATCATTGCCATACATTAGCACACATGTCCCAGGGAAATGTCGAGTTACAAGGCCATGCTATAAGATTCGATTCAGTACTTTAGATGCTCATCTTAGAGAACTTCCTATGCATGAAGCTCTGTTTAGTTACAACCGAATTCATAAATTAATTTCAATTTAATTAGTGTATTGGAAATGAACTTACAAATTTGCATTTTGCTATTCATGTTGGAAACAAAATTGAAAACACAAATAAACACAACACATAAACACACAACCAAGGTGCAATACTGTTTCACTAGAATTGTCACAACTTTCACAACAATTCTGGTTATCGTTTTACATCCCCATTACTGACACATCACGCATCTCTCTATCTGCTATTAGCTGGGAAAGCTAATTTCTTAGTTAGGATTGGTTAACACTTTCTTATATATATAACAGACATTGCATATAAAAATATGTGTAAAATAAGTTTTATTGATGATTATCAGTTATACATCTTAAGTAAACTTGCAGTTGTTAACATTAAATGGAAACTTAATAGATAGATGAAACTAGATAACAGTGTGTCATTTGAAGTCAAATGGTGAGCGAATGCAAGGACCGCTAGCAAAAAACTTTTCGACGACTCCTCGTTTTTCACAGGTTAAGCATGACCCATGATTTTTCAGTGGTTAACAGCTAATATTAGAATAATAAGCTTGCCATCCATTGAAAATTCCGCTACTGAATCATACTGATTACAATTAATGGCTGCTTCAATTTTCATCCAGTCAATGGGAACCATTTGGTTCGTACTTGAAACAACTGTAGGCAGGCTAAAGTCAAATTTGCCTTAAACGATGTATGAACCTTCTAAATTTGGTGGAAAGATACAAAAATTTAGCTTGTACAGCCAAAATCATACACAATCTGCAGGTGCAAGCACTAAGATTGTGCAAGCAAAACTTTCAGCCTTTTTGTACTTTTATAAACATCCAAATTCTTTTCATATCCTTCGTGAAGGTCACCCAGGGTCAAGTAAAGCATCGTGATGGTCGGCTGAGGTCAGGGTTAGGATTATTGTCATTTTTGCACGGTGCATCTCCAACCGAAACATCTGCCATGTAATGCACAGATAAATTACTTCTGCTGCCAAAGGGTTTTACACAAATCAAATATCGACACCAACTCTAACTAACCCAGACCCTATCAGACACTGACCTTATCCTAACCAGTATTCACAATACCTGACTCTAGCAGCTCATATAAAAGAATTTAGTTGTTTTAAGAACGTATATACGCCAAAGGCTTTGCAAGCGCATAGGTCTCAACTCTCAACCAGCGAAATGTTGAATGAGTACAATTTTTTTTCATATTGCTGCCGGACTTCGGGCCGCAGAAGATTTACCCGTCGCTACTAAAAAAAATTCGGTCACAGAAAGGCCGAATATTCCGCCCAGAAGAACCAAGCAATAATATACATCCTTCGCTGAGAAAATGTTGATTGCACGTGATTAATTCACAAATTTCGAAATATTACATGAACGCATTCCTTATTTGTCATTTTAATCAAGCCAATTTATTAGACGTACATTAAGTACTAATACATATTAGTCTGGCTACAACAAATTATCTTCGCACCGCATTTTGTTAAACATTAGTGTATAGCTGGACGACCACGTGTTGGAGTCATTCCTCTTAAACGCAGCAACGTTAAACTTCAGCAAAAGAACAAAAAACCGTAATAAATCATTAAAATTGCAAATTCAACAACTAATAGCAATCTAATTAGTGTATCAAATGTACCTGGTCTGCCCATATTTTATTTTCGTTCGCGAAGATCTTGGAAAACAAATTTATTTCGAATAAAAGCCTCAACCATCTACAGGAAGTGAAATCAAAAGATGTACGCTACCGCAGAATAACTAAAATACTAGCCCAACCCAAGTAACTAAGTATGTAGGCACGGTATGGAAATGCAACGAGGGAACATCATGGTAAATTTTGAACAATTATTAAATGTACAATCACAAAATAATCTTAATGAACAATTTCACAACAGACATCCTGTAAGTAGTTAGAATAATCAGAGAAATCAGACACTATGAATTTTGATCGCCATAGGAATTGATTCATCTGTAATTTGTATCTGAGCACTCGAGTGATAAAACCACACCGGGTTAGTGACACTTAGTGTGTCCGCAGTCTCCGCACCGCAGTCCGCACGCGGGATCTTTCAATCGTGCGATGGAGGACGAGTTGAGTAGGTAAAACTCTTTAAAAGAGATAAAAGACAACTTAGGAGACATGTCAAAGATTGCAAGTCTATAGCATGGAAGAAGAAGAGAGGAATCTGCACGATCAAAACGGTCGTAAAAAGCCACTGACTTTATCGTTTTCCTTACAATTGCGTTGAAGACGCATGCGCTTGTCGGCATTATGCCCAACTCCCAAGATTTCAGATATCATTTAATTGTATCGTCAAGTCACCCAATCGATATAGGCCTATCCATTCTATTCATATGCCATCATCGTTGAGCTTCAGGAACAACTAAAAATGTCTAATTTTTCTATATAGGCAGTTGCGGCGCCAGACCATGGTAAGCCAGGGCAAATGCCCCAGCAAAAAGGTCTATGACCCGGTAACTGCCCTGCTCTGCTTGCCACTAGCCGCGAGAATCCAATATGGCCTTATAAAACCACATCTCTTAGGTACGATCAATACATATATATAGACTATACCGCCTGAATTTCGCGCAGTCTCGATTCCTCCTTCATCATTACCAATCACCCACCATCAATTTGCTTCAAGTCCATCTAGGCCATTAATCGGCCCATATGGACTTTCCACACAAAAACTGAAGTGTAATGAATTGTCTCTTCAAGAACTAATACCCTAACTCATCATATCTTCCGCCGTTCAATTGATCAATTCTCACCCTTTACAGCTAGGCCTACTCTGTCCCATCTGGAAGCCGGACCTTGACCTCCTCTAGATTCCCCGTTGAACAACCCCTCTAATTCGACTCATGCAGTGCTCGTGAATAAGTTGGTGCCCTACTCTTGACATTCGAGTGGCGCTCTAAGTAATTCCCGTGGTCACAGACAGGATGGTACAATTCAATTTTAAGAACCAAGGTGTGCCACTGTACGCACGATAAAAGCATACAATTTCTTTCATTCTTCGACCAAAACGATCATCTTAACAGCTACTTTGCTTCCGCTAACCTTTTTTGAAACCGGACTCTAACCTCCCACGGACTACCATTTACACCTCCACTCTTATTCGATGCAGCGCTTGTGAAAAAGATGATTCCCTGCGTCTGGCTTGCAAGTGGCGCGTTACCAGTTTGGAGATTGCGAATACGATTACCTCTCCACACTGCAATTCTTACTTACTTTACATCACGTGGTCACGCTGCGCATCGTTGTGCGCAACAAAGGCTCGTTTCAAAATAGGCGAAGTTTGAACGTGAAGAAGGTAGAAGTGTGGCTGGAAAACAATCAGTACTATCAATTGTATTGTACGCCTAATCAGCTCGTTGATTTAAGTAACTAAAGCCGTTCTGATATTGGTCAACTGGTCTAGACAAATAATTTATAGATAGGCGATGTTGGAAGTGGGTTTTTTTAAAGAATCGGGCACCAGAATAGTGGCGTGGTCTTAATAGGTAAAGGCATATCGTTAAGTGTGGCGATTCTGCGACCGAAATTTCGGCATCTCAACTCACGGAAAATTTGCTTCTGCGGCCGAAGGTTCTTCGCATATGTATAAAAACAATAAATCTTCTGCGCTCGTTCGGCCGCTATACTTTATGATGTAGTTTGTCATAAGTAGGATTGATCACTGTTCCGTTCTCGCAGGTCTTCCGGCTGGCCTAACGGGGCACCTTGATGGGATCGACCCGAATCATCGAAACCCGAAAACGATGGAAAGGTCAAAAAGCCCGATTCCCCGAAAACAGCAATGTACTATTGAAAAACGCAAAACCGCGCGATTCATCAATCCAGCTTGCGCGTGAATTCTTGTCATCGATTTAGCTTCCATTTAAGCAGAATCCTTTTCATTAATCCAGGTTCGTTTTCGGGGATACGGCCGAAATGAGTTTCGCGGATTTGGCGATTCGCTACGCATCCGCCTTCACCGGGTCCTTCGCTCTGCTGCCAGGCTTGTTGGTAATATTCAAAAATTTGCCCAAGTTTCAGCAGACAGGTGTTGGTAAAATGCGAACCATAGGCGCGAACGTATCAGGTTAAGGCATCTATGGGTCGGTTGGCATCATGAGGGTCGGTTAGGGTTTGGATTAGGGTTAATGTAGTTAATAGATAGGTTTCAGGGTCATAGCTAGTATCGTTTACAGATAATTGCCGAAAACTTTTGGCCGCATGAATAAAAATATAAGCGGCAACCATAGACGCGAACTGGTCACGTGACTTTTGGTTGCCAATCGAAAACAAGTTCGCAAACGATTCGCATTTTACTGGTTTACAGTTCGCGGTTCGCATATCACCCACACCCTCAGCAGACATGCCTAATGACCGGCTTCTTGTCTTGCAGCGCATTAGCTACACTGGTGCTACAGGATGGCAGTGTTTGTCTGACAGTGCCTTGTTGGTAGTTCTCCATCTTATTTAAGAAGTCTCTGTTGCCCGGTTTCTGACATATCCTATCGTAGAGCACTCTGTTCTTCGGGTAGGGGAGTTATTGGTACCGTGAGTTCGATCAAACAGCACTGAGCCTTCTCGGGTGTGAAATTTCGGCCACAGAAGTAAATTTTCTGTGCGTTGAGAAGCCAAAGTTTTGGCCGCAGATGCTGCACGCGTTTGAAAAACACGAACCCTAAGCAGTTTGCCTCTCCAAATGGAAGTTTTTCTGATTGTGGAATAACATGATACATTTTGAAGCTAGCACATGATATAAACCTTATAAAAGTAATCATAAAAGATTGGAATGCACTGCAGTTAAGTGAACAGAAGATGTGAGGAAAGGTTATCATTGTGTAAGTTATGCATAGCTTTACAATAGCCAAAATGGTGCAGTTAAGGCAGAGGATGAAGACATCAGAAACTAACAAGTAATGAGATTGCATATGTCAAAGGCTGGTGGGTATTGCATATGTCAAAGATCATGCACATAAAGCCAAAATGGCAGTTATTGAATTGGACCAAAACAGTGAATAAGCACCTCATTTGAGTCTGAATCAGCATTCACTGGTGTGGGCTATTATAAAAGCACTGCTCCAGCCAACCGTGCAATATTTTATTGTTTGGCATAAGAAGCTTGCCTACTTTTAATTATTGGTTGCAAAAGAAGCCTGGGGAGGGGACAAGTCATGATCAATGGGCTGGGTTTATAACCATGACTGAACTGCTTGAAATCCTTTATTTTGGGTGAGAAATTACACCTGATTGCTAATAAGGGAGTTGTCCTCACAGATAGAAATACCTATTGAAAGAAACCTGCCTAAGAAATTGTGCTGTTTGGGCTCTTGATGCGTGGGGCAGAAGTCTTTGTGTGTAGTAGGTACAAAGAGAAATGTGAAGCACAATGCAACAAAGAGACAGAAAAGGACATATTGCTGTACCCTCTACTTTGCAACAGAAATGACTCGCATATGAGTCAAAGTGATGTGATATTAATTTCAGAAACAGTTGTCGACAGGTAGTAGAATTTGAAACATTTTGCATTAAAGACAGGTGATTACTAGAAAGTGAAAGACCTGATGTTTTATTTCTAAATTTTGGTGAACAGCTAAAACAGTTTGAATCAAACAGACTAGATGTCTTAACACACAAGAAACTAGTAAACTGAATGGGTTTAATTCAATTGGAGCTTATTACAGTATATTTGAAAGAAGATTTCATGTGGTCGGTGTAATCTATTTGTGATTGGCTTACAACATATTCAGGAACTTAGGAAGAGTAAAATATTTTAGAGTAAGAAACAAGATGGCAAATTTTCCACATTTTGCAGCTAACAAAGTTATAGAAATATATGGGATGTGACTGACTGTTTTTAAAATCCAAATAGCAGGTATATTTTAAATTGATTCTTTGAAATCCTCCCACTGGTTATTGGAGTGCTTGGCTGTTGGACTGATGGTACTTGCATAGTGTTGGCTGAATCAACTCTGCAGGTTCACATCAGCCCTATAGCCGGCACCAGTCTACAGGATGATCATCAGTCATCGGATTCCTTTGCTTCTCAGTCAAAAAGACTAGAGTTTGCCAGACCTACTTTTACTAATTGCTGCTGTTTTTATAATGTACAGCTATTTTAAAGCCATTCACAGTGACTAAAATTGCAGGAAAGAAAATTGATAGATCAAAAAAAACCTGTCCTACAATCTATAAATTATTTTACCTAATCAAAAAATCAGAAACTATGGAGATTTTAACAGTACCAGTAATTGAAGTCATAGCCATTGTGATGATCTAATGTAAAGTGGAAACTTATTGTGCAATTATAGTAAACACTGCATGTGTATTATATAGCATTGTTAAATGCTTTTTGCAAAATATAAATATTACTCTGAAGATTATTTGTCAATACTGTTAAGTTAAGATTAGTTAACTCGTATTACAACATTTACTCATTACCTTATATAAATATGCGTTCATTGGAGCTATGCTATTGTATGATATTATGCTGCTATGGGTGACCCTGTCAGCGGGAGGATATCCCTTCGGGCCTTCCCTTGTAACTTAAATTGATTTGGTTCGGTTACAATAAAATAATCGTTAATCATCGTTAAAAAGACATGCAATGGCTTTCTGTTCATCAACTGTCTCGTGTTATATTTTAACAAAGAACATAGTGTAAGCAGTTTTGCCAATAAGAGCCCATACATATACAAAAATATATTTCTGTACTCCCTACCCTGTTGCACCTCATACATTTTGTGAACGCTCTTCTGTGTGTGCGTTCACTAAGCGTCTCTACCCCCATTTTACAAAAGTTAATTAGCTAGTTAATAAGACATTTATTTTACTGTATGTTACTATTTATTTAAACATATTCGCTAGCAAAAATGTGTTTACTCAGAAAGAAATAACAATACTAACACTTACATTATAACAAGTACATTTTAACAAGTTTTAAAGACATAAACTTGATAAAGCAGGAATATAGTCTGTGATTTGGTTTGTTCTGATTATAATATTCCATAACTTTTGGTCTGAACAATCTGAAAAGAATTTAACTACATTAAAAAATCCAGATTTCAATTGCATTTCAAAAAGAATAAATTACTTTCCATCAGTAACAAATACTGTTTGCCACCATTCCTTCTGAATCCTGCTTTTCATGAACATACTTTATCATAACTTCAGGTGACAATACATATGCAAAATAAATTTCTATGTTAACTATAAATTTCGTTTGCATACATACACATTCTGTTGCCATTTGCACCCATATGCAAAATCTAAAATCTGATCAATACCCTCAGATGAGCTCTAAATAAACAAATGCTTATTTCCTCCACTCCTTTAGTGGGCATAACTTTTACCTTTCACATTATGGTGCGAATTCAGGCAAGAACAAACCAGTACTGGATTCACTTGGGGTCTTTCAGGAAACTTCAAAATCATCCATTAATCATGTAGAAAATCAAAGCAGATATGTCTGGACTTGTATTTTGATATACCTAGGTAAAATGTTATGCTAATTCATTCCATATTCAGCACAAAGCACTTCTAAATTCATGGAGAAAGCTACAGTACTAAATTCACTAACAGCTAAACAGTTTTGCAGCTCTAAGCAGTTCAATAGTTCAGGTGCATTGAAAACACAAATAACTAGTGATGCCTAGCAACAAAGGTAGAGAGTCTGTCTATCCGAGATCATATCACTGATTCTGTTGTAAGTATGGTAAAGCATTGGCTTGAATAATCATCTAGGATTTCAGTGCACCATATGGGTTTGGGCAACTTGCTGAACAATACAATCTGTAAGGAATAATTTTGGTGAATTCTATATTAGAGTTCAATGCAAAAATTCTTCAATCTGTGTTTCTGTTGGTTACCTTGACAATCAAGCTCTAACTAGTTGTTCAATACCACCCTTGACTGACTAGCATGTACCTCCAAATCATGCTTCAAAACAAACAAACAAAAATTAACTAAGTTGTTTTCCTTCATTTCCAACAACAACAACATGATCGGACAGCACATTGCTATTAGAAGCCAATGTATCAATGCCCTTGGTTTCTCCAACTCTTGCTCTGCCAGATCTCTAATATTTCCAGTTTTTCGAATAACGGCAATAAATAGGAATCATAATATTATGATTGTATGGCAAAGTTAAGAAGATCCTGTATCAACCATGCTGACAAGACATTGTAGGCTGAACTGAAAGGAGGTACTCCTTTTTGATGATGAACTTTTGGATCTCTGAATTTGAGAGGTATTTGATAAGAAGAATGTCGACCAACTAGGCAAAGAAATGCCTTGGATGCATATCAGGTATTAATATCTGCAAACACAAAAATAAATGGAATTCAATCCTAAAGTATAGCAGCTACACCTCCACCCTCCTTCACAGGCACATGTATTATCCACAGAACTGATAAACAATTTTGCTAAGAGTTGGAGACTGCTGGGAAAGGAACAAGAAAACGTCTGCAAAGGTGAAGCCTGTTTACTCAGCCCATTTTGCAGAGTGAGCCCCAATACCACTGTTGTTAGGCCAATTCTGCTAGTCAAGTCATGAACCACAATGCCTAGTGAATAAAATGATAATGTACATGCAGTATTATTGATAGGCTAAAATACACTTAAGTTCTACACTACCGTGAGAGCTATACTGGTACCTGTAGTGGTTTGTTTTGAATGGACCTGTTGTGCTGAGACCAAGATATTTGGCTTGCTCTTCAGACAGCTGCGTCAGATGAGCATCAAACTTCAACAAATGAAGACTGGCCACATACTCGTCTGTAATCACATCCATAGTTAAACTGTATGTACCACAAGTTGCCCAGTAGCCACCGTAGTTCTTGGCCTTTTATCCCAAAAGTTCTCAAACACAATCATAATTATGTTTGATCGTGGTTGCATGCTATTAGATCAGAACTGCCAATGCTGATAGATATCACCTTAACGACAAGCTCAGTGCTTCAATTGCTCATTCAGAGGTGCCATCTCCTAATCTTTACAAGTCCAACACTTAAGCATATCTGGCAAGTCTATAATAGACATATATGCAATTTATAATCCGATTAAGTATTGGTTTTAACAGAAACGCATAATTATAGATGATGAGTCTACTCTTCTAGACGACGGATCTCAAATTTTAGGAGACAGAATCTGCATTGGTTTCACAGTCACTTCCAGTACACTGTTCATTAATGTCTAAACTGTGCTGCATAAATTTAAAATTTAAATTCCAAAGGTGGTTGAGGAGGCCATTCTGATTGAATCTCATATGATAAAAAAAGCCATGTCATAGAAATTTTTCAAACATTACGTTGTGAAATAAGTCATCACACTCGGCTTTGCATACGGCATTCCACAACACAATAAAGTGCTGCTAACCAACTTTCTTTGGTAGAAGGTAAATGTCATTGGCATAGTAGCCCGGAGGAGCATTGAAAAGGTCTATCAGTGCAAGTGCTTGTGTTGTCACAGTTACCGATACAACAAACGATGGAGTACTGCAGTATCCTAGGTTGGCCAGACGCCCCTGGAAAGAAAGCAGCATGAGGTCAAGAACATGATAGCTCTTTGTGGTACTGATTATACTGGTAGCCTTGGGCAAAAGAAAGTGTACAAACATCCAAAAAAACCAGGTCCTCTCTATACATGTAGAGTGCTTCATTATCATGCATTTCATGCAAACTCGTCAGACTTATGGAGCCCTGATTTAACTTTGCTTTGAAAAATTCTAATTCAATGCAAACAAGCTATAACGTGACACTAAATATGCCTCCAAAGAAAGCAATATAATGTGATTCTAGTACCTGAAGAGGTATATAGCTAGTAAGCATGGTCTATTAATTCTGTACCTTAACCTGCAAAGTTTATTCTTAAAACATAAGGCACATCATCCTCATAAAATTATAATGCATTTACTACTTCAATGAGCAAGCATCAACAGATGTGGAACAACTGAGTGAGGAACTTGCTAAGTGTCCCCACACAATAACCAACTTTGGGGAAGCACAAGCCCGTACTTTCTGCGCTATTTATTTATTTATTTATTATCGAAATTTGAAACCGCCCTTCTTCCACACACCTCAACGGTGCAATTGCAGTTGTACTGCAATTGCTCCAACCAATTGGCTACTGTACTGACCATAGAAGTTTGAAGGCATCATAATGAAACATCAAGGTTTTACAGAGGTCAAACCCATCACTTGTCGTTTTTTACTTTTTATTAAATCCTATTCTACAATGCATGTGCTTGCAAATACTTTTTACAGAACCAAAATAGCTTTTTTCTAACTTAAGTTATGCTCGTTTGACCCTTTCGTTAGTAGCTGAGAAAATCAAAGTCAAAGTTTCAGAATATTCGTGTCATCAAAGTTCTTAGCAACCGTTACTTGAGCGCTCCAGACTATTTCTAGACAGTAAGGGGCTATATTCTGTATGAATAAAGCAGACATCGTCTAGATCTGTTACTAATTTGCAAATTGTGGCAGGTAGGCAGAAGAAATCTAGGCTATTCACCTCTGAAAACATGCATATTAACAATGCAAATATTGACACCACATGCTAACCTCAGCCAGTAGAACTATTCTTTTCTCGTCTGGCCAAATGATGTGATCCACTTGCTGATGAATTTTTTTCCAGGTTAAATCTGGAGTCCGCAAACTAGCCTGCAATTAAACCATATATCTCTCATCATCAAATTTAATTCTAAATAAATTCTAATTATTTCATAGTGCAATATCATAATGCTCAAGGCATCAATTAACAGCCACTTCAAGTGAAACTGACATCACAAGTTGTTGAAGAAGCCAGCTTGAAATTCAGAGTCAGAGAAATCACATTGTCTAGGTAGGATGTGTATAGTGTAAGCAAGTAGTAAAAGATCATTAGGCTACTTCCTTGTGCTTGGCTTTCAAGTGGCACTTTAGAAGCTTAGAAATTACGATTGTACAGCACCTCTTAAAAACCATTAAAAGACACACAGCGATAGTCTAGTTGCACAGTGTCACGCGTGACACTCTGGACGATGGCGATATATAAAAGTCATCGACCGACAGCAGAGGCATAGGAGGACTATGGTTGAAGTTGTCTACCTGAAACGTGAGATGGGAGACATCAATGGGTTTCGCCGAAGGCAGACGGCCTCAATACAGACGGCGAGGAGTAGGCAAAGATCAACGAAGTGTCAAGCAACGAAACCTGACACCGCGAGGCAGATGTCAGAGCCGCATACCCCTATCATCTCTGCAGCCCACGGACCAGAAATTCATGAACCAGCTGAAGATCTGGTCTGGACCGGCTTGTTGACACTAATCAAGAATAAGGGACAATTCCGATACGGACGACGCAAACCTATTAGGCAGTATAACTAAAATGATGTAACGCAATCCCTGGGACCTATTGCCTGTATATGACACCTAACAAGGTCCAGCCATGACAGCCACTAGTCAAACGTTAACTGTACGCCCCTAGTGATTGACGTTATGCTAGGGACATCAAGATCCGACCAACCCGGTTTAGGAATAGTTTCAGCATGTGATTTGTCGTCCAATAGAGATACGAGTTTAGTGCTTGGGAGGGCAAAGGAAATCGCCTCTAGAAGGGTTCTTATAGTGTAGCAAGGGCAGGAACAGGGACTTGTTTCGGAACTGGGGGAGACGTTAGGTCGTTCTGATGATAAGGGTAATCAGCGTAGTTGGGAATCCCGTCTCCAACGTAAACCAGGGAAAAATTTCTAAAGGACACTAATAACTCCAGTAAGTGTAGATAGGATGAGTGGTGTGTATATATATATATCATTAAATATACATATTAAAACCATCAAGTGTGTCGTTTTGCTGAGCTTGGTGATTGAGGAAAGAACCGGTGGTAATCTCGTCATCTAGAAGAAGGAGTGGGCGAGAGAGAAACCCGCGCCACACAGTGATAAATTTTAAATGTGCATATGTGATGATTTGTAGTATTTAAAAAAAACTTTATTCATGTATCATAAAAATAAATTTGCACAGAAAATTTAAGACTGATGGGGTATAATCATGTTGACTGTTGGATTACAAATACACCTTGAAGGACTCTTGGGCATCCCATTGTTATTAAAGTAAGCAAGTACATATATTCTTTTATTAACCATTGGCTAATCACAGTGATATATAAAATAAAAACAGTTCAAAGTATATAACATCGTAAAGTGACAAGTTAAAAATTATAAAATAAAACAGACGTCTTAGTTAACTGACCACATCGATTTCCATATAAGGATGACCCATGTTGCAGACAATGCATCCAGATTTCATCTGATCCATGTGTTCTCGAAGAAGAATCTTCTTGTTTCCTACAGACAAGGCAGCACATGCCATGAATGTTTCAAAGCATTTACAAAACACCTTGAAGAACATCTCAAAAAACTGCTTTCCCACATGGGGGCCTAACTTATTTGAATTCTATGTAGGCCTAAGATACCTTCTAGAGCTTCAGGTCGACTATACTTTGTTAGTTCGGGTAGACTACCCTTTGAACGCATAAATGAACCACACATTGGTATATTTATGTATAAGTTACAATCAAACTTACTGTCTCTGAATTTTACCGACTTGTTTTGTAGAAATGCACAGTCATCACACTAGATTATTAGGCACGTACCAACAGCAGTGCATGTGCACACTACCATGGGACAGCAGAATGTTGAATTCAGAGGGCCATAGAGGGCCATTATTTTGGAATTCCTGGTTTACCAGCTGTATATCAGTTTAAACGGAAATTAATGGCGTATATCATGGACTAAGTGCCCTAATTTTATTGTCTGCTTTTTGCTTAACTGCAATTTCCTTTTCCCTTTTAGTTCATATTATAATGCTGATAACAGGAACTGATAACAATTAGTACAATGATACCATTGGAATGTTTAAATGTGTATTGTAAATTTTGTGACCTGATATATAACAGAACAATGCGTTCCTTTTGTTTTAGCATATGGACTGTACTGGAATTGTGTGACATTGATAAATGATGATCAATAAATTGCTTCTCCACATTATTAAAGAAACGTGTGAAAATGTAAACAGAGAATGCATGTTGAGCTGAGTTACAAGAAATAATATGCAGCTTCAGTGGAAGATTGACACAAGCAGCAAAATACCTTTATACACTTAACTTTGTGGTTTAACATATATTGCCATTCGAACTTACTTTCTAGGTTTTAATACAATACAAAAAAAGTGCACATTGAAGCCAGGCAACCATTAAGAGCCATAAGCAGACTGGAAGAGACAAGTTTTCAGCTTAGAGCAAAGGATGCTAAGAGAGTTGAGAACATGAGGAGGTAGAGAGTCCCAGATGCGACTGAATGCCGGCTAAAGGCAAGATGGGACCAGGAACAACACCAGATGGTGATTGAAGAGAGGAGCAGCCTTTAACACGTTGACCACTGGGGACGTGTATCACATCCCATATTACGTGCAGTTACATACAAATCTCCACGGTCAATGTCTTAACAGAGTTATAGGTGTGACCAAGTAAGATAAGTGGGATGGCAGATGATCTACATATGCTCTGTACATAGGGAGGATCAGTTTATTATCAAATGAAAAGATACTGAAAGATGAAGCTAGCAGTAGTCTAATATAGAATATTCTTACTCACTTACTTAAATTACACTATACACATGAAACTTAAATTATTAGACACACATTGAACTGCGTTATCCAGATTTCTTTGTATATGAGACTAAAAGACTGGTTTGTTAGAACCCTATTGCTGACACATTTTGTCTATTTGCAATATCTGTTAGGGTTGGTATATTTGTCAAGGGTACTTTCAATACGAGAATGATCTTTGACCTTGTCTAAATTTGATACTATTGTTTATACATTATGTAAGCTACTGTACGTTTGCGTTTGGTAGTCTAATAAAGAATATTCTTACTTACTTACTTACTTATTTACTTAGCAAGCAACTATGTGAAAGGTCTGATTTGTGGTGGCCTATCTTTGGTAAGCCTTTGACTGAGAACTACTGGTGAAAGATACACGAACAGCAGGACAAATAAGTGCTAATAACAATTTGAATCACTCAAGCAACATTTTCACTTAATTCCACCTTACCAATTTACCATATCTTTGTTACTTCAAATAACATCCTTGTATTGTATTGTACTTCACCTAACCTCACCTACCTTTATTTTAATTTACTTACCCAACTACCTTATTACACCTTGCCGTATCTTACCTTACTTCTCTACCTTCCTTCCTGTAACCTTGTCCCGAATTACCCTACCTCAACTGAAATATAAATCAATCAGTTCTAGAACTGCTTTCTACCTGTGCAGGTGATGACCATGTCGACACTTCGGATGACCTCACTCAGTTGTACTACTGTGAAACCTTCCATGCTGTCAATGAACCAGAAGAGAACAGATAACTCTCAAACACAGCTTCATTCAACAGGATGCCAAAAAGGAAAATACAGAAGTGACCTTAGCGTAATGATGCCGCTATACTGCTGCCAGCGCTCAGAGGGCACTACGCTCTGCGGCTAAGGGTCTTCTCAGCATTCCATTCTCATGCACTGCTATGCTGCAGCATCGTGCCTTCTCTGCTATATGAGACACTCTATGCAATGAGGCTATGTACTCATGCATCATTTCAATAGTTCAACATTGCAACAGAAATGATAAGATTCAATTAGAATATATGATTTGACTGGATACGATTGGCATGCCATTGATGAATCCTTGAGCATCAATATAAATCGGTGTTATATTTGTGGCAGGGAGCAAAATTCAATCAATCAATCAATGAAACTTGATATAACGCTCTTCAAGAAATTTACTCAGAGGCTCTCCCAGTCAACTCTGACCAAAAAGGACAAGGTTAAGAGAAGAAAGAAGATGAGGAATTCCTAGATAAAAGCCAGAGGTCTAGAGAAAGCCCATTCCAAGTGGTAGGGCCCATAGATAAATTGTTCATGATCCATTATGTACACCTAGAAAAGGTGATATACAACACCAGCTCCATCTGTGGAATAATATAATTACAAAAGGTTTGTAACTAATGGAGAGCAACCAGAATATCCCCAGCAGTAATGTCTACCATTAATATGACAATAAAGTGATTGTTAGAAATTGTTATTAGACATTGTGGGCTATATGAGCAGACACCAATTGCGGTCTAATCTTCTAGTCAGACAACAGCAACTGCATGGTCACTACATTTCAAAAATTTGGGATGATCTTCATCGACAGGAGGTAGAAGTTCAGAACGAATGTATCCATACCATGCCTGCAGAGCACAAATTGGATCAATTTCCGTCACCATTACGACGGCTCCCATCGCCTTCAAGGACTGACAACAACCTCTACCGACCTTGAAAAAAAATCAAATACGAGTTTTGGCTAAATTTCAATGAGGAATTTATGAGGACAATGGAAATGAAGAAACCACAGCAGCAACAATCAATTCAGCTTAGGTAACCTAATATAATTACAACACTTTTATTGAACACCAATACCAATCAATATTACAGTGATTCTATGAAAGTATTAGAAGTCATCCAAAAGTGACACCAGAAGACCATGTAACATGATGGCAATTCCAACAGTTTCACAATTCATCAGGTTAACTGTATAAGTGCAGTGCCAATTATAATTGATCAGTCGCACAATGGTCAATTACAGCGCAACTTGTGTATATCGAGATTCAGTATTCTGAACTTTTATAATATTACCTAGCCACAACCAATGCTGGGTAATATTAAACAACACATACAAACATAATTGCGCTTATTACAACTTGCATATCAAAGTTTTGCTCCTTTTAAGCATTTATCAGTCTATATCAAGCTACTAACTACTAGATATATCAAAGTTGCAGGGCCTCTCTACAACATGATACTCTCTCAGTCTCTCTACCTCACTCTACCACAACAGATGCTTCGTCTCCTCACTTGTTGCAGGAGGGAGTCAGTCAATTAAGGTGACATGTACTCTACTGTCATTTCCATTTTCAAACCATTTTATTGATTGACGTTCTAGAGCATATAGCTGACAAGCGTAAACCCCATTTTATAAAGACCCTTCCATCTAGGCCTACATGGTGCCTACTAGATTTCACCTAATCAATTCGTTTGCAAGTGAGCAAGGTCGAAATCATATGTCTGTTTTAGACAAATAGCAACAGACACTGTCAGACAGGTTTTTGTTTCTATACAGACCATCCTACCTCTCCATAGCCACAGATAACGACCTTCATTCCACCAAACATTATGTCTGTTGCTCGCTTTAACCTGTAAGAAAGAGTGAAACAAAACAAAATTAAACAAAGGTGCAAATCAGTTGTAAAGGGTAGTATGAACTTTTAAGGTGGCAACAACGTCTTGAGGAGTCTGCCATGACCACTTTAATTAATAATAGTTGGTAGAGCAGAGGGGTGTTTCACAGGCTCAGTGGCAGAGAAGTAATGTGGTCAAACTTCCATAACACAGAATGGGACATTAGTAACAGTTCACATATCTGGCCATCTGAATCTTCTGCACATTTGACCAACTTAATAAAAGTTTGCCTAAATCACATCCCTACAACACAATTAGCTTTGGTTGCTCAAGATCGGCAAGTGCATCAAGTTCATACATCATCTTCTGAGTTTCTTTTCATTCTATAAATAAATGCACAGGACCAAGAAGTTATTTAAGAAATTTAAAAATTTAAAAACTGTATTCTATTGCCAATTTATCATTATTATTTTTTATAATATATTAATATCAGTAGCCTAATTGTTTACCTGAGGCATACATGATCATTTCAAAACAAGAAATTTGTATGGGGATAAAACAAGTATCTAAAACTAACCACATATAATAATTATTAGAATCGGTAGTATATATTATTTTTTAATAATGGTGTCACTGTCTTAACTGAATACTGAGACAGTCAGTTCCTTACGCATCTACAATTGTTTCCCTGCAGTTGTAGATCGTGTCAAACTTTGACTGGATAAAAACAAAATCAGACAAATCATTAAATATTATCACTCTCATTATAAATAATCATTAGTAATAATCTGACAACTTCTATGGTGTTGTAAGCCTAAAAAAAGTTTGAGACCTGAGTGTCAAATAAGAAACTCAACATCATAATTTCACATAATTATATCAAATTATGATGTTAAGTTTCTTATTTGATTCCCAGGTCTAAAACTTTTTCAAAATTTACAATATTATTATTAATAATATTATTAATTAATAATAATATCATTAGAATCACAATATTACCTCAAATGGAAATAGAGTTTAATAGTAAATTATGTAAACAGCAATGAACATGAATTTCTAAGTAACTAGATGAGATATTTGTATGCAGCATTGCAGCTATGTAAGCATAGACGTTTGCATATAAACTATAGTATTACGGTAGAAAGTTCTGTGTCTCAGTTGATCTAAGATGTTTCCTATAACATGAGGAAATGTCTCAAAAGTTGCATTCATCATAGAAAGATGCACAAACAAATTAGCAATAAAACAAGAAAAAGACTTTCATTGTAAACTTTATGAGGTCCAAAGATAAGCTCTGTTATGTGCCTTGATACAATCGTGTTTACGTGCGTGATTGCATGTCTGTATCTAGAAATTTAATCATCACCTTTTATAAACTATAGAAAGTGCTATACACGCAAGCATGTATGCACACCTACCTACTTGCATGCAAAACTGCATACATACACAGTTTACATATAACACATAAAAAGGCAGCTATCAACTTCATGCACTATTTCAAACACGAGTGTGATGACGCAAGTCTTCTGTGTAACCATAGAGTGCATGAGGTGTAATTTTGGTAACAGATTCAGTGATGTTCATTGCTGGTATGGTCAGTCAGAAATGTGAAGACAAGGTCAGTGGGGAGTGACCCTGAGAACAGATTAAGAGATTTGGTGATGTCAATGCAGTCAGAACGTTCAGTCACATGTGTGACTACATCATCTATGAGGTGTGACCGCATTATCATCGACCGTACTTTGGTAACAGATTCAGTGATGTTCATAGCTGGTATGGTCAGTTTGCCTGACTTGGACAGCTGGTAGAGACGATGGACTCCAAGGATGCTCTCCTCAACAATGCCCCTCAGCTTATTAAAGATGGCCATGTGCTTCTTCAGCAGCAGATCAGTCGCATCACCACCATCGTCCAAAACCTTAAATCAACCACAAAATCAGATTTCTCAACAGAGAATAAAGCAATGCAAATAATTGCCTAAAATGACACTAATTCATTCATTCATTCTAAGCACTTATATAGCGCCCCAAGAATTTACTCAGTAGCGATGCTCTTCCATCTATGCTCCTAATGCTCATCCATCACCTTAATATGAGACAAAATCACAAACCCACACTGACAGATGTCAATAGTAAATTCTCATCTTACCATATCCCACAACACCATACCACTTATTGACTGGAAATTAACAGGGATGGACCAAATCGACCAAGATGAGCTAATCATATCAATGGCTGATCATTGACCCTGTGAGAGTAATCTGTGACCCGGTGAGAGTCCTCTGTGACCTAGTGAGAGTCCTCTATGACCTGGTGAGAGTCGTCTGTGACCTGGTGAGAGTCCTCTGTGACCTGGTGAGTCCTCTGTGACCTGGTGAGAGTCCTCTGTAACCTGGTAGTGTCCTATCGATGACCAACCGTACATGGCTGACCATTTGAACTTGACCAGTGCAGGTCCGGCGGCTACCATTTGCATCAGGTGTGGTCAATATGGTGTTCAGTGCTGCAGTTATCTTATTCCATCTCTTTCTTATAAGCATTTGTGGACTACTGCAATTCAATCCTCACAGGAAAATTCGAAATTCAGAATACATCAGTTTCTGTTGGAACCTGTGCCATATATGACAAGCGATCAATCTACTGAAATTCTCCCAATATCAGAGAACATGAAAGCTACATTTCACTGGATATCTGTCCAAGGAAGCAACAAGTTCAAGGTCATCCTCCTCAGTTGGCTCTGTTCCAGCATATATCTTGAAGATGCTCATGCCAGTTTCAAGCAGTCACTTTATTCAGCTGCCTGTTGAGACAACCCTTGCTTACGTACAAAACCAAAAGAACACCATGCAATCTTGCAAATCAGCTCAACCCTCTCGAATAGTCTTAACCCTGACCATATTTAATAGTCATCCTGGCTCTGTCAAAGACCTATTTGCTTCAAAGTACCTTGATGTACCATTTATTAATTAAAATCAATTATGTGGGCAGTCAGTAAATCTGAATCTGAGGCATGAATGTATGTTCGCTTGGGTCTAGACTAAGACAAGCCCTCCTAATGCCAGTAAAATATCTAGTTCTGGCTACTATTCACATGATCATAGCGAGTTGCTAAGTCAAACATTTTGTATTAGACGATTTCAAATATGATAGAATGGAGGGATCAAACAAAAGAGGAAGGCCACACAGAGAGTGGATGGATGACATCATGGAATGGACGAAAAAGCCACTACACGAACTTATACACGCTGTGGTGGACCAACAGCAGTGGAAAAGCCTGGTGAAAATGGCGTCGGACATCTACGGGCGATGTGCCCATGATGCATGATGACGATGATGATGAAATATGATAGACACAACAAGTAAACAGTTGTCCTGAACACAGGTTCTGGAAAAATGCCAGAAAAACAAGAATGCAACAATCAAGAAGGGTGATAACAAGTTAGCCATGTATGAAGATATGACGGAGGTGTGATATTCTGGGCTTACGTTCAAGCATTCAATCTCAAACAAACAAACAAATTTAACAGGAATCCCAAACCATACCATGCCTCACCATAATATACCTTTAATATCACACATCACCCTGTTGTATCATACAGTATCAACTCATACAATATCCTAGCATACCATATTATCACACTGCATTATACCAGTATTATGTTGTAGCATACTCTATTCTGCATCTTTCTTGGCAGATGGCCCAACTATGTATGCTCATTTGAGACATGGTGAATAGAATGCAACATCTGGTACAAGATAAAGGCCGCCTATGAAATACCGATCCCACTGGTCAGAGTCCACCTCAATTGATCTACTGAACTTCAGCAACAGATATCTCTGAGCGATATCTCATTCGAGTCAGCTGCAGAAGGCCTCTGCCTCAGGACAAGAACACTTGAGCTATCACAATATCATGAAAGCCAGCGCCCCAGACAACAGATCGACTGCACACAAACGGATGTAAATAAATCCGATGGAGATCCAAGAACAAACACTTCTGTATCGCTATCATTGTCATGAGCAAATACACCGGAACTTCCTTATCACGACCTGACCTTGGAAGCCATGTTGCAATGATGTTATTTCTGAAGCTGAACTAAGTTTTCGTTTTACACATTTTGCTGCATTATGCCAGAATTTGTATAGAAATGAAGCAGGCTATATGCAGACCTCATATAATAAAAAACGATCTCAAGATTTCAGTTCCACTGTAGCAAACCTGACAAAAAAATGAATACACTGACAGTGCAAAGACAGCGGAACTTCAAGCACGAGGACGAGAAATAACAACTAAAAACAATTATAATAAAAATAATTAGGGCTGCTATTGACTTAAAAAAATTAATCAATTAATAAAAGTCAATTTGAGGAGTCTCCTAAATTTAACTTAGATTAAATTCGATTACTTTTGTTATCTGTAATGTAAAGGTGAAAAACTGGATAAAATATAGTCACTAAGTCAGTTACTACTTTCTTTCTAAAAACAACCCTTATTGATTCCAGTGACGCTGAATGTAATACATCAGCAATGTGTTTGGACCAACTAAAGGAAACAGTTTATTGCAATAAGAAAAGTTAATTTTGGTCTTCATCTTCGACTTTCCAATAATCATTTACCTTAACTGCAAAATGATCGCTCAATTTTCCACATGAACAGCTTACATTATAATTGTTCAGCACCTTGTTCATTCTACATTATTACTGCATAGGTAGACACACATTGACAGATGGGTACCAGAGCGGTAAAGCTTCAAATAGGTAGCCATGAAAAAACTTCTAACGGTGCTGCAATCAGCAATACATGGCAAGTTCATAGGGATACCACGAGAACCCACATTTAGTTCTAATGGACGCCTTAGAGCACAAGCACAGACATACTCAGCACCTTCCACAACCACTGCGTTAGAAAATGTCGCCCAACATCAGATATATATATATATTTATATATATATGTATATAAATTATATATATTATATATATATTATAATTATATATATATATATTATATATATATATATATATATTATACAAGCACAAATACATACATACATACGTACACTCATGCATAAAAATCATGATTCTACACATGCAGCTAATTGATAAATTATGAAAGCGACCTTCAGGGAAAACGATTACCATGTTTGGCTGCCAGTTGACGTCAGCCAAGCACTTTTCCATGCACCACCAGAAGTCCTCTTCCGTCTGGCCTCTCCAGGCAAACACGCTGATGCCACCTGCTGCAACCGCTGCCGCAACCTCGTTCTAAACATATCAAGTCAGAAGTTACAAAGAACATCCCACTTGTAATAGATAACAATGGAATGATATCAGACTATTCAAAGAGGGGAGCTTTCGACAGAAAGAGCATTTACAACCAGCAACAGTAACTCATCAGCCTCTCTTTGATTATTTATTATCTGCAAGCATTTGAAAAACATTCTGTTTGATCATAGTTCCAGAGTGTTGGGTCTGGAGCACCTGTGATGAGCCTCTCTTGAAGTGACAACATAAAAATTGCAATTACAATATACAATAATAATATACAATAATAACAATATTAATAACAAGGGAAGAGGAAGAATACTAGCATTACAATAAAGAACGAGGGAACACCAATTTCTTTAATTCTGAGTGATCCATGAACTCAGAGGAAGTATTATTATAAAAGTAATAAAAATGTAAGACAAACATAGTAGTAGAGCATCAACTAAGACCATCGTAGAAATAGATAGCATTGCTACTGTTTGCAGGATTGCTAGGTTATGTGTACCTCAGGTTTTGAATGGTGCTATAAAAATGTTTAATTACAATTAAAATGACAATATCTTGTTCTCTGGGCAAGAAATAGAGAATATAGTAAAATATTCTTTATCAGTGGACCAATTGCGAATCACAATTTGGCTGACAACAAGTATTAAAATGCCCTATCCCACACTTAAAGTAGGGATGAGATGAGCATGGGAATGGATGGGCAGTAGGAAGGAATGGATAGGTAGAGGAGGAAAAGGGAACAGGACTGGGAGGCAAATGGAAGTGGAGTAGGGAAGGAAAGTAGAAGTGGAGGGAAGGGATGGGGACCAAACTTTACCACCCTAGGATGAGAAAACATTCCGTAATAACAATAATAAAAATAATACAATTGACTAAAAGGCCATCGACTGAAACAAGTGATGCTGCTACTGCGATTGCAGCCCTCCCTAATGGAAAAGCATCATTATGTCATAGGTAATAAATTTCGCTTCCATTGCCTTTAAACAAGTGGTTGATAAATCAAGTTGGTCTTTTTCATCCATAGAATAGCTATATTAAGCTAGGCTTGATATGATATACCGCCCTCAAGCAATGGCAACACAAAGGACACATTGGGTTCGCCAGATACATGGATAGCCAAAGGAGGACACAGCCACAATGGCCGACGCTTTGAACGTTTTACCCCGCACTACAAAGAACGAGTCTCCGAAGTAACCATAAATTTAGTTCTTTGACCACAGAGTCTAATAGACAGTCCATAGATACATTGCTTGTGACATTACTGAGATCATGGACTATAAAAGATACTGGTAGAAATAAGGCTGCAAATAAAAAATAAATAAGTAAGCATATAGGACTGTGAGCCTGGTATGGCCTCAGGCGAACTTAGGGACAACATGCACGAGCGAAATGTGTGAACTGTACAATTGGAAACCATGGTAACCAGAATTTAACTTCATTCGGAAAGGGGGTTTCAAATTACAGTAACACTCTGGCATGAATAGCAGATGATCAGCACAGACACAGGATCGATTCCCGCTACCCTCCCAAAGGAAGACTCAGCATTTCATTTGCCAGATGGCATTGGCAAACTGAGCAGAAAGGCAGAGGGCGCCTTGCATGATGGCCATACTGTCATATTCGACTCCTGTAAGAACTTGTGATCATTTGTTCACATTGTATGATTTGTTTGAATTAATAAATGAAAGATTTTTATCATGATCTACACCAGTAAAACAATTATCACATCCTCCATGTTATAATGCATGTTGCCCAGCACTGCAGTTAAGTTGATCATTTTTTTGGCATTTGAACAATTTGTTGAGATCCAGTTATATTCCTCCCAATCCAGCTTCCTTTATTATTTTTCCTCTTCAGACAACCATGTATAACAATAACAAAATGGGGCAAAACTGAAAGGCAGAGGGCATTTCCATCCATTTCCACCACAGGTAATTTAAGGTCACCAAAAGATTTTGGCATATGCCCAGTTTGTTTAAACGAGTTAAAACTACAATGTTCTAAAGACCCACTACACTCCAATGGACCCCGTCGAAACCCATATCCTGGATTAGATCAGGCGACTCTTAGTGTTGGGCAAACTGCAGACGTTATTCACACACAATGAAGATGGTGCTGAAAACCTATTGAAAGGAGAGATGTTACTAGACTTTTTAACCCATCCATGGGTTAGAAGACCACTGCTGAAATACATAGTGATCTTACAGCAAGAACAGCTTGCAGGAAGTTACTTACCAAGATCCCAAGGGACATTATCTGAGAACCATCAAAATGACAAGATCTGCTCCAGTTTTCACTGAAAACACTGTCCAAACCCAAGAGGGGAGATTTAACCAGAACTTGGTAATATTATTCTACAACAAAATGACGCCTGGCATAGTTGACTGGTCTTCTGTAATGCAGCTAAAGAAATTATGGCATCTGATGCAGGAACTAAGAGTAATGCCAATTTTTATGATAGGAGAAAATATCTTAGAGATCAGCAATATTACGGATGTCAGAAAAGTCTGAAAAGGGGCTAAGAATATCAGCTGGTATCCGACTCGGCACTGCTCAATGTGAAAAAACACATGTAAATGTGGTGCCACAGTAGAGTCCAATGGTCATCACGGATTCTCTTGTATCAAAGGAGTGGGAAGGCAACAGCGACATGGCATGATCTATGACGTAATTTGGCGAGCTTTCACCAGAGCTAAAATACGGATCATCAAAGAACCCAATAACCCTTAAGATCCCAGATCTGACTGCAAAAGGCCTGATGTAGTCACGATTAGACCTTGGTCCAGAGGTCATTGCTAGGCGGGGGTTGTCACGGAGATTCTGAATACATTGGCTGCATCATGGGACCATTTAGCAACACAAAACACAGATCCAGTAGCAGAAAAAGCAGCTCACGATAAGAAATGCAAACAATCTGTCATCTCAATTCGTCCCTGTTGCACTCGAAACCACAGGAATCTGGCACACTGAGTCACTGGAGTTTATCCAAGAACTAGGATACAGGATCTCAGCAACGACTGGTGACCAGTTCGAAACCAGTCATCGGCTCCATCATTTATCAATAACCCTTCAAATTGGAAACTCCTTATCTGTATCAGGCAACTTGGATTGCAACAATCAGGAGTCTGAGTGGCACAGAACCTAATGATGGCTTAATATAATGTTTAAAACGGTCTATTTGATTAGTCTTATATTTGATTTTGTTGTCACAGTCTATTTGATTAGTCTTATATTTGATTTTGTTGGCTTCATAAAGAAATAAATTTGTCTCTATGATAATAATAATAATAATAAAAATAATAATGCAAGACTTTCTTATAAAATAATAATGTGAGCCATAATAACTCTTCATTACACAGGAGTCTCAAGCCTTAGAAGAGTCAACTGGTGACCAGGATACAGGAACGTATGCAAACGGTTCTTAATAGACATTTCAAAAGAACCTCATAAAGGGAGTAAACATGGTATGGGGACGATTGATCACAGGACGATTGATCAATGCGACTGATTAACGTTTGGTGATATTTATCTTTTGTAGCGCTAAATACGACATATCTCTTTCTACCATATTAATTAAAGTCATCAATGCGTACATATAAATTTTTTAAAGAATCGATAGCAATGGTGATCAATCGCCCAATGATCAATCGTCCGGTGATCAAACATCCTAGAACCAGTAAACAAAGCCATCTAACAAATCTAAACAAGTGCAATTTAGTGTTGGTAAGAACGTTTCTATCTAGAGCTGTCTGTGAACGGGATATAATTATAGATAGTTCCATAGTGGTAACATTACAGTAAGATGGTCCAATTAAAAAAATCACTGAGGTAAGAGAACAACAGCACAACAAACGATTGCCAGCCCAGCCCCATAATAGACTTCCAGTGGAAAGCTTCTAAGATTCCCAGTCTTGAGCCTGGCTGAATATATAGCTCTTGATATATTCCTAAGCACTGTGCATGATCGGTCATTCCTGTCAAGGATTTTTATTCTTATTCTTGGATACATTTTCCCCCAAAACACATAACAGTGGGAAGGAGACAACTGGAGTAATACACACAGGCTTCCAGCTTAGCTCTGGCATCTAATCACTCATTTTTATGCTCGCTTATGCAAACCGGATGCACATAAAATAGAATTAAGTCCTACAAACTGGATCAACATTATAAATGGCAAACTGAAAACAAACCAGATACACATTCAGATAAGCACAGCAGGCAGAGACTAAGCCAAACAGCAGATAAGCTGCAAACAGTAATTAAAAAACAGTAAAAACTGGGTAGAGCTGGACAAACTGGCTGAAACGTCCAATGATTGCTCTTAAAACCAGTCAAAACGTAGGTAGCAAAGATGACAGCAGACTAAAAGTGACAGACATACATACAGACATACACACATATAGACATACATACAGACATACATACATACATACATACATACATACAGACAAACATACATACATACATACACACATACATACACACATACAGACATACATACAGACATACATACATACATACAGACATACAGACATACATACAGACATATATACATACAGACAAACATACATACATACATACAGACATACATACATACATACAGACATACATACAGACATACATACATACAGACATACATACATACATACAGACATACATACAGACATACATACAGACAAACATACATACAGACAGACAGACAGACACATAGACAGACAGACAGACAGACGAATTAACATGTTGAATATGACACATCCAATTGGGAGCCTTTGTTCACAACCTTAAGAAAGATCAAGACAATGTTACAGTAAATGAGAGAATCACTAAACTAAATAAGTGAATAACATGAGGAAACTACTACTGAATGAGTAACTGTATATATGCATGCATGTACATATGCATCATTCATGCATGTATATATGCATGCATGTATATATGTATGCATGTATGTATGCTAGCATATATGTATGCATGCATCTGCATTCAATTACTTCAGGCACTGCATTTTGGTATGTACTGTATTGAAGTACCTGCATTCAAGTACCTCGCAGCAGCAGGCCAGTCTAACTGCATTTTAAGACAGTTTTAAAAATGTCTGTTGAACAAAATTAAATGCAGTAGCATCATGCGAAACAGTACATTCATTATTGCAGGACAAAGGTTCAAGACAAGAGAAGGGATGATAGGCTCAAGATGGCACCTGCATATCCCCAGGCAGAATCTTCAGCTTCATTCTCTCCTCAATGGGGAGCCAATGCAGAAGGTCCCTCACATAATCCAGTATATGAGAGAACTTTGCCAGATTTACCACTAGATTGGGTAGCACCATTGAAGCATTGTGAGTCAGACCTGAAAGGATGGACGTACAAGTGCAGCAGAATAAGGGAACGCACGAGTGTTCCATGGTACAAAATGACAGATAGTGTCAAATGACCGGTTCTGCAGCAGATGACAATAGCATGACATACAGAGAGAGTTTACTTGGCCAGCCAAGGACAGTTCTCAAGACCAGACGAACGTCGCGGTCGACAAGTTGTTGATTCTAGTCGAGCCATATATTGTGAGTCTATTGATTCTTCGGCAACCTTTCAGCGCACCCGGAGAGTGTGCGTAGATTGATGTAGCAGGTCTCTATTGGGTTCAACCGGAGCCTAATGCAACACAGCCAGGACCACTTCTACCAGAATATCCGGCAGATAGGATGCACTTGCCAGTGCATCGTCGGATGAGTGACAAGCTCTGTACAGTTGAACATCTTTGGTATACTTGTGTACCCGTTCCCCGATAGCTAGTGCTGCCAGACGTCCAGCAAAAGAGGGACATGTCCTGCTTTTTGGAATCATACTTATGGCCTCTGTCGGGAAGGCAAAGCTACAAACGTTGAAAATTCGCGTTTTTTTATGCTGTGTTGTATTGGGCTATTGGCTATTAGTTTTGGGCATTTTTAACGACTTTACACATGCTTGTTGTCCATAAGTTTCCGTCAGGTACTATCAGGCAAATAGTCTAATCCACTTACTTATTTATTTTTAACTGCAGCTTTATTTCTTTCAGACATTTCTAGTACATGGTGTCAGCAAATCTGTGGAACCTCTATGAGGCTCTGTGGTCAAAGTGATGAAATTTTGATTATTTAGAAGATCCTCTGACTGAAGTGAAACATTCCTTGCACCTCTGAGTTGATATCTCCAAGGGGTGCTACATCAGGTATTTTTGATTGATTGATTGATCCTCATTTCTGCTTTCTGTGTCTTCTATTGGCTATGCGTCTCGCAACTCTGTAGACCCATAACTATGCTGATTTTAGCCAGGTTAACAGTGTTCAACATGTTCAGTAGTGCCTTAAGTCCAAGCCATACAGTCACAATCATCATTTGCTTATCCTTAACAGGACATAAGCCAATCCAGAGGCGAGGTGCAGAGACGAAATCAATGGATCAGCTACTTACTCACCTGAGTGGAATATATATTGTTGTTGGACCACCGCACCTTGGCGCCAAGCTCCGTCAAAGTTTCAATTAGAACCTGAAAAGGAAAATGCATCTTCAAACACATGGACAATTTGCATATCATAAGGAATGATGCAAAAAAAGCCTATCTGAGTTTCACTGACAAAATTTGGCTTAACTTTATTAATTACCTGAAAATGATTACGTGATTAGAACAAGAAGAGCAGTTCCCCAACATGGCTCTTGAGTGCTAGTCATGGCCGTATTCACATTTTGTAGGCCTGGTTCCCAAATTGTATAGTACTTTCAAAAATATACTCATCCAAAAAATGTTGACGAAATTTAAATTATCGGATGATAATTATGAATTTAACACTGTTGGCATACTTTTGCAATGGAAACACTGCAAAAATCCTGAAAATGCAAATATTGCATAGGTCGCAATCTACCAATTATCTTGGCTTACCAGCTGAAAGTGACTATTGCTGTTTGTGTGCAGTAAAACTAGTATGTTTAAACATTATTCAGTTATTGCAATTGAACGATGTAATATTTGGAAACCCAAAAACAGTATTGGAATGTACACAGTTGAATGATTTTAAGGTAGCATAAGAATGGCAGCGCCCCTATTTGTGAACTGTGTAGTAGGCCCAGGTCTTAGGGTCACATTGGAACCTTGGTTAGTCCAGACCTGGTGCTAGTGACTTCATATTTCTTACCATTGGCATGTAGAAACAGGTTGCAATAGAAATGACCTCATAAGCCCACTGTAATTCTATCACATGTCATTTGGTAATGTAATATGTAACTCACATAGCACAGCTCAGATTGAAATTTAAAAAATGACTTCAAGCCCAATTACTTCGCGCATTCTAAGATTTTCTTCTGACAGAGGTCTTTTGGTGGAACCTAGATGTGGTACTGTCCTGGGCTCTCGTGCATTCCCTTTTGCTGCCCCCTCAGAATGGAATCGACTACCAATGTTTATGCAATGCGTTTTAAAAATTGTTCATAAAAATAATAATGCATAGAGGAAGACCAGTGCTCTACTCATCGACGGCCATGTTTACAGAGGGCGCCAGTGCAGTAAAAACTATATGCTCAGAACCAAGTTCAGGCAAATAGTTCAGCAAATTGTAGTTTCAGTTTGAAACTACAATAGCTAAGTATAAAAAAATATCAATTTGCTAATAACACAAGAGTTTGCACTGATAAATTAAATTTAACATCAGACCAATTAAGTCATGCCATCTGATGATCAAAACAATAAAATCTAATTTAAGAATACAAAAAACAAGCTAATCACTAAATACTCTGTCACTTTTTAACAAGTAAACATCCATCCTCAAATTAAGAACTGCACTGTTTCCTTAGGTTTGGCTGGGAGCATATCTAAGTATAATGTCTAAGGTGCTAAGTACTACATTACATCACCAAATGACACATAACAGAACTTTCATCTGCACATTGTCTTGCTCCTCTCATTGATCTCTAACATCACATTGGCCTGCACCCTTAAAAGGCACTATATAAATGTCTACAGTTACATCTCATTAAGCTATTTCACACAGATGGGATAGAGATGCAAGGCACAAAAGTCCTTTCATTTCCTTAAAATGTTGAGCAGGAAGAGGTCATTAAGAGCAGCAGAAGCAGCAGCTTAAGGAGACAGCATCGCCTGTCTAATTGGAGCAAATGATCAGATGGAAGGGAATTCATTGTTACCACACAGACACTCTGTGCTGGCAAAGACAGAGCTCTACAAAGGACGGTCTGTCATTAGAATATAATGACAACAGGCTGACATGCACACACACAAACATACCTACACACACACGAACAAAGACACACACACACAAAGACATTGAGACATATAAAAAGTCAGAGACAGAAGCAACACTGTCTCACAACTGGGGGTGAAGGGGCTAGAAGCAAAGGGGTTTAACCTATATTAATTAACAGTTCTGAGTGACCTCTGATCTCTCAAATTGTAAGTTGGCCATTGGGTAGTTTGTTCTCCAATTCTAAGAAGTAGGACAGAAGCACCACTCTTAGGAATCCAAAGAGTGACCTCAATGGTCAGCCTTGGTGTAACCATAAACAACAACCTCAGAACTTCTAAGCACATTGGAAAGGTCATTGGCTACTGCTCCCACTCACTTTGACCCCTAAGAGTTTTAAGAATACACTGTCTGACGTAACCATAGCCACCATGATTGCTCGCTTGAAGTACGCTTGGTTGGGTTACAACCTCTGAAGAACTCTCAAGACTCCGGCGCTTCCTACAAAAAGCAGAGCGAATGGGTTTCTTCCAACACAGCAACCTGACATTGACCTTCATTTCTCGCAAGCGGATAATCGCCTTCTATAATTACTCATCTGGAACACAAAACATGTGCTCAGAGGTCTCTTTCCTTCTGTAGTGCCCATGTGCCACAACTTACGACCAAGGTCAAAAGACCAAAGCAACCTACTAAGGACAAACATAATTTCATTCCTCCTCAATTCTACTGTTGGGTCCCAACAGCAGCTCCCAGTAAAAAAATAGACAGTAAGATCACCAGGTATTTTAATCCTAATGAATGGCTGTAGATGACAATTAGAATATAAGACATATTACCTCTCTGCCCTTAGTTGAGGTTTTTAACTGCATATTACAATAGAGTACATATTATACACGTATATACCTCTCTATTTCTCTGCATGTCTTCACTCCATCTTGTATTCTATCCCCTCTCTGTCTTCCCCTCTCATTCTGTATCACCCTCTGTCTCTGACTTGCTCTGTCTCTCTCTGTGTCTCTCCCTTCAAGCCCACCGTTTGTAGGTTTCATTGCCTAGTGCAGTAATCTCCCTGGAGAACAGCAAATGCTCTGCCTCTGCGGCATAGGTGCCTCATCGGCGAAAGCAACCAATCAGTTCCTATACAAGATCACGCACCCGTTCACACTGGTCAGCGTGAACATATAGGAGCCTCATAAATCCACTCATCAGCAGCCCTTAGCAAAACAATCATCAGAAACGTGCCCATGGAGATACAGAAAAGGGAGCAACCAACAAATAGAAATCTCCAGTAAACATCAAAGGACATGTGTGTGAATTGTTCCTGTATTGTCATACCAATCTTTGACTCACAGTTTGAATTGTCACATATAAACTTGGAGGTTGACAAATTCTACATGACAGGTCCAGACCAAAATTTTTATGCACCTAAAAATGGTTCACGTACTAAATTGTGTTGGATACGGAAGTCCTCGATCCTTAGCCATGCTAAACATATTGTACCATGAAGAACATGAACTGGAAAATTCTTAAGTTTTATTTTTCAGATTTATAGCTCTATCTGAAAATTCTCACTTAACAAATACTTAAGTGCCATGAATGAAAAGTGAAAAAAGCATTAGTTCTCGTTATTAACGTAAATAAGATATATTTAACCACTGAAAGCCAAGTTGTGGTTCAAATAACCCAAAGGTAATTGTTGAGAATTAACTAGAGGGGCTGAAAAATGAATCAGGAGTGTTGAACCCACCCACCCACCTCTGACAATTCAATTCCTGCAGTGTGACCTTGAAAACTTGTTGAAAACTTTCTTTGTCACAGTTCACAGTCATTATCAACTAGAGAAGTACATTTAGCCTATCTAACCAAGCGAATCTAAGGACTAAGTATAGAACTACCATCATATTGTGCAAGACATAAATAGACTGATGAAACCACAGTTCACAACTATTACACGCACATGGACAAGTCGATCAAATCTAAGTTTAGATCTTCTGTAGCGATCATAAGTCACCATACAGCATATACTGCATCAATCAATACGCTTTGAAAAAGTGAAATCGTCGCTCACAAGCTGACAACTCCTGCCATAAAATGCGAAATGGGAATGACTGTCAAGCCGATCATAAACTATCTGTTCCAACAAAGCATTCAACTGGAAAAACTCGTCTGGAATCGATAGCGGATGAAGGCATTTGCATCTCCATCAGCTGCCCATCTGCTGATGCAGCTGCCAAGACGAAGTGGAAGGAACAACCGCATAATGAGATCATAGCCACCCAGTGCCACACTGTACATTATTCTCTGCATTAAAAATGTTAAAGTCTTTTCCATACTGCATGGTGGAATATGTGGGAGCTGTTCATTTCCCACTCTTATGGTTTACAGCAAGGGTGGGCAACCTTTGCTGGGCAGAGGGCCTCATGAAAATGCTTTTCCAGAGGGCCGCATGATATAGCATCAACGCGCCAAAGCACTGTTCATCGTGACAATGAAATATTTTCAAACGTTTTCTTACTTTCTGAGCAGATAATATCGGCAATATCTAGTATATGGTATGCATTCCTTTATGAATTCTCTCTCCACAAACGGTTTATTGTATATCACGATTTTGTGTGTAATAACTAAGCTGACCTTTGCTGTAGCTTCTTGAACAGACGACAGCCTTTATCCCGTCCACATATTACGTACGCAGTGAGGGGCAGAGTCTGTCTGTAATTTCAGCGATTTTTTAATTGTGCAGCAGACGTTACATTAATTTTGTCAATTTACTAAATTTTCTGGAAGTGTATAGAAAACAAGGTTGGATGGGCATGTTAGAAACTTCATTCCAGCTTTGCAATGATACTAAAAAATTTCCTCTGATAGCCTACTATTAATATTTATAAGTATTACAAATCGTAATTTATTGATATCATTATAAAAATTCAACATTTTTACACTGGGATTATAAATTTTCGAGATACAACTAAGGATTTTACAAACAATCGCATATATTAAAAAAAAACATTATTCGAACTGGCCGGTCTCGCGGGTAGGGCTGCTGCTAACTAGTAGTTTTGGAGTCGAGTACTCGGTTGAGTAGCTTGGCGAGTACTCGAGTACTTATTAATATCGTAAGTGCTTAATACGAGCTGCATGGCTTCTACTATAGATTTTAGATAGACTAAGTACACCATAGCATAGGTTCTGACTAAAGCTCTGGTACTCCAATGTCACAACTAACAAGCTACTGAACAGCCAAAGAAACCAAAAAATTTTGTTTTTTGCTACACAACAAGAAATAAAATATAGGCTACAGAGAGACGTCTGGCAGCCAACAGACTGCCTGAGAAAAAGAGTATGAGATGTCATCATGTTATGATGTCAGTAATTGGAAAACTGGAACCAGAAATTGCAATTTTCCGACTGGAAGTGGAAGCATGCGAGTACCTGAGTACAAAAATTTACTCAAGTAACTTTTGGAGTCGAGTATTCGCTAGTACTCGGGTACTTGCGGCAGCCCTACTCGCGGGCAGCATTAAATCTCTCTGTGGATCGCATGTGGGCTGCGGGCCATAGTTTGTCCACCTCTGGTCTAAAGCCAGCAGCGGATGAATTCAAAGATGCAAGGCAAGCGCCAGGGTATGACACGAGGCCAGGGCATGATAGGACGAGTCGTTTACTTAGACTGCCTGGTGACAGACACAAGAGTGTGGAAACAGTTTGCACAGGAATATAAATACAAGAAGTTCATTCAGCAGAACGGAAAACCAGAAATCTCTGCTTTAAAGCTCAAGATACAACTAAACACATCACTGTGAAATGCACCCAAGGGAAACTGACATCAAAGAAAATTAGAAGCAGTTATAGGCCTACTGCTCTGTTCTGGTTTCATGGTCATTAAATTAAGTCATGCACTAAATCACACACTTACTAATTGGATGCATGCAATGTCAGCATAACAAATCGTAATGTCATGCCCAAACCAAAGAGTTTGCATAAGCTCTAGAAGTACTTTAGCACAAGTCAGATGTAGCCACCACTTCATAAGCAAAATTCTAGGCGATACATCTGCCATTCGAGTGTCTGACTCAATTGACTCCATTAAATCTAAACTCAAGACTAACTTTTTCTAAGGTCTGCCCTGCTAGTTGATTGTCAGATGCCCTTGTAACGCCCTGGCTATGTAATAGCGTCATATGAATAATTTGTCATTGTTAATTGAGCAATGTTAGTTTTATAATAATCAATAGCAACCCTCTGCAAAACATTCATAACATTGCTAACATTTGAGGACACTATTACAGCATTTGACTAGGTCGAGAACACAAACGTAGATTGGCAGACTGAAAGATTGACAGCCACAAGCAAGCTATTCAAAGAAATGCTAGAGAATTGTTAACACAGCACAGATATATCTGAAAACAGGACCCTATAGCTGATAAATTTACAGACAGCCAAACAGTAACATAGATGTTGAGAAACTGACAGATCCGCATTGAATCGGAAAAACTGCCAGAAACACAAAAAGTCACTTAGTTGATTGTCTCGACTGAACTGCCGTTGATAAATCCTTTGAGCAATCAATCCATAACAAGCATTCACTGTGTACACTAAAGAAAGTTCATCATTCATCAATGAGAATTTGATGAGCTTTCAAACAAGCAAACAATTCTGAGCACCACCAACTGCAGCTTCACCATTCGATAGAGGCACAAATATAAACAGATATAATGATAATAATTGCTTATAAAAGCAGCTTAGTCACCAGTATGACATTAAATAATTCCAGAAAAATTGTGCTCTCTAACTTATTTAACTCTGGGGATCATATAACCATAACCATGAGTTTTTACTGATCCCAAGTTTCCCAACAGCAGAACAACTAATTGCAATAAATACTACAAGACTAATACGAGTTGGAAGAGAACAATAGTGAGAGAGAATATCCTAAAGAGAACATGGGTCCTGCTAGCAGGGCTAAACTTTTTAGTTGCTTACAGCAGCAGATTATATAGATTGATCACTTGGTACAAATATCTGAACTTGTCAACTGCACCATAATAATTAAAAACAGAAAAAAATGCGAACATATATCATTCAGGTGAATTTGATACCAGGAAACCTTTCAATTCAAGTCCAAAAAGATGGTAACTACTCAATTATTATGAGTAATACATGTAAAGAACAAAATAAATCAACTCCTAGCACCACGAATATCAACAGGGATTTGAGTCCAAGCATTTGGAACTTTTGTGGAAAATTTCATTGTAAAGTTGCGACCATCAACATGTCTATAATTGTTAGGGGAGTGCAGACCCTTTGGAATGACAAGTGAATTAAGGACAGAGTAGTTCTTAAAGAATACAGAGGACAGCTGGTTGTTGGTATATCTATACATGAATTCATTTAATTGTAGACATGCTATGTGGTCAAGTCTAGGTTAGGAGAGTGTGTCTGAAGATAAGGTCCATTGTGTGGGGTGCTAGAGGCCAGAGACCATGCACGTGGCTCTTCTTTGCAGAATGTTTAGTCGATTAGACCTAAATGTGGGCTCTGTGTCAGATAACATGATAATCATAGTAATATCAAATATAGGGCTTTGACAAACTAAAAAAACTGAATAACTTGGTAAATGGAGAAATTCTGATAAACCATTATGAGATATTGATTGGCAGTCAAAACCATTGCCTGACTGATCACTACTCTATAAAATACAATTGGCACCAGACGGAAGTGATGAGCAAGTCTTCACATACTATAAATATTTTCAAATATCTAGCGCAGATATCGAAAGAACATTCCTTTGGAGAAAAACAAGATGAAGATGATAAATGATGAAATGACTAAGATGAAGTGACTCACGGCCGTCTGAGCAGTCACGTGCGTGCAACATGCAATTTTTGCTCCGTGAAGTGGTTTGTCTTTCGCCGCTCTTCGTCGCAAAACCATTATTCCATACATCTCTGGAAATAAATGACCATGATCAGACAGCTAAATTCCAACAAGTATCGCTTGAAACATATGAAACTGCTGATACGAGCGGCGCTATATAAAAGCTTAATTACATTACAATAGATGATGTTAAGGTGCTACATAAATGTTTAATCTTATTATATAGCAGGTTCAGTTGTCAGGCTCAAAATGACCTCAGGTTTCTTCTAACCCACACACACACACACACACACACACACACACACACACACACACACACACACATGACTGTTTCTGTCTGTATGTCTGAATACTTCTGTCTGTTTTTCTGTCTACCTCTGTCAGGTTTGCATATCCCTGCCTGTCTGCACATCTCTGTCTGTGTGCCTGTCTACCTCTGTCAGTCCGTCTATCTCTGTCTTTTACTCCTTGCTCTACAAATACAAACGCAGTTCCTGTATAATTACAGAATCCCTGTTGCAGCACATAATCTGATCGTCGTGGATCGAAACTGCTTAGCAGTGATTATGTTTACCTCAGGCATTGCTAAGAACACTTACGGTGCAAGCAAATGGACTCTACCGATCTCGTATAGTTTTGTTTATTCATGTCCAACTGTCTTCTGGGGCTATTGTGCTGAACGATCAGAACCAAGAATGGGTTCAAATCCCCCACCAGAGCAGTAATAGATTCTAAGAAGAAGTCTGTTCCACAAGATTGTAAACTCAACGTTAAAATGAGTACAACGACCAACCATTGATCAGTGGGGAGAAGACGTGGTAAAGGAGATTAGAATTTATAGATACTCTCATCAGAGGTTGCTAGCAGATGTATGCATATCCTACACAACTAATTTATCTTCAGAAAAAGGAATCAATGGCCTGTGTATGTATATAGGAAGAATTTAAGTAGAACCATCTGAAAACAAAGTACAAATTTATTCTTAACTCAAACCGTTCATAAATACGCCACCACTGAGGAAATGCCTAGAGCTGTTTACACTACAAACACACTCGGATGGTGAAGATGTACTCTTCAAAAAAATACTACAGACACCTTGTATGACGAAACTAATATTCTGAGCTCATGGAAGCACCACACTTTGGTGCATACTTGTATCGTCCTTGAGTCTTAAGGGTCTCTGAAGACCTGCTACAGAAGCATCATATGAATATTTGTATTTCTGATTCTCGTTCAGCATTGAACAAAGGCAGACAAAGAGTCCCTTACACTGTGAAACGACAACGAACAACTTGGTCTGCACAGCAAATTAAACATCACATTATAGAAACAAGTCTGCATGGTACACAGTTTCTGCTTTGGCATTTTGCTGCCTGCAGGCCCTGAGAGCACAGCAAATGGTGACTGTATGCCAAACCCAGTGATGAGCCATTGTATTCCACCTTGTTCCCAATATGCCATTTTACAATTGCATCTCAGCTGCATCTTACCTGAACTCATGGTACCAGTTCGTATCAATCGATTCAAATCAATGCCAAGTATTGAACTACTATAAGGTTCTGTGCTAGGCCCACTCTGTTTACACAATATGTTTATATCTCTCCACATGGTTCACAACTCCCTTAAGGCTTTCTAAACTATCAGTTTTATGCCAACAGTGCCTAACTATTTCTTTTGATCATAGCTTCTCATCTAATTCAGCCCTTCAATTGCTTATTTAAAGTTTTAGTGTTCAATAGCATAGCGGTTGGTGTGCTGGACTGACAATCCCCCCTAACAAACTCAGCTATAGGGGCTTACACTGGGGAAGACGAGACAGTGAGGAAGAGGACTGGCCACTCGCTAATCGCTAATCGTATGCAGTGGGTAAGAAAATGAAGTTGTTAACATTTAATACCCATTGCTGCCTCAGGGCTAAACTAAGGGACAAGTAACAAGTATCTCCTGCATCCTCTAAATACTGAATTCCTCCTCTTATGCTCATCAACAAATTCCAATTTTTTAATTGGCTGTTCAGTTAGATAGATTGACTGTTGATTGCTCTAAATATTAACAGATTGTGGTATAGGTTAGACTCCACCAAGTCCTTCTCTAACCATGTTGAAGCCACATGCAAGTCAGTTCACTATCAGAGTCAGTGGATACATAAAATCAGATCTTACAAGGCAAACAATATCTCATTTGCAACTGCTCTATGTCTAGTCACCTCAACTGTTGCAACATGCTTCTCGCTTGTATTGCTTAGAAAGATTTGCACCAACTACAAACAGTTACAAATTTGACCAGAGTCAAACAAAAACTCCTACGTATCCACATATTACACGACAATTGCATATATTACTCTGGCCGTCCATCGAACCCAAGCCTGTCCACTATAAAAATTCAATTTGAAATCTGTCTTATAGTCCACAATGCATTGCATTCCAATGAGGCAACTTATCTTTCTTCCTTCTTTCTCACCCCTGTGTACTATCAATGGATCAATGGATACCAATGTTTGCTTTAACATGCACCAAAACAGGGCTTTGTTGTCGAGTGGTCTCGGTGTTTCATCGGTAGCTTTGGAATTCATTGTCCAGTTTTGTGCATTCAGTTGTCTACTGTTATTTAGGTTTAAATCGCACACCAATCTTTCATGCTAAAATTCCTCACCCTCCGTAATTAATTCGGATTTTAATCCAAGTTTTCTAATGACCATGATTACAGTCTCAATTACGAAATCACCAAATAACATTTAATGCATTGCTGCAGAAGTGATTAGACTAGGTTGGTCATTTGGCAGTTATGGGTACGAATAAATGATCCCCATTGCCCTCGGTCATCTGTCAAGTCCATTGTTCCCCTTAGCGTTAGTCCAAGTGGTGCTAAATCCTCATTCATATAAATCTATCCAGAGACTTCTTGGCATTCCTTTGTTTTTTTCCTTTCACTCTTGCACGCAATTCATTGTTCTGGATTCTGTTGACTGGCATTCTCTCTCCACACATCCAAACCATTAGAGTCTTTCTTCTTTGAATGACTTTGAGAATACCTAGTGATTACTATTGATTATCTTACAATAGCATAAAAAGTCATTCAGTGCATCAGAATAATTAGACAAAATAGGGAGGAATGGTTCAACAAGTCATTAATTGAGTGACAACCATAAATAGTTTAACCTGCCATTCAATAAGGTAGAGTAATTCAACAATGTACACATGTAACCACAACAACTACTCACCTTGCTCTGCTAGTTCAATTTCCTTTCTTCCTACGACTGCTTGGCTGATATTTCGCACGCAAAAGTCAGTGAAACCAATTGGAGTAACCTAGAATAATGCACACAATTTAAACTAAATGAACAAGTTTAAATAGCCATAGCAGCAGAACACAGAATGGTAAATAATCTAAATAAATACTCTAAATATGAATCGCTTCTGTTCTCTTTTGCCCAGAGTAGACACAGAAGCACTCCACTGAGCAGAGTTGCCTGTCTAAGAACCTTAATAGAATGTACGGAAGGAATCAACAAGTCATATATCTTTCACAACTGTACATCCAAAAGAAAATTATCATGGGGTTGAAGATAGGATCAGTCTTCTATAGGAACAAAAGCCACATAGGCTGTCCAATGTGTCCATACTGGAGATATGAGCCTCATACGTGTAGCTTCTGGTTGACTGCCAGCACGAAAACGGTGTCAATGACTCAATATGTCTGGTGACTTATGGCACAGGTCGGAAATATTTGTGTGTAGTATGGTTCATTTATTCATCAATCATTCATTTATCAATGCATTGATACATCAATTAGCAGACTTGTCCAATCATAAGCCTACATTACATGTACTCAACCACTGATCCAAATGTACATTGTACAACCATTGATCGCTCATTCAGCTTGATGGCCTTTTATTCGTCCATCCATCCATCTGGCCACCAGACTGCTCCTCTGCAGTGGGAATGTTATCATTACATGGTGAGAAGAGGAGAAGAGAGGTTAGATATTGACAGCCAGGATGTGAGAAGAGAGGATTGGAGTGAGGTTACACAACTGCTGGAGAGCAGAGGAGAATTTCAAAGCATGCTGGAGGAGGGTACTGGAAAGGAGAGGGGAGTCAGGGAGATTACATAACTGGAGTAGAAGGAAAAGAGGAGTATATGATTGCAGAGGAGTAAGCAAGAAAACAGAGAAGATGGAATAGAGCAGAAAAGCATAGTGAAGCGCAGGCACTCCTTGTGGCAGCCATCCTCTGTAATCTCCCAGACATCTAGGCTTCTCTTGGATGCCACTTCTGCCACATAATCCAGGTCTTACCAACTTCAAGTGTTCATATGCCACTCAGTCTTTTCATTAAGGTAGAATGCATGGCGTCAATCAGACACCAGGCATTCCAGTCACAGGATATTTCACATAGTGCTGCATTACATTGCTAGACATATTATGTTCCACATTGCATTCAGTGAGCCTAAAAATACAAATAAGTATTTTGGACGAATCAATTCCAAAATATCAACAGCCAGTCAGTCTATATGGTATAAATCTTCTGCATGCTAGTTTCGCTGTCTGTGCAAATGAAGTCTTCTGTTGCTCATCATTAGCACAAATTTTTCTTTAATTATTAATGACATGGCATCCGTATTCATGACATTGCGTCGGCATTATGTTTTTCCCTTTTCCCTTTTATAGCTGTTCTGAAAGGATAGACTAGATGTCGGCCCATTGTAAGATGGCTAATAATAAATAATTATGAATAATAATAATATCCAATATCTTGGTTTAATATTCAAACCGACAAACTGCGTTATGATTGCAAGTATAGCATATAAACGAATGATGACAAGTTATTGCAGGAGTCGATTCAGGCGAATTTAACTGTTGGCAGCCATGCAAAGTGCCCATTATGTTATCCATCTTGTTTTATCAATGCCACCATGTAACGAAAGAAGGACTAGTCAACCTGATGGGGACACAGAAATCAAACTTAATCCCTCAATTCTTCATGCCATTATGTTACTAATGATCAAATGAATAACAACTGTCACTGCACTTGCATCATCTAAAGGCTGTGCTAATTTTTATGTGCAAATCAGATGTGCAAGTTATAAACCTTTGGCAGGGCTTGAAGTGGGTAAAAAGAGGTGCCGGTACGATTACAAGAACCATTCACCTCTCCTGCTGTTTGGTCGGGAGAAGTACCGGTATGCTTGCAGTTGGCCACGAGAGGTTCCGGTATGGCATACCGTTTCATACTGTCCCACTTCAAGCTCTGACCTTTGGCCTTACTGGAAGTGATTGAAAAATGCAATACATGCGATCAGATAGACCTACATGGAAACAATTTCAAGGGTGAAGCACCTACTGAGATCAAAACGAAATCCCAGTAAGGGTTGAGCTGTAAGGCCAATTAATAATAATGTCAGCAGTCAATCACTCATTCATTCAGTAAGAAAATGTGTGTGTGTAAACTGTAAAGCGCCCATTCAAAATTTCTTCCACTCAGAGACACTACCAACACATATGCAGTGAAAAAGGAAAGACCTTAGGCTGTAATAAAATGTGTCAGAAGATCCTTAGACAGGCATAGCAACTCTTGGGCCACCCATTACATTACATCACACGAAATAAGAAGCACTGCTGAGAGTTGGCCTGGAATCTTCCTGTCTGAACAGAACAAGAGGTTCTGCTGGACACAATGGTTAATAATAATTATTGGAACTCTTTCGAATCAAGATGGAACTCTTTCAAATCAAGATCACCTGTGCTGCAGTTATTAGCAGTCCATGGAGAAAGACATTTGAGTGCAACATGTGGTTAAGAAGAAAAAGGAGAAGAAGAGAAGTCCTTAAAGTCAGTTCTGAGTGGTATGCTACTTCACCATCTTAATCTAGGCATATGAGGGCGGGTGGCCTCAGTATATGAGGGTGGATGGCCTCAGCATATAAGGGTGGATGACATGCAGTTCTCTCCCTCGCCGTCTCATCTTCCCACAAACAGTGTACAGTCGGTGTACTCATCATAGCTGAGTTGGCCAGTAGCATAGCAATCTTGACACAAACTTTCTACCCTGGCGTGGATTTGAACCCTGTCTTCTTGGTTGACAGTCCAACAGGCTAACCACTAAACCATTACACACACTACAATCCAAGGGATAGTTCCATACCTTACAGCAAACAGTGCTCAGCTGTGCAAAAGGATGGAGACAAAAAGACAGACTAACTGATGGAGAGAAAGACTAACACATTCACACCAACAGATAAACAGATGGACGGACGGACGGACGACAGAGCAGATGGATGAAAGAGTGGACAGAAAAAAACAGACAGAAAGACAAACAACCAAACAGACAGACAGGAAGACATACAGACAGAAACAGCCCGAACGACAGGAAAATACCTATAAAGTGCGTAATGATAGTAGAAAAGAATGGGTTATGGGCCAAGGACTGGTACTTGCACCCCAATAAACAAGACCAAATGGCTTTCCAGAGAATATATTCCCACCACAGGAAGATGACTCTTCTGCTATTATTCTTTAAGCTAAAGTTCAACAAAAGAATTCAGAGCAGCCGTTTTCCCTTTTAGAAGTACTGCCTGGAGACTACGGACACAAATCTATTAAAAATAATTGTCTGGCGATCCAATGGCCATGGACGTCTGCAGCCAAATAGCCACATGGCCTAAGATTGAAGCCATCTGGCTACATCCCGCACTAAACGTGTCTTGATACTGGTTAATGTCTCCAATCATTCCAGCCAATCATTCTCCATCATTCTGCAGCCAGACTTCGAAGAGTGTGAAGAATACGCTGCTCCACGCAATCGCATCAACCCAACCAAGACCATCCCATGTGTTTCCCACAAAGTACCTTCTAAATGTATGCATAAATATGATGCGATTTAAATTTATGGATATATACGACCCTTGTATAGGCGCTACATAAAGTGAGCATGCAAAGCAGGCGCAATCAACTGCTTCCATGGATGAATCCTCAGAGACGATGTGGAAGAGACTGAAGGATCTTATTAGCTTAGAAACAAGCTCTGCTGACCAGCAACCTGTCTGACCTGAATCCCTAATCCCCAATATTATATGGATGTCCGTGGTCTGTCAGTCGTTAAGTCTCTTAGTCAATCACTCAGTCTGACTCTTTCCAGCATTTAGCTAACCAACCATTCACATAGTCAGTCAACCAGTCATTCACATAGTCAGTCAGCCAGTCTTTCACATAGTCAGTCACTCAGTCAGGATCATTCACCCGATCATCCAGCCGTTAAATCAGTCATCAATTCAGCCAGTCAACTATGTGGCAATTGAGCAGCCATTCAGCCAGTCCTCAGCTCTTAAGACAATTACCCAGGCATCAGTTTAGTCCAGCGATTCCCAACCTGTGGCCCGCCAGACCTCAAAAAGTGGTCCTCAACCTATCAACCATATAACAAGAATAAATGTGCAAAAATTAATATTTGACAGAATAATTAATTTCCATTATAAATTATTATATTTTGTTGACGTTTATAAGTAACATCAAAAAATGTGTAATCTAAAATGATTAAAACAGAATTTATCCATGTGTAACTTGATCCTATTCGAAAATAAAAATCTGTTAAAATTAAAAAATAATAACTATTTTTTAACCTCCAAAAAAATAAGAGTAGCCCTAAGTCGAAAAAGGTTGGGAACCACTGGTTTAGTCATTTATGCAGTTATCCAGCCATCCAGCAGTGTTACAATAGAATATAGCTGCACTTGATACAGTGTTCAGAGGCGCAGGAGACCCTACACCACAGACAGCATCGATGTCACTGAGCAATTAGGAGTGAATGGCTCAATAGAAGTCCTTCTCGAATGCTGTACACAACTGCCTTGACAAGAATCGAACCCATACTCTTTGCTTTGCATAGCACTCTAACCAATCAGCCACAGTGCCACCACAGTCGGTCATTCAGCTTTACTAAAGTTCAATCAACCAACTCCACACAGTCAATCAGCCAGCAATATAGCTAATCATTCATCCATTTAAAAGTTTATCCAGCTGGAATGACCTTTTCTTCTGCATCTGTTGTACACCTACTGTGTCACTGTGATGAATCAATCAAACCAGCCAAGCATAACATCGCTTGTATTAACTTATAACCTTATTCCACTGGTTGTAGAAGACAATAAATGCTCTGAATAAATTTCTCTTAAATGCATTCTAGACAACCTTGCATGAATACCTGTATATGAGAGTGTGTACTTGTACCTGCACAAGGCATGCAGAGGGTATGCATTTTCCCTGTATGCATACATTTTATGTAACAAACTAATATGTATGAATTTACACATGTATGTATGCACATTTGTATATCACCACATATGCACATGTAAGTAAACACATGTACGAATTTAATTATGTTTCGACATGGTCAAATGGCAATGATAATCTTACAGGTAAGACCCACATGAATGTTTATAATTAGCGGCACCGTCTTATGTCTATCTTTAGCTCTCATTAAACGTTAATCAGGACTTGCACAAACTGGAAATAAACACCCACTAAGTGCAAAACTGAGATGAAACCAGCAACAAATATAATGACCCTCATTGCCACCCCACCGAGGAGCCACAAACGCAAATTGCTGATGTGAATCCTCTTAAGCGCCAGCTGCTGCAAATGCGTCCGTTTTTCCTCATTATCCCGACTGCCGCAAATGGAGACAAGGCAAGATTGGATGCAAGAACAAGTCATCTACCATCAAGCACTAAGGTCTACAGCATAGCGTCAATGGTGTAAAAATTCTCTGGCATTATATTTATATGTATCCATGTACGTATGCATTTATAAAAGCAGGTATTGGATAATTAGAGTCATATTTATATTACAGTTTTAGATGACTAAGAGCATGGTGTCGCCATCTTTGTATTGTGAAAACTATACAGTGCTAAAACCGTGCTCAGAAATACCTACCTTATCTCCTTATCTGTAATGGCCATCATCCACTTTGGCCGGATCTTTTAACTGCCTTGCACTGCCTTTAAAGTGGCTGGGTTTATTCATCCATTAAATAAATCATTCATTAAAATTCTGATGTTGAATTTTCTGAATATTTAGCACTATGCTTTCAACAATAAGCCACAATGATGTTCATAAATTTAAAGCTGAGGAGGAGGGTAGGGTGGCTCCAGGATGGGGACAGGTAACTCTGGAGGGGGGGGGCCTGGAGGGATGGGGCTGTGACTAAATCTGTGGGGTGGGGGTGGGCACACATTTCTGTTCCCAAGTCAATCTCTAACACACACACATACGAACACATAGAGAAGAAATGAAGCAGTGAGTGACAGAGTGAAGATTCTCTACTAAATACCTGTTTCTTTTCCCGTGGACTTATGTCGTCTTCTTCGCCTGAACTGGAGCAGGGAGCTAAAGAGTAAAAAAAACAGAAAAGTTCATTGGGGTTAAAGTGACCTGTTTCAAGGTCCTATATACTGTGCCTCAGCCACAAATAGAGATATTTGGTCTTGGCCATTGGTCACTGCAAACCAATGCTCCTCCTCTGCCTCTGACCCATTCGACCTGATTAAGACGAGCCAATAAACACCAACACCCCCGTTGCTCCATTGATTTTAGCTTTGGTCCTATAGGGACATATATTTCCAGCCAATGCAACTTACGTTGCGTTGACCTCACAAGGTGATTTATTTCCAGAGCCAATAACCCTCTTTGCAGATGTCCACCATCTTTGACAGCAGCGCCCTCCACTGGTGGTCGGCTGTCAGAGGTGCACAACTCCAGTTCATACATCCAGCTTCTGCCTAACTGGGCCTTGACTGGACATCTCTTCATTGATTTTAGCTTTGGTCAGTTTTAACTTCGATTTCACTTGAAGTCTGATTGATTGATGTCTTTATCCATTTACTCCATTATGATAAAAGGGATCAAAGAAGACAGTATATAAGGTAAGATTGCTGGAATGCTATTGTACCATAGAGCTGTGCCATTGCTGGAAGGCTGCTGTCAAATTCAGTTGTCCAATTGCCCAAATTCGGTTGTCAAATTAAATTGTCTTGTTGCTCATACAATACAGGTCATATTGGAATTTCAGACTGTCTGTTCCAATGGTTCGAAATTCCAAGGAGCAAGAAGACATCATTATGATTATCATTATTAATAAAAAAATTAATGCATGAAAGGTGACACAGAAATGCCAATCTGAGAGGCAGTTAGTCAGACGCCAGGTGAGAGCAATTAGATATCCAGGTATTGGAAAGCCAACGAAAAACAGTCAGCATTAACACATTTTTGAAGAAAGAGTAAGATTCTGAGCATCCGAGAAACATGGGTAGTCGGTTCCATTCCTAGAAGCAGCAATATGAAATGCACAAGAGCCTGTGATAAAATACAGAAGCTTTCCTATAATTATAAACATAATAATGGTTCTTGATCCCCTGCGGATGGTCGTTGTTTATTTGGTAACGTTAGTTTGAATGATTTTAAATATTGCTGCTGGGACTAGACGCACGAATTTTGGCATATAGCAAGACACAGGTGTAGTCCCTCGCTGGAGCTGGAAGGCCAGTCCAGGATTGAAATCTTTAGGTGAGTTTTTCATCAGTTTTGAAGGCCCATTTTAGATGGGCGATAACAGGAGTTAGAGGCATGCCAAGACTTTCCAGCCAATCAGGGACCAGCCAATCATCAAACGACGCACCTGTTGCACCTGTACAACAGCGAACAAACAAGGCTAGGGGAGTGTGCAGGAGTGTGCAGCCGATGCCTGTCAATCAGGCAGTTACACCAGCGTGACGGCACAGTTCACCTGCACGGGCCGCGGAATAGCCCTTGCCCTGGCTCGAAACAACCACCTCTGACCCAGTCACAACCCGACGACCAGAGCGAGACTATTTCAACCGATGACGTTCAGGAGGGGCCAGGGATAGTGATCCCACTGGATCCACTGTATCCAAGTGCACTACGAAGTGATGAGGGAGGAAACCGACATCCGAGACATGGTGGAGTGATGAAACATGTTCCCAAGGGTGCGCGTTTCACCGTCTCAAGGGCCCTGGAGTGTGTCTTGAACTCCATATGCAGCAACCCAAGTGAGGTAGACTCCTGGAACCGGCTGCTGCGCTTCGCCTTCAGTGTCCTGGCCCAACCACCGCAAGCGGCCGCAGACGTAATATGGCGAATGTGATCAAGAAACGAATCGAGAGTCAGGACTTTATGAGAATGGAGGAACTGGAAGCGAATTTTGAGTTCGGAAGACGCAGGAAGACAGATGCTAGAGAGCTGTTTTTGAGAGCTGTGAACGCCAAGGTGGAGAAGGGCAACATCCGGGCCGCATCGCGCATCCTCTGCAGCCAAGAACGCCCAATCGAAGCAATGATAGAATCTCTCAAGGTCATACAAGAGAAACATCCTCCGAACTACTGGAAGGCCTAAATGGCAGACTTACCGAATATGGCGCCCTCTGGTCCATTTCAAGTCTCGGTGAGGGAAGTCGAGAGAGCAATACGATCGTTCCCGGCAGGGTCATCTGGGGGGCCGGATGGACTACGCCCCCAGCATCTACTCGACCTAATAAACAACAGAGACTCGGCGGGTACATTGCTCCAGGCCACGACAGATTTCATTAACGTGATGCTGCGAGGCGAATGTCCACTGAAGACACGAGAAATCATATTTGGAGGCACTCTGATCGCCTTATCCAAAAAGACCGGCGGACTTAGACCAATAGCCATCGGCTATGTGTGGCGAAGGCTGGCGGCTAAATGCGCCAACGAGTATGCTGTGAACAAGCTGGGACATTTTTTCACCCCACACCAAGTAGGCATTGCCACTCCAGGAGGAGGGGAGGCTGCTGTCCACGCAGCAAGAAGCTTCGTCTCCAGAATGCAAGACGAACAAATCTTCGTGAAATTAGACTTTGCTAATTCATTTAATTCAATGAGGAGAGATATTATGCTGAGGACGGCCCATGACACCATACCAGAGCTCTATGCCTTCGTCCATCAGGTTTACTCAACAGAATCGATGTTACAGTTTGGTAGATTCGTGGTGAGATCTCAAATAGGACCGCAGCAGGGAGACCCACTAGGGTTCTTGCTGTTCTGCCTACCGCTACAGACGACCTTGCGGACCCTGCAGTCCCAGTTCAAATTGGGATATCTGGACGACCTCTCCTTGGGTGGGAGCGTGGGTGAGGTTCGCCAGGACCTTCTAAAGATCGCAGAGCTGGAGTCCTCACTCGGAATTTTTCTAAACAGACAGAAATGCGAATAGTATTCAAAGACAGAGATGTATGAAATTGAATTCAAGGACTTCAGAGAACGGAAACTGGACGAATTGACTCTACTCGGTGCCCCGCTCTTCAAAGAGAAGACCCTGCATGGACGAGGCTCTTCGAGAGCACAGTGAGACCTTGCACAGAGTGCTGAAGGATCTGGCGGACATCCAGGCACAAGCAGCACTTTTGCTGCTTATATCGTGCTTTGGAGCGCCATAGATGATATACATGATGAGAAAATCTTCGAGTTGGAATCAACCGTTACTTGACAGAATGGACCACCAAATGAGAACGAGACTGGAGAATATCCTCAACAATGAGCTGAGTGACATGCAATGGCTGCAAGCGTCGCTTCCTATCAGAGATGGAGGACTCGGGACCAGACGAGTTTCGATGCTGGCATCATCAGCCTATTTGGCTTCAGCTACGTTGACCGCCGGACTCGTGGGTGCCATCCTGGTCGCGGAGAATTGGAGCAACGATTACCGTGAAGAAATGATGGATGCTCAAAAAGACTCACTTCCAGCAGTGATGGAACCAGTCCCGACACAGCAGAGGAACTGGGATAGGCCTCTCATAGACAGCGACAAGATGAAGATCTGGACAGCAAACAACGACCTCTCAACCAGGCTAGGCTCAGAGCGCTGTCGGCTCCACACGCCGGGGACTTCCTCGGGGCCCTCCCCCTGGCCGCATGTGCCCTGGGATTGAGCAACGAGGCAGTGAGGGTGGCTGCAGGATTCCGCCTCGGACTAACGCTCTGTGCACCACATCGGTGCCAGTGCGGAGAGATTGCAGACCAGGAGGGACATCATGGACTGGTCTGCAGAAGATCCATGGGAAGGGCAGCGTGACACTGCTATAAACGATATTATCTGGAGAGCCCTCTCGAAGGCAGATATTCCAAGTTCAAAGGAACCTTTGGGCCTGAGTTGTACAGATGGCAAGAGGCCAGACGGAGCCACGTTGGTCCCATGGAATAGAGGAAGATTCGTAGCATGGGACGCAACAGCCATCCACACGTGCGCTCTGTCGTATTTGCATCTGACGTCTACAGTAACGAGTGGAGCAGCGGAGCCAGCCGCTGAACGCAAGTGAGCCAAATACTCATCACTCCCCGCCACACACAAGTTCATTCCGGTGGCCATTGAATCTCTTGGCCCCATCAACCAAACAGGACTTGAGTTTTTGCAGGATGTGGGCCGTCGAATGACGCAAGCAACGGGCGATCCCCGAGAGCCAATCTATCTATTTCAGCGCATATCAATTTGCACACAACGCTTTAGCGCCATGGCATTTAGGGGGTCCTTTGAGCAGCACGTTGGGGACGAAAACCATTAACGCAGTTTTTAGCTTTAGTTTTATCAAGCCTGAGGGATCATTTCTACTTCGAGAAAAAAAAACAAAAAAAAACATAATAATAATAACAATAATAAAATTAATAAGAATAATATAATCCAACTTTTGTTGGGTAGGCCTAGGCAGTCAAGTGACCCAACAGAGCCAAAAACTGGTTTTCAAATAGCCATGCATATTAATTTAACACTTTAATGATGACTTGTTTGGTTACACAGTAGATTTTAGTACACTCTCACCATTAAAGTGTTTATAATAAGCATATCATTCAACACACTCAAGAGTATATTCTGCATTACTATGAATAGCCCCACTAATTTGTCTAACCCAATCGGCACTACACAAAGATCTGGTTAGTTTATGTTACATCACATTATAGGTTAGTCTATAAAACGAAAAAAATAAAAACTTTCCTCCTACAAAGAAAGTGCACCATGTCTCAGACAAAAGATCCTTTACAGACACAAGAACAACAAACTAATGCATGAGCGAGGAATATATTTTCAGCATGTATTGTAAAACAGGCACAATTAGTCGGTCTTAATTATCGTTATCGTAATCTCGACATTTCCGCAGCGCCCACAAAAGCTAAGTCGCGGGAACCAGCTTATTAATTAGCCAGAAGACGAAGGCCGCATTATTCATGGGAGTTATGTATTATCACTTCATACACTGCAATCAACAGCTACCCGGCGATTGAGCTATATAAATAATAAAACTGCAATACATGAGATTAAATAGGAAACATCCAGCCACTTAGTCAGTCGGTCAGTCAATTAGACAGTCAATCAGCTTGCCAATTATCACTCCAACTGACCCATGTGTGTTTTTTGTGAGAAGCAATTGGTATTCGGTGGAAGACAGCCACTGGTTTGGACCACATCGGATTGGCTGGAACTCTGCCAGCAGGATAGCCGGCAGTGCGTATCCGTTGACGGCTCAGTTGGAAAGTGAAGGAGGGATGGAAGGAAGGAGGAAAAGTGGGATGGAGGGAAGGAGAAGGGAAGGATCGTTGTATAGATGAAGGAAATTAGGTTAGGATGGGGTAGAGAAAAATAGGGGGAGAAGGCGTGGGGAAGAAGGAAGGACGAGAAAGGGAAAGTGATGGAGGAAAGATCAAGAGACAGAGAGATGGAATGCAGAGAATGATGAAGGAAGGTTGGATGGAGGGAAGGGAAAGTGCAGGCATATATGATGGAAACAAGGCAAGGATAGGGGTAGAGAAAAACAGTAGGGAAAAGGGAGTGGAAGAAGGAAGGGAGAGAAATGGAAAGAGATGGCATAAGGCAAGGCAGCAGTTAAGAATGGAGTAGAAAAGGGAGGTGGAGAAATAAAAGAGGAGGACAGAACAAGGGAAAGATGGAAGACAGCAAGGAAGGATGGAGAAAGGTGGGCAGGATGAATGGTTGAAGAAAGGACGAAAAATACAGAAAGGAGGAAGGGAGAGCATGAGGAAAGTACGGAGGGAGAGAAGGAAGATGGAAAGGATGAAGAAATGAGGAAATAAAAATGGCGAGAAGAAAGAATGGTGGGATGGAGACGAGAGAGATGAGAAAAGGAAGAAGCCACAAACAAAGGTTGGAAGGGGTGGACGAAGAAGACCAATGGAGATGGAAAAGAGCTAAAGGACGGATGAGGGGAGTCGAGCAATGACGCCGCTCTAGAAAAGAGGACGAGCGAGGGATGGAAGGGGATGGAAGGCGGATGAAGGAAAGGGATCTGGAGAACCCAGTGGAGGGAGGCGATGTCAGAAACCCAACTAAAGACAGTCACTATCCGGGCTGCCTATCGATCACTATCTTCATCCGTCAGTCAATAAATTAAAAGAAGGAAAACCGACGACACACAAAAGGACCAGCGGAAACGCATCTGAACAGAGCTCTGAGCACATCTAAAGATATCCTGTATCAGATAAAAACTTCAAAGTATGATAAAAGTGACAGAATTCCATATGAGACCTAAGATAAATCAGAGTCATCAGACGTTTGTAACTCAAGAATGCGGTCTGAAACTGTGAATCAAAGTCGATACTTACTTACATCAAGATAATAGTGAGGTCTAACTGTAATCTACAATTCATGCCAAGATTAAAATGTGAGATACTATGCAGGTGCAATCTACTGAGGAACAAATGTGATCTACAAGAGTTGTCAAGAGGTCAAACCAACAGGAAATGATAGAAAAACGTACCCACAACAGACAAATGCATTGACGAAAGATCTGAGCTCACCAGCTCTGTATGCAGTTAGAAGGTCAAAAGTTTGACAGCTCAAACCTTACTTCCATGATCAATTACAAACATCCCTAAAAAGAGCCTATGACTGCGTAAACAGAAGAATCATAAGAACCCGTTGATCAGGCCTAGTCTAAGTTTCGTAGCGTAACGCAAAAAAGAAAAGCAGATGTTTAAAGATCGATTGAGACAACCACTCCAATGACAGAAGAAAAGAGAAGTACAGTCCTTAAGCAAGTCCTGAGGCAGCCATTGGTATAAGGTTTCAGCAATTTCAACATGCTTCAGTATATGATGGCAGGTGGACAATCCTCTCCCTTGCCGTCATACTCTCCCACCAATAGTGCATGGGTCAGAGCATTCACAACAGCCGAGTTGGACGGGGGAGTATACCGCAGTATAGATGGAAACAATCTCGGATTTAAAAAAAATCCAGCCAAACTCAGCACGTAAGAAGCAACCTGAACACTCAGCAGTCAAAGTGGCCAACTGCTGTTCATGTCTAAGGACATACAGTCAATTGCTTTAGACCTGAACCCAAAATAAATGCTACATGAAGCGATAGCAACAAAGGGCAATGGAGAGCATGACAAACACAGGATGCATGAGCAATGAGCATCAATAGACAACAGTCGATTCTTACAACTTCTAGTTATTTGCATTGTGTAAATTTGACACAGCATGAAATATGCAAGAACATGCAACTGTTTCGTCCAAACAGCTAAATCAATCATAGGAACCTGTCGGTAAGAGATATAGCCTTTGACACGGCGCAAGTGTGTTAACACGTTTAGGTGCAAGTCTGCACCAGCAGTAAGCGACTACTATTAGACCAGGACCTCCTCCAAACTCATCTACTGCATAGAGTAGTGTTCCATCAAAGAGAATGGATTTAACTTGACCAGGGCAGACTCCAGTTAGGTACCACTGGTCAAGGCATGGACTGTGGTTGCTTCATACTTTGCTACTACCTTTTGTTTAGCTGGTTGGCCTGCAGAACAGGCAGCATCTAGGAAAATATCCATATATCAACAATCTCTCATGCAACAGCATCACTATTCCACTGGCCCATGTTGAAACTTTGGAAACTATTAACAATGCTGGGTATATTTTTAACTTCAACTCCAACTTCAACGGTGATATCGTTAGCGTGTGTCCGGACTACAAAGTTGTGAAGGTGGTGCACAAAAACGAAGTTTTGCATCCATGGATGCAACCAAGTTGTGAGCAGATGCATAAATAAATTAACAACGCGCTCAAGGGACGTCACAATCCGTTGAGTCCTCGAGTCACGGACTCACTGACCAACTGTTTGCATTGTGTACAATGACCCAAAAAACAGTCAATCAGTATGTGAACAGATAAGCAGAAAAAATACACTAATTGCCATCACAGGCAGATACACAAAGCCCACTCACTCCCCAACCAATGGATTCTCATCCAGAGTTGATAGCTGACATTATGTTAAATGTTCCCGGATGATGTAGCAACAAAATAAAGAAGTGACAAAAGACGACTCCTCTCACAACACAAGAACTGAACACTGAACAACTTAGCAAGTTACAGGAGGTAGGGCATAACCGAGTAGACAATTTCTACCGAGTACCAAATTAGAGTATTGAGATGCACTATTTGCCGAATCCGGGTAAGAACTGAATAGTATATGCAACTCTGGCCCAGCAAATACCATCACAGACAAAGATTAAAATTTTTGCCGTTTCATGTAATGAAAAATAAGACAAATAAATGTTTGTGCCTGTAATAGCTACTAATACGGCTATAAATTTTAAATTTTCGTTTTTAGATTGTTAAATGTTTAAAAAAAATTTGAATAAAAAAATTTCTATTTTTAAGCATTGTGTGTGCAATATTTGCTGGGCGATTACTTCCTAATAGTCCCAAAAAACCGAATATTCGGCCAAGGCAAATGTCCGAGGTGATTTCCTGTTATGCCCTAGTAGCAGGGCATCTATTGTTGGCATCCATTTGCCCCACATTCTGTGGAGAATGACATTGTTTGTAGATGGTATTGTTGGTCATAAAACACCTACACAGTTCTTCATCCTTTGAAACGGAACTTGATACAGTGCTCTTCAGTTGATGACCTGAAACCCTTGTGCATGTATCATCACCAATGATCTGTGATGTCTCAATAACAATGTCTGAACATCCGTCCAATGCTCACTCAAAACGATGGTAAAAGAGGGAAATAAATCGAAGAGCGCCTAATACATCACTCACACTAGAAGATCAAAAGAGCGCAAATGATCGAGTGAAACCTGCAGATGACAACTCATTCATCAAAACTTACACCACAGGGAGACATGCATCATCTTCACCCTATTGAGATGGCCACATGTTTCTCAAGTATGTCATTTAATAATAAAAAAAAGTGATAATATTAATAATAATAAAAATAATAATAATAATAACAATAATAATACGCTATACGCCGTATACGGCGATTGACAGCTGTGTTGGGGACCCACTCGAGACCAAACACCTTTACCAGCGCCTTTCGATTTGCACGCAACGATATAACGCTGTCGTATTCCGAGGCACATTTGCAGATTATCCAGGTCGAGGACAATTAACCTCAGAACAAAAGAAAAGCTTCTTAGGATAATTACGATAATAATTATAATAATAATAGTAATAATAACAACTACCACTACTCTGGGGACGATGAGCACAAACTTCAAGCTAATTGATAGCACATCTGTTTTTGAGTTTCTTAGCCTGATGGATCTTATCTACCTTGGGCGATAAATGAAATAACAACAATAATAATACCAACGATGACGAACGATACTGATGATAATGGAAAAAAATAATTAAAGCAACCTACAAAGTTTCTCTGTTATATCCGATTTTGGAGAGCATGTTCCATTAAATCATAATTTCTGACAATGATTTAACATTCTTTAAATTAAAGAGCATCTACTAAACAGCACAAAGGGCGTGACACGGTTGCCGATTGGTTTGAGCAGTTGGCCCGTGATTCAACGCTCGTCCAAGGAGTCACTGTGTAGGGACCTTGAGCAAATCCTTTACACACAACTGTTCTGCATTACAACTGCAGTTGCCCCGTCGAGGTGTGTGTGCACTGCTGAGTTGATTGTAAGAAGGGCAATATCAGTTGTATTGTATTGCATTGTATAGATGCATGGGAAACCAATGCAGGTCACTGGGGGCAAGGTTGAGCATGAAGCATCCAACAGCTGATGTCTTCTGCATCATATGATAACTGAGCTGTAGAAGAAGTCATTCAATTAGATTAATTACTCACAGTATGAATCGGCACTTGCAGTGCTCACTCTCCGCATTCCTGCGAGCGCCTTTGGCAGCTTAGCGATACTACTTCGTCGACGTTGCTTCTTCCTGAACTCCAGAAGATCCTCCTCGTGCAGCTTCTCCGACTTCTCTTCTCGCTCATATTCCTCCTCTCCCATCTCAAAGTGGGCCTGCTTCTTAGGTTTTCCCGTTGCCATGACAGCAGAGACCGCAATCGGCGAGATAGATTTGATAGAGTATGCTCCGAGTCACGTACTCTCCCTTCCTCTGAAGATGGTGCTCTTGTCAGGCACACAACTTTGCAAGGTTGTCAAACACACGTTCTGTGGCCTTTTCCCTATAGATGCTAATATGGGATCTAAAACACATAGCAACAGTCTTTAAAAATCTTACAAGGGTGCTAAACATGGAAATCCAATAGATCTAGGTCTACAGAGGTTCATCTTAAGATGGTTTGAAATGTTTCCTAAGCTATTTGAGACGAAATGGTATATATGCGTAGTGGTAGACTGTTTCAGAAGGATGGTCCAATGCATGAGCAGCGCAGAACCAGTAGATCTTTAACAGGCCACTGAATGCATAGACTATCAACTCAGCTGGTTACAAATTGGATAGAAACTCTTTGATCAAGGCCATTTGTATTTTCATAGGGCTCCCTATTATTGCAGTATCTGTTCAAATGAAAATAGTTTCAGGCATTTTAGGCAGTTTAATTAAAATAAAATTTTCTTACTTTTTGCTCTCACAATCTATAACAATATTCCCATATGAAAACTATCAGGCTGTTTTTTGCTCAAGCGATAGAATTTTTGGGGGCCTCTAAGTTTGTGAGGTCCCACATGAATGTATATATGTATATGCCTAAAAATGGCCCTGTCTTTGATGTAGTCAGACATGTACCACACAGACTATTTAATGTTGACTATCCTGGAAGATCCTGAAGATAATCCTATCTTCGACTGAACGCCTGTGAAGCATCTATTGCACTTAGGTCAAAACACAAAAGCATTTTGGTAAGTTAGTGACAATATGAGGGGTGCAGTTACGGATGGATTTAAGACCGGCCAATGAAGATAAGAGTGATAGTAGTCAAGGCATGTCAAAATAAAAGAGTGAAGGAGTGTCACAGCATAGTCAAATGACAAAGTTCGTGGTATGACTATAATCTGACACATTTTATACAAATAGAATCTGCAGATGGAATTGACATGCTTCTCCATACATAAGTCTTAATCCAAAAGCAATCAAAGGTTGCAGACAACACACTTCACTGCTAAAATTTCGAAAAGCACCAGCTGCCACCGCTACAACTTCCCTTAAATCTCTGCTCACCCCGACTTCCAATTGTTAATGAACATTTTTAAAGCACCGCTCAGATGAATTACTTGTGCCTAGCGATAAAAAATTCTGCATTCTCTGGTAAAGTCAGTTGTTTTAAAGACATCCAGGTCTGAACTTTCATGATGATCCTTCACACCATAGACACAAAAGCCAGAATAAGGTACAAGCACTTTTAACAAGCACCTAAAAACTGCTCCAGAGTTAGGCCAGGAGCTCCTCTGAGTAGGCATTCTGAAAGGCAGCTGTATAAAAGTCCAATGAATGAATCAATGAATGAATGAATGAATTAATTAATTAATGAACAAGTGAATGCACTCCTATATAAGCCAGTCCCAAGGTTGAAGGATCAATCAGGGTGATGCAAACAGGACCAAGCAATATGATCTGGTACTCATTATAACCTTCCAACCATTGTTGGCACTCCTCAACTGGTCAATGGAAAACGAAGGCTTGAGTGAAGGCCTGAATGGGCATCAGGTGGCACAAGACTCAATAAACTAACACAACACGGTTATGCTTAAACTCATTGCACCTGCCAACTTCGTTTCAAAGATAGAGCAAAGCACTCTCTTATATGACACATAATTATAATCCTGTTTGTCTGTGCTGACCTTTACCCTTTCAAGCCATCATCCTTCTCTAAATCTAGAACACATGGCTTATGCAGCAATCCTATAAGCAAATATGTCAACTGATGACATCCCTTCATTACAACTTTAGACAGGGTTAACTTAATTAATATACATTAAAGAAAACCAAGACTTGGCAATCAATCACTGCCAATGGAACAAAAGGTGCCATGACAAGCTTTTTGATAGATGCATACTCACATTTAATTCAGTTACTGATCTAAATTCACTAAAAGACAGATGCACATTGGCCTAACCCACCACTGCCTCCTAAATAATGTTAGATGAGGCCATATCTCTGAAGCACTACAACATTATCTGACCATTAAATAAGTAATTGGTTCTTAAAAACCTCAACAAATAAAATAGTTCATCATGGTGTAAATTTAACGAAACAGTACAGTACGCTACACACAGCACAGTACATCGTAGCAACTTAATTAAATTCTTTTTCGCTTCAATCAAAACAGCGCTTCCACGCATCTTTCATTTAGTCTCAGTTCATCCACCAATACTGCCACTCACTCAACATCACCTGCTACAGGCTTCTCTACTCATTGCCTCACAAGATTTTCACTCTGTGCTTGTCAATTAGCTGGTGCCCTGCACTTAACTGTAATGTAATGATTTAGAAATGCTAAGTAATTATGACAGCTTCTATTGCATCAGTAGAAAGCTACTTCAAGGATGTTTTATATGAACTATCCACCAGCAGTTCAAATGCTCAGAGCTACATAGCAAGTCATTTGCAATGAATCATCAATTAGAATCAAGTGTTTTAAATTTCTGAACTGTTGTGCAAAACATGATACAGAAGTTTAACAAAATATATCATAACCTGACACTTGCATAAGATAACACTTGGGTGCTCCGTCTACTTCTGGCGACACATAAATTCAACTGATAAAATAATAGTTATGTTACTACGTTTCATACAAACGCTAACCAATGGAAATCGTCTGCTCTGAACTTCTCGGCGCAGTTCCAAGTGACGCCGCCGCCGCAGCCGAACCACAATCCGAGAACTGCTGCAGCCGCAGGAAATGACCGGCTGCGTTCGCCGCAGAAGTAGTTCCAGGCGGTCGTCGAATCGACGGCGTAGGAAAACAGCAGCGAAGAGATATCACAGATCGAGGAGAGAGAGCCGCTAGGCTTCCGCTATTTCCAGCGAACGATCAATGATAATCGATGGACAGTGGTCACTACGCTGGGCAAGGGCACCTTGAAGCCAATTCCTCTCGATGCAGGGCGGCTCGGCTGACACGCCGCAAAGCCTGGCAGAGGAGGGACGGTTGAAGGCGCGGCCCTTCCTTCCATCCTTCTCCCCTCCGACGATCATCGCCGTAATTGATGGAGCCAGGCTGCTGTAAATATGTGAACGAAGATTCCAACAGCTGACGAATAGGGCCCACTACTAACTGATTCAAGACGCCACTTGTCTGTCTGTGCGTCTGCCTGTTTGTTTGTGTGCTCGACGTGGACGTCTGCCTCTGCTCGTGTGTGTGTTTGCTTCTCTGTGGTTTGTTTGTCTGTGTATTTCTGGTTGTTGTGTCAGCATATGTCACTGTCAGTCTGTCTGCATCCACTGTTTGTCCGATTTCTTTGAGAGTTGTCACAGTATGATTACTCTGTCAGCTGTTGATTCGCCAGGCTCTGTGTCTACCCTCCCCCCTTGTGCACCTCACGGCCTCTGTGTAAGTAGAACTATCTGTTTGTGTGTCTGTACAAAACAGTTTCCATTGAGAGGGAAAACAGACCATCGAATGGGATTCGCGTTCTCTTTAACCACTCCACTGGAGTGATATTTGCCAACCACAGACTCTAATGGAGCCAGAAAGGTCACTAAACACGTGAATATGAGATGCAAATCCTGGCCACTTCCAATCCTGCTTATTTATCGACCTGTACACCCGCATCCGTTCACCTATTTACAAGTGCCTGGTTCCATAAATAAGCCCTCTGCAGACTTATTTTTTCCTACCATCTAGGCTACAAGTGACGGCTTTGAGAGCCGTGTTGTTTGTTTTCACTTTTCTTCTCCAATGCCACCTGCTGAGGCTACAAGGGAACTTAACACACGATTTATATTAATTTCAGCTCTAGACAAGAGTTCATCGATCTGTTTGGCTTGTATGTTGGTGGGATCATGCCAAGTCGTCTCAATGCTTTTTAATGAATAACTTTTGTTCTTTATTTCTTCAACGTCATTCACACTCAAAAGGCACCATCTTCTTAAGGCATTTAAAATTATCAATGCTGTTAGCAACTTGTATGATTCCTGTGTGCAACACACAAAGAATCAACTGAGGCACATGAAAACCAGAGCAAAATATCACAATAAGTGAACCGAGACAGACAAATACAGCTCATGGTGGATAAGCAGTTTGAAAGAGATAAGTCTTAAGTGTAAAACAAACAGCATTGAGCAGATCATAGATACAGAATTTCAAAATCTGCCAGTTAACCAACAACTGCCTTAAATTCAGCCTTACGTATGACCAGAAACAGGCAATTTGATAACACTCAGAAATAAGACTGGTTTAAAATACCTTGGTGCATGTCGGGCAGGCTACAACTGAGTGCTTTAAAAACCATTAAAAGATATAGATAGTGTCTAAATGCATGGCTACATTACCTACTTATGTTATATAATCATAAACTCAAAAGTTCTGTTCCAATAGTTGTTAATAACAATTAGATATGTAACGTAATGGGCGCCCTGCATGGCTGCCGGCGATTAAATTCGACTCCTGTAATAACCTGTCATCATTCATTCATACTGTACTTGTAATCATACTGTGGTTTGTCAGTTTGAAATTAAACGGAAACTGTCATTGTTATTAAAGACACTGGACATTTTGCTAAAAATGACACTAACAATGTAAATGAATATTCTATTAAACTTTTACTGGACACAGTAATAAGAATGTACAAAGAAATTGATGCTAATAATCAATCGAAACCATTTACTGCAATCCTACTGCAATCACAAAGATCATCTGTACATGGCTTCACCACACCATCACACTACAACCCAAACATGCTACCATTAACTGGTTTAATGCAGGGAGCATTCCTGAGCAGGTTTCTTGAAGGGGTGCTATATAAATTCTCAGAATGATTGAATGAATGAATTATAGCAGTTGTATTAGATATTAAACAAACAAAACCGTTTAATCTGCATTTTAAACCATATTTATCCCCTGCAAGTAATATCTCTCAAAAAATGTTATCAAGTTCTTAATTAACAGGCACTATAGAATATCTTTTTGTGCAACAATATTGAGTAAATGACAAATGGCCAGTTGCATGCACCTCATAACTATTTTGTGACTATGCTGCTTGATCAGATCTGTTTTGAACAAAACGTTTCAGATGACAGTCGAACACTTTGCTGCAAAATTTGACGTGACCAAGGCACAAAATCGTCATGAGGCTGATTCAACTGGCCGACGTTTCTGTTGGGTTACATGAGTACTGCATATCTGAAACAAGATTCTACAGAAAAACAGGATGCAAGCGTATGTAAATCATCAGGGTTTGGTGACATCTGTAAATTGTCATGGAAGAAATTAATCACAGGTGACATCAAAAATACGTGAAATACCCGGTTTAAGTAATCACTGTCATGCTACACAATGCAATAAAGTAAAGTATTTAACCAACTGCATATCTGCACTCTGGTGAACAATACATTTAAAAGTACAACATTCTAACTACAAACGAATTATAACACTCGAACTGTTTACCTGTGGCATAACACCGTCATGCGTGTAGGGAGTATGAGGTTGTCTTTAAAACAGCAATACATTTTAAAGTACAACATCCTCATTAAAAAGGATTATTACACTCGCATTGTCTGCCTGTGGAATAACACGGTCATGCGTATAGGAAGTAGGACAATGGTTCTCAACCTGTTTGGCACCAAGGCACATTTGAAATCTTCGGAAATTTCTACGGTACACCATTGAACTAAAACTAATTCATCTTTATGTTTAATTTTTGAGCAAATTTATGGCTGGCATTTTTAAATCCTTCATTTTATCATTTTCCATCTGAAAAAGGCTTAATTAAAAGTCTTACATAATTTTAAAAATAAACAAAAGTAGACAAATATTTTTATTTTAACAGTTTAACCTGAACAGATAGAAATGCAACATTTACAATTTTACAACTGTACACTTATAATGTTAAGCATAAACTGATTGTAAACTGTGCGAGTAATTAATTGGTGTTAAATAGACTTTTGTAATGTGCAAGACCTGCTTAGCTTAAACGTCAATGTGATATCTGGGCTTGATGTCACTAGCAATTTTCTTCAATCCTTGGACGAATCTCCGATAACCAAACTCTCATTTCTGCTTCAACACACTTCAACTTTAATCTCTCTTTGCATTTAATATATGTAGGAATTGAAAATCCAAGCTCACACAAGTAGGAAGCAAAAAACTGCAAAGGAACATGCGAAGCCCTCTTGAAATTTATGGATTTTCCTTTCTGCATTTATGGGTTTACCATTGAGTTAAATTGATTATAGCATAGCTATATTTCATTTTATTTGATGATCAAATTATCAAAATATTTATATAAAATTATTTTGTGTAACACGATTGTTCTAAGTGCAGATGGCAAGGATTTTAGTGCGGCATCTGCAGCCAAACTTGGCCACACACACGATAGATTGGGAAACCTGTGATGTACTTGTCATTGCAGGAAATTTGCCCAGCAATAAGTAAAATATTATAACGCTTTAATGATATGCTACACAAAATAATTCATACTTTTATATACAAATTTCGATAATTTGATCATCAAATAAAGCTATGCTATATGTTGCAAATGAAACTTGAAATTAAAAAATTATTCTGTGCATTAGTTAAACAGCAATTTACCTTTGCTGATCATCTGCAGATAGACATATATTTTAGCAGCGACTGCATCTAAAGTACTAAGCCAAGCAAAAGCTAAGATTACAATTTATAGAATTTTAGATCATTAGAAGAAATATTAACAAACTGAGAAACAGAAACATTTCTCTTTTTCATTAAAATAGATACATTTTATTTCAGCTTCATTCGAATATCATTTTTATTGATTTTGAGAATGATTTTGTATTAACGTCGCTGCGCCTCACGGCACACCGCGGTTGAGAATAACTGAAGCAGGAGATTGTCTTTAAAATAGCAACACATTCAAAAGTATGGCATCCTCATTGAAAATGATTTTCGCACTTGCTTGTCTGCCTGTGGAATAACACGGTCATGTGGACGTGGGCATGGTGAGTGAACGTGGGCATAGGGAGTAGGAGGTCGCCATTATTGGAGGAAGGAACCGGTACAGAACGTGACCTGGGTTATTCAGTGTCGCTTTTGACAAATACAATTCACAAAGTAAGTACAGCTGCTGAACAATAACCTCTTGACTCCTCTGAAAGCCAGACCTTGACCTCCCCTTGCACAACTCAGCACTCGTGAATAAGCTGGTGCCCTGCGCTAGCGTGGCGCTTATAAGTCTGGTGATTATGATAATGCTTAATAGCCTGAATGCACTGAACTTTACTCATGACTGTTACAATTTTCATCAGTCATAGTCGTAGTCATCACCACCACCGTCGCCCTCAGGATTTCTGGCAATGAGAGGGGAACATTCTCCTCCATAGGCAATATAGAGCAAAAGCCATTTGCTCTTATCTCTGAAGTCAACATTTACATTTTCCAATGCTGAAATTGGCTCAGAGGACTCATAAATTTGGATTACGAATCCTATTTACCACCATAACCAATTGCATGCTACAACTTTCTATCATCAACCCTATATAATATCTATACAGTATATATATGTATATATATATATATATATATATATATATATATATATATATATAACAGGATATAAACCAAAATTATAGCAAAACAAGCAATTCCCCGGAACAGAAATAATATTATTTCATAACAAAAAAACTGTGGCTGACATTGAGTCAAGTTCTCACAAAATGACTGAAAATAAATTACCAAATCTCATCTCACTAGTGTTATAGCGACCAATCGTCCTTGGATTTCATCTAAAAATATCTCTCTTTGGAGTTTTCCTCTTTTCAAGACGACATTCCATGCAATGAGATATCTATTAGCGCTTTCAAAGCTACTGATGCCACTGACGCTGGTGTCCGTCGGGTCCCTTTCACCAAAAACCTTCGTTTTCATCACTTGACCTTTCAGAAGCTTTAGAATTTAGGCAGCAGTTCTCAACCTTTTAGTCCTGCGACCCCTTGATAATATTTCCAAAGGTGGTGCAACCCCAACTATAATTGATTGGGTCTACTGCTTCACTGTAAATCATAGTATAAGAAATAAGTATACAATGAGTAATTTGAGTTGTTACAGTGTAGTAGTTAGTGTGATTATATAACACCTAGCTACAGTTGACTGACCCACTTGCTCGACAACAAGGCCTAAACCCCACAGCTACAGATCAGACACCATATAATTCTTTCAGAGGAAGGCACACAACAGGGAGATCCCTGGGACCACTAGAGTTCTGCCTGGTGATATATCCAATTCCAGAGAGTCTGATAACTTTATTAAATATTGGCTATACGGACAATCTTACTCTTGCAGGACTGATTGATAAAGTTGAGCACAACATCAGTCTGATGAAGACACTAGCTCCAATGTATGGTCGAAAGCTGAATCAGGCAAAGTGTGAAACATTTGTTAGGGTCAATTAAGAGCTAACAGGAATCAGGTCATTGCCGTGTTTGAAAATGTCGCCATTGAGAATTTGACATAGCTAGCAGCACCACTACTGTCAGGCAGGGCTGTTGATAAGTCAAATCAGAAAAAGAAAATCACCACAAGGGATGATATGCTACACCCAACCAACTCATTCACCCTGCTAAGAAGCAGCTTAAGCATTCTGAGGTTGTTACACACATTAAAAACTTAAGTCTGCTTATTATAGGAACAACTTTTGACTGAAACAAAACTTGAGAACCCTTCACAATATAAACGTTAATGATGATCAGTGGATCAAGACATCTTTATCCATTAGAAATGGGGAATGGGCCTTCGTAGCGCTGGCATCAGACGCAAGCATACAAAGCCACCAAGACCTAATTGCTACATGATGCCGGAGTAACAGATCCACCGGTAGAAAAGGCTTCAAGATTGTGGCTATCGAGATTGAACGTACCTCCTCCCTGAGAACAGCAGGCTCATATAGAAAGAGAATGGGACAACGCACAGATCTTACATGCATTAGAGAAGGCTTATCAGAAAAAGCGATACGATTATGCTAATAAATCCTGATCGTTAGCCGTGTGATCACCAGACTCGGGAGACTCGCTTGATGCACACCCCATAATGACAGCATGATTATGAATATTGGGAGAGGTGCTAAGAATATGAGCAGGCATTTAGTTTGGCACTGCGTCATGTGAAAATCACACATGTGTATATGTAATGTGTGGTGCCATAGTGGAAACTGATAGCCACCACGGATTCTCTCACATCAAAGGAGCAAGAAGGCAACAACTGCAAGGCATGATTAACGACGTGATTTGGCGAACCTTCATCGGAGCCAAAGTATTGGCCATCAAAGAGCCTCTCCAGATCTGATGGCAAAAGGCCTGACAGAGTCACCATTATACCATGGTCAAGAGGTCGCTGTCTGACGTAGAATGTCAAGGTGTCGGATACATTTGCAGTATCACATGAGCATTTAATTATCATTGCAAAACACAGATGCCACAGCGGAAAAAGTTCACAACAAGGAATGCAAACACACAGCAATCTCCACGTCACATCATTTGGTGTACCTGTTGCAGTCAAAACTGCAGGAAGTTGGCACACTGAGTCACTTGGCTTTGTCAGAGTTTGGGGAGATGATTTCAGCAGAAATAAGTGACCAGCCTGAGACTAGCCATCTGCTTCAGCATTTATCAGTTGACCTTCAGCTTGGAAACTCCGTGTCCATTTTTGGCACTTCAGATTGCAACAATCGAGAGATCGGAGACTGAATGACGCTTGCGCTCACAATAATATTGAAAATGGACAATTTTGGCCCAATGTGTTCTTAAAATATTAAGAAATAAATTTAAAAAGTTAAAAAATATTAATGACACTGGAAAATAAATTTTTATAAATTCTTTGCTTCTTCAAGGCACTCTATTAACAAAATCATAAGGTTCAAAATGATAGGGTAATAAAATTTATGTTGAAGCATCATTGTCTACCAATGGCCAGTCAGAAAACGTTGTTTGCAGCAACTACTCTCCAAAGGTAATCAATTAATCATCTGCAGAAATTTATACCAAAAGTAAAACAGAAAAAACACAGACTACAGCTTGAAAAGGACAAATTTGATACCCACTCAGTCTTCTATGCTTGCTAGACTGATATACATCACATTCTAAGGTGCCTTACTAGAGAGCATGTCAAGCATATTGACATATATATAAACATGTGAGCATAGACACAAAGAAAAGGCTAGTAAGGGCAATGATCTGTCTTACAGTACCACATGGCTGCGAGACCTGGACAATGACAAAGACTATACAGAAAAAGATCAACGCATGCGAAATGTGGATGAGAAGGAAGATGCAGAGAATATCATGGATGGAGAAAAAGACAAATGAAGGGGTGTGCAGTGAGATTGGAGTTGAGAACAATGACACAAACAGTGTTGAGAAGGAAGCTGGGGTTCTTTGGACATGTTATGTGATCAGATGGACTGGAGAAGGAAATGATGCTGGCACATGGAGAAGGATGGAAGAAAAGGGGGCGCCCAAGGAAAAATTGGAAGGACGATATACACGAAAAAACTAGAATGAACCTGGAAAACTTCGGAAAGAAAGAAATGGAGAAGGTTAATCATAACGGTCGCTAGAGTTCAATGAACTGGCAGCACAAGGTAACAAGGTATAAAAAATATACAAACATAAAAGTATATAGAGTGATCTTTCTAGAAAAAAGCTCCAAGATTGGAAAGCTTCAGAACATTTAATAGGTACGATGCATTGATGGACCATAGGGGCACAATAAACGTTAATATTTTTATATTGAATATATATTATATATCAATATGAACATTATCAGTAAAAATTGAGAAACTCAAATAAAATCAACTAAATAATTTTTTTTACAAATTTGAATAAACACAATTCTTTTTTAAATAAGTAAAAAAAAGGTCTCAATACACCATCCTGGAACATCCCATCTGAAAAAAGCACTGTATATATATATTGAATCTATATACATGCAAGTTTGTACACATGAATGCATGTATATATATTCTTCATCTAGAATCATTCGAGCCACAGGAGCACTTGTCGTTATTAGACATGACACCAACAGTAACTAAATGACAATCAAAACCGTGAGATATTTTTAAGGTATTGCTCGTGAAGTAATCTAATCATCTGATATCGCTCTGAATAAAGCTGCTCAGTTACTTCAGCAGGTTTCTTTGAACCATCGATCTTCATCAGAAAATCCATCACAAGCGAATGTGAAGTTGCTGAGAGCGTCATAAACGTAAAACAAAACATAGAGGAAGATTGATTGAGAGTGAGGTCAATTCGATCATCTGGCTAAGATGATGAAGGCTTCAGAGCTAGAGTTTCATGACAAGCAAGGCACAATCTAGAAATATTTTCTGCACTCAGGATAAGTGGGACACATACCTTTTGCAAAGTGAAACCAAAGAAACTGAATTAGATAGCTTGAATAACCAATGACCACCATCAGCATCCCTGTACAAGGAAGATAATACTATGTAACCAGACAAATTAATAAGTGCACAAATTCTGTAAATAAAAAATAATTTTGATAGAAATATTTTTAAATCAGCAAATTATCAGGTTTTGAAATTATGCACAAATGTAAAATAAATTAAAGCGAATACATTCAGTGTCCTGACTGCCCAGAACTGCTGTCATTTTACACCAGAAATTCTTTGTAATGTCAATAAGGCTGTCAACGGGAACCCGGGGGCCCGCCCGAGGTTGACTGTCCAGGCAACGATATCGGTTATCTGGTGTCCGACATACCATAAAAAAGTGCATTTTACCTGACCATAAAAAATTCTACCAGAAATGTTTCGTTGATCATATTGGGTTTTTATAGTTGTAAATTATAAATATAATATTTACATCAACCTACAAGTTACAACACAGGTTATTTTTTATAAGTTTCCCAGCATTCCCTACATTTCCTAAAAAATGTCTGCACACTCGAGCACCTGCTCCGCAAATGCCCGGGCCGTGATTTCAAAAATTATTGACATTGAATGTCATTAGGGTTATCACTAAGTCACTATACTACTATAGTACAATATGGCCACTACAGTATATTTTGGTGAATGTGATTCAACTGCAGCCCAACATCAGTACTTAACAATACTGTTTAATTAATCATTGGATATGCGACAGTGAAGCGGTTAACATGCTTCACTGTCAACCAGAGTTCAGGCTTCAAAAAAGAAAGATTTTTGGTCTGCAGCAAATTAAGCTTTAAAATGAGAAAAGTACAGAAACAATCTCTAATCTAATCTTCAGGGAAAGATGGAGATGGGAAGAGTATGGAAAGAGGGAGAGGACTAGCCAAGCAACCTTCAAGAGCTAAAAAATAAACTCACAAAAATCCATTCTTTCAGACATGTTATTATAGTTATACCCATGCCCATCTCTTTTGGTAAACTGAAGGGATTGCTCATTTCCTCTTTTGAATGGCTTCACAGTAAATTGCCAGTTACATGCAATACATCAGGTTTCAATGGCAAGTGGCAGACTTGTAAAGAGTGGCAACTGTTGGTCACTAAAGTGCACGTGACGCACTAGATATGTATGGTAAACCATGGCCCACATTCCGATCAGCAACCAACATAATAGGCCCGCATGGCAATATTCCCATTCGGGTTTCACATCTCAATTATATGGGTTGCAATAAACTTATGAGGATCAAATTGCAACAATGCAAAAAAACAACAACAAAACACAAATTTATTTATATCTCTCTATATACCAATGAACACAACATGATTACTCAGAGGCACCCTCAATCCAGGCCTGAGCAAAAGAACATCTTGAGGTGTCGATGAAACGCACCAGAGGGTACTCTAGGAAGGGAGTGAATGACTTAGGAGAGGTCGTTCCATGTTATGGAGCCAGCAATGGCGAATATATTGAACTATGCCATGGTTGTGCGAGTAAAAGGTACAAAGAAATTATGTTGAGAGGCTGAGCGTAACGACCCAGATATGCTGTGACAGGAACAAGGAAAGATTGTAAGTAGACTGGAGTCCGACCTAATAGACAGCTCCATGCCAATAAATATAATCTGAAGTGAATGCGCTGACAGACTGGGAGCCAATGCAACGTGTCTCGCATGTAATCCGAGACCAGAACAAATGTAGGAAGGCGACCAATCAGTCGCATCGCTGCACTTAAGACGCACTCGAGGCAGAGAAAGCGAGACTGAGTAAGGCCAACAAGGATAGCAGAGCAGTAGTCCAGACAATTTGGGATGAAAGCATGGACAAGAGTGAAGGCAGCAGCAGTGGCAAGAGAGCACGCATCTGGCGCAACTGGTAGTAGCATTCACAGGTGCTCCCATTGATATGTTTAGTGAAAGAGAGTTCTTGATCCAGGACCACTTCAAAATCTCAAATAGAGGTGCTGAAAGTGAAATAAATAAACAGCAATGGTATGCTGCTAACAATGGTTAATTAAGCTGTTCAGAATTCCGGGTAAGTTCATTGCAGCAGGAAATGTGAGAGAGAAATGCACAGAAAAAAGACATAAATGACGAAGTTCTCACTCTGACCAACTCTTCTGATCGGAATGGGTTCTCCAAATTTTTGCTCGTAGACATTCCATTCTTTGCCAATCTCTCTAGTCAAGAAAAAATCAGCAGCATCAGAATTACTGGTAGGAATGCACTACATTATATATGCCAAAAATTTAAGTACCTATCTTGAAGATGGTGAACTAGTCAACATTTCTGTCACACAAAACAATCATTACTCTACTTTATTCTCTGACAGTGTCTTGTGCAAATACTGCTGTTGGCTGTGATTCTGAAGTGTCTGATCCGATATTTCACTTCCAAGAATAAACATTTGTACTTTAGTTGACAGATGTGAAAGATTCTGTCATACTCGTTCGCACAACAACAATACGAAATAGAACAGGATGATACAATTCATCTTAGTATTCTATCTATATGGTCTCCTGCAAAGTGTAGATCAGAACAAAAACATACTAACATAACTAGTTTAGTATCACATAACTTATCAACAAGATTAAAACAGCAAGTAAATAATATGAAAATGCAATGACAATTTCGTAAGCCTTAATGTAAGCGAGCTGTGTCCAACTCGTGGCCCACCAGCTGATTTTACGTAGCCCAACAAAGTTTTGAAAAATATTTGCAATCTGCATAAAAATTGAAGCACTGGCCTACTTGCATAACTAATTGTTCATAACTTGGGCTATATCATTTGACAGTGTGAGCATAAAATCCACTTCCCATAATGCAATAAACTTGTCTAAAGTATTAAAACATATGGTTCACAGTGATAGCAGGGACCAACAAAATAGAAAACACAATTCAAAGCCAAAAATCTCATAAAAAAAGCCTGAACATTCATTTTTAGTAATTGCTACTGATACTTATTTTGGAAGAGAGCTATTATAAATAGGGAGTATTAGTGGGTCACTACCAGAGTGGCCACTTTGGCAAGTATCATTGCCTCATCAATCTTCGTCATGTATGACGAAGCTGAAAATGCTCATATAATGAGATATAACTAAATAATATTGTACCTGTAATAAATTAATAATAGAAATTAACTTTTATCCTTTTAATTGTAGGAGGAAATTGGAAATCAAAATAGGTACTAAATAACATTGATGAAATTACTTATCGAATTATGCATTTGTTAATGATAATTTCAATTTTGTAAACTATCTATTTCTGTGTGTACTACTTGCAGAGGCAAATACTTACGAATATTAAAAAAATAGGATTTTTAGCCAAGGCGAATGTCCAAGGCAATTTCCGGTCGGTCCCTTATAAAGCATGCTATAGCTAGGCACACTTACATGCGATTATTCCTTATGAGTAATCCATAATAAATTACAATATGCAGTTAACCATTTTCAAGAATTTTAGTCATTGCTATTCAGTTTACTGCTGTGGCCCTCAGTTTCAAGAATAATTTTTTCTTTGGTTAGTGGAGTCCAAGACGTTTGAAATTAGATCCTTGTCAGTAACAACTGAAATTGTAATTCTAATATTTGATTCAAGTATGTAGCCAGCAAGTTCTACTTTTTGTTGTGAAGAAGTTTATGGCAACTTTTCTGAAAAACTAAAGAAAAAAATAGTTTTCGCTGCTATTTGTTTTTCAGAATTTGTTTTGATCGATGACCATCCTCGCTAATCTCTTAGCTGTAACATTGACAACTTATCGTGTCATCACCAGACAGTCATTGTTTTCATACCAGCTTACGATGAAAACTACAGCCACCTATTAAGGATTCTTGCGGAGGCTTATACCAGATAGACATTGCTTTCTCATTCTCTATGATCCCTGATAACACACTCTGTGTCACTGACTATGACTGATCTCCATTCAAGACTGATGAGTAGAACTCACATCTCTGTGACATGTCTAAGTTGTCTCTCTTTTTCTGATGACAAGCATCTCAGACACTATCTCACAGACTCTCAGTTTACATCCAGCAAACTGACTGAAGTCTTCTGACTTCTGGGAATCCGTTCCAAAGAGCTGGTGCATTTTAAACTAAGAAACGGTTGCAGAATTTCAGAGAGGACGAGACTGGAGGCCAAGACAAAGAAATATAATTTGGACAATGAAGATTCATTTTTAGAGGAAACCCTTAGGGGTGATAGTTAGAGGAGCCTGAGATAGATGATGGCGGTTAATTGGCAGCGATGAATGAGGAATCAAACATTTACAGAAAAAGGATTGTACCAGAGGCATGATGCCGTGTTGACATCAAACATTTGGAGAACTTGAGATCGAAAAAGACTAAGATAGGAGGATGATAGAGTGAAGAATACATTGTCTTTTAGGGTGGTCTTTGTATATAGGCTTACATCAAAAAGGAAAATTTCAATTTGAATATGGAAAATTATTTCAGGCTGTGCCCCCTAATCTCATCACACTTTGGAAAACTGTGTCTATTGAAAATCGTGCAACTGAAAAACATCACAAATTCGTATTTGTTTCGTATTCTAGTACAACAGCGCTACACAACGAGGTTTTTGTCTTGTCAACACTCACTGGTCGTTATAGAACACGTGCCACGACCCTCCGTTAAGGGAAGTTATCTATTAATAGTCATAGCGCTCCGCAATGATAAAGTTGTGAGAAAACCACTATTTCCTCCAAGAAGATGTTCAACGTTCATTGCTGAAAAGGAAAAAACATACAAACAAAATCGGCTTCTATCAAATAATTCCTCTGTTTTTCTGGCAGGTAAGTAGTGTTATGTTACTAACAAAAGTTGTGAAATATTCTATGTTGTTTCTTCAGCAGTTGTTTATAATTATGCTCATAAGATGGCGCTTGTTGAGTGTTTTGAAGCGAACACGTGCAATTTGTGTCAGTAAGTAAGTAAAGCCAATATTAATATTCAAGGAGGCAAACATGCACCTTTTTCATAACTGATGCATGGCCTTAGCCACATAATAATAAAGCGTAGCTACGCTTTATATATTTCGTGCCTTGACTCATAGGTCGCTACAGTAAAATTGCGCATGTTCCATTAAATTGCTCTAAAATCCGGTTGGATACATCCAGTTATTATATCTATGGATACATCAGAGACAATATCAAGATGTTTTGCGATAGCCAATTCTATGACGAAGTATGAAGACTAGCGACATGTAGAGATGAACGGAGAAGTAGGGATCCCCAATTTGAAGATATTCGCATCTCTGAGAATGGACTAAAAAAACATTGAGTTGTTAGAATAGTCAGACATTAACTAAATTTCAGCTGAAAGTTTGTAGAAAATGTCAGTATGGGCTTCATCATTGGATTGATTTTTTCGGGCTTGGGATCAATTGTCTACATTCCCAAGCTAACAAAGCAGTACATTTCTGTGATTTTGTATAACATAGTTACACCGTCACCAATATAATAAATAGCACAGCATAGCATAGCCATACAATCGTCAAAGTGCGCGCTGTATTAATCGGTGAAGGTTTACGCATACGGTTGGCCACGGCCGACATCTAGCGTGCGCAGGTTAGAATTGCAATTGGATAATATTTCGTTTTGTGACACATCCTCCATTTTGACTGTCAGTGAGGTAGCGTCTGCAAGTTGGTGAAAAAGTTATTTTTTCTTGTAAGTTGTTGACAATCCACTGGTAAGATTTCGTCAGCTTGTCGCAAAGTTATTGCAGTTTACGTTGAAATGTTTAAATCAGGCCTATTATGGTGGCATCCGTCAAGTTGACATCGAAAATGAAGCGTCCGGGCGCCAAGATCTCATTGTGTGTTCATGCGTGGTTGTTAAATGCGGAGGGCCGATACGACTTGCTTAGGGTACGACGTCTGCGTAGGCCAGGCGCTTGTATCACTGACAAGGACTTACGGCTTGGAAACTCTGGCTCACGTGATGATCAAACCCTGAGTTAAGTTTTAACCGCGAAGAGAGTTAGGTAAAGAAAATGCGTTCAGGCATAATATTAGACGAGATTACAACTAAGTGTGGACCTGTGTTCTGACGGCAAGCTAGTAAATTGGTCTCTTGATATGAGTGAATAAAGCGGCAGTCAGAAATATTTGGCAGTCCGGGTTATGTTTTAAGTTCTGGGTCAGTTGTTATATGCTGTTTTAAGTTTAAGATATTTTGGATTCAGGTTTTAATTTATGGTTAGATGAAACATCATCCATGTCAGGAAGCAAATTATGTAGGAAACATCAAAGATCTTAATGATGCAGCTGTATGACTAAAGCAGTTTAAGTTAAACTAATTGTAAGAGACGTTGTGAGTATATGTTGGTTAGTCAAAATTAGTTTTAGTTAAACCATAGCAAGTAAGCTAGTTCTAGGAAAGCTTTGCAGTTGAATATATGATATGCGAAAATTATTTATAAATGGTTTTATTTTTTATATTTGTTGTTTAATGGTGACTATTATTGTTTTTTTAATAAAGCTGATGCAACTTTGGTTAATTTTGCTGCAATATGTTTAAACATGTTGTTTTCTCTACGGGAAAAACTTGCAATGGTTATTCGAAAATTCGTGATCAGCCACACACAAAATTGGAAAACCGATTGTTAATATAACTAGGACCCATTGTTAGTCTGAGTCTAGGCCGAGTACTACCAAACTCGGCCGAGTTCCAAGGCAAGTCGCGGTTCATCCCTAAAGCATGTGCAGTCTAATTTTTTAGTGTGATGCCACACAACACATACAGAATCAGATTTGTATTAATGCGGCTGAAGAAGCCTTTGCTGTTGTCATTGTTTTCATCATCGGTGGAAGTGTCGTGAAACGTCTTAGCATATGTGATGCTGTACTGTTGGCCCGCTACCATAACTGCATGAACCTTAAAAGTTCAGACTCAAGCAAAGCTTTACAGAAACTTTTAGCATGTTTGGACCTTCTTCCTATTCTACAAAAATCAAAAGTCACGAACTAACATTTTTTCTTCGTATGCCATTGCACCTGCAGAATTCAATCATAAAATGAAATGTGTTGCTGACTTTAAGGTCTGATAACGCTACAACTGTACCACATGTATATAACTCTCTGATAGGAAGACTAACTCCTTTATCATCCTAATTAATTGTGCATAGCAAGGCTTTTTGTTTCTGAATTCATAATGAATCTTTGAGGCTGTGGCCTTCTTGGTGAGGTGAGGATGCTAAAGATGATTGTTGTAGTTTTTAAAACTTAATTGTTGTATGTGATCTTTTAACAATTCTATGACGAGCTGCATTGGCTTCCCAAGAACGTTTTATACATGTTTGTGATGAACGTGTAATTGTTGTCAAACACTTGTATAGCTCTATTTTAAAGATAAAGCAGTCACAGGCTATCATTATGCTAACCAAATAATGTTGATGTTCAGAAGTGCAGCAGTTCATCATTGGGTCGACTGTGCTTAGATAATTGGAAAAAGAACGACATTTCCCAAACACATGTAGAACAGCAAACAGATTTCCATCCAGTTTTGTTAGTTGATGTTGCATATGCAAGTTTCACTTACCAGGACTTGTCGTGTATAAGCTGCTAAACTTAATGAGTTCACTGACTTCTGAATAACCTTGCAGAGTGATGTGGTGGTTAAGATTCTATTAAACTGGACAAAACTTGTGTTTGTTTTTCAGAATTCTTGTGCAGGCAGCTATTCTGACAGTCTGCACCATGACATCTGTTGACGAGAAGGTGCCTACACCTGGTGCCAAAAATGATCTGGTTACAGGACCTGTCTTTATTGGATATGGAACAAAGCACATTATTTCCAACAGCGGATGGGTAGCTCAGACGAAGACAACAGAATCCAAAGGTCTGTTGAGCTCGAAACCACTTCCAGTGACTTCTGGCCGTGAACTGGTGCCGACGGCAAGCGGTGGCAAGCAGCGTTCGCTTGTACATCTACGACCAAAGCCGGCTGAAGCCAAAAATACCTACATAAGCGTTACACAACTTCCCGCATATCCTGGCCACACAGTGCAACAAACAATTGGTATCAACAGACAGTCGACAGCTCCGCAGTCTCAGCTAATGGTATCTGATGCCAAAGACATTGCCCTGGCAAGCAGCTCAGTGCAACTCTCAGGATCTACCTATTCTGTGGACTTGAAAGTTTTGATGCCTGAGAAGTCATCTGCTGTAACCAATGTTCCTTCGAATTCATCAGTTGCCGTCAACGTTGTTCCTGATAACATCAGTCACTTTGAACTGATCCCGGTCAATGGAACTCTGCTTTTAGGCGCCAGTAAGCCTTCAAACTCTGCATCTGGCCGGACAGTAAACGGGCGATTCCATCAGTTAGATTTAGTCGCTGAAAGTAAAACCTTACCCCAAAACAGTTCACATCTGGTGAATATTTCGAGGCAGGGTATGGTTAATGGCAATCAAGTAACTTTTCAGCAGAACGTCAATAGAGTGGCCGATGTTGATATAGAAGATGGAGAAGAAAGTCACACAAGTGAAGAATTGGTGAGTGATGATGCTTTTGCACAAAACAACAACAGTTTGGATGTTGATGCAGAGGATAGTCTAGAAACCAAGAAGATTGCAGCGAGACGTAAATTAAATGCAGTGCTGCAGAGCGCAGTTGAAAACCAGCCTGTTGTCAAGGCTCCAAAACTGTTAAATGTTGGGAAATCTCTGGTGCCAAAGTTTTCAAATTTAATGACTGGTAGAATCATGTTTAAACCCGTAAACATTACCAAAAAGACGCAAGGGCAAGCTGTTGCTGTCGGCGAAAGACCTAATGGCATGAAGGTTCGAATTGAGAATGCCAAAATTGTCAAAGTTGCAGAGTGCGAAAACAGCAGCTTTCGAATTCCATCGAGTGCTATGCAGAACATTGGTGCAGATGTGGCACAGTTGCGATGTGCTGATGATATATTTAGGAAAGGTGAATCACCACACTTGATAATCCCGCCTTTGAAGGATTACAAAGAAATAAATGAAGTTATGGTTGAAACGAGCACAGATCCATTCTCATCGAAAGGTATGGTTTGTACAAGTAGTATTTCAGGTGGCCAGACATATGTGTTTGAACCCCTCAGCATAAGTGCCGAGACTCTAGTTCCTGTAACTGGAACTTCAGGGCTTCGTGAACGACAGAACCTGAAAGAAATTGAATTGATGTACAAGCGACAGGAACAAGCACAGGATGCACATGACAAAGAACCGAATTCAGGTAAAGAATCCGCATCGGTGCCATCTGGTGCCATGGTACTACGTTGCTTTCTCTGTCCCTACTACCACATGAAGCCGACGAAAATTGCTAAGCACTGGATACAAGTGCATCTGACACAGCGACCGTATATCTGCCCATACTGTGAAAGAAACTACACGACCAGCTATGAGGCACAGCTGCACGTCCACAAAATGCATCGAGGGGAAAAGCTGACAATTGCCATAAAGAATTCTGCTCATTTTGCTTCCAGCCTTGCATACGAACTGGTCCATTCAGAGAGTACAGCAGAGCCAAACGGAGAAGGTGAAGCCGTCGAAGCTGAACAGCAACGTTACATCCACACAAATGTTCTCACATTCTCGTGTAAGAAATGCGACTTTCGGTGCACATCGGCACTCGACTTGAAAGCGCATCTACGTAGCGTACACGTCCGGTACAAGCCGCACTTCTGCATGTACTGCACAGAACAGAAGCGATCGTTCAGCTGTGACTTTGATCTGAAACAGCACATCCGCCGCTTCCACCCAGAAAGAGTCCCACCAGGTGGACGCACTTTTCCAGAATCTGTTATTCCGGCTCTGACTGCAGAGATAGACTGGGCCAGCACGTACGAGGCAATCCCCATCTCGGGCAAGATCATCTTCCAGTGTCGGTCGTGCACTTTCCGCTCAATTTCGCCAGATTCGGCCTGGAGGCACGTTCTCACAACTCATGAATGGCCCAAGGAGATTAAGTGTCCGATGTGCACACTGCTATTTCAACTGAGCGATGCTGATCGGCAGAACTGTTCGGCATCGTGCAGCCACTGTCAGGCAAAGATGAGCCTTGGGCCAAACAGCGGCAATGTGGCCAGACTGCCGGAAAAGGGCGTTCCGGTCTTTGTCTGCACTCCATGCGAGTATAAGACCATGGGTAAGGGCAGCATGAACCGCCATCTCAAGTACAACCACACTAAATGCAGACCGTACGCCTGTGCTTACTGCAACTATTCCGCTGTCGAACGTCCCAAGATAAAGTCACACATTGTCCATGTGCATCCAGACATGGAAATTGACATCAGGGAGCGAACAGAATCAAACGATGCATACCGTGCTGTACTAAGTGACCTTTTCAAGACGATCGTCAAGCTCGAGTACACAACGGACATTCCCGTTTCGGACATGGTTGCCATGGACAAAGAAAGAAACGGAGGGAAGCGTGCAGTTGAAGAAGACTCCGATTCAGACTCCAGTTCGAATAACGTGCTGCAGAAGCGCCAAAGACTTGGTTTGGTGCCGAATGACAGCTTAAACTTTGCTCCCAGCCGTTCGACTAAACTCAGTGTGCAAGCCCAGGAGCGTGAGCGGAAGGTGACCGAAGGCCCACACTTCCTCTGCATGATCTGTGGCTACAAGTGCATCGATCGGTCGTGCATGTCACGCCACATTAAGTACATGCATCTGCCGACGCGACCACACAGTTGTCCGTACTGTATGTACAGCAATGTTGAGAAGACGAAAGTGAGGCTGCATGTGAAGGCAAATCATCCAAGTTTTCAGCGTTGCGTGAAGACTGATAAGAGGATTCTTGAACAGCTGTCGTATGAAGCCAAGCAATACTACATTAGGGTTGATTCAAAAGGTGAGTTTGTTACTGTACGTGTGATGTGATGCACTGTTTTTCGTTGGTCTAGAGATTATCATGCTGAACTACAGCCAAAAGGTTAGGGATGGATGATCCATACCAAAACATCATTACTAACAAACTTTAGCATAAAATAAATATTCTTGCCTAATGTATAAGATGATCAGTTGCAGACAGAGAGGATTATCACATGCCAAGATTGCAAAAAATTGAAGTTGTTTACAGTTAGGGCATAACCGAGTAGACAATTTCCACCGGGTACCGAATCTGAGTATTTTGGTGTACTATTTGCCGGATTCGGGTATGAACCGAATAGTGGTCACAACTCTGGCTCGGTGAGTACCATCTGCAGGCAAAGCTTTAAATTTTTGCCGTTTCACATAATGAAAAATTATCAAAATAAATGTTTGTATCTGTAATAACTACTAATACGGCTTAAAATTAAAATTTTCATTTTAGATTGTTAAATGTTTCTAAAAAATTATTGATTACAAATTTGTTTAATTTTAACTATTTGTGTGTGGCGAATACTTCCGAATAGTCCCGAAAAATGGGATAATTGGCTGATGCGATTTTTGGTTATGCCCTACTCACCGTTCATGGCTGTCGATCAAGGTTGACTAAATGGCTGCTCTTCTGAAGTTTTTTTTATCAGCTGCTACTATATACATTAAGAATCAGTTAGTCAAATTGTTTGACTCAGTCTAGGATATCAGACAATGTTCTTGTTTTTGCATTGTGTTTTTCTTAAGGTTCCTGTCGAATAGCTCTGTCACAGTATCCTTAGGTGCCATAGTGTGGGTATAACTTAAAATATAAGTGACATTTAAAAACCATACGATTTTAGAATTCTAAAATGAAAATGATTGATGATGATGATGATAACAATTAAGTTGTGTTATTATCATAATGTTCATTCTTTTGCTAACAGGAGATGTGATGAAGGACGGCAGCTCCGCTTCGGCTTTGGCTCGCTATTCTGCTGCCTGCAGATCACACGATAACGCTGATAGAGCACAGAGTGGCACTCCTATCCTCAGCAACGAGTTGATTCTCACAGAACTTGATCCTCAGACCGACATCCTCGACGTCCAGACAGAACACGGAGCGGCAACAATTGTCACGAAGGCCGGAATCTTTCAGGTCGGAATCAAGGAAGAGCCATTGGACGATGTTGAGATCAAGCACGAGCCAGGGCTCATGTCACAGGGTCCCAGCCAATCGCTGGACGTGCTAGCGACGTCAATCAGTGCTCTCGATCACAACTACGTCATCGATCTTCCACCGTCGCTGTCACATGTTTCACTAGCTGAGGCAAATGTGACGATCAAACCAGAACCGGAAGACACTGGATACGAGTTGAGCATGGAGAAGAGTCTGCCACTGGATGTAGAATTCTCTGGCAACAACTTCCTAAGCAACGAAAGCAGTCTGGATGTGACAGATGAGGAGGAGGATGAAGAAGAGGAAGAGGAGGTTGATGAGGATGTTGATTTTGCAGATGTACCATTTGGGGCCAGTGCCTTTAATCCGGATGGAATTGAGAGCCTTGACGAAGATATGGAGGATGACGAAGACGATGATGACGACGATGATGACGATGATGATCTGATTGACTTGAAGGACATAAGACTAGATGGTTCTGATCCTCTGTTTGTTGAGATGAATTTGAGCAAACCAAGATGTTTGGAGGAGGCAGTTGAGCGTGACCGGCTGCAGATGCTGAGCGAAGTCCTGATGGATGAAGATGTCCGAGATGATCCAAAGATCTGGATGCAGACTGTGGTCCAGGTGGAGGATATGCTGTCAAGGATCCACACAGACAAGCCACTGTTGGATTTATAGAATGACAAATGGTCTGTAGAGTGATTGTGAATCTACATGCCCATGTGAAAGATGCACTGTAACGATATTTGCATCTTATACTGGATTTGCAGAGTGCAAAGATCAATGGAATGATTGAGATTTAGATCTTTAGAATGATTGGAAATTGTAGAAGGATCGAAGATTTATGGGATGATCAATTCTGGATTGAGGAACGGGTCATTTTCCAATATGCAAGCTGTGATTAAATTCAGACGGTCTAAAGCAGTTGCTTTTGAAGTTGCACGGTTATAACTTTGAAGTTCCATTACCTGCGTGTGTGACTGTGTCCTTGCTGGTAGTTTGTATTTGCTGAAGTAGTTGAGCCCAACAGAAATCATGAGTTTAAAGTTCTTTATGCATAATGTATCTGAGCCATATGTTAGATTTTTTATTAGCCAAAGTCACTATTTTTCACTTCTAGAGTTAATATAATCAACTGTATAAATATTTACGTTCTTTGTTTTCTGTATGCCATGTTAGCATTTAACAGGTGACTTGAATGACTTGTTAAAATTTGTTCAGAATAAAGCAACCTGATTTAAATTGAATTGGAAATTGCCAATTATAGAAGACCTGTTAAAGACTTGAGTTTAGAGGTCTGCGGGTAGAGCGTTTTTACCAGCCGACCCGTAGCACCGAACCGTTACCCGTACTCGATCCATACTCAAGATTTCGACCCGACCAGTACCTGCGGGTGTACTCGTGATGCCAGTATGCTGGCTGCCAGACTAATAAGATTACAACTTATTAAGCATTTTGCTGCTGTCATTGTAGTAGCAACAAAATCATCAGTGACAGCTGCCGTGGGGTAACATTTGCAGAAGCAGGAGAAGATGGAGGAAGCAGAGGAAGAGAAAGGAAAAAGAAGAAGAAAGAGAAGGTGGATGGAAGCTGGAGGAGGGGTAAGTGGAGGAGAGGAGAGAGAGGAGAGCCAGCAGGAGGGACATAGCAGAAGGCAAAGCAGGAAGAAGAAGAAGGAATCAGAGGTAGGATGAGTGGAAAGAGGAGAAAGAAAAGGAAGGAGAGGTGGAAGCAGAGTATGGAACTTGAGGAGGAGAGGAAGTAGAGAAGGATAAGGAGTAGGAAAAGAAAGAAGAAGGGAAGAGAAGAGAAGGATGAGGAGTAGGAAAAGAAAGAGAAGAAGGGAAGAGGATGACAGCAGATGGGCAGAAGCAGAAGGAAAACCTGGAGGATGAAGAGGAGGACAAAATGGAGGAGGAAGAAGAAGAGGGAGAGAAAGCTGTAGGAGGTGGAGCAGAAATCAGGAACAGGAGGAGAAAAACGTAAAGGAGGAGAAAAGGTATAGGAGGATCAGGAGGAGGAGTGGCAGGGATAGGAAGAGGACTGACAAAAAGAGTGATTATCATACTTAAAAGGAGGATTGGCAGAATTATGTGCAAGCATAATTATGGTTGTTGGCTTTCGAATGTGCCAGTTTGTCTATAAAGTTGATTAAGTCTTTAATGATGCAATACTCACCTACATATTTAACAATAACATTGTAACCTAAACTTGATGTTGACACTGATAAACGGAGTATACCCGTGATTACGTACCGTACCATACTCGTACCCGTGGAGTCGAGTACAGGTTACTCACGGGAAAAGGTATACTCGCAGACCTCTACTCGAGTGTAAATATTTGTTGATTTGGTATACTACTAACAAGATTTGTAGATTCTGTATTTGCAGAGAGTGAATATACAATTGTTTTATTCATTTAATAATGCTTGTTCTTAATAATCACTCGATTATGGGTGTGATGATAATACATTGGAACGTTCTTACAATACTATCTTTGGGGGCCACATAATGAAAACATGTTTGTAATAATGAACCTGGTTTTAACAATTTATCTTTCTGGGGAGTGAGATATCAGGAAACATAGATTTTTAATATATTTTCTTATAGCCTCTGAATTGTGAGGCCTATATGAAAGGGGTCTTTTGAGACAGGAAGCCAGTGGAATTATTGCAGTTTTTTGCATATGCCCAGCAGGAAAGTTTTGAACTATTTGTTCAGGTCTGTTTGTGAATGAAGCAAGAGTTTTACAGGTACAATGGGACATGTGTTTATAATATATCCGTGTACTTATAGTCTTTTGAGTGCTGCTCTGACGTAAGTTACAGTACTGTAATCAAGTCATCCTGGGCATTATCTAGCAATTCCGAGATACGCAGAACATAGGAAGTCTGATTCTGCTTTTTTGAAGATGAAAAGATTATTTTTCTGAAATCTTGTATAGTCGGATTTTAGACTTTATGCATGTTGAAAGATTTGTGAACTGGATTTAAGGGATGGATTTTTCTGTGCTTACAAAAAACAGCCGTGTGAATTTAATGCTAATAAATTAATTTATTGTCACAGAATCTTATATTTTGTTGTTTAAGTACAAGATTGTAAGATTCACTCAATTCTGTAATGAGCGGCTTCATTGGTTTCCCTTACATTTTAGTACACACTGATCTTTAAAGGGTTATAGTGCTAGAGGTTTATAAAGTACCTGAGTGCACCAAAATTATTAAAAAAATTTTTTTTTTGGAAATTTGATTTTGCCTTCTTTCAAAATTTTTTGCACACACCTTGACGGTGCAATTGCAGTTGTAATGCAGAGCAATTGTGCATGACGAATTTTCTCAAGGTCTACACAGTGGCCCCTCGGACAAGGGTCGAACCCGCTCACTCAGTGCACACTGAGTGTTACGGGCCGATCGTTCTAACCAATCGGCCACACCCATGCTAAAGTATGCCTAATTTTTATATTATAGTCTGGGACATGGAATGTTTATGGCATGTGATTCTTCTTTACAATGTGACCTTGTGACATTGCATATTACTTGATGTGGATGATGTGGATTTCAGAGGTTTCAATGTAGATAGTTGCTAATGCATATTACAGCTCTGTTTGGTAAATTAGCCAGTGTTTCTATTTAATTACAGCATTGCAGTTGCTATGAATTTTTGTCAGAGCAAACAAACATTTTGCTCTGAGCACTGCACATTCAAACAGTGATGCAGTATACTGTAAACACTTAATTATCGGTTTCATTAAAATGCAACTTCTTGTAAAATATTGTTCCAGTTATAGTTAGCTTTGGCTGCAGGCTTTGTTATGACTTGATTTTGGTTTAACAATTATAAATTATAATTTTCTTTCATTTCAAACTTACGAAATGATTACAAACATGGTATGAACGAATAATAACAGTTTGTATAGGAGTCTAATTTAGCAGTCGTTAGCCATGTAATGTGTTCATTACGTTATATATCTAATTTAACCAATGCTATCACCTAACAAAGGAAGTACTACATGCAGTCAGCCTTACGAAGAATATGGAAGTCGAACTCGGTTGCTCAGTTCTGCACCCCAGTTTGTTATCCATTGCTCTGCGCCACACCTAAGTCGTAGAGTAATGGATGACATTTGTGCATTTGATATGGCTGTCTAAGTTAGAATCATTGCTTTTGTTATAATTTTCTTTAATTTTTTATAATGCTCACACTGTCACAGCAATGTGAATGGGGGCAATGTTATATAGTAGCTTCCAGTCCTAAGTTTGCTCCTGTGGCCAATATTAATGTGCTTCAACTTGAATTGTTATTTCCTAAACTGTTTAAACAAAATGTTGGCTTATGTGAGTAAAATAATGATCAAATATTGGAAATGACGAACTCTAGATAGAAGAATGATTTTATTAGATTTTCAGTATTGAGCTTAAGTGCTACTGCATCTTTAATTTTCATAGGCTTTCAACTTATTTAACAGATTAGTAAATCTGTCCTAGAACTCTGTAATTATATACATTTTATTTTTATTCTGTTGCATATATATTATGCATAAATTGTGTGACTCTATTGTTTGTTTCTAGTTCATTTGTTGGCAAGTAATCTTGAATACCAGGGCATCTGTACACTTACGATTTGAGTAATATTCATTACTAGATATAATCATTAATCATGTGTTAAGAGTCATAGATGGTGTCGTTACGGCAAGAGATGACTTTAATGGTGTGTTCTTCTGGACTTGATCTGCAAGTTCTGACAAAACGTTTTTAGACGTAAAACCTGTACAGCATTTAACATGCTCCACTTTTCAGGATGTCATCCGTCAGTCAGTAAGGGTCAAGAAGCCTTTTTTGGTTCTACACGTGTGCATCGACTTTTCATGTTATTCTAGTTTTGTTTGCCTGCAGATGAACTTGATATTTTGTCTGGTGCAGATCACTTCCTAGAAGTTCTTAGAAGTTGCTCTGTAAGTGTAAAGAAGGTACTCTGTAAGTGTACAGATAGGGGCCATCTATTCCATCTACATGCACGAAGGGTGACCAATGACCTTGTAAGCCTTGTCCTTCCCATAATATATGTTTGCAAAGAAAGTGCAGTGGTTAAATTTTGATAATTTTTCTATATTGGCTTTTAAATGAGCCTCGGTTTAGTTCTTTCAGCTGTCGACATATACTACTTACCGTTGGATATTGAGATGGTGGCTCCATTGTACGCAGAAATCTGGGAAATTGGATTCTCCTGGTACATTTTATGTATTTTGGGAACTTCATCAACACATGCAATGTCAGGCTGAAGCACAGAATTCTGCAGAGCCACCATCTCAATATCCAACGGTAGGTAGCACATGTCGACAGCTGAAAGAACTCAACCGAGGCTCATTTGAAAGCCAATATAGAAAAATTATCAAAATTGATTACATTGTATATGAATCTTGCCTTGCATCGTCTGTATACTCCTATTTCAGCTTTCTGTGCTTTGAAGAAATGCAGTTGACTAGTATTATGAGCTCTTAGGAAACATAAGGCGTTTGTTAAAATAACACTCATCGTGATTCACGTGTGGAATTTTCGTGCAGTATGTAAATGTGTATGCATATAGAGTTTGCTTCATGCAGTAAAAACCTATTAGTTTCGCGTCTGGAGTTAGAGTCATCAGTCTTGTTCCCATAATCCCAGATGTTCACTTTATTATATTCTATGAGTTTGAAATGCCATTATGATGGGGCTCGGTATTAACCGATTTGTGGTTGCAATAGTTCTACCAGTAAGGCAGTCATCCTAGACTTTATTCGCCACTATACTTTATTCGCTGCCTTAGAGTGCTAGTGGATGACGTTTTGCATATAGCGGGAGATGTGGTTGAATTTTGTGTATGTGACCTTATAAGTATAGCTGCAGAGCTTAGAACGTGATCCAGGTAGCTGAGTCGAGCAGCCAGGAGGCAGAATAAAGAAAGCAGCACTAGTTGAGTCTAGTGGTAACAAATGGTCAGGCGTAGCAGTAGGATTAATCGCGCTAGCGATTGTGCGTAGCTGTCATTGTTGGCTTGGTGAGTGAATGTAAGGTGGGAAAGTGAACTCCTGGTCCAGAGTAACATCAAGGTCACGGACCACGGAAGCGATGGTAAAATGGGAAATTGCAGTAGCAGGGGTAGCCATATCTAACTTAGCCGGCTGGTGGTGGGTGATTAACCAAGTTAACTAAGCTTTTATGGAGTTGAGACAGAACAGGTTGGATGACATGGCTGGGCTCAAATCCTGGACAGTTACAACGGAGCTATAGGCGAGGCATTGTCAGGAGTAGAGATTATGAACAGACTGGGTCAGAGACAGAGCCCTGAGGAGGACCATGAGGTGAGGGGCCCAGCAGTACGGGGCCATCCACATAATTTCGTACGCAAAAAAATCGGATTTTAATTAATTGTCTAAACGTGAACGTTCGTAAAGTATCCGCATAATAAATATACACATTGTACCCTATAATAATAGTTTTAAATTAAGACTCCGATTTGATTCCATATGAGAAAATATATATTCATGCAAAATGTTTTTCTAACAATTACAGTTCAACATATTCCTTCAATAGCTTAGTATCATCAGGACATTTGTTTGAAAAAAGGCTATAATTATTAGCAGAAGTCTTTCAAAGCAAAATCCCATGCCCTGAGTCCATGTCTGTAGTTATCATTGTGTTCGCTGGCTTCATAACTTGCAGGCCCTAAGACCTGCAAGTTATGAAGCGTATACGTGCTATTGTAGGCCTAATAAGAAATCACGATCTTCAAAATTCAAGATTAACTTACAAGTAGGCATACATGTGTAACAGTTTTCTCCTCCGTTAGCTTATGACCGCCTCATATATCTCTATCCACTGTGTTGATGTGTAGGCCTATAAGCTTATTATTTGCAACGATAAGTTTGAACACAGACACTAGATTCGCATTTGCAATGACTCCAATGAGATGTTCGTCACTGTATAGGACTAGATGGAGCAATCCCCAATTTCATACATCTCTGCGTGAGAGAACGACAACGTGCAGATCACGGTTCGCTTCCTCGATGTTGGTTTATTTCAGAGATTTAAATCTCTGCTAGAAGTATGGTCCGTGGCGTTGCGTCCATTGAAACGGGCGAGCGATGAGGAGTCATCTCACACCGTCACACGATCATATCGTGGAAAAATCCAGGCTCTGGACGAGCCTCAAGGCCATAATTATACGGTCGCTGTATAAAATCGAGTAGATTATTTTACGTTTATATTGAAAACGATGTGTTGTCACCCGCTGCCTCCACTCTTGTTCATGCTTTCATCCTAAACCGTCTTGACTACTGCTCTGCCATTCTTGTTGGCCTTCCTCAGTCTCACCTTCTCTGCCTTGAGCGTGTCTTACGTGCGGCGGTGCGACTGAGTGGTCGCCTTCTTAAATTTGCCTCGGTCTCTGATTACATGCGAGACACGTTACATTGGCACCCTGTCTGTCAGCGCATTCACTTCAGACTATGTTCATTTGTATGGGTTGGGTTTGGCTCCAGTCTACTCGAAATTCCTTATTGTTCCTGTCACAGCATGTCCGGATCGCCGATCAGCCTCTCAACATACTCTCATACGGTTCAACATACTAGCATACGGTTCTGCCTCTCAACATACACCCTTTGTACCTTTTGCTCGCACAACCATGACACAGTCCAGGGCATTCAGCATTGCTGGTCCTACAGCGTGGAATGGTCTCTCTGTGGTCATCCACTCCCTTCCTAGGGGTACCTCTGATACATTTCATCGACACCTATAGACTCTTCTTTTGCTTAGGCCTGGATCAGGAGCGCCTCTGAGTAGTCGTCTTGAAGGGGCGCTATATTAAATTCATATAAATTCAAATTAGTTTGAGTAACAGACCTACAATAGGCAGCCATGAATGTCGAATGGGCTCAACACACTTTTTCAGACATAACTATTTCTGTCTGAGATTATTCATAGACTGTTTGCAATTATCCTTTGATTGTAATCAAACATAGCGATAACACCATGATTACGGTACAAAGGCGGTCTTGAAACAATGTTCCTGAGTTAGAAACGTTAGGAGAGTTCTTTTGAAAATCACTCGGATGACTTCAACATCTTCTCCTCCTCGTTATTAGCCTCATTTCTATCGTGCCAGTCGGATCACATGAACCGTCTTCTGATGTCGTGTTTTGCAGTCCTCTTGCATATATTATTATTAGACTTTCTTCCCTCTTCCAAGGCTTGAGTTGATGTGACTCCTTCACGACTTCAGCGTCAGTTTCGTTCGTAGTCGTATAGCATTTCGGTCGGATTTCTTGCGTTACGCTTCTGCTGATTTGACTCTTCGAAGAGTCATTTCGGTAACTCTGGAAACTTGAATGGAATCTGAAATTCGGATAATAGTTCTTTTCAATGCACAGTTGCAAGTGAAGAAGTCTTCGGTCACACTAGTTGCGAGCCAAAACAGGCCACGTCATTGCGATGTAAAGACTAAGATATATTGTTTACGAAATTAATTATGTGGCGTTGATTGTCAATCACCCTTCTATAATTGTAATTTGTGATGTATATGAACATCTAAGCAATTTCTCAAGTTTGGTCAGTGAAATCATCTTAATGAGCTCATTCGACAGCGAGATGTCAGATCAAGTCCACGCAGTAGCAAAGTTATTTTTGTCAGATTCTGTACAAGGTAGAAATGCATATCCGCAACAGTCGTTTTATATCCATGATGTCGTTGTGCGACGTGTGCGAGTGTGTCTACTGTTCGGTTGATGAGGCCGTGCGCGCGTGTGTCTGTGGATCGGTTGATGCGGCAGAGCGTGCGTGTGTCTGTTGATAGGTTAATGCGGCAGTGCGCGCGTGTGTCTGTGGATCGGTTGATGTGGCAGAGCGTGCGTGTGTCCGTTGTTCGGTTAATGCGGCAGTTCGTGCGTGTGTCTGTTGATAGGTTAATGCGGCAGTGCGCGCGTGTGTCTGTGGATCGGCAGATGCGGCAGAGCGTGCGTGTGTCAGTGGATCAGTTGATGCGGCTGTGCGTGCGTGTGCCTGTTGATCGGTTAATTCGGCGGTGCGTCCGTGTGTCTGTTGATAGGTTAATGCGGCAGTGCGCGCGTGTGTCTGTGGATCGGTTGATGCGGCAGAGCGTGCGTGTGTCAGTGGATCAGTTGATGCGGCTGTGCGTGCGTGTGCCTGTTGATCGGTTAATTCGGCGGTGCGTCCGTGTGTCTGTTGATAGGTTAATGCGGCAGTGCGCGCGTGTCTGTGGATCGGTTGATGCGGCAGAGCGTGCGTGTGTCAGTGGATCAGTTGATGCGGCTGTGCGTGCGTGTGCCTGTTGATCGGTAGATTCGGCGGTGTGCGCGTGCGTCTGTGGATCGGTTTATGTGGCGGTGCGCGCGCGTGTGTGTGTTGATCGGTTGATGCGGCGGGGTGCACGTGGGTATGTGGATTGGTTAATGCGGCAGTGCGTGCGTCTGTCGGCAGATCAGCTGATGCGGCTGTGCGTGTGTGTTTCTGTTGATCGGTTGATGTGGCTGTGCGCGCATGTATCTGTTGATGGGTTGATGCGGCTGTACGTGCGCGTATCTACTGTTCGGTTGTGCGTGTCTGTTGATTGGTTGATGAGGCTGAGCGCACGTGTGTCTTGGGATGGGTTGACGCGGCTGTGCGTGCGTGTGTCTGTTGATCGGTTAATTCGGCAGTGCGCGCGTGTGTCTGTTGATCGGTTGATGCGGCAGTGTGCGCGTGTGTCTGTTGATCGGTTGATGCGGCAGTGTGCGCGTGTGTCTGTTGATCGGTTGATACGGCAGTGTGCGCGTGTGTCTGTTGATCGGTTGATGCGGCAGTGCGCACGTGTGTCTGTTGATCGGTTGATGCGGTTGTGCGTGCGTGTGTCTGTAGATCGGTTGATGCGGCAGTGCGTGCGTGTGTCTGTAGATAGGTTAATGCGGCAGTGCGCGCGTGTGTCTGTGGATCGGTTGATGCGGCAGTGTGCGCGTGTGTCTGTTGATCGGTTGATGCGGCAGTGTGCGCGTGTGTCTGTTGATCGGTTAATGCGACAGTTCGTTCGTCTGTCGGCGGATCAGCTGATGCGGCTGTGCATGCATGTATCTGTTGATCGGTTGATGTGGCTGTGCGTGCGTGTGTCTGTAGATCGGTTGATGCGGCAGTGCGTGCGTGTGTCTGTGGATAGGCGTATATTTCGGTACGCTCGTGTGTGCTTTGATGGGTTTATAGGACGGTGCGCTAGTGGGTATGTTGATCGGTATATGCGACGGTGCTCTTGAATCTGTTGGTCGGTTTATTGAAGAGTTTGCCCGTGAATCTGTTGATGGATTTATTGGGCGGTGCACTCTTGGGTCTGCTGATTGGTTTATTGTTCGCTACCCGCATTGGCCTGTTAATCTTCCAATTGGGCGGTGCGCGCTTGGGGCAGTTAAATGGTTGATTGTTCATTACGCGCGTGAGTTTGTTGGTCGGTTTATTGCTTGGTACGCGCGTGAGTCAATCGATTGGCCTATTGGACGGCGCGCACATGGGTATGTTTTAGGGGATACGGTGAGTTATAATAGAATATCTTCAATACTGTTAAAATATCAGGCTTGAAAATTCACAGGGTGGTACAACATTGATCACCTATTTATAACGTACAAACACAAGCAGGCTATCTATTTATTAAGGTATACGCTACCTATTAAGTTTTACCTTTTATGTTCAATTCGTAAAGATGTTCTTGTTAACTTAACATGTAGGCCTATCATGTTGTCCAGAATCAGTTTTAAATTTATTCTAGAATATCAATATAATTTGTCAAACAAGGCACACTTATACAGTAAGAGCAATGCACATAATAGTTTTCAAATATTTAGAAGTTCGAAAAAAGTGTGCCTTTGCACAATCTCTCATTGTCACAACAATTCTTATGCTAAAGTTGTTATATGTCGACTCTTAAGTTGATGTGGTTCAGTCTTTCCTGACACAGCGTGGATCTTAAGCCGTGTTTCCGAATTGTCTTATCTTGAGTCCAGTCTACAAATCTTATCTACCATTCGTGCCATCGGCTGATGTTTAAATCTTAGGCCTGAATAATGTGGCGATATCTTGTTCGCCGCAATGAATACACTTTCCAGGCATGTCTGAGCTCTTCTCTACCTCTAAGATTTGATGTAAGTTACTAGTGATAGGCTAAGTCGCAAGGCCTTTCAGATCAAAAAACACTTGACCCATAATTGATAACAATTATGCTATCGTAATCGTAATCTCCAAATTTCTAAAGTGCCACTTGAAAGCCAAGCGCAGGGCACCAGCTTATTCACGAACGCTGTATCAAATCAGAGGGGCTATCCGAAGGATTTTCCGTGGTAGAGCATAGTCAGGTTTCCTGGAGGTCAGCGAAGGCAGAGTGGTTGTTAAGGAGGGTGTCGTTTTGGTCGAGGATTGATAGGAGGAATATCAAGTAAGGCAGAGGCGGCGATCCCGGGAGGTCAAGTCCCCCACCTAGTACAGAGAGGGGCACATCATACGTGTGCCCCCCACATTTCCTACCCCTCTCATTGGGTGTCCCCCACCTGTCAAACGAGATCGCCGCCTCTGAAGTAAGGAGTCTGGGTAAGAATTCTTGAAAAGGTGAGACTTAAGTTTAGAATGGAAAACCCGGGGGTGAAGGATAGAAGAGCTTGGAACAGATGATGTTGGATGACAGGCGGTGATTTTGAAGGAACTAAAAATGTACTGAATTCAGGAGGCAGATCGTTCCAAAGACGTGGTGCAGCGTTGGATATGGCTCAGTTGGAGAACTTGAGATGAGAGGTGACTGGGGTGACTAGGCCTATTGTACACTTGAGTGCAGAAGCCATGGGCTATAAGTTTAAAACGGTTTAAAATACACGTAGACCTAATTACTTTTCTGCTTACGTCAATGTGAATGAGTAAAAGTGCATCTAAAATGACAACTGGTCTCTCTGAGCCAGTTGATATCAGATGACTAGCAAACCATAAAATGCCCATGTAATTGCGCAAATAATGAAAACATGTATGCCACTCGAGCCCATAAGTTGTAGAAAGTGCAGGGGCACGTGCTTCGGCCATACATAACATGGTCATCTTTTGCATGTACTAATGCTATATCTGCAGAACAAAACTTCGGAGCCAAAAGTAAAAACGTGGTGGAACTGACCGGAACGGCGTTCCGACTAATTTACTTGCTGAGGTGCCAAAACGCCGTTCCGGCTCTCCAGAAGTTGCCGGAACGGCATTCCGGTTCGTTCCGGCTGAAATTGAAAACTGCTTATCACATAGAAGATGAAGTAGACATAACACAGACTAGATTAGGTGGATTTAATCCAGTGTAGATGAGGTAGATGTAACACAGGTGGACTCGATGCAGAATAGATGAGGCAGAAGTGATACACAGTTATAGACACAGCTTAGAAATATGACAGTTTATAGAAAATTAAAGGGAGGGAATTCCTTTATGTTCCCCCACGGCCCTGGTCATGCTTGGTTTTATTTATTTAGCTTTTGCACAACGCACCAAGTCATTTAACAGCAAGCTTAGCAGTAAGATGCAATGCTTGCAGGCCACCAGGAAAGCGAGTTATTACTCAATCATTTATGATGTGAGACATTGTCTGAAGTTCACCGCAGAGGCATGATGGTTCGGGTGCCTGAGACCATCGAACCAGGTTTGCAGCACAAGGACCCTGACCCGTTCTGAAGCGGTTCAACGCTGACCATAGGTGACGGGGAATGTCATGGCCAGGGGCCAGTCAGATGGCACAGCCATGAGGGAATGGTTCGCAACGTCAGCTACGGACCACTCGGACCTCCAGGCCGAAAGAGCTGACATGTCCGCCGCTGGCGGGTTTCACCAAACGGGTTGTCTCGATGGCAGATTAACGGGTGGGTGGAACATGATGTCCGCGTGAAGCTGAAGTCTCACCGTGAGTTTTGACAACTGAAGTCTCACCGTGACAGTTACGATATGTTTACGATATGACAGGAGATTAATGATCATGCTGAATTTATTACTTTGACTATCATGCTGCCGGTACTAATGCTTTATGACAAGAGTTTCACAGTCATGCTGAAAACACGAAAAGCCATGCGTAATCGTGATCACAGGAGTTTAACGGTCGTACTGATACCGGAGTGTAGTCATGCTAATGACAGGAATTCCAATCATGCTATTCGTATGTGTTTAAGAGTCAGATTGACGACAATAGCAGTCATGCTGATGCCACTAAGTCATGCATGATGTTTGAAAGTCATGCTTGATGTTGTCATGTTGGAATGTCAAGCTTGACGTCATGTTGTCGGCAGAAATGTGACAGTTACGATATGTTGAGTTGAATTGTAGACGAGATATCATGACTTCAATGGTTGTTACCTAGATCGGAGTCTCCTTCATCTTTCTATCTGGGGTGTTGTCACCAATGGTCGTCAGGTGCTTGATAGAATTATTTGATAAATCAGATTCCACAATATCACACATCGGTTCTGATAAAAAAAATGGTGACAAAGGTTAATGCGTTCAAATAAACTCCACAAGAAATAAATGCACCATTTGGGGACAATTACCATCTGGGAAAATGATAAGAAATGATGAAACCTGCCGCACACTGCCATCCACTGTCAACTATTGTCCATTTTCACCAACCGCCACCTAAAGCAGCTATGTAGGGATGTAAATGCATAATAGTAATTACAACGCTAGCATAATAAGAATAATTATGAGGGATTAGATACCTTGCGAAAACAAAATATCTGTAGACATCCAGTACTTCAATATGCGATTCTTTCTACATCAGCTGTGCAACCAATCATGGCGCCATCAAAGGCAATATCCACCCCGTAATAATTATAGGTCTACCTCTAATTCTTTCTATATTGATGGATGACGTGCTTCAGGTTAAAAATTATTATTATTACAAGCACTTTAAAATTGCCCTTGTAGGTCTATAATAATGCGAATTTTCATCAACTCTATTATGAGAGCATGAAAACTAATATTGATTTATTGTGGGTCTTTATAATTCGCTTGAATCAGTTCGAAACATTAACATATTAGCCCAGACTAGCATGTCATTACGAATGCACATGTTAAGCCAAAATTTTAATCAAAGCTTTGCCTTAAAAGGCTCTTAGTAGTTTAAAAAATGATAATGCATTTAAATGTCAAGCGCTAATTCCTCGCTTGAGTAAGACTCAACTTAAACACTAACACAAAACAATTGAATACTTACCCTTTGGAAAACGCTTGCCACTGAAAACACAACATTTGAATGTCATGTAATGTAATATAGAAGAAGTCCTAATGTAACAAAGACTATCACAATGCCTTAACTTGGTGACGTCAGTGGTAGGCCTATGCCTATTAGTAATATTTTCAAATTAGGCCTATTTCTTTATTAAGGTGTGCAGATTTTACTTTATTCAATTCCATTCTAATGTCTCATGCAGTGCAACTGAAACTGTGATCCATTCCGGAAAAGTCTTAACCAAAATAATGCAAAACAGAACGAGACAATATGTTGAAAGAGCACTTGGAAGAAGTACATTTGATAAACTCACGGTGAGACTGATACTGAAAGCAGGGCTTGAAGTGGGACGGTATGAAACGGTATGCCATACTGGCACCTCTTCTCAGGGGCGTCCAGATAGGAGGTCCGGAGGCATATGCCTCCAATTTCAGGTGGGGGATATCATGCCTTCCTGACACTTGGAACCGAGGGGTTTGCCTACATCACTCAGAGGGGATTGACTCTTCTGGTCGACTGCAAGCATGCCGGTACTTCTACAGACGCTCGCCCAGACCCCCTAATCTGGAGCGGAGAGGAGGGGAATGGTTCTTGTATCCATACCGGCATCTCTATTATCCCTCGAACACAATCAGAAAGTATTAGAGCTCAAACAAGCATTCGATAGCATAATATGTCATGATGGGAATGTTGATAGCGATGCAAAACGCAGGAATATAAGAGCAATGAATCATATTTATAAGTCTACAAGTAAGTCCTCAAATGCCACAGAAGTAGATATCACAGAATATTCCACACAAATACGGAATTATATATGACATCTTATCACCATATCCGTGGAAATTGCATGCGAGCATAAAGAAACACAAACAGATGACAAGGTAGCATCGCTTGGACTGTCACTGAGGGAGGGCGCACTGGACAAAACAAATGGCCGAGTACATTCGAGAACATTTATTCGTAACCGCCGTCACAAAATAGCTTGCGTCAGGAACCGATCATGATAATGATGACGATGTTCTGCTGCTGATGCTGATGATGATGATGACGACGACGAAAAAACGGTGAAAGTATTGTGAAATCCAAATTTGAGTAAACAATGTCATGACATGTAGAGCTGTAGACTTATGCAAATAAGCAACGGTCCGCGGTAGGCTAAGGCTGATCAAACAGTAACCAGTCTGCTTTGGCAGAGAGTGAGCACCGAATTTCACCAAGCGCTGTATAAAGTATAATCAGTGATCAAGCAGTCTATAGAGGCCAATCGATCCATGCTAATTAAATACTTTAAGACGAAGCACGATCAACATACTTCTGAGTTGAGTCTTCTCCATGGTTTGGACCGAAGTATCGGATGTTACCTGGAGTTTAATATCAATCAAAAAACGCGATGAAGATGATCGTCATGATGAACATGCTGAACATGATAAAAATGCTAACGAAAAAACACAATAAAGATGTAATCACTCGTCTGCTATTATTGTGTTGAATACATTGTTTACTAATGAAGACGATCCTGGTGTTGTATATTTGATAATAATTTGACGATAATGATAATGACAAAGACGACGCTGATAATCAATTATCAATGACGATGATGGTGATGGCTGTGATGATACTGATGAGGATTAAGTAGACAACGACGACACTGATGGTGGCAGTTACCGTATCTGTTGGACTTCTTTCTCTGTTTCCGTTTGACGAAGTACTTGAGAGCGAAGGCAAGGCTTATCACAGCAATGAGGACCAGCACTAGGCCGAAGATGATGCCAACGAACGACCCCACTGACCCGGAACTACTAGGCACTGCATCTGAAAGCAGAAGAGACCATGAGGAAGCATTGACTAACACTAAACACTGACTTTATACAAATCTCCATTCTCCAACACCTGGAATGAACGTCCATAATTTTGACGCGGAACTTGGGTCAACATGCATGTTATGTGGAGAACCGTGTCCTAAAAACTCTTGTTAGACAGTATGTTACATTGGCCTATTTATGTGCGTCATTGTAGGCCTATGCCTGTAGATTTGTGAAGAATTAAATGACACGTCGTCGATTCAACAGTTACGGTGACAGTTACATCAAAATATTATATTTACCGTAATAATTTAAATTTTCAGTTACAACTGAAGTTACAACCACATCTACAACTGCAGTTGCGCTTAACTTTACAGTCGTTGCATGTGCATCTTACCACCAGTGTTGAAGAGGACGACGACGCTTGCATCGCTCTTGGCCAGCTCACCATAGCTGGTCACCTTGAAGCTGTAGATGGCGCCACGTGAGGCGGTCGTCCAGAGGTACCACGTGACATTGGCAGCCAATCGGTCGTTGAGCGGGACCCATTGACCGACCGTGCGGTACAGGATCTGGTAGAAGAGGATCGGGGAAGGACTGTGCATCACCGGCGCCTGCCAGGAGATGTTGAGGCTTCCGTTGCGTAGCTGATGAACGGAGAGGTTGACGGGAGGCAACGGACGGGGACCTTCACGATCGCCAAAAAACAGACATTGTATGCCTGAGGGAATGGATCTCACTGAAGCCATTAACTCACATGATGATCTTATCAGAACTGATCCAAAGATAGGATTGATGAAGGGTACCTCCTTCACAACGAACACACACACACGAGAGTCACTATATGACAAAACCCCATCTGAACCAATCTGACTGACCTTAGTCAATATGACTGACTTTATCTAACCTTACTAAACTTATCTAATCTGACTGACCTTATCTTACCTGACTGACCTTAACCAATCTAACTCACCCAGTGGTCAATTTGTAAAAAAAATACGGAGGTGGTGGAACTGTAGAACGGGCGTTTCTCTTACCCCACCCCGCCGTCTATGGCGCTCCAAAAGAAACCAATCGATGGTGACGCAGGAAAACCAATAACCAAATTCAATCATGAAATAGCTTCAAAAGTTTTATAATTTATGAATGAGGTATAGAGGCGCTTGGTAAAAATTAAATTGACATGATCATAATTAATAGGCAGATATAATAAGCACAGTTTCGGTTCCAGGTCAATTGCCCCATGGTCAGACAAGTATAGACAGACGTGTCAATGTTAGGCCATAATATCCTTCAGATGTAGGTCTATAGGCCTAGTGGCACTGTGTCAGAAGCAGTAACGTCCCTCAGTCTGAGGCAGGAATCAAATTAAATGATGGGATGGGGAATTATCTCCGAATTACTGACAGCGTTGGCCTCCTCCAGAGCTACAGGATATAAACTTTAAAAAAACGTTAGACAATTTTACCGATTGATCAGCGCAGAGAAAACCAAACAATGGTGTTGAAAAGACCAAACAGACAACGAGGCCCGTAGCCAGTATGAGGTAAGACGAGGCGAGTGCCTCGGCATAACTTTCAAGATGGGCAAGAGTCAGACGAGGTAATCGTCTAAGCTGTAATTGAATATTTTATTGTTAACTGGCGTCTTCTACAAGGGTCTGACTAGTAATCATTATAATGTGTTATAACCTTTGCTGACCTTTAAGTTTATATACGAAGGCATTCTATGTCGCAACGGAACCAATCAATAAAGTTTTAAATCTTAATTTTGCTTTCTCTGCGGTAATCGAAAGTTACTAAACAATAATAGCTATCTATGTTTAAATAAAAAAATATTTATACTAAATACCTTTAAGAATAGCTTTGAACAGCTCAGGAGCTTCGGATTAGAATACTTCATTACAAAACAAGAAAATGTTTCTGTTGACTAGAGGCTACAAACGTCTTTGGACCAGGACATAATCTTGGCACCGCTTATAAAATTTATATCCTTCGCAAGTCAATCGTAACTGACATGTACAACGCTAAAAAATTGATACATTTTACACAAGCGTGCTTGGATCGCTTGGCCTGTACATGCGTTTATTCTTGCGTGGGTCTGTTCGTCGGTTCATCTGGCAGTGCGCGAGTGGGAATGTTGATCAGTTTATTGGGCGGTGTGCGCGTGTGTCTGTTGATCGGTTTGATGGGCGGAGCGCGCATGGGTTTGTTTTAAAGGCTAAGTTACAATAGAATATCTTCAATATTGCTGAAATACCAAGCTTAGAAATTCACAGGTTAGTACAATATTGATTACTACTTTATTTATTTATTTATTTTTATTTCCGAAATTTGATACCGTCCTTCTTCCAACATCTTTTGTTCAGAAGTGCATACACACGCCTCGACGGCGAAATTGCAGTTGTACAGCAGAACAATGGTGCGTGAAGAACTTGTTCAAGGTCCCTACACAGTGACTGACGCCCCGGACGAGGCTCGAACCCGCTCACTCAGCGCACGCTGAACGTTATGGGCCGACCGCTCCAACCGATCGACCACTGTGCCACACTTTATAGTGTACAACCACAAGTAGACTATCTATTAACTAAGGTATAGACTACCTATTAAGAATGTGGCCTATTATGTTTATTTTGTAAAGCTGTAGGTGTTTGTTACTTTTGCATGTATCATATTGTCCAATGTAGGCCTACGTTTAACGAAACGAAAACCTACCAGGTTGTACGTATTGGAAATAAAACATTTAATTTATCATTTTATCTTCAGTTATTATTTTAAAGTATGTGCTTTAAATTTAGCCTAGAATGTCAAAATAATTTGTCAAACAAGGCAAACCTATACAGTAAGAGCAATGCACAGATAGTTTTTAAAATATTTAGAAGTTCCCAAAAAATTGCACATTCTCTCTCATTTGTTTTATGTCGACTCTTAAGTTGATGTGGTTCCGTCTTTCCTGACACATCGTTTATCTTAAGCCGTCTTGCCGACTTGTCTTATCTTGAGTCCAGTCTACAAATCTTATCTACTATTCGTGGAATCGGCTGATGTTTCAAATCTGAGGCCTGAATAATATGGCGATATCTTGTTCGCCATAATGAACATGGCTTCCAGGCATGGCTGAGCTCTTCTCGATCTATAAGATTTGATGTAGGTTACTAGTCATAGCTTAGCTAAGTCGCAAGGCCTTTCCGATCAAAAACACTAGACCCCTAATTGATGACAATGCTTAAATTATGCTATCGACTATTTTACTTTTGAGTGCAGAAGCCTTTAGCTATAACGGTTTAAAATAGGCCTAATAATTTTTTTACTTACGTCAATGTGAATGAGTAAAAGTGCATCTAAAATGACAACTGGTGTCTCTGAGCCATTTGATATCAGCTGACTAGCAAATCATAAATTGCCTATGTAATTGCGCCAATAATGAAAATACGTGTGTCCCTCGAGCTCATAAGTTGTAGAAAATGCAGGGGCACGTGCTTCGGCCAGACCTGACTGACCTGATCCAATCTGACTGACATTATCCAATCTGACTGACCTTATCTGACCTGATGACCCTATCTGTCCTGATTTACATAATCTAATCTGACTGATCTTATCTGACCTCATAGACCTTATCAAATCTGATTGAAATTCTTCAATGTGATCTGAGCAGTTCTAATAAATATCAGACTGATGCTCCATTCTAATTCGGTCCATCTAAGTCTGACGTAATTCGGTCCATCTAAGTCTGACGTAATTCGGTCCATCTAAGTCTGACCTAATTCGGTTCATCTAGGTCTAACCTTATTCGATCCCTCTAAGTCTAACCTAATTCGGCCCATCTAAGTCTAACCTAATTACCTTCGAACTTCGAATGCAGCACTAGGAATAATGTTTTACCGAATTCCTGTTCTTTCTGGAACTGTGTTGGCTCCAATTCAAAGTTTGTCGTTGGACTCGGGACCACGAGTTGCCGTGGAGACGGTGACAAGACCAAAATGCTTAGGTTGACGTCCGGTCCTGCAGAGAGAGAAAATATGAGGCATGTAGATTATGGAATTTATCATATGTTACAGGTCTATATACTATTGTATTGTGTTTAGGCATTTCAAAAGTGCCTCTAGTTGTGTGAACAGTTCAGAAGCGTCCCATTGCTCAAGGCTCCGCGAAAATAAGCAGATTTTGAGATAAACGAAAGAGGATGAGAGACTGCCGGATAGAATTTTGAGCGATTGAGCGAACAACAGAAGAAAGCACGTCCTAGAGAAAGGGACCACTTGAAACAGAGGATCGAGACTGAGTCACAGCAGTTCTAGAACGGGGAACTAGAAGGTCAGTTCTATTGGCGTAAGCTGTATGGGACGGAGAGGGGAAGCTGAATAAAGCCGAAGAATCACGTCAACCAGATATTTCGGGGCAACTGTAAATGTATAATAGTGCTGCTGCTGAATTTTGCCTTGAAGATACGCTTCAACAGTTTTCGCTATGTTCTGTTAAGGCAAGCATGCTGGCACCATTCAGTAGATTCGTCACATACATGTAGAGTCAAGTCAGCAGCACGAAACATCAATCGTATGGCAACACACCCAGAGCGCTACGGAAGAGACTGATTTGTACCCTTCGTTGCGAGTGTGACTGGTTTGCTGAACAGTCCGTCTCCCAGGCGATTTCTAGAGAGCACCATGAACTGATAGAGGGTGTTCGGCTGGAGTTTGTAGATCGTCACGGACGTTGCATCTTCTGGAAGAATTCGCATTGTCTGCCAGACGTCTTTGACGCCTAATTTGAGCATCTTAAACCTGCGTACAGCATAACACGACCAGCACTTAACATAACATCGGCCGAGATACAATTCTACATGACAACAGAATGATTGGATGAGACACAAAATAACGTAACACCACACAGAGTAACTTAACATAAACCCACGAAATTTTACATCAAACGAATAAAGACAACACGACAGCTTATTATGCAGCATCACATGAGATTTAATATACCAGAACATCAACAAATGTAAAATCACATGACACATTGAGACACAAAGTAATGCTGTTTAGAATACAAAACGAGAGCGTGATTCAAATGTGATCTGCGGATGCAACATTACGCAAACATGATTGTAAGCATTATAACATCGATTAAACAAAGATATTCTTTAAAGTCAGCAAAAAGCGCCACATAAATACCCAGTTGCATCAATACATACATACATACATACATATATATATACATACATACATACATACATACATATATATATACATACATACATACATACATACATACATACATACATACATACATACATACATGCATGCATACATACATACATATATACATACGTACGTACTTACATACATACATACATACATACATACATACATACGTACGTACGTACTTACATACATACATACGTACATACGTACATACATACATACATACATACGTATGTACATATATGCAGAGTTTTTTTACAGACACATACATACATACATACTCACATACGCACAATGTATAGGCAATCAAGCACTTAAAAACTATACTATATATGATTGCACACATACCATATAAGAGCACACCATTGTAATTAGTGGGAGCCAGGGAGGAAGGAAGGTAGGGCATAGAGAGGTAGAGACGCACCAGAGGACGTAGTGTTGCGGGTGTCCGCCGTCGTAGGCCGGAAGCCAGGAAACGGTCGCCGAAATGCGATCCGTGTCGACTGAGACGTTGTATGGAGCATGAGGAGTGGTATCTATGGTAACGCATTCAAAAGAACAGGAAGAACACCCTTTCATATATCATTCACATGTGCTTGCCTTTACGTATGTCTACTTAATATACGCAGCTCTTTATTTATGTACAGTTGCCTCTGTGCGTGTGTGTTTGTGTACGATATATGAGTGTACGCTAACGGACTTCCACAAGGCAGCGCCCAACTTTCTCGGTCGCTGGCCCTGCAACCTGGAATGGGCTTCTTGCTGCACTTCCCCTAGTGTCCTCGGTGCACTCCATGATGTTCAACGCGAGCCTTAAGACTAGCCTATTTAGCCGGGCTGTATCGGGAGCGCTCCTGAGTTGATTGTCACCGAAGGGGTGCTATATAAATATTCCTATTAAATTAGCATGTGTGTGTGTGTGCATGTATATGTGTGGACGGAAATTCCTGGCTGAGACACTTAGGCTAATGAACTGAAAGGCAGTGTAATACAGTACTAGGTAATACTTTCGAAGTTGGAAGATTACGATTACAATTAGCGTACCCAACCACTGATGCTGTGAGGATAAAGGATGTAAATGCTCGGATAGAAGGGATATTGAGCCAGAGGGTAAAACCCTCAGTTAAGTTTACTCATTTGTTTACTCAGTCATTGCACGCAGAGAGCAAGGAACCGGTTTGCAAAAATGGATGTGATAAAATTACGTCGATTGCGTGAAAGATGATGACACGTCGTTCAAATCACTCGTTTATATCAATCAGTCGCGTTTGCATGAAGCGTTTTTGATTGGAATTTAAAAGGAACTTTAGCGTCTTCACACCTGCACACACTGTGCACACACAGTGCCTATATAGTACCACTATTCAACATAAACTATATAAACTAAATATATAAATATAAGTATAAACTAATATATATATATAGTTATATAAACATAAACTACACGTTTACAATGCATAAATATGGCTCCATCTTATGTCCATAGACATTCTGACAGGGCGAATACCTAGAAAGAAGCATACATACCTACAAATATAGATGCGTGCATGCATGATTACATACATAAAATACATGCGCAAATACATGTATGTGTACACACATACATACAACATGCATATACACACGTACACATACATACATGTTGTAGAGGATTGAACTAACGTTCAATGATGAGCATTGACGTAGCAATGGCGTTGGCGACGACGTTAGTTGCAATGCACTCGTACAGTCCGTGATCCTCTTTGCGTAGGTCATGGATCGTCAGGTTGCCGCCATCTTTCTGCGTCTTCGCAATGAGCGGAAAGGCACCTTCGACCTACATACATGACCTTCAAAGTATTGCTTTCAATAATGGTCAGTTTACACACGACCTTCAAGGTATTGCCTCATATATGGTCAACTATGGTCAGTTAACAAAGTATTGCCTTCGACAATGGTCAGTTAATATCGAAAAGATTCAAGATATCTTTCGAGTTACGGACTACCGCTGGCTCATCTAATCTCCCTGAGAGAAACTGCACTAAAAATGGGCATTTTTAAGCGTTCAGTAAATGAAACTGTCAAAGCAGAATTTCAATTTAAATGCTTAAAAAATTGTAAAACTGCTGAACTTCTCAGGGAGGTAAGATCTCGGATATCAAGGTCTTTCTTCACACACTATCCTGCGTACACGGTACTTTTCATTTGGGTTCTTGATTAAACACCATAACTGTCGCTACATCATCACATTTAGTCAAAACGATCGTTTGTATACCCTGCCGTCTGAACTCGCAGGAACAACATTGGTCTACCTGATACTCATCTGCATACTTTCGACCAGCAGGTGATGGCTATGGTCTGCATTAGGCCTGAAACTTCGTTGAATCTAGTGTCAATAATTGGCCTAATGACGTGTACCGTACGCCAGATTTTTTGAATTCCTCATATAACCATTACGTCATATAGTTCTATACTTTTGCCTCCAATGGTTCATACTTAAGTCATGTGGACTATAACATCTGGGAATGCTTATATTTACGTTATAGCAAATTATTGGCAGACGCGTCTGACCGCTTACTTCGAAGCCGATTGAAGACATTTTCATCACAGATGATAGCTCAATGCGTCACACTTGACTGATAATTAATCATTGGCTGTTTTCCAAATCTGATCATAAATTTAATATTAATTCTGCATGCAAGTGAAATGAAGTTTTCTAGGAATAACTTAGACTATTTCCACTCTGTGCAAATATTCCACACCGTTTTGGTGGCGTCCGTTTAAGCATAATCTATTTTCACCAATCCAGCTTCCATTGAAGCATGATATAAATTTTCATCAATCTAGCTTCCATTGTAGAATAATTATTTTCATCAATATCCATCATCCATTTAAGCATGATTATTTTCATCAATCCAGTTTTAATTTAAGTTTGATTATTTTCATCAATCCAGCTTCCATTTAAACGTGATTATTGTCATGAAATAGTCGTGAATCTCTGGTAAGACAAGACATGACAAAACAAAATTAGATTAGACTAAACTAAGCAAGACCAGACAAATTAGACAACACCCCGATTTTCTGATTAGATTAGGTAACGATAAAGTAATATGTCCACAGAGTTAAATTCAGAAATCGCTATGAACCGATGATCCAATAGATCTCTCAAGGTCGGATGAGGCTCACTTTTTTCCAGGACAGCGTCGGCCTAGGTTCACCCTCAGCCATACACGCCATGGTTATAGATTCTCCCATCTGGCTCTGGTAGATCGGAAGAGGTCTGATGGAAAAATACGGTGGATCTAGAAGACAGATACGCCACATTCAAAACCCTATATATACGCCTCGAGAAATCATTTGGGAGCAACTTGTAATATTTAATATAATGCCACATAGACTAACCCGATTTTGCAGCCTATTTTTATAATTTTGCCTCCTTAAAATAATTCCATATACTTGCTTTTGCGACAGTTCCTTAGTTATTTCCACAAATAATTCTTCATTGCCTTTTTGTTCGTTTCATAACTGCGCCCAGATGACTGGCCTTCAAATTTCGCATTGCGGATCGTCTATTCAACACCATCGTCCAAGTGCTAAATTTTTATGTTTTGATTTAAGTTACCGCGTTATATTAGATCGGGATCAGATAAGACGAGATTTTGTATCTTTCGTCGAAACTGCTGCCTGTGAGATTTTGAAATATCGAGAAGCAGATAAAGCAGTTTCTATAATTAGATGACAAGACATTAATGCAAATAAGACGAGTCTAAATACACTCTTCATCACTAATCCTAATAAAATATCGATCGGATGTTGACCGCAAATGTTCGATGCATGGGTCCGCGGATGTTCATTGCAGCACTTTTATAGGACAAAAACCGGACACTAAAAGCCAGAGGTCATCGTCATAAAAATATGTTGGTCAGCTAACGAGCGCAAAGGTCAAGATAGCGCTGACCGCGAACATGTAGAGCCACCGAGCAATCCAACGCTACGACAAAATGGACGAAAATGAAACAGCACGCTGAAAATGAAAGACGAACCATCCTTCAGACCAATTAGTGCACAATGCCTATAGCCTATAGCTGACAGGATGATGTAATGCATAACAATGATGTTGGAGTCCACTGGGTAAAATTCAGGATTTGTTAGCTAAGTCAGAGTTCAGTTATCAGCGACTGAAACCACAGCGAGCAACACAAGAAGTAGATCGCACATTTAGTTATTGCGCTGATTTCATCTTGAATTCGTTGATTTGTAGATATGATAATACTAATAATAATTGTTATCGTCATATCATGACGATAATTATTATCGTCATGATCATTGTCTAATAGCACACCGAATAAACACGGATCAGAAAAGACAGTAGAGAAAGAAAGATTAGAAGAAGCAAAATTAGAGGACGCAAGATTGGAATAAGAAAGATTAGAAGAAGAAAGATTAAAGGAAGAAAGATTAGAGGAAGCAAAATTAGAGGAAGAAAGATCAGAGGAAGCAAGATTAGAGGAAGAAAGATTAGAGGAAGAAAGATCAGAGGAAGAAAGAGTAGAGGAAGAAAGCTTAGAGGAAGCAAGACTAGATAGGGGCGATATCAAAAACTGGTTAGTAATGACATTTTCCACCTGGAACGTGTACCTACCTCTGACGAGCACCTGGATTGGGGTAGAGACCTGACCAAAGCCAATCGGTGAATACGGGGTACAAGTGTACGTCCCTTCATCTGTCGTTATCACAGTCTTTATCACGAGTGCACCCTCTTTATTTGCCTTTAGCCTTGTCATCTGGGTGAGGTCGATGATGCGCTCGTTCTTCGCCCACAGGATCAGGGAAACTGGTGGGTTGGCTTCCGTTGGACACTCCATCTTTCCCGTCATTCCGCGCGCTAGGTAAGTCCGGACTGGCATCGACAAGACGCGAGGATGATCTGCCACAAAAGCCACACAATCCGTGAACAACAGAGCCAAAGCTAGCCTTGATAAGTCCGTTGACAAACGCCACAGTTGCAAGAATATTCACACAGAAAATGTGCCAGGCTTAGCTGTAGCTCCTCATCTCAATAATTGACAAAAGCGCTGTGGTCTAATGAACATGAGTGTTCGGTAAATTGGAGAATCCCAACTTCCAGAAGTTTCATCCGCTGAAAAATAGGTCTATATCTCATACTCATTGAACAGTCTCTCATTGCTACAAACAAATTGAAACTTTGCAGAAGGTCTTCCATAAAAATAATGCAGTACAAACTTCCCGAAACTTCATCGTTTTACGTGACACTTCTTATCACATCATCCTCCCGTGCAATATCAACAATAAACAAGAAATCTAAAGGAACATCAAAAAGGAATCTAGATTCAATTTGACATAACTTGGATTCTTGCATACATACATTTACAAATATATACATTCATACATACATGCACACATCCATACATACACACATGCATGCACGCACACACACACGCGCACACACACATACATACATAAATACATACAAACATACATGCATACACACATACATACATACATAAATACATAGCCTACATACACACATGCACACATACACACATACATACATACATACATACATACATACATACATACAAACATACATTCACATACAAATACATACATGTAGGCTATAGGGCTTACATATAGGCTACAAATTCATTCGTAAATACATACATGTACATGGAAATGCACGTGCATAATATTATACGTACATTGCGCTACGTATACAGTTTAACACACATGGACTTGAAACCTTATTGTTACTTCGACTTCACTTCTTCGGACGCTGAATAAATCCGAAGATGACGAAGAGGTCATCTTTAGCATAATATTATAAATGAGCAAATTGCGTAACAGTGACGTTATAGTCGGACTCACAGGTGACGTTGAGAAAGGCCTGCGCTTCAGGTGGTGTTCCGACGCCATTGCTGGGCTGGCAACGATACCATCCGATGTCTTCCCTTACGACACTCGTTATTACGAAGCTTCCGTCGGCAAAGATGCCTGCCCTCGTCATCAATCCTGGGCTGTTGTGAACGTTTCCGTCGTCATGAAACCACTGATATGTGATGTTGTTCGGGTATCCCTCTGCCAGGCAGTTCAGCTTCACACGGTTGCCCTGCAGAGCCGTTGTATTCGTCGGGGGAACCAGGATGTAGACGTTCCCTATACAAGCAACTTCACTCTTAATTACTTCAGTTAGAAGCAGAATTTGTAGTGTCAGCTCCAAGGCATTATTCATCTGGTGTATTTAAAGACGTTCATCAATGGGCAAACCATGTTAAGGATGGGCATATCGTGATAAACTTCAGTGGAAAAACTCGGAACCCACAGGATATGTGATTCGACACATCAGAGTTGAGATCCGTCATCTGAACTATCAAGTTTGACAACAAAACAAACGAGAAACTCGTTGGAAAATGTTACTACAATTCGTCTGTTTCTTACATCTTACAATTAACGATGATGGAGATTCACAAGCGCTGAAGACTCGAGAGATATAAAGAGTCATAGAGACAAAGAAATACAGAGAGAAATACAGAGAGAAATACAGAGAGACAGAGGACTTATTAATTATGTATATTACGATTATTGCATTATATTGCATTAGAAATGCTGCGACACTAATTTGAACTAAGCCGCAATCTTTGTGCTTACATGTAGGTCTGCGCATTTTCATTAAATAAAACATCGTCTGTTCGTGGGATCTGGTGCGCAAACAATTCAAGCATTCAACGAAATGGACAGAGTGCTGCGTTCCAAGCCTATTCTCATTGTCCAATTCACACGCTGTAATCTTTCCATAACATACTTTTTCAAGCTTTGACTGATTATTGCAGCTTTCGCTGCTACAAATGAATATATAATTAGAATGACAATCTAATAAACGAAGATATATATATATGTACATTTTATATTACTCTACAAGATAAGCAAGATTGTTAATTTATGAAATAGGCCTACATATTTCATAAAAGATAACCAGCTGACGCCAAAACAAAGACGACCGCCCGCAGTAATACTTGACGTAAGACTCCCCTCTCTCTCTCTCTCTCTATATATATATATATATGTATATATATATATATCACGCGCGTGATTGACAGCTGCTCTCTAGAGGAGCTGGACGTCCTTTAACTTCAGCTTCAATCCTCGTGTGTGTCTCATGTATAAAGAGAAACTGAAAATCTAACGAGGACATAATTAATATTGTGCTGGCGTTTAAGATGATCTCACTATGGCACAGCTTTTGTATGGCTCTAGGTATTCTCTTTGTACGCGTTCGCTTTCTCCTGTATTAGAGTTGGACTAGGTTTCATGATGCTACATTAAGAATGCATTAATGTATATTTATATAATTTGTTTAGTTGTGATGGTACATTTCCCAGTTTTAATTTAGCCTACATGTATACACCATGATCATAAACCGAAAACGCATAGTCCAATAATTAAAAAATATTAAGGTTTGGCTCTAGAAAACCTATTCAGCCTACTGTACGTATCTGGCCATTTGTATATTACTATTTAGGATCCACACAAAGCTCGTTTTTGAATTAAGAAATTAAGAATTGGTTGAAGAAACTTGTATCAACGGTCGTCGCTTGATCGCTGTCCCTAGCAGACGATTTTTTGCCACTGGAGTGCTCAGGTATCCGGTTGAACGCTCTCCCTCGATGGAGGACGATATGCTCCGTAAAAGATGATTCACATTCCAGTCGAGTGATTTAGAGCTGCATCGAAGATAGATAACGACATTCGGGCTGTGAAATATTGCGACGTAGGTCTATGTCAATCTATAAATCAGTGTAGTCGTCCTAGTGCAGTTTGTCAGCGAGCAGCTACATTGTAGCCGAAAATAAGGGAAGTCAATTAACAATTTACGTCCAGTTCGAAAGCTGATCGTTAAAGGATCAACAAAATGTGCTTTGAAGGGACGACAGAGTCGATGGTGATCGAGAGAAACTGTGAGGCTGTGAGGAATAATTTGGTATGAGATGGGAATCGTGTTCAGCTCGTGCATTAAAGACAAAATTGTGGCTAGAGTCGAATGGAGAAAATTAGTTTAAAAAATCCACGTGTCTATTCCTACATTCTGTCGCAAAGCGGAGAGCATTGTACATTCAAAAGCACCAGTTACCTAATTCTGGCGCTGGAATTTGTAGAATAAACAACCCAGCCATTGTAACGAAGTGACTTAAATATCAATTGTTTCCTACTATGTCCCTTTACTGTGTGTTCAAACTTTTGTATCCGAGGGTGAAACACAGTGCATCGTGTAAAACTAGTAATATAGCCTATCAAGTCACACAACTACAAAGTTTTTGGAATGTGTTGTCCCGTTTTAGCATCCCTCAACCATTAGATTACGCCTCACAGAAAAAACGCACTGATGACCATAAGCTAACTTGCCTTATCGTCGTCACCATACCTTGCCATACAAACGCCGGATAAAAATTACAATTGTGGATACGATTAATGATTAGGTTACACTTGTCTGACCTATCTAAATTGAAAGCTTCTATGGCGCCGCTATACAAAATAGCACAGCCTATGATTAATGACTATGTGTGACCTATCCAGTTTAGAAGCTTCTATAGTGCAGCTGTTTTCCTATGTTGCTTGATACACAAGTAATACTAGACTACAGTAATAGACACTCAGAATATGGAAACAATTATTGTAAGGCTTCGTGAATTTTAATTACAGAAAATAACCTGCAAACAATACAAATGTGCAAAGTTAATTAATTGCGCGAGAAACATCGTAAACAAAATTTATTGCATATGAATATCTCATAAAACACAAAATCTCAGTTAAGTATTTTGCTATAGTGATCGCATACGAATAATTTAAGAAAATAAATGAATCTCACATAAAAAGTCATTCTGTGAAAATATTTCAACACATGGATATTGAAAAATGAAACCATTGCATACAAGGAACTATAGTAGGACACGACATGAAATTAACAAAATGAAATATCTAACAAAATAAAGTAACGTGATTTTTTCCAAAATAACAATCAAGAAAACAATTCTTACCCGACGAATTCCAGCCATTTCCTGCAAGAGAAAAAGACATCCAGGACTAACTGCAGAAAGATAGGAAACTATAAACACTCAGGACTGATCTATGAAATGTTTTCTAAATCTAAATAAATACTTAAAGCTTCTTATTTAGAAGAAGAAAAATGTAGCTTCTCAATATTTTAGGATCGCAAGATAACCTCAAACATTTACTTTGATCACCCATGGTGCAAACTGCAAACTGAATGTATTGGGACAATATTATGGCTTAAAAGCAGCGTTTTGGCAACAACAAGGTAGACGCAGCCTGAGGGAAATGCCAATGAGCACGAAGGATTGCAATCCTGTTCACTTAAAGTAGCGAAGAGTCTCAAAACGGAAACAGAAAGAGGCGATAAGTTGGCGAGATGCTGTTATGCTCATATAAGTATCTCCTGTGGGCTTCAAACTTGGCGGCATTAGGTTGGTGAGACAATATTGTGGTCATATTGTTCCCGTTGGCTTAAATCACAACAGGACACCATGTTCTCTGGCGGTTCATGACCGAAATAAATTTGCTAGATTTAAAATCGGTCAAAGGTAGATGTATGGCGGTTTGAACGACCACGCTACCCATAATTATATACCTTTCGGCGAATAACACGGAGTTGAAAGTGTCATAATTTTTTATCAAGTAAAATAGTCAAATTAAGCAGAACTTTTTTAGAAAATCTAATAAGTCGTTTAAATGCTCTGATAGGTTAGCCGCAAATTGAACAAATTAGAAATGAGGCATCTGATGACTAGCGACCCACCTTCGATGACTAACCGGATGGCGTGCGATATTTGACCTATGATGTTGCGAAACGTGCAGTTGTATAACCCTCCGTCGTCTGGACCCAATTGCCTCACTTGAATTCGATGGTGGCCAATGGATATGCGGTCTGTCGAAGCCATCTGTCGCCCGTCCTTATACCAAATCAGCGTCGGATCTGGATTGCCTGTTGCCTCGCAGAAGATATCGACTGTCTCTCCGTTCCTCTGGATGAGGAAGCTCGGAGACACTTCGCCAAGGACAGGGGGCGCTGCAGAACACAAAGAATGACCAATGACCAGTGCTTAGTGCTGTGGTCCGATCCAACTCAAGTCAGGCTAAGTTATGCTTATATAATCTTTGCTGATCTGATCTACGCTGCGCGCGAAGACCGACTTCATCCACCGATCCACAAAAGGTGCTCCTCCCCTCCTCCTCCTTCTCCTTCTCCTCCTTCTCCTCCTTCTCCTCCTCCTCCTTCTTCTTCTCCTTCTCCTCCTTCTCCTCCTTCTCTATAAGGCGCCCATGTTTCTATGTTCAAGGAGACCCAGTTAAGCAATAATAATATGCTCAAAGACCATTGTTAATCTTCTTCTTTATTATATTCAATGTCTTCCCTTTGGATGTTATTCGTTTTCTTCTACTGCAGGGAGTCACCTGATGAACCTAGTGAACTGGACCTTTTATCATCATTTCTAATCAAAGATTTACTTAATGATCTATTACTGTTCCTGCTTTCGCTCTGTAACACCTCCCTGTAATTTTATGCTATTTAATTTAATTGAGCATTTATATTGCGCCGTCCAAAATCAGCAGCTTTCTCAACGAGCGACGTGCTTGGGCCAGAAAACAGGAAAGTCTTAAGGCGAGAGGGATAGTTATTCCAGGGGACTGTGGAGACAGTTCCAAGCTGAGAGTTAGCTCAGACGAAGCTCCTGGATTGGGCCTGAGCGCATTCGATGGGCATTTCCTATCGTAACCTGGGTCACAGCTAACTTCCGGCTTCTGCTAAACGTGATCCAGTTAATATTATGTACAACTGTATTATGTTTAATTGTCTGTGTATGACATATATATATAAATGAATTGAATATATGTGCATGTGATACATATTTATGTGTGGCACAGTGGCCGATTGGTTAGAGCGGTCAGCCCGTAACGTTCAGTGTGCGCTGAGTGAGCGGGTTCGACCCCCGTCCGAGGCGTCAGTCACTGTGTAGGGACCTTGAGCAAGTCCTTCACACACAATATTTGCTCTGCAGTACAACTGCAATTGCACCGTTGAGGTTGAGTGGTCGAGGTGTGTGTGCACTTCTGACCAAAAAATGTTGGACGAAGAGCAATATCAAATTTCAGAATAAATAATAAATAGGCTAACAAATATTTAAACATAATCAATATTGTCTCATCCAACAAAACTTAAATGAATGCGACTCAGCTCAACCTAATCCAGGTGATCGGTCTTATCCCAATCTCATCCAATTCTTTAATCTAATCCGATGTAATCGACATCTATTCTAATCTGCACATGTCATAATCTAGTCTAAAACGTCCTTTATTTAAATATGCCATGTATGCAATAACTTAATATAGCGCATTTAACATAATTCACAAAAGGCTCCGGTCGTTGTTTTATCAATACATAGATTATCAATAAACGAGGAAACCTAGTTATTCAAGTTGCATCAATTTACGGAATTGAGCAGGCTTTGTATTTGATAGCAGAGGAACAATCCTAGGAAAATGCATTGTAATGGCATATAATATAGCCATAACAATAATAATAATAACAACAACAGTAATAATAATAAATAACAATAATAATATTAATAAAATAATAATAGTAATAATTACCTTCGTTTAATTACATTCAAGCTGCAATGTGATTACAAGTCTCATATTAACGGCAGATCACAGGTTATTAGATTACATGAGTCAATTTTAACTGTATGGCAGTCATCCAAGGCGCCGCAACATTATAATCTCATTAACCAACGTCGCCGCCATGCGAATGGAGGTCTAGTCAAACATATGTGGAAAAATCGATGGAAAGGGCCAAGGACCATACCTGCATTCGCTAGATGGAATTAACAACACGATCTCTACACAGCAATTCGAATAAAATTAACTTCATTAAAGCAAGCAATTGATGATATGGCAAAGCACGCACCAGAGGACAGATTCATTCATATGGAGCCAGTCAACTTTCAACATTGACTTCATTACGGCTTGTGGTTCTGAAGCGTTATGTTGACGGCTAAATGTTATAAGCGCTCCTGTCGCACTACAGTTTTCCAGCACATCCACTGCTTGCAGTCCATTAGTGCCAGACCCAAGCCTGGATAGATGAGGAGGGCGACGATAATTCTACATTTGCGCTGACGGTGAACTGTTATGTAAAGCACCCTAGAAGTAGCTTGCTGCTGACGCTGGTCTAGAAATTGTCGTTTTTACAATTACAATTACAGTAACAGTTTCAGTTTGTCCAGGACGTTCGCTAGACTGTAGGTCGACGTAGGCCTATTGAGTCAAATGCAAGTAATGGAATCCCTCCCTGATACAATTTTCATGTTTGGTCTCGTGGAGTGATTTATAGAGGGAACTGAAATGAGACAGAAAGACAGGCAGAGACAGACATATAGATGGAGCCAGAGGTAGGACGTTGACGTTGATGGAAGGCACAAAGAAAGAACTCAACAATGAAGGAAGAGAAGGAAGATTAAAGGAGAAAACAAAGGGAAGGGCTATGGAAATAGATGGACGAGATTAAGGTCGAATCTAAGAATACGGCGAGATGGTCTGAGAGGGATTGATGAAAACATGAAGAATAGGATAAACAGATGGATTAAAACGGATGATCGAACGAGATCTGTTCTTTGCTTGAATTTCTCCGTTCAGCCTCAACGAAGAGTCAAGTCTCCATACGAAAACCAGGAACACCAGAAAAACTAATCACAGGCAGAATAAAACATCATCCATCAAAACGGACTTCGCCAATCAGTCGTGCTCACCAAATGCCTCAATCAAAATTGCCCGAGTTGAACAATGAATATGCTATGGCAAGACAGACTGATGGCAACCTTGACGATTGCACCAAGTACACGCAGCAATCAGAAACCGAGAAGAGGGAATAAAATGGAAGTAATTATGCAACTGGGCATTTATATAGCGCCTCTCAGGAGTTTCCGTTCGATTATCGAGTCCTGTTCAAAATTTACATCAACGAAGTCTAGTACACATGGGATAGAATGATGGTGTCAGAATTTCAGAATCTATACAGTTGTCTGCCATAAACGCTTTGCACTGCACACACGCAATTTCCTGCTGTGCACATGGAGGAGAGCAGTGTTCCCTCTAAGCTGTGCGCTTGTGCGCGCGCACACAATACAGCGTGCGCGCGCAAATTCTTGGAAAAAATAACGAGTCACGATTTCCTTTATGGAACATTGTAAATCGAGTCTCCTAGCCAGCAGCGGCCTACCGTACTCCAGAAACTTTGTTTCCTTGGCTAGTATATGTACATGTAAGTTCCCTTATTTACCTTTAGGCATTTTTGTTAGGCTCTCAGAACCTATTACCATTAACATTGGATATGGTCTTAATGTAACTATAATCGCAAATCGCAATCGGTTCGGACCTGTGCATATATAGAAGTGTGAACTAGCGGTCTGCGGGTAGAACGTTTTTGCTACCCGACCCGTACCCGTAACCCAGGACAGTTACCCGTACCCGTACCCGATCCGTACTCAAAATTCCTACTCGACCCGTACCCGCGGGTATACCCGTACTTGCGACGTCATTAGCATGCCTTCTCATAGTCTTGCTGCCTGCCAGACTAATGGGATCATAGCTTACTAAGCTGTTGTCTCATTAGTAGCAGCAACCGTGGTGTAGCGGTGGCGGTGGAAGCAGGAGAAAATAGAAAAAGGAAGTGGAGGGGAGAAAGGAAAAGAAGAGGAGGAGGACGGAACAGAGGAGGAAGAAGAGGACGAAATAGAGGGGAAAGAAGAGGAAGAGTAAGGGGAAAGAGAGCCTATACTAAGAGCAGGAGGAGGCGCAAGAGCATGAATTAAGAGCATGAGAAGGAAGAGATGAAGGAGGAGGAAAGGTAGAGAAGAATCAGCAGGACGATTAGCAGGAAAAGAAGGAGAAAGAGGAATGAGGAAACAGCGATTACCATGCATACAAAGAGAAGGGGAGGTATTGCATGCAGGTATTTAGTACTTGGATTTCGAATGACCTGTGAGTATGTCTATGGTAGTAACAAAGTCTTTGATGATGCAAGATTTACCTATAAATTTTACGGGTGACATTGTAACCCTAAATCCTGCCGTTAGCAAGGGTAAAGCCGGGTATACCCGCACCCGTGATTATTCTACCCGTACCCGACCCGTAAAATACGTACCCGTGGGTACGGGTCGGGTACGGGTTACCCGCGGGTACGGGTATACCCGCAGACCTCTAGTGTGAACCATTTATAAAATGTTGCAAAAAATATTGCGCACAGTCTCCACAAAATTAGAGGAAACATTGATGGAGAGGCGAATCCAGGAAGTTCATTGTTCGACAAAAAACAACGTAAGTCATTGAATTTCATAAAACAGAATGCCATGGAATAAATAAATGATGCCATAACAAGTGATAAAACGTCACGGGCGTTCGGGCGATGTCAGAGACGGGTTATGGGACAATCATTACTAACATACAGTTTTAATATATAACGACTAGCAAGATTTATAGACCAAGAGCGTTCAGGTGCTGTCATAAAGAGGTCATTGGCTACTATCCAATCGTATGTTTTTTTATGGAATGAAGCAACCACAGACAGATGACGTCATAAAAACAACTCGAAAATCGATGACGTCATATGAACAGAGGAAAGTGGTGTGGAAACATCAGATAAAGACAATAAATTGATTTAAGAGAATCGTACGTCATTAACGAGGTTAATCACAATCGGGTTGCTATAAAAGGTCAAGAACAGTAGATGACGTCATAAGGGTAAGACGTCGATCAAAACGCCATGCCGCATTCAAAAGGTCGGTAAAAGTACCTTCTACCAACGCAATAATCAAGTACGCTGCATACATAGAAAAACAATAGTACAACGTCAGAAGCGAAGCTTAGAACACTCAGATGACGCCACCAACCGAAATGGATGATGTCACAAACGGCGTCAGGTACAAGGATACATGTATAGCATAAAATTGACAAAATTTAATGTACAGACAGAGCATTATTGAATGGAATAAGTAAAGAAGTGTCATCGAACGTCTACGTTGTGAATTTGGTTGGTTTACACCTTCTTTCTTTTCGTATATTAACTAAAAGCATAGTTTCCTAACAACTTCCGAAGTTCTAAAACAGTTGGACCCGGAAATATTTACCAGTCCCATGCAGTCCGTCGCGTGCCGCAATATGATAATATCGTGGTCTGCGTCGTACTGAGTATTTTCATCACCATCATGACATTTTCAATATTTGTAGGCATTCGCTAATCCAGCGTCTCTCTCTCTCTCTCTCTCTCTCTCTCTCTCTCTCTCCGTGTGTGTGTGTGTGTGTGTGTGTCTTTCTCTGCCTATCTGCAGGACATTTACTATGTATCCAGCTTTAGCGATTCATTGTACCACGTTATCTCAACTTGATATCTGAACTGGACTCTAATGTCATCGGTAACTACCGCTCAGTATCCAACTCAACGTTTCTCTCCAAGATCTTCGAGAAAATGGGAAAATGGTCATGCCGCAGGAGGCGATGTCTTGTCTAGACCTAATGCCAAGGCGTCTTTTGGGGTTTAGGAAGAATCCTTCGACTAAGACGCTTCTTCGTCGATTAGTCCCCGACACCGACGATGCCACAGATGCCAGATGCCTTACCCTGCACCCATCCTATTCGATATCAGTGCGGCGTTCAACACCGTCAATCACACCATCGTATTAACCCGTCCTGTGTCTTGTGGTCGGTCGCTTGACGATCGATAAGAATAGCTTTAGTTGGTGAGATCTATGATAAACTTATACTCGAGCCAACGTGCGCGATTAACATAGTCTAATATAATATCTAGATCTAAGGTTGTAGCTACTGGTCTAGGTAGGTATTGATATTAGGCCGATGTAAATGTATGGGAATTTGAAGAGTTCTGCACTATGTCAACGTCCTTTTAGCTGAATCTGGGTTCCAACCCCTCTGACCCCCTCCCCTGGCAAATCGGACGCTGACTTGAATAAATGCAGTATCGCATTGAACCTTAGAATATATGTTTTGAGCTAGCCTACGTAATGTTTTACCTCATTATATATTCAAACAATCGTAATATTTTACCTCATTGTATATTCAAACAATTACGATCTTACCCCATCTGATACGAACAGAGATATTCTGGAACAATAGGTTTATATTATTCTTTTAAAGCAGTGTTTAACAATTCTGTAAATGGCTGCGTTTTGACAGCCATGATGCTACTGTCATAATAAACGGAATACAATGCAATACAAAAACTTTGACATGACACATTTAACCTAACAATGAGAAATGAGAACGTGTACACGTATTCAAATGTTACGTTGGCGCATGATCAGGACCTAATACCTTAATTACGCCTAAATACGTTGAGTTGGCTTAGATCTATAGGACGTTACAAGGATCAATAGCATTTTTAACAGTTCAGGATATTGCAGACATTTTCTGTACGTGTAAAGATACATGTATTCAGTGATTCCAAGGCAGCCAGGTCGAGGCGCGCCCCCCGTGGCGGTTAGTAAAGGGCGTTGTATTATTGTGCTCGGACACACATACGTGCACACTGCACTCTCATGCGCACATACATACATACGTACGTACGTACGTACGTACGTACATACGTACATACGTACATACGTACATACATACATACATACATACATACATACATACATACATACATACCTACATACATACATACATACATACATACATACATACATACATACATACATACATATATACATGCATATATACATACATGTATGTATGTGTGTATGTATGCATGTATGCATGTATGCATGTATGCATGTATGTATGTATGTATACATACGTGCACACTGCACATGAATGCATACATACATGCTTACATACACACATAGATATATACATACATACATGCTTACATACACACATAGATATATACATACATACAGACATACATACATACGAGCACACTGCACATGCATGCATGTGCATGCATGCATGCTTACGTGCGTGCGTGCGTGCGTACGTACGTACGTAAATACATACATACATGCATGCATACATACATATATGCATAGCTACATACATACATACATACAACATACATACATACATACAACATACATACATGCACACATACATACATACATACGTGCACACTGCGCATGCATGCATACATACATGCATACATACATGCATACATACACATACATGCATACATGTACATACACAAGATGATGATGAATTTTCTACCCCAGACAGACAGGTTCATTATTCCTCTCATCAACCGCGCAGTGTGGCATTGACAGCTTCACCGGTCTCTACCCCCAAGATAGGTCCTTTGAGCCACCCGCGGTGAGACGAATGAGGTGGTCGCCCGTTTTCTTCCACACAGACAACTTGTCCAAGGTCCCTACTCTATGGTTTGATGGTAGATTCGAACGTATACGACCATCCGGTTACAAGGCACGGAAAATACCACAACACAGCCCACCGCGTCCCATACATGCATATAAAAAATTTTAAATTAACAACAAGAAGAAATCAATAGTTACACAAAGCAACTATAGTCAGAAGCGTGAAGGGCGATTCGTCATAGCATTGACTTTCCATTAACGACGGATGGATCTGACCTCGACATCAAACGCGTGTCACGTCAGCGCCATCTGACAAGGTTAATAGATTTAGACACAGTGACCGTGAAATACATCGACGGATTAAAAATTCAGTGGATGTATGCTTAACGTGTTTTCCAAGGACGCATTCTCATTTGTTGTCGTCGCTCGAACTTCCTCTGCTGTGTCAGCTCTCAAATCTTTCGTTAGTACTTCTCTCCTATAGCAGCAAGGTCTCTCGACTTAATAAATTTTTTGCTCAACCTGTCCCGACATTTTTTGTTAATACCTGCCAAAGCCGCTTTGTACCAGGTTACTTGATTTTCGTTTTTGGCAGCGATCTCTCCACTTAATCGACTCAAGCAAAAGCTCTCAGGGCAAGACATCAGTAGCGTCAAGCGCAAGACAAAGCCCTTCCACAATACGCAAAATATAAAGATTCCAGTTCAGTTTGAAAGCAGCGTTGTCAGACCTGAGCAAATTGCAGAACGTGTAGTTTAACATCTCGTGCTGCTAAAAAATCTTGACTTTTGTACGGATCTACTTCTCCTCGACCATTCTATGTGTCAGTAGCTGTAAGTAGATATGCTGACGAATAATTATCAGTCCTTCGATCGTCGTTGACAATACTAACTGCCGTCCAGTTGTGTCCACTGCCCCAGATTTCCTCTGCTGGACACCCGAGAAATATTGACCACTAAGAGGCCATGGTGACCAGCCGCGCATGGCTCTTTAAATGGCGCTGGTCACAATGGTCCTTTTAAATTGCGCTGGTCACAATGGTCCTTTAAATGGCGCTGGTCACAATGGCTCTTTAAATGGCGCTGGTCACAATGGTCCTTTTAACTGGCGCTGGTCAAAATGGTCCTGTAAATGGCGCTGGTCACAATGGTCCTGTAAATGGCGCTGGTCACAATGGTCCTTTCAATGGCGCTAGTCACAATGGCCCTTTATGTCGTTGACTTTCCAAATTTCAATCGGCCGGATATCTAAACCTCGACATGCCCTAGGTGCAAAGTAGGGCAGCTCGATATAAGACGCAAAGCAATGACAGTAGATGGGACCTTTATGTGAAAAGGGACCAGATTGTCGATATGGAGTTACTGGCACTTCTAACATATTCAGAATGTGAATGAAATAGTGTCCATCCGCATATTATTCAGCACATATCTCGTTATTGTAGAGACTGGTAGACACAACAACCCTAAAATACTCATTTTGAGTAATTTGCGATTAAAGCGTACAGTAACTTTAAGTCAAGGATTTATCAACCTTTACCGCACTTAATAAATACAACTGCTAGCATGCCTGTGATTGAGAAACCGAAAGCAATGTTTTAATGCGCCTCTCACGTCATCATTTCTAGTGGTTATTAGGCAATTTGAGCTGCCTCCAGCCAGCTGAAGGGCTTCAAACCAATACCAATCATCTGGTCTTTATTTTAATAACCATGAAGAAAAATAATTTTTTTAAATAAATTATTTTTATTTAATTGAAATTGACCTTTATAGGTATAGTACATTCATAGAAGAATGCAATTAGACAAAAAACACAAAATCGAACATTTTTGCCCAAATCACTTTAGGCCCTGTTTTTCCTGTTTTAGAACCGACGATCTGGTCCCTTTTAATGTAAACGTCCACTATTGTGTCCTGGATTTTTTAAAGAAATAAATAAACTATGCAGTATCTGACGGCACAAATATCGTTAGCACACATGTGTTAAAATAAAAACTTATCAATAACATTTCCAACTCTAAATATCAGTCGAACACGCGATCCTGCAGGGCTTCCTGCACACTGCCTTCAACAGTGCACATCTGAGACCGGTTTACACCAGTATTACACATGACTGATGATGACTCACACTGTTACGTAAACGTGGTTTATTCCTAAACTTCCTCCATTGCTCAATCGAAGACCTTTCCCAACAATTTCGTTCTTACATCGCCTCAGTAGAACTGTGGCCAACTCAGGCTCACACCATAATCACTATTATACTTCAACCTCAGCTTTACAATCACGTTCAAGAGGAAGGAACGCTTACTCAACGGAACTAATCAGAGCAAACAGCTGCAGGAAATGAGACTTGAAAACCTCCTTCGGTTATATTCATAGGATATTCAATCAATGCCTGAAGGATCCTCACTTGGATGATTATTTCCTTAGGATTTATTTTCCATTCAAAAAGCAAGCCAGTTAAATTATAACGTAATCACAGCGTGGCCGAAGAGGAACAAATGACCTCTGGTTTTGCAAAGAATTCCTAAACAACCGATGATGATGGATCTGCATGTTAGTATGTCACCTCCTCAGCAGACAACGCAAACCAAATCAATAGGCGCACAACATTTCTCAGACAAAGGCTTGCAACAACAACAACCACAACAACAACAGCAGTTATAGCATAGGCCTACCTGCATGATAGAAATAGCATCAGCAGATAGATTCAGCAACCATGCACTTAGTATAATAGATACATATGCCAATCGCTGGTGATTTTATTTAAATATATTTAAATATATATATATATATATGCATATTTAATTATCTGTTAAACATTGAATATACTATAACATGCTATATATTACATATATAATGTGACATGTGTGTTTTGAAATTGCATATATATATATATATATCATATATATACATACGCAGGCTATATACGTTTTATTTTATGCACCTTATATGCATGTATCATGCGTGGAATTTACTACATTCGATTTACATACAATGTAGTTATTGATATTCTATATAGAACACTGAATGTCTAATGCTGTCATATATATATATATATATATATAGGCGTATGTATAATATGTATCGGTGCATTCGAGCCTCGTTATATGACTTAATTGGGAGTTGCGTGTCAAATAGACGTCGTAATGAAGTCGTCGCTTCATAAGGAGGTCACTTGATAATATGGGAAAGGTGCTCGAGAGTGTAGTGGATATATAGCGTGTTCGACTGAGTTGAGGTCATTGCGGGTTCAAATCCGCGTCTGCAGGACAGAAACTTTGTTCGAATATCCGCTCCATCTGCAGACCCTATGATATTCCCAACTCGGTCTTAATGATGATAATACCGATCGTACGTACAATGTCGGTGGGAGGTTGAAACGGTGATGGAGAGGATTGGCCACACGCTGTCATATGCCGAGGCTAAGAAAACGGAGTCGTCAACACTTAAAAACCCATGTATGCTTGAGGCGATAGCTTAAGCAACTGCTCTTCTTCGTCTTTATTTGCTGTAGCTGCATTATTCAGTTTTAAATCCTTATTATTTACCATGCTATATCCGACGCAAAGTCATAAGGATGCCTGCAATAATAAGGTTTAGTCTTTGTACATTATATTACTCCCCCACGCTGTGTACGCATGTATGAGTAGGTGTCCTCAAGTGGCGCAATATAAATTCCCAGAATGAAGGATGATTATGTTTATAAACGCAGAAGACTATATTGAATTCCGATTAGGCCTACAGCCTTACACATCGCAGCGCACTTGTGCATGAATCTTTAAATAACCTACTTTATAATAATAATTCTTTATACAGATAGTACATGTAAAAATAATGACAATGTGACAGTTACAGTACCAGTAAGAGTAGCAATAAAAATAACAAAAGACAATTGTAATAATAATACTAGCAATAAAAACAATCTGCGAAGAGTAGCCATTCCAGAACAATGCCCCTATTTTTTTTGAATCCCGAGGGATCATATGTACCTCGAGAAAAAAAATACTAATAGAGAAAAATAATAATAATAACAATAATAATAAACGCTGTCGCGTTTCGCGAAACCATCTTTACGCCTGAACCGAAGGAGACTTAACCGTTCTAGATCACCCATTTTTTGTCTCCGGACAATTTTTATAGCAATAGGGATCAAAATTATCTCAGGTATATTTAAAATAATAATAAAATAGATTATTATTATTATTATTATAAATATTTCGTATGATTTCAAGTCGATTGAGTTACGGTAATAAAACTTCACCGTAGGAAATTATTATTACATACAAAGCTCTTCACTAAACACAGATCAGAAGGTACCTCATGACATCGAGCCCTGCATTGTTGGTCCTATGCTAAATAATTATTCAGCAATACTGCATTTGAAATAATAGATTATTCCTTGTCATAAGGAATTATACCCCTAGCTTTAAAGATTACAAAGGCGTTAATTCATAGGCAGAGTAGTTAAGTGGACCTGTCTCTATAATGTCTCGTTAATCTAAAATACTACTAAAGATAATACCTACTAATCAATTCGATTATTTGAATTCTAAGAATATTTTATATCCATATCAGCATATATAGTTCAGGGCAGGTCAATCTATTTCTAAGCCACTTCTGAATATACAAGAAACATTACACAATTGAAAATAATGAATATTCCCATCGGCATTTCTTCGACTTAGCAAAGGTCTTTGATACCGTTAACCAGAAAATACTCCTAAACAAATTAGAGATTTGTGGTGCAATAGGAACCCCTCTAAAATTGTCACTAGTTGTATTAACCATCGTCAACGACAGGTAAAATGCAATGGTAAGCATGCTCCTTTAGACTGATCAAAATGGCAGGTCTCTCCAGGATCCAGGATCGTCTATCCTTGGCAGTGAATGGATACCTGCTATTTTTAATCCACGCAATGACCTTCGGATGTCTGGTCCATATTTCATACTGTCTAATTTGCTGACGACACAAATTGTTAACTTCACATAAATCACTTGGAAGCTGATCCAGCTTGTATATATTGCGCAAGTGCAAAGCAGACTAAGTAGGTGAGTGGGAGACATTCTGTTTTTACGATGATGGCGTCACAGAGAGGCGACGGACGGGGCTCTGCTCCGAGAAACTGCAGATCATGGTGAGTTGTAGAAGAAACGAAGACATTTCGACGCCGCCCGGAGTAGACAACGTCACGACTTCTAGATAAATAATTCAGCAACGGATGGTCAAAACGTAACAGCGTCGCTGAGTTCCCTAATTTCCTTTTAATACCGCGCGGAATACCTTCCACCTGCATCGGTCGGTGCTTCCCGCATGCATACCCATAAGCATATATTATTGCGAATACATAAGAAATAAAAAGCGGAGAGTAAAATAATGCTGATCAGACCACAGTACAGTATGAGAGCACAGCATGATGGCACAGCATGATGGCACAGCATGATGGCACAGCATGATAGCACAACATGATAGCACAACATGATAGCACAACATGAAAGCACGGAATGACAGCAAAACACGAAGGCGCAGCATGATGGCGAAGCCTGATAATACAACATGAAGGCACAGCATGAAAGCACAACATGATAGCACAACATGAAAGCACGGAATGACAGCAAAACACGAAGGCGCAGCATGATGGCAAAACATGATAGCAAAACACGAAGGCGCAGCATGATGGCAAAACATGATAGCAAAACACGAAGGCGCAGCATGATGGCGAAGCCTGATAATACAACATGAAGGCACAGCATGAAAGCACCGAATGATAGCACAGCATGAACGCTTAAGCCGTCGTTCTGCGTTTGAGTGGCCTTCGAATTACATGACCAATTCTGCGACCTGTACTGTGCCAAGTAAAGATGGACGAGAACGGGGGGGGGGAGTTGCAGCGATCCAAGTCGAAGAAGACCATCGGTCAGGGGTCAGTGGTCGTATTCGGCCAACGTTTGTTGTGTTGTGTTTGATCAGAGGCGTTTGATCCGAATTTATTGGCTGAGATTCATTTTGACAGAATGACAAACACAGGCGTTTGATTTGTAACCGACTTTTATCCGGATTAGGATTTCGCTCGTAAAACGATAGAAAGCAATGTGTGCACGTGTGTTTGTATTTATGTGCGCATACAAATGAGTTTTTGAAGTAGTGCATCGTATTACAAATCCTCGACTCGCTGAAAAACGACGGAAAGTTTTCGATTATCTAGGTCTACACGTTTTTGCTACTGTTTTCCACTACCTAGAGGCCCTAGCATTATCAGTTATATTTTAATTAACGTATTATATCCGTATCTGAAAAAATGACTCACTACAATAAAATCATGATTGTTACGTTACTGATATCAGAGACGGGATATATATATATATATATATATAAATGTGTGCGTGTGTCTGTGTGAGTGTGTTGGTGTGTGTTGGTGTGTGTGACATCGACAGTGTTTTGAAAAGGAAGCCACATTAATGCTCGGCCATGGCATATTCTGAGCTGCAAAATTGGATAAGGCAGCTGCTGTTTTCACAGATACTGGCTAATAACATTGATTTAGCTCCTGTTGTGGTGCAGTTCTGTGCCTGCTTTATAAGTATGATTGACATATGGGTCAAATAATTTTCCAAGGAACGCCAATCGAAGGTGCTATTTTGTAGTTGTTTTCGCTATATTACGCTTAAAGCAATGAAAATGTCAGGCTCACAACAACAGAGAGAGAGAAACTATGTAATAAGCAACAGCAGCACAAATATGAAATAAAAAGCTTAGAACTTAGAGCAAGGTTCTGGATGTATTTCGGGGAATGAATAAACGGAGAATATGTGCCAAGATTTAATGTCGCTATGCCCTCAATCCGATTCAGTATTAGTATGACAATTCGATCATCGTCTGAGATGTGGTTATAACACAGAACCATTACCGTGTGGTTATGTGACTCGTATGGCAACACTGAAATAACGAGACATCGAGAATTCATCGGAAAACAATTCCGTCGATAAAACAAAGGCCGATTATAAGTACTGGCATAGCAATGACTCTAACCAACCACTTAGTCGATAAACTCTTCACCAACACTAGTTACATGACATGATAACAGAGAACTTACAATGAGGTGGGCAATACAATAAAGATACTAGCGGAAGATTAATGGGGAGAAAAAAGAAGCCCCTACGGGTCTAATAACGGTATAGCTATAACGGGGTCTACCATCACTCATTATTTATCCAGACAGCAGTTGGAGGGGTAGTTGGTAAATGAACGTTTGACAGAAGAAGAGACAAACTTAATAACGTATGCCTACTTGTGAATACGCATCGCCCAATCGAAGATTTCAGGGTCTGAAATAAGTGACTTATCACCCTCTCGACAGAGACTGCCTCAGACAAAATCTAAAATCTACAAAGAGTCAATAATACAACGACAGCCGAACACCAGACGCAACCAGATGAAACTGAACCGTGATGACATTTGACCCCCCCCCCCCACCCTTACAACACGATTCCTACCATAAAAATAGCGACGAGAATCGACTTCTCACCATGTGTACCAAAATAAGAAAAAATTCGGTTTCGCCTATAATGGTTTACGACCTTTCATCCCACTGGCCTTTATCTTGGTCTGCACTTCAGCGCGTCAGGTCTGATAAGAACAGACGCTGTAATGTGTCATGAGCGGTCAGAGACGACAACAGTCTGATTTCAAAGCACATTTACATGTAGTGCTGCTCATGCAGCTAAGAATATTTATGTGCTCTATTCACCAGACATACAACAGTCTGGCTACATCAATAAACCGTTTCATACCACACAATATTCGATATAGCACACTGATATACAACTTTGTCTAATTGCAATGAAAGTGTATTGATGTCTGACTGTAGATAACTGACTGCTTTATTACTAGACATAATAACGATAAAATAATAGCTACAGGAGTGTCTGATATTTCTAGCCATTACCCATGAAGAACATGGCTGCCTGTCAAAGCGCAGAGACGCAACCGATCGCATTCTCGCCAACAGGGAACATCAGAGACTCGACCAACAGAGATTCCAAAGCAAAATCTGATATCAGGAAACTGCCGAAATAACGTCTCACGTTTTCATAGATTCATCCTCTGCTGCGGTTATTCTGGAATCGAATATCAATCACCAACCGACCCATCGGTACTCCACTCACCAACTAACCCACCCACCAACTCACCCACCGACCGGTTGCTATCTAACCGGAGAGGCGAATACCGCTGAACTATGCTGAAAATAGTCGCCACAGAAGTTTGCGCAAAACAACCTTGTCAACATCTGAGTAGAGCAGGTTACGATTTATGGAGGTACGTCGGTCGGAGGAGTGGAATAGATGGAATAGAGGAAGGAGTGCAAGGTATGGACAGCACGTGATTGAGGTGGATAGTGGAATGAGTGCAAGGTGTGGACAGCATGCACCTCAGTTATAGATGACGTCGAAAGATATTATTATCAGATTACGATTATGATTTGCATGTTTGTATATATATTATCATAATACTGCATAGGTATTTAAAGACTTCTAAGCACCTCTCAAAATGATTTAGATACCGCTTTTTCGAAATGAGAATGTCTTTGCCCTACAGAACGTTTATACCCTTCACCTAGAGACCCTATGCATGTATACACAATATACATGCATATAGGTTTGTCTGGTATCTACTGTTTCCTTACCAGTCTGTCTTGTTTGTCTCTTTGTCTGCTTTTCCGTCTGTTCGACTGGTTCTCTGCCCCTCTGCTCAAAATCTCCTGGCTTGAAAGATGGTCTTGTCCGAATATGTTTTGCTGCGTTTTTTGGATACCTGTATCTGTTCAAAATGTATGTTTGTTCATCTGTCTGTTTGTTCATCTGTCTGTTTGTTCATCTGTCTGTTTGTTCATCTGTCTGTTTGTTCATCTGTCTGTCTGTCTGTCTGTCCACTCTTTATCTGCCTCGGTCTGTTTCCCACTATCCGCCGGCTATTTGCAGAAGGGACAAAAATCGAAGCAATACAGGACTGGCGATAACTCTGCGAAGAACGAGATACTGGCGGATGGCGGTAGTGGTTAGGCGCTACATAAATGCATTTGAGTGGCCACCGATAGGCAGATTAACACGCCATTCGATCGTCCAACGACCAGGTAAGTGTTCCTGATGTATCCGAAATGCTCTCCTCTGCTGCAGCCTCGCTTTGCCTATTGCATGCATTCCTTGTTAAAAGGGGCTTAAGCGGGGAACGACTGAACAGAACAATCGTCGACATAAATTGTCTCGTATCGGGACTCTGGTCAGAATGGTCAATGTCACTCGTTTTAAGCCGGTCACAGCTTAAGTTTAGCGCGCCCGTAAACAATTCGTAGCTGCATTTCGAGCTTCACTACCTGCGAAAGGCCCTGAGATTTAGGTCTTTCGCAAGGTGACAATTCTGTATTAGGACAAGGCAAAGCGTCGATCTATACGGCTGACTAAATACATTGTTTCAGACGTTGAAAGTACAGAATATAACGAGTCGGATCGCTGCATCATGTAATTATTGCTAAAAATGCAGTACAGTGGTTTGTGGGGCAACGCATATCGTATACAAATCAAACTCAAGGTTCGGTTCAATTAGGATTAATATATATTTAATGGCGACAAGACGACCGCTGAAAGATTAATCAATGCACTCCCAGTCTTCCAAGTAATAGACGCACCATTCATTCACTGTCTGGCCTTCATCTGCATACTCTGCTGATACCACGTGGTTTCGGTAAATCATATTGTTAGATCGCGAGTCGATTCGAGTTCCGACAGTAGATGACTTGACGCCGCGCTCGTGAATAAATTGGTGTCCTACGTTTTTACTTCGAGTGGAGCTTCGAAGTTTTGATATTACAATTACGATAATGACAAGTCTGTACAACGAGCTGTTTCTGGGAATGGCTGTCGACCCTTTGTTACCGGTTTTCGGTTGATTTTTTGAGGCTCAACCGAAATATATATCGTGCACGGGGTATACGGTACACTCCAAGTCGATGTGTTCCACGTTCCGGGCATATGATGGAACGCGCCATAGTCTGCATGCATTCTAATGCCAGACCAGACGGAATTATGGGCCGATAAGAGCCACCTAACGGGAATGCTGCAGGCGTCCCCGAATACAGACATCGTCGTCGTCATTATCGTCGTCATTATCGTCATCAGGACAAAGCTTCGTCTTAATTGCATGATCAACAGAGTCGGCTATTAATCCTTCTGAGATTAATCTTATGCCTCGCTAAACATCCTCCAAATTACAAACCTCCCCATCATATGCAAACCAATGCGCATGTACCAAGATTATATATACATGTACATGTCTTTGTATATATTATACATATATATATATATACGAGGATGTATATAGCTATATATGTGAGGCTTCATATAAATATACGTGAAGAAATACATATGCATGCTGCTATATATAGATGTAATGTATATAAAACGCACACGTATATGAACATAGGTAAATGAGACTATTATATATATATATATATATATATATGAAGAGATATCTGTATATATCCAATACACGAGAGCACATTATATATGTACTGTATATATATAATGAAGATATATGTATCCGAAGTTAATGCATGAGAACACACACACATATATATATATATGCATAATGATGATATATAACTGTAGTAAATATATGTGGCGCGTATATACAAAGTCGTATTTTGTCCAATGTAATCGGATAGCGTCGAGTACTAAATTACTGGACATAATTCATTGATATCATGATCCACAGCTTTAATCCAAAGGACCAGCGTCACCATTGCAACAAACGACACAACATAGTCATAATATGACTTATATGAAATATAGGCTATTCCTAGAATACATGTCATTAGTTTATATATATATATATATATATCAAAAACCCTATATTTATATATAGGATTATATATATGCAAATACGCATGTCCTGCTATGAATACCTGTACATAGACATCGGGAACATTAATATATGCATACACATTATACATATAATTATACATATACATATTTAAGTACTTGTAAATTCCCAAAAATCGTTATGTCCCACTACAATATACAGCGAAGACTGCTATGCATGGGTAAAAGACGCCCCCTGGCCTTCATATCAACTCTGGGCCCTGCACCATTCACGGATGCGTTAATCATATAATATTGTTGACTGGTGATGAGCCAATTGCCTCTTTGTCGTTGTCTCAAGGTCACTCACTTTCTGTGTATGCAGGGTCTCTCACACTGGAAATGAAGAGAGAGAGAGACAGAGAAAGAGAGAGAGAGAGAGAGAGAGGGGGAGAGGGAAGAGAGAGGCAGAGACAGCGAGAGAGAGACAGAGACAGAGAGTGAGAGATATATATAGAGAGAGACAGAGAGAGAGACAGACAGACAGACAGAGAGAGGCAATATATAAACTTAAAGATACACTAAAATACAATGAGCACTCAAACACTGTGGGTGAAGACAGCATGTATATAATAATTTGTGTATTTATATATTTAATAAAGGCAGATAATTATATATACGACTACACTTGATATTAATGCATATAAGTTATGTTTGTAGGCCTATATCTTCATGTCTGCTGGGATGGATATACGCTGGTCCCAAAATAAATATCCGAAGACAGATGCTGATGCTACTTTTAATAACAAATTTAATGGTAACATAAACAGTAATAGCGTCTCTTTGGGAGTGTTCTGGCGTCTGTGTGTATGCATACATGTGTTCCTGCTCGTCTGCGTGCCTGTTCATGTTTCTGTCTGTGAATATGTCTGTGGATGCTTAATCTAATCTAGCCTAAACGGCGCTATATAAGTCATTGACTTATATAGCACCGTCATACATATGCACACGACTTCAAATGACCCATTGGAGAAGCCAGATTGTTTGTCAGTATAGATGCGATGTAATGTAAGGTGACTAGATACTTATTCATATAGCGCCACACAGGCAACTCACGGTGGTATCTCTGTCTGAATGCTTGTGTGCATCTTTGTATGGCTGCATGTGTCCCAGAATTCAGGCGTCTGTGTAGGTACTTACGTGTGTGTGTGTGCGTGCGTGTGTGTGTGTGTCTAAGCGTGCTTGCATGTTTCGAACAGTCGAGTATTCTGTGTAAGCTATCAACAGGTATAAAGGAACGAGAGTTACGAGAACATCCTCTTGTGCTCTTCCCACTTCTGCTCTTCCCTCTTCTGCTCTTCCCACTTCTGCTCTTCCCTCTTCTGCTCTTCCCACTTCTGCTCTTCCCTCTTCTGCTGTTCCATCTTCTACTCTTCCCTTATCTGCTCTTTCCTCTTGTGCTCTTCCCTCTTCTGCTCTACTCTCTTGTGCTCTTCCCTATTCCGCTCTTTCCTCTTCTGCTCTTTCCTTATCTGCTCTTTCCTCTTGTGCTCTTCCCTCTTGTGCTCTTCCCTATTCTGCTCTTTCATCTTCTGCTCTTCCCTCTTGTGCTCTTCCCTATTCTGCTGTTCCATCTTCTGCTCTTCCCTCTTCTGCTCTACTCTCTTGTGCTCTTCCCTCTTGTGCTCTTCCCTCTTCTGCTCTTCCATCTTCTGCTCTTCCATCTTCTGCTCTTCCCTCTTTTGCGTTCTGCTCCTTCACCTTCGGCTCTTCTCTCTTCTGCTCTTCCCTCTTTTGCTCTTCCCTCTTCTGATCTTCCCTCTTCCGCGCTTCCCTCTTTCGCAGTAGGTCTTGATTGCGATTCGTGACCAATTGATAAGCCGCCAATCAGCCACTATAGTCTGCAGTCTTACACTTCAATCTGCCCCTCCCAGTGCATTAAACCCCCATTGCAATACGTACATGATTTGGTGCACTTTCATCCACTGTCCATTAATGTCCATCGCTGATCATTAGATGCTGTCTTGACGACTAAAGAATTGTCAATCAGGGTGCTTTGTGTCACATCACATCCTCCCCTTGACTACAACCTATGTCCATGCACGCCATCTGTGAACTGTCGACGGAAATCCGTTAGCTGGTTCCATGTGAGTGCGTGGGCCCACCAATGGTCACTCTTTTACTTCACAGCTTATTGTTTTGCTAAGTGATGCAGTAATTTCGTTCCTGGTGACAGTTAACAAAGCATAAGCTAAGACAGACAGCACCTCTGATTTGGTCTACCCTAAATGCGGCGAAATACAATTGCCAAATTTCAATTAAGTTGCCTTTTAACTTCTAAACACTTAATTTATTACCCTCATTGAACTGTCTTACCTGACCTTATCAATTGAATAACCTTATTTATTGCATTTCCTCGATTTACACCATACCTATAAATAAGGCTATAAATGTTCCGTTTCAATTCAGTTATAACATAGAAATTTTTTCCTAGAGGGCTGATGATCTACATGTCTGTGAAGCCACAGGTAAGTTAATATTTACATTTGTCTCGGCAAAGAGGACAACTGCTGACTATAGTTGACGTCCATAAAAGAAAAAAAATGCATCTTCGTTCTAAATCTAATTAGTGGCACAGCGGCCGATAAGTTAAAACGGTCAGCCCGTAACGTTCAGCGTGTGCTGAGCGCGAGGGTTCGAGCTTCGTCCGAGGAGTCACTGTGTAGGAACCTTGAGCCAGTCTTTCGCGCACCATTGCTCTGCAGTACAACTGCAATTGCGCCGTTGAGGCGTGTGTATGCACATCTGAGCAAAAAGATGTTGGAAGAAGGGCGGTATCAAATTTCGGAAATGAATGAAATCTAAGGATTCAGAGAAGAGTTTTAGCTCAAAGTCCTAGACCAGAAGGAGGGGCGTCGACTCTCTCTGATGTCCGATGCCACAGCGTAACTCCTTATCCTTCTAAAATTCGAGGCCACATTGATGCCATCTGTCAGCTTTTGACCATTGGTTGATTCCACACTTGCGCGTGTGCCAGCCATTGGTGACTCTTTTAGCTTACTGTGCACTCTTTTGCTAATTGTTTGAACAATCGTAGAAATTACAATTATATATTACAGCAACATGTTGGCTAGAGCAGAGAGCGCCTCTGATTAGATTTCTTGAAGAGGCGCTATATCAAGTTTTCATATCATATGACATCATATCACATAATAATTCTTGTTTCTAAAATGTTGGGAGTCCAAAAGTGTAGGTCCTTCTCTTTTCTAAAGCCCTAAGGCGCATGATAACGTTTGCTTCTAAAACGTTGGAAGCCACAATGTAACTCCTCTCATTCCAAAGTACGAAGCCACAGTTCACGGCTTTCTCTTTTCTATAATCAAAGGTCACGGTGTATGTAAATCTTTCTCTTTCTAAAGTCCCAGGTCACAGTGTAACTACTGTACTTCTCTTTTCTACAGATCTAGGCCACATTATAACTCTTGTTTTTAAAACGTTGGACTCCACAGTGAAGATCCCTCGCTTTTAAAGTCTGGGGCTTCAGTGTGACTCCTCCCCAATTCGCATAGGTCACTTCAAAGCGGCAGAGGAAATAGAAGAGCACAAGAAAGCGTACATCAGTTACTTAAATTGGAATGCAGATGCGCCTATCGCTTGGGAAAAACGACGAGCGCATCATCAGCCAAACTGGAATCGTGACTGGAACAACTGATGGCACGAGGGATTGGAGACACGGAGTGCGACAAACGTAGACACAGAGAGTATGACTGACAGCGAGACAGAGTAATAGAGGGAAAAAGACAAACCGACAGAGAGCCAAAGACAGAGACAGGAAGAGTGCGAGGCAAAGAAAGCTTGACACGCACATTAAGAGATGGCGCAGGATGAAAGAAGGACAGATAATTGGGGTGAAGGGGAAACAGAGCCAAAAACAGTCGGGACAGAACTCAAAAAAATGATGACCGGAAGCGCAAAGGTAAGAGAACGGATGGATGATAAACGATGAATGGAATGGTTGAAGACTGATTGGATGAATGGATGGATGGAGGGATTGGCCGTATGGATGGAATTAGAAATGGATGGATTGATGGACGGATATACGATGGATAGATGGATCAATGGATGCACAATGGAGGAATGAAAAGATGATGAATGAATCGTTGTATGGATGAATGGATGCGAGATAAAGATGGAAAAAAGGAATAGACCTGGTCAAGAGGAAGAAAGTTGAAACAAGATAAGGTGGAAAACGAATATGGAGACCGTGAACGAATGGTCGAAACTAAAGCATTTGGTTCAAAGTGCCGTAACAAATATGCAATTTCTCTAAGAAGACGATGGCGTCTGCAGCAGCAGGTGTTGTTAGCTCATCACCCGTTGCCTTGGTCGCCGTATCAACAGCAGCAGCAGGACGCAACATCCAGTCAATCAGACAAGGACTCTGGCGCAGTATAAATCAACCACATACTGAACAACAGGGCCTTGACGAACAGCGAACTCGTTACGATGATTATGCTGATGATGAAGACGGCGACGACGACGACGACGATGGTTATGATGATAATGACGATCATCACAGCTAGGACAACGATGTTTAAGACGACAATAACGATGATGATGATGACGAGACGATGATGATATTGTTTGATAGTCGTGCTGCGTTGGCCTCCCGATGATAAATGAGTTCGATTAAGATCTTGCGACTCGCACGAGTCGGATGGACGTATGAATGAATGAATGCACAAGTCAAGCATCAAAAGTCGCATGTTTTGGCCGTGAGGTCGGCGATCACTGTGCGTTAGGCTTTTTAGGATTCCCATTGACCTCAGAACAGTAGGAGCTTTTCGGACTTCTTCGGACCTTCTCATGCTTCGAAATCTCGCCTTGGTTGCAGAGTCCTACATCGACACAGCGGTGATCCATAAAGGTTCTCGGTTCTTACAGGGATGGGATACATCAGATCAACCATATTCTCTATTCTCCACCGTCGACATTACAAGATTATTGCATATACTGCCAACAGTTCAATTGTCCTGTCAGCCATTCTCTTAAGAGCAGTTTAATTGAAGCCATAAGAATCTTTTCTTAATTTGCATTGCATTGCATTACCATGATAATAACGCAGACGACAACAGGGATAATGATGATGATGAGATTGACAATGATGACGAAAGCGACGACGATGATGATGGTGACGATGACGATATTACCATGACACTGATTACAATAGCGACGGCGAAGACAGAGGCGTGATGCGCAGAAGCTGTAATCACGAGTAGATAAACCTAGCGTAACTTGTAGACAACAGTAATCGCTTGTCTGCCTTGGAGAACTTAGCACTCCTAACAGCAACGGATGTCCGTGGATGGCGTGGACACCGACGACCAACCGTCGACATTAATTGGACGTGATGACAGTAATCACGACAAATTATTGTCAGACTGCTGCTGCTGGTGTTGAAAGTGCCACTGGTGTTGGTGGTGGTAATGGTGTCGATGGTGGTGGTGGTGGTAATGGGGGTATTAGTAGGGGAAGGGGAAGTAGGGGAAGGAGTAGTAGTAGTAGGGGAAGTAGCTGGAGGTAGATGGAGTAGTAGCAGCAGTAGTAGTATACTGTGGTGGTAATGATGATGAAGATGATGATGGCAGTAGTGGAAGTAGCAGCAGTAGTGGAAGTGGCAGTGGTGGCAGCGTTGTTGGTGGTTCGTTCACATGAACTATCTCTTGCTGGCACTTCTTGATTGCCTATAATAATCTGATCCCTGCAAGAATCGAACACCTTTATCCGGTAGATTGAGACTACGAAATCCACCATCTACGCAGTAACACCCAACGTCTATAATTGCTTACTGCGGCTCTATTAGTCATCATACTCTGTTTCACCTTTTCACGCCTTACACTCAATAGCCTTACCTTACCAGACTTATCATACTTTGCCTGTTTTTTTTAGAACGAATACACACATGTTTAAAATTCGATACATCGGTCCAAATGCTTGGAAGTTGGAAAAGTCTACCAGTAGAGATACGTTCTCTTAAAAGCTTCGGTATATTTGAAAGAATTATACGCAAATAGTTGACTGTCTGATCACTCCAGGTTATGTGCGCACTCATAATTATGAAAAAACTGTTGTCATTAAGCACGTAAATAATTACGAATTGTTATTTCATGTTCAATTTCATAGCATCTGCCAAGATTAATAATTGTATTAGGGTTACGCGACTACGGAACTAGTGTACTTTCAGGGTTTTTCTTCCATATTGGCTCCTGTCACGCACGATACTCTGGACGATGGCGCTATATAAAAGTCATCGACCGGCAGCACAGACGTGGGAGGACTACGGATGAGAACGTCTACCTGAAACCTGTAATGGGAGACATTAATGGGTTTCGCCGGTGGCAGACGGCCTCAATGCAGACGGCGAGGAATATGCAAATATCAGCGGAGTGTCAAGCAACGAAACCCGACACCTCTAGGCAGACGCCTACCCCTTCCATCTCTACGACCCACAGACCAGAAATTCATGAATCAGTTGGAGATTTGGTCTGGACCGGCTGGTTTACACTAATCAAGACTAAGCTGAGCTTGGTGATAGAGGAAAGAACTAGCGGTACTCTCGTTATCAAAAAGAAGGAGTGGTGAGAGAGAAACCCGCGATAGCTCCTTTCCTGAATAACTAGTTAAAAAATAGATTTTAGTTATAGACCTTTTTCTATTACTTGCTGCTGGGATCAACAAAAAGCAGTTATGTTATCTTTCCCCTCTTCGATGAACAGCACAATCAGCCTTATCTAAATTTACCAAAACTAATCGAAACCATTAAACCCATTGAATCTTTCTAGCACCTACCACATCAAACTTGAGGTAACATAGAGCAGCAAAACCCAGACTAAGGATGATGATGATGATGATGATGACGATGACGATGACGTTGACGCTAACGATGATAATAATAATAATAACAATAATAATAAGAAATAAGAAAACAATAATAATAATATTTTGTAATTAAAACTAGGAAGCAGCAGTATGATTACAAGTCATAATATGAACGGATGATCCCAAGTTATTACAGGTGTCGAGTTTAACTGTATGGCAACTACGCATGACTCCATATGTCCCACTGCGCATCTTAGTAATACCATCTGTTGAACGAAAGGCTGAGTCAACTTTTTGGAAGTTAAAGGGAATCGATCCAGAGTCCCTACTGATCTGTTACCCTTCACGCCAGAGTGTTAACATTGCTCCACCAGGACCATCACCACTCCAACTGAAAATTCCAGAAAGTCAGGTTGAATCACGAGCATTCCAGGAGGTCATCCAATTATGACCCCGCATGAACTACGCCCCAGAAACAACAGCAGATTAGCAAAATCGATTCCATCCTCAGAATGGCGAACGACACGCTCTCATGAATATTCATCGGGACATCTGTCTTAGCGACAAGGGCGTCTCCTAGACAACCACCAATTGGCAGAAACTTAATGACCCCGGACTGAAAGCTGGTCACACACGAGCTAATCATGTTGTTGTCCTGCGCAGCGGAGAATTGTAGCTGTTGCCTCTAAATCATGTCACATTCACAGACGTTGTCTTCTGTTGCTGTTTATTATCTGTTGTCGCCTTTTCGTGCTCTATTTATTCGAACTGTCTTCAAGCATTGAACATATTAGAGTTGTGGCTAAGGTTAGCTTGGGTTAGGGAGAAAATTAGGGTTAGGGTTAGTTATGGTCAGGATTTTTTTACGTTAACGGTGCTTGTGGTGCTATGACTATTTGCGGCGATGTGATCGTGTTGGATAAAGTTAGTTTGGACTGGTTAGGGAGGAGAACGGGAATCAATTCCGAGTCCCTACCGAGTTTAATGGTTAATGTCTGATTAGCCTTTTGTTTAGAACTGCGACTAGGGATAACCCTGATTATTGCAAAGCATAATAATATAAAAGCCAAGCTGATTCAAAGCAGAACAGACGCTCTATAATTAATCTCACTTTACATTACATCAAGACTCCATAATCACGCACCACCATATACAAACATACGTTGAACAGCGCATCACATAAAACTTCGCCAAGGCTTAGCACAATATTCTATTCGGCCCGTCAGTTTTAATACTGCATCCGAGACTAAATGAGACAAAAGAGTTACCATGGAGACGGATTCGGGGGCTGGGTTCAGCAGCAGCAGCATCGCTGTCAGGCTATTTGGTGCCAGCGGCTTTAATTGACAAGATCCATTTGTGCGGCCGACAGTTGTCAACAAGTCGGACATGACAGTATTTCATGAAGGATGAAAGGAGAAACAGATGAAGAGAAATAGAAGTAAGAGAATGTATTACGGAGAAGACGAAGAGAAATAAGATTCTGGTGAAGAGAAGTAAAGGGGAAAGATGGAAAGGGTTAAAGGATGATATATTATTGTTATAAGAGGGAACTAGTCTAGAGGAGGGTGCATGGGAACTCTGGGGAGCAGGATGAAAACTAGATATGGGCACAATTAGCTTAATTGCTAATCAAATAAATCGATTTAATTAGAATCGGCGACTGAAGCTCACTAATTAGTAGCAGCTAATTAACTAAAAATTAGTACTAAATTTCGATTATTTTTGCATTATTTGCTTCACGAATTTGTCAAATTTTAATCAAAGGATAGCAACTTGCAGAAGGAAGTAGCTGTAGTCTCTTTAGATCGCATAGTTTACTTTACTTGTTGGCATATGTAATAGTTTAGCTGCACTCATCATTAGATCTACGAACCCTTCATTTTCCACTATAAAAATCAGTCACATCGATTGCGTGAAGTAGTTTGACACTCGTTCCTAATATAAATTTCCAATGGGCAAAATTGTTTAGTAATTTATCATTAGAATAAGTACTAGTATCAGGAGTCTGCAGGTGTATTCTAATTAAGAATATATGCTAATCGGTCAGTCACCCATTTCTGCTTAAATGAAAATGGAAAATGTTTTGTATGGAAACATATGCATACAGATCTTGATAATAGGGAAGAATACGAAGAAATATATGAAGGAGGAAGAAGAAAAAGAAAGAAGAAAAAGAACAGATTAGAGGACGATGAGAAGGTGGACAATAAGAAGGAGCAAACGGAGTTCAGAGGAAGAGAAGATTGAGGAGGGGGACAGAGAGGAGGACGCACAAGGAAAGAAGGACGATGCGAAGCATGCGAAGATACTAGGCAGAGGAAGAATGGTTTTAGGAAGATGGGGATCAATTGGTGGGATGAAGGCAGAAGGATGTAGATATATATATACGTATACACATATATAGAGAGATGGGGAGGGAGAGAGGGAGGAAGGGAGGAAGGGAGGAAGGGAGGAAGGGAGGGAGGGAGGAATGAACGGATTTTTAAAGGAGAAAGGGAGGAAGAATGGACAAGGTGGAGATGGAGAGCTGGATATCAACACCGCTCTAAATCAATCATAAAAGGCTGTTCATTTGCGACGCATTGGTCCACGCGTCCATGTAGGCATACAGGCAGATGCACTCAGACAATAACACACAGACGTAAATAGCAAGCAAACAGACTGACGAAAACAGGCGCCACAGGCAGGCAGCTTTTAATTGCATCTGGAATAGCAACACATTGCTAGACACGAACAATTATATCAGATACAGACAGCCACAAACGAAGAGACAGACACATCACAGTAGACACAGATACAGACAAATAAATGAATGCATAAATGGAACCTGACTATAAAAGGAGACAAAGAGAAAGTCAGAGAGGCAGGCGTAGACACGTAGACCGACAGATGCAATTGACATGATGGTAGAATGGGTCACAAATCTGTTGTTTCTGGACGAAGCACATTCTGAGGTTTTTTGATGTTGTTGGGACAAATTTGTCCAAATCTAGCTAAATAAATCTCCGATAACTGTATGGAAGTAGACCTGGTCCGTTTGCAGAGGCTTAATTCGTTTGTCCACTTTGGACAAAGGAGACAAAGTGTTTGCGTCTTAATAACTATTACAACACTTTGGTGGTTTTGTTTGCGAGCGATGGTTACTCTGGTAATTATGTTGTTGTTGTTGGTGGTGGTGGTGACAGTAATGATGATGGCGGTTATGGTAGATGAAGCTCGTTGACGCGCACAGGCGTGTCTTTGTCTAACTACAGAACGTGTGTGACAAGGCCTTTCAACAGATATTCAATAGTTAAACTTCATGATTGTACTTTGTCGACATAGTTTGTATTGCTTGGCTTTCAGTGTACACTGGCGAATTTTTATGCAAAACTCATTTACGCTGGCGATAAAAGCATACAGATGAGAGATTCTCTGTTTCCGTATTCTATATAAACCTATGCATACGGAAGCGGATAAAAAAAGTCTGGTCGTGACTCCCAGTAGCAAAAAGGGTTTTTATACGTCACCTTAAGTTAGCAAAAGACCATTCGCCGTAATATATCGTAGCTAAAAAGATATTTAATCACGAAGTTAGTCACGAAACGTACAGGTTTACATACATTGACGTTATTGGCATAACACATACCTACTGAACAATAATAAAATTGATTATTCCCCAGTATCATAAGTCAGATCAGCAGCTCAACCAAGCAAAACTCAGCGAGTGAAATAACATCAATTACATTAAAAGCATGATTTTCTCAATAAATACACAGTAGGGCTCTGTGTTCGCAACCGCGATTGACCCGTATCCGATCCGCATCCGCGGGTCGAATATATTTTGGGTACGCATTTTACGGATCGGGTCTGGTAAGGATCGGAGTCTTATGGGTACGAGCGTACCCGGTTTTACCCGTACCACGTAAAGCCTTTGTGTTGCTCTACCCCATCGACACAACTCGGCCCAGAGACTCTGAACATCCATGTCAGCTGTCGACGGGAATGCGAAATTTAGAACTGATTTAGCATTGAAAATAAAATGATGCCCAATGAAATCCATGAAAATAGCCATAAAGTAGACGAATTAAGGAAAAGTTAATTAATTCAAAACCAGTTAGGACTAGAAAACCGGCGCCAAATATCTCTGTGCTTATAGAAAGCCATTAATAACAGAGTATCTCATATATATATATATATGTATATATATATATATATGATATATCACAGGTGACACAGAGTCTCCCATTTCAGGTGATCGATTGATAGCTCTCCATGGACCATCGTTTAGCAATCGCTCGTCTACGCACGTCGACCTGCATGTAGCCAATCAAGCCAGACGATAATTTTACCTACATAATTTACTGTATTTACATTACTTTTATTTACTAAGCTGTAGCAGCGGCGGTGAAGGCAACAGAATGAATTTCGTGACCTAATTAGTGCTGATTGCGTCACTCCAATTTAATGAAATACGACTGGCCAAAAAATTATGAACTGACCAATCATATTGTCTGACTGTCATGTGACGCCACAGGACGGCATTCGTGACGAAACAATTGAGGCGAGGTGACAAAGTCTAGTAAATTGAATAATATAAATAAGGTACAGTTGACCACGTGTCTGCCTCAAAAATTGGCGACTCGTTTGATATCGATATTGTCCATATAGGAAACCGTCGTTTTGTGAACAAAATTTACTGCATCTCTGCAGAGGATATGCCAACAAAATTTGACTGGACTGTTTGGCCGCTGAAAGGTTAAGCAAAAATGATTGTCTAACGTATGAAGATTGACTCAACCGACGTTGTGTAAAGTTTGCGTCATACGTCATTTGACGTCATTGGTAGGTTTCTAGCGAATGTCAATGTGACAATGTGACTCTAGTGACAATGTTAATCATACATTATATTGTATTACTGTGATTACTGTCCTGCCAATTATTAATATCTTTTAATTATTAGTTGAGAATAGCGATTCTATTCAACGGTCTCCTTCAATTTGTTCAATACTGATCACTCACTGTGAAACAAATAAATTTCATATCAATGAAACCTTAGTCATTATTGAAGTAACAGCTATAGCAATACGATGAAAAAAATACGCTAAAGCGTCACTCAAAGACCAAGCCCTCGCAATTGCAATCATTAAAATGGGAATCTCTGGGTAGCACTTGACATAGCCCTTTTATACGTCTTCTACATGCATAAGTGTTGCGCGATACTTATTAGCAGTGTAGTCGCCTAGAGTCTCAATAGGTATATAAATGTTAGTGGAGCCAACCTCGATATCGACAAAGCACACCCGTACCGTGTAATTCCGACGACTAGGAGCCCCTACTCATTACATTATACATGTATGAATATTACTGCGCTCCATGGAACTATCCTGTTGAATAGACTAATAAGGGTAGCCCTCCCAACGGGTGGATATCCCTTAGAGCCTTCTCTGGTACCTACTCATTTGCGAAATTCTAGAGATGGTTAATGATTAGGTAGGACTACTACTTCACAGTACTGCGTGAAAATTTGACGGTATTCATACTGTTGAACAGAAGCGTGGTTGATGGCTGAGTAACTATTTTACATAAGTCCACGAACGGTTGAGGGTCTGCATACCATTTACGAGAGTCCACTGAGATTCTACTCTATACACAGCCATTGGCATTTTGTATACGGAGAAAAAATTGCGTCATCGCATGAAACGAAGCCAGAGCTCGGCAGCCTGAATCGAAGTCCAATTGATCGTGTCAAAGGCGTCGATGTCGAGACGACGGCCAAAGAATCGGCCGGAAAATCGGTCGTGCGGACGAATCGACCGCCTTTGTCGTCGTCGTTTCCTCGTCGTCTTCGCTGGATCTTCTCAGGGGCGGCCCGATGAAACAGAATTATCTATCTGATTTGTGACGCAGTGGGTCGCAATGCAACACGCAGTCGCTAGATAAAGCTTTGGTCATTGGGACAATAGCCACTGGACATTGGGATTAGCGTCACTGACCACACACTGACCAAATGAGAGATGCATTGCTCCGCTAACAAATCCACTGTATTGCTCTGACATCCCGGGTATTAACTGTATAGCGTTAGCTGTCATTTGCGATATTTAACTATACCAGTAATATAAATTGCACATCTGCTTACAGATGATGATAAGTATGATAATGGTGAGGGCCGTAATACAAAGATCCTCCTACTGTATTACTCCGTCATTATAGAACCACGCCGACCATCCTAGACTCACGACGCTCGTGGGGGGGGGGGAGACAGCCCAGTGGGGCAGAATCCATCCCTGCAGAACCCAGCTAAACCCAACTTTACTCAGGCTTTCTCCGCCCCACGTATTCTCTCCACGCAAAACTCTGTCTCGGGATTCATATGTATAACCCTGCCTCAGGTTCCAATCCCCGATCCCCAAAGCCTAGCCCCGAACAGTCTGCATAGCATTTCTCCACCGACATATTTTCCACACAACTCCGCCGCGCCCCGAGCCATGTGAATAGCCCTAACCCTTACGTACCATGAGCCATATGAATAGCCCTGACCCTTACGTACCATGAGCCATATGAATAGCCCTGACCCTTACGTACCATGAGCCATATGAATAGCCCTGACCCTTACGTACCATGAGCCATATGAATAGCCCTGACTCTTACGTAACATGAGCCATCCGTATAGCCCTGACCCTACGTACCATGAGCCATCTGAATAGCTCTGACTCTTACGCAACATAAGCCATCCGTATAGCCCTGACCCTTACGTACCATAGACTGTAAGGTAGATGCGTGTTCCGTTGATCATGCCTCCGTCGTATCCATCAGGGATAAAGACGACGGAGCATTCGTACCATCCCTCGTCTGACTTCCTCACATTCGTTAGCTCGATGGATGCCTGGTCGAGGAGTCGGATTCGACCCAGGAAGCTCTCCTCGATGTGCGGCGGATATCCGTCAAACTGGATGAATATCGGGACGACCAGGCCTTCCTTTCGCCACTCCAGGATGTGTTCGGACTGTTGCGTCACGGATGACGTCACGGGCGACGTCACACCAGACCAGTTGATGTCACAGTCGAGCACCCTGCTGCCCCCGAGATTGACCGACCGGTAGGAGGAGAAGGAGAAGGAGGAAGAGGTAGTGGAAGAGGAGGAGGAAGAGGAGGAGAGGGATGACGAAGACACTGGATGCAAGCGATGGAGCTCCAGGTCTGAAGATACTACAATGAAAGAAACTGATTCAAATAAATACTAAACAATTTTATCGAGAGACGAATGGACGGAAATACGGTCAAATGGGATGGCTAACAGACACGCAGAAAGACATGTAGGCCTGGAGACTAACAAATGAGCGAGAGAAAAACAGACAGACGGACGGAAGGACAGAGAGGAAGGCAGGCAGGCTGACAGGTAGACATACGGGCAGAAAGACTGACTAACCTCCGTCTTTGTCTCGTTAGATCCCGTGGATCTGTCCGTAACACTGCAGATTAAACAGAATGGTTTAAGGACATTCAACAGATATGTGTGGCAGCGAGAGAGACAGAGACAGAGAGACAGAGAGAGAGAGACAGACAGACAGACAGACAGACAAAGACAGAGAGAGAGAAATTGCGCAAATGTAGGTACAGTATTATATATACAGTATATATAAATAAATATCAATTATATGTATATCAGTCTTATTTATTTATCAACAACACTAATCGTACTCAGATCGGCGCAACCCGACTCATATATAAATATACACATAATTTTATATATATATATATATATATATACCATCCTCATGAAAGCACAATCCTTTTTGTAGCATACATAGGCCTATAGCTATTCATTTTCTCTCCTGCGTCAGGCTTGCTCCGACGATGAGGCCTCAACGAAACGTCTCCATACAGTTCTGTCTCTAGCCATTTCTACCGTCTCTCTCATATCCACGTTTGCGTCCTCAGATCTTCTCTAATAATTTATTGTCAATCCACGGTTTTCTTATCCCCTCAGCTCTTGCTCCCTCTACGTGGCCATGCAAGAAGACGAGGGAGACAACAAAAAACGTGGATGGACAATATTAGAGAAGATCTGAGGACGGCAAACGTGGATATGAGAGAGACGGTAGAAATGGCTAGAGACAGAACTGTATGGAGACGCATAGCTATAAACTTTACTAAATAGTTCTTGTATTGAGCGTTAGAAAAAGCATTTTTCAACCTCAGATTCACCCTTACATATATACATATACATTATACAGCCTCGCTCTCCCTGCCACATATATGTGTCCTATATCAATTGTATAGAACTTTATAGATCTGTGTCCTCATTTGGCAAACCCAGACAACGATTTATTAGATTTTCTGGCGAAAATATCTTTTCCTTTTTTATGGACAACGCTGTTTTCTCCTAACAGGATAATGAGTGTGTTGGTCATAACGTAAACCGAGTATGGGTATTTTTGAGATAATTATGGCTGGGCTGACAATTTTTTCGTCCCTGGAGGACTTGTCTCCGTATAATATTGCATATCTGTGTCGTTATGTGATAATGTCTTTGCTATTGCAGTTAATATACAGCTCAAAATTAAAGCACTGAAAATGACCATTTCAGTTATTGCATTCTTTGCATAACGAACACGAGGACAACTGTAAGTAAGCGTTTCCATTTAGTCTTGACTATTCAGAACGTTTACATGTAACCTATGTTACACTGTTAATGGAAATAGCAAGAAGTGGACAAAGACCAGTATAGTTATGTAGACATGATGTTATAGTATATCTATAGAAGTCTAACAGCAAGCTTATCCTACAACACTCAGAGAAGTGGGCTATATAGTTGCACTTTACAGACACTGTGTGATCACAAATATTATTAGCGTCGCCCTCCTTGTTTATCCAGGCTTGGGACTGGCACTGTCAGGGTGCAATCAATGGCAGAGTTACACTCAGAGAACTTGCACTTGAAGGTACATATGATATTTGTAGGACTACGCACTGTATGCAGTCACTAACCCTTGCCCACCATGCATGGTGGAAATCACATGTGTACAGGTGGATGGGACTATTCTCTCCACAGTTTTGACTGGGTATTATTCCCCAAAATATCTAAAAGGGGGATAGCAGAGTACAGTCCTAAATCAAGCGCTGCATGTCACCTCCATTCAACCTCTTTAGTTTTCTTAGTCTCTTTACCCTGTTCAACATTCATCATCATCGTCGTTGTCATCAACATTCCTTGGGCTCATTGCCCGTAAGTGTTCAATGCAACTTCGACACATCCTCTCAAAGTATTCCCGGTCTTGCGCCTTCCTTGTCAACAATCATTTGAATGCAGTTGTTTTGTAATGAAAATTGACTTGTGTACTGGAGCCCATTGCTGTCTATACCGTAACAACGTGAACTTCTAAGAAATAAGCCATCAACACAGTATCGTTGTAGTTGAGACAAGTCCACAGAGCATGACCGGCATGCCTATTACGCGATAACGGCTACTAAGATCTTCAATATGTAATATCATTGTAGATATAGTACTGTGCTGGACTTAGTGCTAGGGATCAGTTGACGAAACTGGCGAATGCGCCTCAACGAAAGAGGGCATACGGACCGCGGTTCGCTTCCCGATGTTAACTTATTTCATAGATTTAAATCTCGGGCTAGCTTGTGTACCCTAAATGGCGTAACGTTCAATTAAATGGTCGAACGGTATCATAGTGAAGTATCTCACCTGATCAAACGCATTGAGCAAGTGAGCAGCGTCATTATACTTCCGTTATACCATATACTAACGCATGCATCCAGAGTCGTACTAAGAGTCCTTACACAAAGAATACTGTCCAGAGCGGTAACAAATTACTTTGATTGACTGTGATGGAGAGGAACAAAATGGTTTCAGAAGGTGCAGGAACACAATAGATGCAATTTCAGGTGTTGACGGAAGGAAGTCTACACTATACGTCATATGCAAGACAGATACATGTATGTGATGTATATACTTTTGTGGATTACGAAAACGCTTTCGTTAGACAGAATTGGAAGAAATTAATGCATAACCTAAGCAAGATAGTGGTGGACTGGAAAGAAAGAAGACTCATATGATATCTATGCAGGCCTTGATATATATATAAAGGACAGAAGGATAAAGGTAAAAATAGAAGAAGAATTTTCAGGACAAAGACTGGTGGATTGAGGAGTAATTCAAGATTGCACACACTCACTAGTTCTCTAAATTGGCATCCACATTGAGGAATAAATACGAAAGGCAGTGGATGGATGAGAGAGGGCGAAAAAAAGAGGAAGATTGACGAAGGCATTTGATTCGCAGATGACCAGACAATGAAGGCAGGTAGCCTGAAGGAACTACAAAAGATGACAGATCGGCTAAAATGGAATCTCATCGGAGTATGATATGAAAGTAAACATCAAATAGACAGAGATCAAAAGATCAAAGATCAAAGAGGAAAGTAAAGAAAGAGAAAAACAGAAAATATCATTATAGATGGAAATAAATTGGAGAAAGTAGACAAATTCGTTACCTAAAAAGTATGGTCACAAATGATGAAAAGTGTTAAGTAGAAATAAATAGAACATTAGTCATATGGGAAACGATGTATTCTGTAAAAGAAAGGAATTAACGAGAGGAAAATTAAATTAGAATCTGAAGAAACGAAAATTAATCTATTATGTGGAGTGTGGTGTTATACGGATCGGGCACATGGTCCATGAGGAAGGAAGACATCGACAGGTAGGAGGAGGTCTTCGAAATGTGGACATGGCGAAGGATGGAGAGAGTCAGCTGGATGGAACGCATTACAAATGAAGAGATACTACAAATGGTGAACGAAAAAGATCCATGATAGGAATAATAAGAAGCCAACATAGGAAACTGTTGGGACACAAAATGAGGGAAGACTCCCTCTCTCCCTCCTACATTATAAGCACAGCTATTGAGGGAAGAATGGAGGGATGAACGAGGAAGAACGAGATGATGTTATTGAACCGGATGATGAACGAGGGTTACATTCATAATACAGCAAGTTGATGACAAGAGCAGGAAAACGTGAAGAATGGCGACATTGAACGTACATACATATATAGAGGTATATATATATATATATAAACCCGAAACATTTTCAAGTTATCGGGCTGTCAACCGTTGATTTTGCGAATACGGGACGTTCGCGTAATTACTCGACATTGACATTACTAATCACAATATTATAGTCGAGTAATTATTATGGGAGTCTTTAAATCACTCACGAGGTAGTGCTTGAGTATTTAGTCGACAACTGCACTGAGACACATTACTAACACCGCCACTATTTGCACTCCAACAGTGTCAGACCCAAGCCTGGAAAAAGGAGGAGGGCGATGCTAATCATCTTTGTTATGGCTCAGTGTCGTTAAACTGCAACAACAGAGACGTATTACTCTGCGTCTTCGCTCAAATTACTTAAGAAGACCGAACTACGAATACGTGGATGCGCTTTCTCGGCCGTCTGTCCTATAGATGCTGGAACAGTCTTCTATACACCATTACATTGGCCGACTCAGTGGACTCCTTCAAGTCTACGCCCAAGACTCATCTGTTCTCAAAGGATCTTCCCGTTTGCTATATGGATGTTTGTGAAGCGCCCATATGGCGGTATGGCTGCGTTGCGGCGCCATATAAATTGTCGTTGTTATTATTATTATTTTTGTTGTTATTATTATTATTATTATTATTATCTATGTAACGAATTGTTCGTCAGCTAAATACAGGATCTACAGCATAATATTAATAGTCGGTAAAAGAGTTGCTAAAAAGGATAGATTACTAAACTCACTCGACTCTATTATTATATACAGATTTCGCAGATGATTACCCAGAAATCAAGTTTTAAATAGAGTAATGACGACAGACAACACGCAAGGAAGTTGAAGAAAGCATGCACAGCGTGAAACCGCAATGCTCCGTTTAAGCGAGAGGTTGATGACATGCACGCTGAAGAGGACTATAGAACGACGGTTGCTGCGATCAGCGCTCGTGAATCAGCTGGTGCCCTCACATGGCATTCAAGTGGCGCTTTAGACATTTGGAGATTACGATTGCGATCCCAACCAATTGATCGTGCGAAGATAGGATGAACCAGGCAAATCGGACAAACATCTGCCTTTATCTGTCCGTCTCTTCTTCTGGGTCTGTATATTTCATGTCTCCCTACATGTTTATGTTTCTGTCTCTACTTGTACGTTTTTCTCATTCGCACCCCCCCACACACACACCAACACACACAGATACATACACAGATACATACATAGATACATACATAGATACATACATAGATACATACATAGATACATACATAGATACATACATAGATACATACACATATACATACACAGATACATACACAGATACATACATAGATACATACACAGATACATACACAGATACATACACAGATACATACATAGATACATACATAGATACATACATAGATACATACATAGATACATACATAGATACATACACAGATACATACACAGATACATACACAGATACATACATAGATACATACACAGATACATACACAGATACATACATAGATACATACATAGATACATACATAGATACATACATAGATACATACACAGATACATACACAGATACATACACAGATACATACACAGATACATACATAGATACATACATAGATACATACATAGATACATACATAGATACATACACAGATACAGACACAGATACATACATAGATACATACATAGATACATACATAGATACATACATAGATACATACATAGATACATACACAGATACATACACAGATACATACATAGATACATACACAGATACATACACAGATACATACATAGATACATACATAGATACATACATAGATACATACATAGATACATACATAGATACATACACAGATACATACACAGATACATACACAGATACATACACAGATACATACATAGATACATACATAGATACATACATAGATACATACATAGATACATACACAGATACATACACAGATACATACATAGATACATACATAGATACATACATAGATACATACATAGATACATACATAGATACATACACAGATACATACACAGATACATACACAGATACATACACAGATACATATATAGATACATACATAGATACATACATAGATACATACACAGATACATACATAGATACATACATAGATACATACATAGATACATACATAGATACATACATAGATACATACATAGATACATACATAGATACATACACAGATACATACACAGATACATACATAGATACATACATAGATACATACACAGATACATACACAGATACATACACAGATACATACACAGATACATACATAGATACATACATAGATACATACATAGATACATACATAGATACATACATAGATACATACATAGATACATACATAGATACATACACAGATACATACACAGATACATACACAGATACATACATAGATACATACATAGATACATACATAGATACATACATAGATACATACATAGATACATACATAGATACATACATAGATACATACACAGATACATACACAGATACATACATAGATACATACATAGATACATACACAGATACATACACAGATACATACACAGATACATACACAGATACATACATAGATACATACATAGATACATACATAGATACATACATAGATACATACACAGATACATACATAGATACATACATAGATACATACATAGATACATACATAGATACATACACAGATACATACATAGATACATACATAGATACATACATAGATACATACATAGATACATACATAGATACATACATAGATACATACACAGATACATACATAGATACATACATAGATACATACATAGATACATACATAGATACATACACAGATACAGACACAGATACATACATAGATACATACATAGATACATACATAGATACATACATAGATACATACATAGATACATACACAGATACATACACAGATACATACATAGATACATACACAGATACATACACAGATACATACATAGATACATACATAGATACATACATAGATACATACACAGATACATACACAGATACATACACAGATACATACACAGATACATACATAGATACATACATAGATACATACATAGATACATACATAGATACATACACAGATACATACACAGATACATACATAGATACATACATAGATACATACATAGATACATACATAGATACATACATAGATACATACACAGATACATACACAGATACATACACAGATACATACACAGATACATATATAGATACATACATAGATACATACATAGATACATACACAGATACATACATAGATACATACATAGATACATACATAGATACATACATAGATACATACATAGATACATACATAGATACATACATAGATACATACACAGATACATACACAGATACATACATAGATACATACATAGATACATACATAGATACATACATAGATACATACATAGATACATACATAGATACATACACAGATACATACACAGATACATACATAGATACATACATAGATACATACACAGATACATACACAGATACATACACAGATACATACACAGATACATACATAGATACATACATAGATACATACATAGATACATACATAGATACATACACAGATACATACACAGATACATACATAGATACATACACAGATACATACACAGATACATACATAGATACATACATAGATACATACATAGATACATACATAGATACATACATAGATACATACACAGATACATACACAGATACATACACAGATACATACACAGATACATACATAGATACATCCATACAAATACGTAAGCAAGAAACGATCGATCTCCATGGTCGATCATCTAGAAGAGGTCTATTGGATCGGTGTATCGATCGCCAGCTCTCCGCAAATGGTTCCTCATTATTTCGTTTGCCTGATTTCTGTTAGTAAGGTACAGTTTATTTTCACTTATGTTCACTTTATTGTTTCCGGTTGAGGCAGTCTTTTGAGATTTCTGTTTAGGATGTTCTGCTGCGCAGATTATTGCATGGAGAGGAGCAAGTGTACAATGGCGATCTAAGGACTCTGTCGACATTTCAAAGGACTATTTAACGTGAATTATTATTCAAGTTCTTAGGATAATCATTCGATAATTATGTGACTTGTGGGAAAAAGAACTGCAGTCGTTGAGAGATGCAGTTCTTTCCATGAGCTTCACACATCTGACGAATCATCGTGAGACTGCTGAACAAGGTTGACACATCACAACTACATCGCTATAATATCGGCTTTGATGAAAACTTGATGAACGGATTTTAATCCAATTAACGCTTTAATTGCAATGTTTTCATTCAACGTCCGACTAAAAGTCATCGTTCAGTGTTAGTCTGCTTCCGCACCTAAAGCTACATTTTATGGCCATTGTGCGATTTATAATACTCAATTTAACATCTTAACTTGCTTTAATAAAAAAGCTATAAATATGATAAACGAGGCATTTGCACAGAGTGAAATTACTGCAGTATGATTCCTTATATCAGATCAATATGGATGTTAATTTCTAATGAGAGTCAAGTTTACCTTTCTCATTCAGAGTCAGACTTCCGCAAAACTCGCGAGTGTGACCTTGTTTTGTTAATATTTTCAGACATCATTGCCAATCCTTGTTTTTCAAGACGCAGGGAAAGGGTTTGCCGGACAGACACACAGTATATGTGGCCATGTCTGTAATTCAGCTCAAGGCTATTCCGCTTATAACCCATCTTCAGGGCACTCTACAGGTGCACAATAAATTTGACATTAGGCCTAGACTTAAATCGAATTTTCTGCGGTGCGTCCATTCGTCAGAGTAAAGTTATAATGCAGTTACGTTTTCAATCTTCTCCAATTAATGTTAATTGAATTTGGCAAGATAGAAAATCCCACCGAAAGAGAAAGGCAGACGCTAATATAATCCTTATTGCACGTTTTGTCCATCAGCAAATGTCCAGACACAACAGTTTAGCAGAAGAATACAGAATCAAGGCAGAATCAAGACATTTAAAATAAACAATCTCCTTCATACCAGATCAATCCGACTTTTAATAAGCTGGCATTCATTTATCTATCAATCCTTTCATACATAGACACATCCATCCATCCATTCATCCATGAATCTATCCATCCATCCACCCACACCTTCCTCTCTCTGTATATAAATGGAGACAAACAAACAAGACGGACAGACAGATAACCAACCAGATAGACGGAGATACAGGAAGAGACTGAACTAGACGTACACGGAAGATCGAGACAGCGCGATGATTACGTCTCTAAGGATCGTCATGGAGAAGAAAGAGACGCGTAATAAATGACGATTACTTTACGTTACGACCCTCAAGAGCTGCGCCATCTGCGGCTCAGCTAAGTTCCAGCCAATCACGTCATCGTCTCAGATGAATTATTCAGCTGCGTCATGAATAATTCCGATTCTCATTATAAGAGTAGAATTACAGCCAGGAAGGAACTCAATCAACGTCGCGACGATAGGAATATGACTAAGCTACAGGCATGCAATTCTCAACGCTGCCGACGCCCACATAATAGGAGGCATCGAAAATTTTACCAGATTTGGCATTTTATCAAAGACTCTCTCCACTGGCTCTCCATGCTCCAGCGTATTCTATTTGAGGTCTGTTCCGTCGTGCGGAATAGTCTTAGAGTCATGGTATGCTAGCTTCACTCTATATGTGTCGACTCGACTCATAGGTTATCCTAGCAAAATTCCTCACGCCGCCTTGTAAATTTCTGTGCGGCCGTTCAAAAGTCTCCATTCTAAGACGATTCTGAATCCTGTTCGACGCCAAGGGTATAGCCTTAACTTCACCTACGGGGAGGGACTGGGAGAAGATAGGAAATGGATATGTAAGAGTTCTAAACTTATAAATGTAATAAAATAATGTAAATTATAAAAGGGTATCTGTTGCTAGAACTTAATCGCAATTGCAAGCTTACCTTTGATTGTGAACCATATAATATCTTTTGCTGGTCTAATGGCAATAAGAAAATTTGTATAGGCCTATATCAACCAAAGTCTGCTCTATTTTGTTTAAACAAGAGCTTTATATCGCGCTAAAACAAATGAAATGAAACAGGGTCAAAATAGGTTTATATTCTCTATTATATTCTCTATTATATTCTCTATTATATTCTCTATTATATTCTCTATTATATTCTCTATTATATTCTCTATTATATTCTCTATTATATTCTCTATTATATTCTCTATTATATTCTCTATTATATTCTCTATTATATTCTCTATTATATTCTCTATTATATTCTCTATCCCTATCGCGTCAAGCCATTGTAGATTTAATGGTTAGTAAGAAAGAACTATTATTTGTTAACATTTTAGTTAGTTATATACATGGTTATAGTAGCGGTATAATTAAATACAATACAAATGCAATAGCCTACATTGAAGGGGCTGGGGGAAAGTGAGAAACTGCTCTTCCAGTCCCACCCTATGCAGATGTTCATGATATCGCCCCCTCCCTAAAGGAAAAATCTATACACGCCATTGGTATTCGTTGTTCCTACGGTCTTCAGCTCGGGGTTATCTGGAAGCACCGTGGACCTTACATCTCGTTCTAGAAGTTTCACCACAATGGGCTTCTCCAGATGGAATTGGCGACTTCAGCGCGTGATTGGACAGAAGTTGACCTAAATATTTTCAAAAATCACTGTAAACAATCGTTTGATTCGCGTTGAAATTTTTGTATTTGCGTCTATGTAAGTATATATGCAGTTATTAAAGTTAAATTCATCGTGTAACTTAATGGGTAAGTATATTTGCAATTATTAAAACTAAACTGAAACTTAATGGGTAATGCGTATTTTTGCGTATTTTAGTATTGACCACTGCGAACATACAATGTAAGTGACGCACAGTTCGTCGAGGGTTTCGTTTAATTAATGCGTAGGCCTATTTTAGCTCTGCGTCAAAGTGTCCTCACTACCACTATAGTAACGTTAAAATCAAGTAACCCGTAATTATTCACGTGTTAACAGCTAGAACGAACAGTGCCAGTTGCAGTTGAATCGTCAGCAAAAAACATTATCCGACCCGTGATTCTTCACGGGTTAACAGCTAGTTAGTTATACCTATAAGTTAAAAATGGCGCTGTATAAGAAGTACAATACGCGTGAGTCATTAGAAATTGTAAGAAATCGCATTTAACTTAGGCCTCAAGGACCAATATATACCTTGCTTAGGCCTATGCATTTGTATACTTGTATACGTCATTAGATTCGTGTAGAACATCATAAGTGACAAGATCACTACGTTTTAAAGCCGATATAAATGTTGAGAGGATTGGGTAAATTTTACCAAACGACGGGAGTTATAGGGCGATGTACGACATCTCAAATACAATACATTCCACTCAGACGGGAAAAGAGCTAAGGGAAGAGAGAGAGAGAGAGAGAGAGAGAGAGAGAGAGAGAGACAGAGACAGAGACAGAGACAGAGACAGAGACAGAGACAGAGACAGAGACAGAGACAGACAGAGAGACAGAGACAGAGACAGAGGCAGAGGGAGCCACAGAGAGAGAGAGAGATACAGAGAGAGACAGAGAGAGACAGAGACAAGAGACAGAGAAATAGTGAATGAGTAATAGAGATAACAAGAGATAGCGATAGCAACGGACAGAGAGAGAGACAGCAAGAAAGATTGGGTAGAAAAAATTAAGAAAAATTTAATAGGATATTTATCCATACATAGTTAAATAGCTAGGCAGCTATAGCTAGATGGATGGCTGGATGACTGGAAGGCTGGATGGATGGATGAATGTATTAGCAGACAGACAAATAGAGTACCTGAAAGCAACGAAAACCCAGTCTAATATTCATATAGCGCCTTTTACCATAATGCTCGCCAAAGAAAGACGCACGGATGCAGACAGGTGAAGCTATTTTAACTTGTAATGTTCGCAGCAGGTCTATTGTTACCTGAGTTGCTACGAGAAGGAAGAAGGAGAGGTGGGGTGGTTGAGAGGCCCTCGGGGGAAGGTCGAAGGCGGAAGGGGAACTAACAGTCATGACAGCGATATCATGAGACTAATTGCATCGAGGCGGGTACCATATTCATTTGCTGAGAATTGTCTTTGTAACTAATCTTCTAGACGCGACAGTCACTAAGGCACAGTGTGGCCAAATGGAAAAGTAACTGCTGCAAGTGGCAGACACTAGCAGATGCTGTGTCAGACATCGAGTGCCCGGCGCCGTAACAAAAGCGCGCCGACATAAGCTTATTTCTTGTAAGTTTATATATAGATATGTATAAGAGAAACTTGTACAAGCTTTATAAAGCTAGTCATGGAGAGAACAGCAACGCAGAAACCGAAGGATTATATTTTGCAGGACTTAGCTATTATTATTAATGTTATTATTATTCCTATTATTATTATTATTATTATTATTGTTATTATTATTATTATTATTAATATTATTATTATTATTATTATCATCATCATCATCGTCATCATCCTTACTATTATTATTTTCTATTAGAAGGGTATTTAACCGACACTTTATTGAGAGTATGGATTCATGTATCATAACAAGTTCACACGAACATGCGCAAATAGATAATTGTTCTGCAATAAAGTATAATTACTTTGGTTTACCTACTACTCTCTCGACAGTAGCGCATGGATATTGCAAACTTTTATGTAGCTAAACATCGACCGTAGCCTGATTATGTCAGCGCATATATAGGCATTTCTCTAGCGCCTGACATTAAACATCAGACGGCAAGACCCTTCCTAAAAGAGTGCCACGCTGGCTTCCATTTCCTAGAATAATTAGACCTATGACCATAGTGTCTGATGTAGGAGGACATCACGGTTGACGTCGTCTAGGCAGACGGCGGAGGTACCCTCAATGAACCGAGCGAGCGATCTGTTGGTTCAAGACGGACTCGGTTATCGAGTTAAAAATGGTGTTTGTTCAAGTAGGGAATCGAAGAGAAGGGAAGAGAGGAGGAGAGGAGGGGTATAAAGAAACGGACTGAAAAGAAGGGAAAGGACGCGATTAGCTTCGTTAGGAAGTCACAGCTCAACTGTATTCAGAGAAGATAGTCTGAGAAAGGGACAGGCAGACGGATAGACAGATGCACAAACAGACGGACTGACGGACTGACAGGCAGACAGACGGATGGACGGACAAACAGATGAACAGACGGACAGACGGACAGACGGATAGACGGAAGGATGGACGGACGGACGGACAGACAGACTCAATAGGCCAAACTCAATAAGAATAACAATAAAATACCAACAATGAACGGAGGAGGTGGAAATAGGTGGAATCAGGAGGAGAAGAAGAAGGACAAAGACGAGGAGGAGGAGCAGTGCGCAACATAATGATGAGAGCGAGCAGAATAATAGGAAGAAGAAATATGACGAAGGGGAGGAGGAGAAGAAGAAGAAGGAGAAATTTATGGAATAGAAATTAGAAGGGCGAAGAAGATATGGAGAAGGATACCTGAAATGGGCGGAAGAAGTTCCTGGAGGAGCAGAAGGAGAGAGGAGAGAGGAAGTAAAGGCGGAGGCAGAGGAGAGAAAAAGAAAATAGAGGCGGAGGGATGGGAAGGAAGAAATAACTAGGAAATGGGAGGTCGACTGGAGACAGCGAACGCAACCACGACGAAAAGGCGGACCATAGAACCGGCGCAATGACAGCCGTACATACCAACCAGCGGAGGACTTACTAATGGGGTCGCAAAAATCAATTTACCCCAATATAAGCCTCTCTGTATACATATACGTGCATGTACATACCCATACGCGGTATCGCGTCAATTGATCTCGTCAGTTGATCTCCGTCAGTTGATCCCCGTCAATTGATCCCCTCGTCAATTGTTCCCGACAAATCTCTAGGCTGCGCGTCACAGACTCATAGATGATACTCTTAGTAAGCAAAGATTGATTTTACAGATTTGCAAAATAACATTACAAAATAGCAAATTAATGCCCAGGCTTCGTGTAACTCTACACTGTAACCGCTTACGACCGTTCGGAGATTCTATTATATCTCATAGCATTTTTTAGGACTTCAGCGCGAGACACAGAGACAGAAGACCACATACTTATTGTCGGCATGGAGCATCCGGCAAAGAAACTATAATCGCACGCTTGCGGCTCGTGTCAACCGCGCTGTAATCGCTAACGGCCGTTCGGAGATTTCTTTATATCTCGGAGCAATGGCTCATTTATCCAATGCATGGACGCTCATGCTTAGTACTTTATGCAAATTATGCTGATAAACTAATTATATCATGACTCTCAATTACGCTTTTGCATTTTTTATTATTTCAACATTTCGTGCTGTTATCATCGTTCTTATAATAAATTGTGAAAGTCGCAAGTGGAACATGAATGTTGCATCAATTGGGCTGGGTTCAGAAGGCAGAGGATCAATTTATGAAGGGATCAATTGACTAGGGGACTAATTGACAGGGGATCAACTGACGGGGATCAAAAGACGTAGAATCGATGCAACCCTCATACGCATGCATACATACGAACGTACAGAGCGTGCAGCAGATGCTATAGAAAGACGTCATATATAAATGTTTTATTGCATTCCATACATACATGTATATGTATAGGAATGCATGCATACACACTTTCCATCGCATCTCAATTGTAACCTGATGCTGTGCAATCTCTTTGAGTCCGTCTACCGGAAATGAAGTGCCTGTAAACTGATCCGAACCAACTTCCGTATCCACCTGAGCCTAATCATTCGAAATGTCCTGACTGCGTCTGGGTATCACGTTTCATTAACCTCACACCAGCTCCTAGTCTTCATCACTTTCGGTTTTTTATAAGACAATGTATTAGTTACAGATGATAATGGAGCTCGGCGGCTTATATGGCGTTATCCGGAGGATTAGATCCCCCGATGAGATCACGATGATCACTCATGGGATTCACCCACACGTGGCATATTCATGAGGATCGTGAATTATTGGCGCGTAATTGGGGTGTTAGGTTAGAATACAGAACTCATTAAAACATTCCTAAATTTGTCATCTCAGGGACTACTTACTAATCCTGACAGCGACGGATGATAAGATTAGATGAGATAAGAACATTCTTTAATCAACCAAATGCTATCCGCATAAAAACGCTGGTCATACATCATACAAGTAACTACACGCGACAGTTGTAATCGGCATAGATCCCATAATCACCAAAGTGATGTGATTTTAACTGAGCAAAGAGGATGACGTTGTCATAAGCCGTTGAACGCAATCATGAGCCAGTATCATCATAAGCCATTGGAGACTGTAATGAACATGAGCCAGAGGACTGAGGCGGTGGTCAGATGCAACATACCATGAACGTTTTTCTTCGTTTGCTGTTTTAAAACTGACTTAAACTCAATGACCAAAAGGAATAGATCAACAATTATGATTCCTTCTTTATCTGCAGGGTAAAAATCTCTTGTGAAGAATTTGACCAATTTGGCCCATCCTAAAAGTGACCCTCTGACATATAGAAGAAAAACTTTCTCTTTATATTCTTCATCTTCTTTTTCTTACTTCATTCTATTCATTCTTACTTCCACCCATCACGTTCCTGTTTCTTCCTATTCCTAATCTTGCTTCTCACATTCCAATCGTAGTCTTACTCATCTCTTCGACCCTGCGCAGTGCCTCCCGTAAACTTCGCTATCCATATCCGATCCCAAACTTTCACCCGACTTTAAAAAACGTTCCCAACACACTTGCCACGCAATTCTAACCTTATTCGGTCCGTCTTCAACCGACGCACCTCACTTAAGTCCAGTAAGTCCACCCAAATTAACATTTCTCCATTCGTCGCAACCCATGCAACGTCAACCCACCCGATCCCATGAGACGAGGACGAGTCAATGTTTCGAGATTTGAAACGTGACTGGATTCATGGAAGTCAACGACCCTTGTCTTCCAACAACCCCAATATACCATGGGGCCATCATATAGGATTATGCACCACTTATCTTCTGACAGGCATGTGTGCATGCAGGCAGGCAGGCAGGCAGGCAGTCAGACAGGCAGGCAGGTAGATTGACGAACATACATACAGACATCGGAGTCATTGAACTGTTTGACAGATGTGGCTTCGGAATTTCAACCGATTCTTTCTTCCGGTCTCACACTCTTTCTTTTGTCATCGTTCATTTCGTTTAATTATTATTCTTCGTTGATTATACTAGAGTGAAACTATTTTTTTCATTTTCATACAAGTATACTGCAAAGATTCCGATAGCAACGAATCCTTGCAACGATCTGCAATCATCAGATGATAATCTTCATTTTCCTTCACTTCTCTGCAACTGGTATAGAATTGAATAACTGTCAGTTTCTTATTAATAATTGTCAATGTGCATTCTGATAATCTTCATTGCCTCGGCCGTGCTCTGTTCCCCAGGATGCTAGTCAAAAAATTAGACCTACATTCACCCGATCATATTAATTAAACTCAGCGCAAATTACAACGGTTCGAAACAGTTAAGCTGTTATCACAATGGGCAACAATAACTTTTAATCTTTAAGCCTATCAAGAACCTGATGAACGCATTCTGTACTGTTAGAAACTAAACGGTGAACGGACAAAAGCGAACCTCTAGATATACGGTAATAATTTGCCCAATAATTTATGCATTTTGATCAAATATTGGTCAACATATGAAAACACTTTCTGTTTAATTAATATAACGCGCATTTTTAACATTTATTTGTTATAATGTTTGCTAAATATGTCAGCCTTCGGCCTCAACACACGCACCAAGACGCGCTCGCCATTCGGTAATTTCCGCATCGATTACAACTTTATCAAATTCGTCCCAAGTATATGACACGTTGACGCAGTTCTCCAACGTCGCGTATCCTAGTCTTGAAAACGTTTTCTTGTATCACTATCAAGATTTTATGGATAAGCGTGTTATAGAAGAGTTGTGCACATGCGAGACGAATTTTATCAAGTTGTAATCGATGCAGCAGTTACTGAATGGCAAGTGCATCTTGGTGCGTTTGTTGTGGCTGGAGGAGGACATTTCTAACACACATTATATCTAATAAATGATGAATATGCGTTTCATAATCCTTAGAGTGAAGTTTTTCTCATATTTGCTTAACATGCATACATTATTGGACAAATTATAACAGTATTTCTAAAGGTTCGCTTTTTATCCGTTCACCGTGTACAATGCGATCAATTGAAATGCATCTTTAATGTATGTGCCTTTTGGAAAAACCTGTCTGAGTGATTCCCAAATTCTCTTCATATTAGAAATGAGGAAACGAATCTGTCCAATAGTCATTGCACACTTGTGGAGAAAGTAGCAACCATCATTGGATTAAGAAGCCAGCTGAGCGGATCCGATTCCAGGGAATGGGAACTTCTGATGAGGTCACGAGGAATAGAACCCTCAACTGATTAGAGAAAGCGTCAGCATTGGAGGTTGCTGACACTTGGCGTAAGAAACGCCTGCAATCTACCTTGAATGAATTTCGAGCGGATCAGTCTCGCATGTTGAAGACCCCGAGACTCAACACACAGAAATGACTAAAGTGTGGAATCGGGCCTGTCGTGCGTACCGCGTAGGCATATACAGAAGTCTGGTTTTATATAACAAAGGTTAGATAGATGGATGGATGGATGAATGGATGGATGGATAGATTGATAGATGGATGGATGGATGGATGGATGGATAGACAGGCAAATAGATAAATGGTAGGTAGTTAGATAGATAGGTTGCAAGGTACGCAGGTAGGTAGATCGATAGGTATATTGATAGTTATATTGACTGATCGATCGATCGACCGACCACTCGATCGATCGACCGACCACTCGATCGATCATCGATCTATTTTTTTATATATTTATTTATTGCTTTATTGATAGGTATATTGATGGATTGACAGATAAAGATAAATAAATGGATGGATAGAGTGAGAGATGGAAGGAGGGAGGAAGGTAGGCGTGTGAACCTTCTATGTTAGGATTCAACAAAGGGCTATCCTACCTATCGAATAAGAATTTGTTAACTTTGATTAACCTTGTTATCCGAGAACTGCTAACTTGTTATCTCGAACTCGACTGGTTTTAACAACTTAACCTTTGTTTGACCTTTAGGGTCTTCCACATGGAGTGAGATGCGGGTTGTGGTTGAAATGTAGGTTGCCCGAAATTACATGCAAAGGCTGGAAATAGGCAAAGACCAATGACACGACTTCTCTGTGCCAAGAACTAAGACATCGACGAGTAGCTCATATTCACGGCTCTCGTTACAGAGTTACGAGATGCAGAATGATGATGAAGCGACAGCCTGTTGTAAAGAAGGCAAATAAAAGTGGAACGACTGTTTCCGGTAAAGGAACGAGTCCTTTTCTGAGAAAGGTCTTTCTGAGGTCGTTTTCCACCCAGCGACCGTGAAAGAGGCAGGGTCGGCCTCAGAGACAGAGCTGTATATCGATCTACAGCGTTTGCATTTTTGTCTTTCTTTAGGACGCGACCACCCTTGAGCTATCCTTGTTGGGAACGGAGACGCTGGACAGAGATAGAAAAAGCGGTCATTTCACGTTGAGAGTAACGATGTATACAGATGGCTCTGAGTGAAGAACTATGCTTGAGTCACCTCTGATCCGCTGCGACCAAACCCCCACCTCCATAATACAAATATACTTCTCAATAAACAGTGAACTTTTTGTATATCGGGTCACCTTTCTGATAAAGGCTTACACCGCTCAAAATCTAATTATAGGCTACAAAATAAATGTTTCAGTAAAACTTAAAAGGCGAGCATTCCAAACTGCTCGATAGTTATCTTCTAACGCTTTTGAGGTAGAAAAGGCGCAATATAAATACACAAGTAACTACATCCGTAAGAACAAAGAGTGCATGCTGCTTTTCACATTTCTCTATACTTCCCGATGATGGCTCATTTAAATTTAACAGATTTTAATCTCTGACTTGCACGGCGCGTGATGAGAATCTCAATTGGTATGGCGCCTGTTAAACAGTCAATCGGTGATCAAAGAATTTTCTCGATCAGTTCATTGAAAGAGAGCAGGGTCGAGGCCCTACGCGGTCGCTGTATAGAATCGAGTACATTTAACAGCTATATTATAGCGCATTAATCAGTTGCAATTTATGGCTCGAACTTTTACAGTGCCCCACGCAACTTCGTTTTGGTCATTCCTATAGAATAGGTTGCCTAGCAACCGACGCGATGCACGTCTAGGTCTATCTTTGTCTCCTTTCCGAAGACGTTTGAAACCGATTCTTTTGATCGTGGTTTGGTGCCTTGCTTCTGAGGAGTTGCTTCTCTTGAAGTGGCGCTATATAAACATACTGCTTCATTGGCTGCTGTGATTAAACTAGAAACTACCTGTGGTATCTTCGATCAAAACCAGTTCCACTTATTCTATTTTTCAACAAGAGTTTGATGATGGAAAGAATTTGATCGCAGAAGCCATGATTCTGAATGGAGATGACTGGAGTGCTCGTGAATAAGCTGGTGCCCTGCGCTAGACTTTCAAGTGGCGCTTTATAAATTTGGAAATGACGATTGCGATTATGATTACGAGTGTTTGAGAAATCAAATGTTCAGAGACAGAGATTGGATATCTATCCAACAAGCAGTTTCATTCAGATGTCGCGTCTTCATCAATTGCAACTCTGCTCTAACTCTAATTATACTCTTCTGTATTGTCAGGACGTCGTCGTCCAGGACCGCAGAAACGTGCCATAAAAGTAGAAACCATCGAATCACTCAGGGCTGTCGATGAAGCCTCTGAAAATTCAGCTCCTCTTAAAAATGAGTGCTTACAACGAGTCCATAGCAAGAGAAGAATATGACATTCAGCAACCAATTAAGATCATTGTAGACAATCGCAGCGAATTCCGGATCTTCGATAAAACACCCGAATGTTTTACACACTATGACATATAAGCAGTGGCATCATTATAAGATCTTTGAAAAGTGATCCAGTGCACTGTTATTATTTTGATGAGACTAAAACTCTCTGTCATGTCTCTTAATAATGAATACAGGCTGTCAAGTTTTGGACTGCATTTATTTTTACCCTCTTTTATTTAACTTGGCTTGCTTTAAGTTTTTCATGGACGGAGCGTTAAGTTTGTCATGGACAGATCGTCGGAGTTCTTTCAACGCTTTTTTGGCATGTTCCCGTCTACCTATAGAGCTGAAATTGTGCATACATTTCACGCTTGCATGATAATGCAATGTATCAAATCGATACGGACATAACTTAAAAATTGAGAAAATATGACTAAAATCCCCAAAATTAAATAGATCTATCGTTTAACCACTCGAGCGAGTTCTTCTTAACGAGCTCCATCCACTCCGTTAAGTTTACATCATAAATTATCTCTTAAGGAAATGGATCGATTGCGCCATCTACCAGATTACCAAAAGCCAATAAAAGAGGATCCCGTAAACCCCATATTATTACTGTCACTTGTTAGATACCTGCAGCTGCTGTGATGTTTCTTAATAGGCCAAATGCTAATACTTTTGCTAATTGAGAAAACCCTCAAAATTACTAGAAAACCCAGTAATTTTGCAAAAAGTTTGTTTCTTAAAAAGGAACAATGTTAAATCCTGTGCAAAGTAGATTTTAATACATAGGCCTACCTACATGTACGTACGCATGCATCTAAGCGTACGTACTTACATACATACATACAAACATGCAAAGTCGTGCATGCACGCATGCACGCATAAACACATATGCACACACACACATACATACATTCATTCATACGTACATACATACATAAAATACAATACGTGCATACATGCAAGCATACATCCATGTATATATGCATTTATATGCATACATACATACATGCATATATACATGCATACATACACACATGGAATACTTGAAATAAATTCTTGTGCTTCCAAATTCTATTCATGTCGTGATCTCTCACAGACTAACGCCCATTAGGATGATTTCAAAACCTGACCCGATATCTCAAAGGAGAACTAGGATCATCAATTCGACCATCAAGACGTCCATGAAACTAATTACGACGACGGTGTATTGTGACCAAATGAATCCTAGGACTCGCGAATCATCAATTTTGTCTGAATCGTTGGCATGAATCACCGACGGACGATTAGATTCCACTCGTCATGAATCAGAGCGTCCTCTTGACTCCTCTCACTACATTGCTGAAAGCCTGCATCCGGGATGATTATACGACCGCTCGCCTTCTAACGAATAGTATGCCAATTCCATGAGCTTTGGCTCTACAGGGTAGGCCAGAGGGTCAGAGGATTTGACCCCAAATGAATCCATGACCTCCAGGTGACAACAAATTATTATATATGTAACTACTCTTCTCGATTTATTGTGCTAAAGGAAGTTAGTGGCCATGCATGACCTTAATTTTTTATGGGCTACTAATTGGAGACCATTCTGCCGTACATTGTCTCCCCATCGCATGGCTGTTTAGTCCCTATACTAGAGATGGAATATACACAAACGAGTTATTAACATATGATTGCTTAATCAATGTCGCTGTCTTCCCTTCACATATAGGCTTTGAATCAAAGACGCCCTCCATAGGCACCGTTCATAGGAACTAGGCGATACCTATGATGAGCCCAGGAAAGGCCAGTAACTAAGGTACATGGGATAAGTAAGCAGCTTAATAACAGAGCACGTGTTAGCAACACGATGCTAGAGAAGACAAGAGAGATGGAAGGAAAAGCGAGGAACAGGGAGATAGAGAAAGAGTCAGAGAGAGAAACATAAAGGGAGATATAGAGGGAAAGACAGACCAAAAGAAACAGATAGACAGAGAAAGGAAGGAAATTCTGGAAGAAATTCTGGAAGAAATTCTGGAAGAAATTCGGAAGAATAAAATAATGGCAAACGCTGCAGCGGGAAATTATGAGGCGCATTTCATGTTGCAAAAAAGAAGACGCTGCCAGAACTAATTTGCTCATAAACCACGATCATCCGACGGTCACGACGTCCTGCGGATGATCACGTTTATGAAGCGTGTCACTGCTGATAACTCTTCGTTTTATGCGTTCTAATCAAATCATCACGTAGTTGAAAGCCAGCGGCGGCAACAGCTCAAACACACCGCTTCTGATCAAAGAGACCACCGCATAAGGCAACCATGGAAGAACTGAGCGGCTCTCGTCGCGTATTGCACGCCTTACACTACATGAAACGGAGACTAAGATGGCCTTATGAAAGCGTTATACAAATGACACTTTACATTACACTTCAGTTGATTACGAATTTAAGAGCCATATTGACGCATCTCCGTCTATGAACGATGCCACGACACTTTCATGTACGTTCAATCTGACAAAAGTTTACTCGTCAATGCAACATAAGAGATTAATTGAGCCAAATAGGCGAGATCAAATTGTTAACTTAAGAATCGTCTTGGAGAAAGCTGGAGAAAGCGAGAGAAAGGATATACTACCCACTGTACCTCCGATTCATTGACTTTACCAAAGCGTTTGACATGATTCTGCACCATCAACTATGGATAACATGATGAAGATGGGTTTCCCACCCCACCTCATTCAACTACTGCGAAATTTCTACAAACAACAGCGAGCTACTGTCAAGATAGACGCAGTATCAAGAAAGGAGTCTGACAAGGATGTAATTTATCACCAAGCCTGTTTAACATTCTGGCAGAGCAGGTAATGCGGAAGGCACTATTAGGATGCCACAAGGGATTCAGGATTGGAGGGAAGACTATAAATAACCTTAGATATGCTCATGACATCGTTCTACTGACCACTTCACCAGAAGATTTATTTGAATTGGTTTAAAAGGCACAAGATTAATGAACATCGTAAAAGATAGAAAGCATTGGACTATGTGACATGACATGAAAACAGGCAACTTGAATGACTTGGTCTATCAACTGATTTATTTGTTCAAATTATTACTCTAACAGTTTCATCTCTATTTAACAACTTAACCAGAGTAGTTCATATATTGCACAAAAGTCCTATCCAAATGGTGAAATCGACGATTCAACCAAAGACGTCCGGATTTTTCATACACTCTCAAGTTATGGTGCCATGAACAACGTTCTGTCCCTCATCCACCGTGCTAATCAAATGCAAGTTTTTGGACTGCGTTTGTGAATCTGTAGCCTACACAAAGAACACCAACGATCAATATATCGAGTGTGTGCGCGAGTGTGTATGTGACACTATGTGTGCGTGTGTATGTGTGAATATTGGTGTGTGTGTATATATATGTGTGTGTGCGTCGGTGTGTGTGTAGGTGTGGGTGAGTGTGTGCTTGTGTAAATGTGGGTGAATGTGTGCGTGTGTATGTGGGTGTGTATGTATGTCAGTGTGTGTGTGTGTGTGTGTGGTGGCGTATCGGTGTGTGTGAGTGCGTGTGTGTGAATACACACATGCATTTATGTATGCATGCATGCATGCACATAGTTGTCCACGGGTCTACTCGACCTGCGAATAGTGTCGGGTCGGGTCGGGTGGGTCTAGTCGGGTCGGGTCGAGTCGGGACCAGGTCCTAGTCCCAAATTTGGACCCACTTCGACACAGTTTTTTTGGCAATGCTTTACTTTCAAAGCTGTGCTTTGCATGATGATTCGCAGCGTTTTACATCTTCGAACTCGTGCGTGCGTTAAATTGGCAAGAGACCCTAAGCGCACGTGGGTGAGAGAGAAACTACAGGCCCCAAGGCTGCAAAGCCGATTGAACAGCAGACCAAGACGATTGACTTCTAAGACAAAGAATCGGACACTGAAAGGTTAAACCTCTTGGTAGTAATACGTTGTAAAAGGTTCATTTCAGTTAACCATGCAGGTGATTCTGAAAGCGATAGAATGATAGCTAATTGACACGAGACACGATATACATGAATACAGTTAATTTAATTATATACGTATATATGAATTCATATAAGTATACACATATATGGAGAGAGAGCGAGAAAGTGAGTGAGTGAGAGATGGATAGATAGATAGATAGAGAGACAGACAGACAGACAGACAGAGACAGAGACAGAATGAGAATGAGACCTAGAGACAGAAAGATAGCGACAGAGACAGAGCACGACGTATACGTTGTTGTTGAGTAGCCATATCGTTTATGACCTCGACCCACCTAATTTTGCATTCTGGGTTTAATGCACGATATCTTCACCAGCGCTCTCCCGTTTGAATGGACGCCAAAAATCTTAAGGTCCATGAATAAAATTAAATAAATAAGCCGCCATCGGGATGTGACCACGGTCCACGCCTAACCCTGGTGTCAAACAGTTGCCATCAGCTTACTTGAATATGATGAAAGAATTTAGTGAAGACCTAGAGCAGTACACAGATTTGTTCCTTCAAAATGTCGTGTGGATTAATCTATAATTAATTTACGAGAGAAAACGTCAACAGATAGACCACAAGCGCGTGAGTTATATAGCTAGGGATGCAACGCTGGAGCATGCAGCCAGGACTCCAACGCACATAGTAGATGCCGGAATTCTTTTGCATGGGTTAATTAATGAAATAAGTTAAAAATTAAATTAATTAAACAAACAAAGTGTATCTTCTCTAATACGTTTAATAATGACTGTGAGTTTGAAATAGGCCTAATGATTGTGAGTTTTAAATACCAATAGGCCTAATTATTATCATTCTGTATAGCGGTCTGACTGTGTAGCATTTTTACGACATTAGAATTTTAGGAAAAATAATGTTATATAATTGGCACAATAGCTGGTCGGGTCGGACTTTATCTGGTCATGCACCTAATGGGTCGGGTCAGCTATTTGGCATCAGAAGTGGGTCAGAAGTGAGTGAGTGATAGTGTGTGTATGTGTGTGCGTATGTGCGTATGTGCGTATGTGCATATGTACGTATGCATGTATGTATGTATTAATTTTATTAATACATACATCCATACATACATATGTATATATGTATTAATACATACGTACATACATACGTAAGTACATACGTAAGTACACACTACGTACATGCGTACGTACGTACGTACCGTATGTACGCACGTACGCGCGCACGCACGCACGCACGTACGTACGTATGCACGCATGTATGTATGTATTCATGTATCCTATATAATGTATGTACGTGCACATAAATGTATGTATGTATGATCATCTATATATGTTTTCTGAATATGTTAGCATCAAGACGCCTAATATAGCGCCTGTTGGGTATTTCTTGAATGTACTGCTCTTGGCGTAAACAGGCGACCCGTGAGGTAATTAGAATAGAGTGCGCTGTTCTCTTCAAAGTCGGCCGGACATAGGGGGCGCCTTCGTATTTGATATATGGTTCAGAGGGAGACGTTATTCCTAGGGCACAGAAGAAATATAATTTTTGGGAGATGTACTGAATAGGGAGTGCATTAGAATGTGAAACAAACTGTTGTATCGACGACAGCCATCGTGGGTTACAGTAGGCGAATATGTCTACTTAATAGGATATCGCATCGTGTGCATGACTAATATTATTAATTCTAGTAAGTAAGTGAGTAATTTAAGTAGCTTTCAGCTATTTTGATGAACCTTTGCTCAAATTAATTACTCTGATTAAGACTGCTATTTCTGGACGCACTTTTTGTGTGTTGTATACTTAATAAAGCATCAAGATATACCTATTTTGTATGTCAATTTAAATATGTAGCTATATACATGTCGATTTATTTATATTCATATATTTCAAGTTAACCAATTATTTATTTATGACTATAAAAATTCTTGGAAAGATTTACAAGTGAAAGGGAATAAAATTTCAATAGACAGCATGGAACCATCCAACCATCCATAAGTTCAGATGTTGTCATCACTGATTATAGTACACATTCATAAATGCATTGTAATAGGCCTATGATATGATATGATATGATATGATATGAAAACTTAATATAACGCTTCTTCTAGAAATCTACTCAGTGGCGTTCTCAACTGCGCTATAGGCAACATGATGTTAATTGTCACTTAAACGACTATTAGAACAAAATACTAGCAAAACAGCCCACAGTAAGCTAAAAGTGTCACCAATGGCTGGCCGACGCAAACGCGTGGAACCATCCATCGGATTCCCACCGAAGCGCAGCTGACAGATGGCATGGATGTTCAGGGTCTCTGGGCCAAGCTGAGCCAAAAGGGCAGAGCGACTACTGCCGAGATCGCTTCGCAGAACACTGGGACGTGTCGACGAGTTATCCCTCACCAGTGAAAGAAGACGCTTTAAGTTAATGCTTTAAGTGCGTTTCTTTTATCTATGTAAAACGATTGCTTTTTCACATTGATTTTCTATCAGGATGAGTAGACCCCTCAATATAGGCCTAGTAAGCCCGTGTCAGCTAGCTGTGGCCAGATGATTTTCTTATGGTTAGGCCTTCGTATACAAGTGCATATTTTTACTGTCGTTATATTTCCATGGGAAACCGATTTCTTCTGAAAGTATTACAGTGGACAGAATCCGCCAGAGCCGCCTTCTTAAATCAGCTGAACAATCATCACCTTGGGAATACACTTCGCAGAACCTCTCAAAATAAGCTTACAAGATACAGAAACAGAAGCCCGCCTAGAATCTGGCGACAGAGTTATCAGAGCAAGCGACTTGCATGTGGAATGGTCGGTCGATCGGTCGGTGGTCATAAGCGTCTGCAACATGCTCAATGTTGTCGACTATTGTTTCAGACTTCAGTGACAAAGAGACTGAGAAAGTATCATCGAGAATGAATGTCCAGCCAGTGAGAAGCGCAACAACGAGGGGCACTCAAGAGGAGCAGCGCTTAGTTCCACAGACGTAAATTTACGCCAAACCCCAGGTAACGAGGCATACACGGCCACGTGTTTACAGCATAGCAAAGACAACCTCAAATTAGTCGGGTTTTAACACCTTTTAGTGCGTATATAAATACTATATACATATAATAATATAAGCATTTGATTGATCCTTGGTGCAAGTATATATATATGTGTCTATACATACGTGTGTGTATGTGCACAGGTGTGTGCGTGCGTGTGTGTGGGCAACTCAAGCTCATCTTGCCAGCATCCTGCTTTCTTCAGTGTCTGACCATCGTCTTCAAACGAAATCTTCCTTCCTTTCGGTCAGTTGTTAAATATAGTACTTTTATCATTTTTAATTCGACTCTTTATCTTCGTTTATCCTGTCTCTCAACTAGTGGTCTTCTAGTGTTTCTTCTTACCTTCCGATCTTGCGCGTATATATAGCCTAGTCTGAGAACGGTCAACGGCGTAACTACACAACTACCAGAATTATTATGTGGCCATTCTAAAATCCTGTTTTATAGGTTCCAACCTATAAAGCTAGATCGTTTGCGCAATATTGCATACAATGCGCAGATGATGTGGATCGATTTGCTTCCATTGGCTGTTTTTGCTCTTAAATCTTTTGAGTGATTCTTCAAACCTCTCAACATTTTTTATGAAGTTGCGAAAATAGCTGTGAATCCTTTACCTTCTGAACTCTACTGCTGTGAATAGAAATAGACGTCGTTCTAGATCTCATTTAAACCACTTTCCGAAGCATACGAATAAACTCGTTGAAGCTTTCTACTGAACGCAGTTGGCCACAGGTTCGCTCTAACAGAAACCTTTAGACATATTCCGTGGCAAGAGCTGCGTCGTACATTAAAACTAAATGCAAGGGTGATGACTGGGATTGAAGAATTAAAATCCCCGCAACTCGCGTTGTCTACGATAGAAATGGTTAATTAAGCGAACACTCAATACGCTAAGTTTCATGTTAAAGTGACGCATTGATATTGCAGCAGATAATTTATACAGCGCCGCTCAAACCTGTAGCAATTTGGTTAGCAGTCGTGAGACTGAAAATTATGTCTAAGCGAATTATAATTTGGAGCCTTCAGGTGCCAGTTTGTCATAAGGCACAGGGCAAACAGCTAATAGGTAAAACCATGTCTCGAAATCTCTATTCGTTCAATGAAAGCATTTCTAGCAACACAAGTGCCTATTACAACCAGACATGTCTTCTTTTGTTATCAGACGCAGGGTTTCGAAATGTGGCCGATATAAACGCCAAGATATACTGTTGCGTCCATAAAGGGGAACAAGAACAGAGGAGTTCCAACTCCAGGGTTTTTCTTATCCCAACATCCGGGTAAGATTAGAAGCAACGCTCTCTCAGACACTTGCATAATGGGAGCTCAAAGAGATGTGGATCCGGCAGGAAATCTAATGGTCATTAACCAGCTCCTTCACCGCTGCTAGCAAGGGCCAGGTCGTTGATCCACGTGTACCTGGAAAAATCCATTAAAGAGACGACGTTCTGGCGAATGTACGGATGGGTGTTGTAATGTGTGCAATTGTACATGTAGCTGCGTAGGATTATAAGTATCCGTCTGGATTCTGCACCAATGTTTATATACGTGAATGTAAGTATACGCGATCTAATTTCCAATGTAAATGTTCCGATATCGAGGTAGAGTGCGATTGTATCAGCAATTTCAATGACGTCATTATGAGTGAATGATTTCATTTGTGTTCACTGCTTTTGCGATTGACTCGTGAGTCTTCCGCACTTGTGGTGCGAATTGCTTGTGAATTAGCATCGTTGGGCAATTCATTCATTCATTCTGAGCATTTATATAGGGCATATTGAAGAACCCATATATACTCATGAGCGCTTTGTATACTCATCCACGACAACAGCTATTTGGATTTATGTGCATGACTGGTCCGACATCGAACTCATTTTAAATGAACGCTTCCGATTGCTTAGAATTCCGGGCGCAGATTTGAGTAATAATTACAATCCTACACTTTGTTGGTTGGCGCACTATGACGGGCGCCAGCGGTGATCTGCTTTAGCGGGAAAGAGCCTGATAAAAGCGAACGTAAATGCAAACACGAACCAGTCCTACTGACGCAAGATACATTATTATCTCACGCAAAAGTGTGCGTGGCCATGAGTCTAAGTGCATGAGTTTGTATGGTTATATACGCACTTGTGTGCGATTGTATATTTGTCTGTGCATTGAAATGTGCCTATGTCTTTGGTCGGATTTGCTGTATATAATCGGAGGAGTAGATCGTCCCAAGTAGGGTTGTCCATTGGGGTTTAATTGATGATGCCTTTCTACTGTAATATGCCTGTATCAAAGTGTGTGCGATAAACAATCGGTGTAACGCCTTTGCTTTCGATTTGAGAGAGTCGTAAATTACCAGTTGCTCTTTGCTCGAATTCATAGATAAAGTAAAAAAACGAGGTCACAAAAGCAGAAAACCAAAAGGACAAAGCCACAAATATAGACAGACCTAGTAAAGCAATGGGACACACTGTAAAAAGAACAATACTCTCAAAAATACGAGACCAATAGAGGGCACAAGACCAAAAGAAGTCATGCGCATAATACGTAGAAACCCAAGTCACATCTGCAGGGAAGAATAAACAACTAAGCAACGGAGGAACAAATCACCAATCCAGATGCAAGACATATGCAAGACCTATGCAAGACACGACATAAATGCCTCACAGCTACACAAGAGACATTGCACTAAGCCATATTGTCATTACATGGCGTTAAGAATATCGCTCGCGAAACGTAATGTAATGACATATAAAGCTGAAGTCTAGCATATGTTTCGTGATACATGTCTAAATGACATTCGCCCTGGCGTCGCAGGAAGCGGGACTTGTCCTGGCGACAAGATCCATCTGATTTCAAGCTTTTTCCGACTAATATCACAGCCAGCTGACAGCCACTGGGGTGTTTAATTAAATTTCCTTCTGCTGACAGATTCCCCAGAAAGTCCGCTGCGAATTCATCCCCACTTTCTTCCTGAGGATACTTCCCTCTGAGACAACAACCTCCTCGGATATATTTCTCCGTCTGTCTATTCTTTTCCCACCCATCCCACCCCCTCCACTATCCATCGCCCCGTCAGGTTTTCTCGTTCTCTGTACTTCATCCTTCTCCTCGAATGCGTCCTTTACTGGACAGATTTCACGGTCATGACAGTCGTCCTTCACAAACCATCTCTCGCTCCATCACGTTCTTCTTCCTCTGTGGCTGGCCAATCTGCGCTGTATTTATCCATCTAATTGTCTGCCTTTCAGTTTGCCTACTTGTATCCGTGTGTTTGTCTACGCGTGTTCTTCAGACGTTGGGAATTATAGTTCAGATTACCGCACAGTCCTCAGAAGGTGGTTTTCTTGCGCCTATATATATCCATGGCTGTGTGCATGTCATTCTAGGGGCTGATACGTACACAGCGAGGGAGGGGGATTTCAAATTTCGGCCATTTTGCGTACGGGTGCGTATGGCGGGAAGCGAAAATAGTTACGTCCGAAAATATAATTGTCTAATTATGACGTCCACAATACAGAATATGAAATTCAGAACTGTAAACCTAATCACAGACTATATTCCTGCTTAATCAATTTTCTGTAGCATTAAAACAGCTTCAAATGCAAGTGTTGTTAGTGTTTTAATTCTTCATAACTGATAACAAATTTAAGCTGCTATAGATATGATGCTTAACAAAAAATAAATAGCCTGTGGTAAAATCAATGTCTTATCATAAAAACATCTGTTTTTAGCTATTTAACCTTTGCAATGGAGGGTTGAGCTCAAATGTACTTACGCATGGGGAGGGGTCCACGAAATGTACTGGGGCAAGAGAGGGAGGGGGTCCGAAAATCCGATTTAGTTGCGTGCGCAATATATGATAATATGGTAATATATAATATATTTCCACGTTCCTCTATAATGTCTATATACATATTTATACAACAATAGGTAACTTGTATATTCAGTATAAGGTATTGTGAGCCAGTGGGGTGAGACCTATAGGCTGGACTTAAGTGTATTGGGGAAATGTATCTTCAATAGCAGATAGTCTGACTGGGTGGGGACAGCATTGGGCAAGTGCACGGGGAAATGGTAGCTTCAATGGGAGTAAGTCTGGACGAGTCGGGATTAAACGCACCGTTTCCATAGAGTCGGCTAACAAGAATACTGCCATCATAAAACTAGCACAGTATTTCATTTAAAGGAGAGTTGGCCCTTGCACGCCGCAATCCGTCAATCTATTATTATCCCCTCGACGCGATATCGAAGGGCGAAATTCTGGGACAATGAAGAGCTAAAGGAGTGCACTGTCATAACTGCGTCATAAATCTCAAGAAGTCAGTCACATAAACCAAAGTGAAGACCACCTGCAACAGAGGCGAAGGCAACAGCGAACAGACGACGTCTCCTCATTTGCAGTCAACACGTGGCACTCGTACAATGCACTAAATATGTCCCAACGATAACAGGCAACGTATATATAATAAATATGAGATATAGAGGCCTTAGTATTTCCTGTTGGCTTTGTGTATTTGGGTAGAGTCATATCCATGGGTCTAGGACATTTCCCCTGGACATTACACGCGGACATTTCACCAACGACATTTCCACCTATAGGACAGTTCCCCCATTGATCACCTAACCAGCACACATATCGATGAGAAAGTGCTAAGTAGCCTATTGGCTATTTCAGTGAAGTATTTCTGGTTAGTCATATCAATGTGCATATATATTCGCTTAATGTGTCTGAATGTCAAACCGCAGTCAGTTAAAAAATATGTAAAATGCCAAGCTATGTTTTATATGTGCTCATTACAAGCTTGGTTAAGCCGTAGCTTAAGTTGGTAAATGCTATGTTTGCAGTCATTTGCTTACACATATCATGTTTATCATTGAAATTGAAGCTTGCTTGATAAAAATATCTCTGTTTTTAATTATGAAATTTGATATCGCTCTTCTTCCAACACCTTCTGCTCAGAAGTGCACACGCCTCAACGGCGCAATTGCAGTTGTACTGCAGAGCAATTGTGCGCGACGGACTTGCTCAAAGTCCCTACACAGTGACTGACGCATCGGACGAGGGTCGAACCCACTCACTCAGCGTACACGAGTGTTACGGACCGACCACTCTAACCGATCAGCCACCGTGCCACCGTGCATAAATTTATAGGAATTGGATTGATGAAATACACTTTTTGCTTAAATAGAAATTGGATTGATAAAAACACTTATTGCTTGAACAGAAGTTGGAGTTATGAAAGTCATTCTTTGCTTAAATAGACGTTGAATTGATAGCAGTTATTTTAGATTGCCTATCCTGACTGGGTAAATGATCAGATGTAGATGTGTCAGGCAAATTGTCCTAGAGGGTGGAAAATGTCCGGAGGGAATCTCCAGGAAATATTTCTGGAAATATGTCCAGAGGAAATATCCGGATATCCATACTCATAAAATGAACTGCGAGAATCCTTAGACAAACGCGAACGACTTAAGCAGAAATTATGAAATCTAGTTTTAACAAGAAACTTGTTTCGCATCATGTTTACTATTATTACTTCGATATGATTCTGATTGTGAGTATTTATAAGTAAAATTGACGTGGTATTGTTACGTAATTAATTAGCTTATAATGCATTTACTAGTGTGTAAGGGTTTGCGCGAGCGGGCAGGTGTGTAGGCGCATGTGTAGGTGTGTGTGTAGGTGTGTGTAGGTGTGTTTGTAGGTGTGTTTGTAGGTGTGTTTGTAATTGTGTTTGTAGGTGTGTTTGTAGGTGTGTTTGTAGGTGTGTTTGTAGGTGTGTTTGTAGGTGTGTGTCTTTAAATGGGCGTACAGGAGTGTTTAAATGTGTGCGTGTGTGACGGATATCTCATTCGGCTAATATTCTGGAACCTAACAAACATAGCAAAAGTCAGAGTCATGACGGCAAATTATACAGGTGACCCATTTACCGAGCGGTCGACTAAAATGCCTTGTCGGCAAATTGGACGAGTGCTGACCGGATAATTGGTTGAACTGCTTCTTGCGTTATTGCTACTCATAGCGATAGGAGGCTTCGTAGCAACATAGACAAGTTACTGACGGAAAATGTATGAAATATTCCAGGTTCAATGGACAGTGAAGGCAGATCAATGAGAAACCCAAATTCATTCTCTACACCTCATAATGATTAATATTATCAGGCGGTTTTAAACTTATCAGGGGCGCTCCCACTCCCAGTCCAATAACGGTTAAATAAGACGGTCATTAAGTCATTGAAGAACGTGTTGGTCTGATCTCTATATGGATCACAATACATTTTGCTAATTGATTCATTCCTTTATTCGATAATGTACACAGCGCCCCTTCAAAAGACCAAAAGACCTAATCAGAGATGCTACCAGTCCAGTCACTGCAAAATATTGCTCTGTTAGGGCCCTGGCTTTGCTAAATGGCTAAAAGTTGGGTCAGCATTGGATGAGGGTTGGGCAACGGTTAGACTTATAGGTTTCACGTGGTCGTGCGTGTTAGGTTTAGATTTAGGTTATGGTGATATGACTAGGCCACTAGGACGATTGATTGCTGCTTTGTTCGCTTGCTCACTTTCTCGTTTGAGTGCTTGCTTGAGTACTCACTCGCTCCCATACACGATTGTACGCACCACTGAACTTTGTTCCCCGGAATATTATTCGGTCAGGCAAGGTAATACAGACTCATATTCTGTGTCGTCGATGAAGCGTTAAAGAATCGCTCAAGCGGATTGAAATCGGAAAGACATAAAACGTGAACGGCTCCTGCGCGCTGCTCATCTGAAATGTAATCTTTGTAGTTGACGAAGCTATCAGACGAACGAATCAAACTCCGCAAACAGTATCTCTCGAACCATTCACAGCAGACAAATTGAGTGTGACGGTCGACGTCAGCCAGCTCTTAAAGCTAATGGCTGGATAGAGAAAAGGCTTCTGCAACCAGAATGCTGATAGACAAATGAACGGCAATAAAGCCCAGACAGTTTATTCTGCACATAAATACTACTATCTAAGAATGTCATCATTTTGCTGAAGCTGAACGCTCATATGTACATCATCGTTAGCCACTTATGGCCCGTTAGTATTATGTCGTTAGGCCGAGTAACGCTGAAATGACTGAATGGTGGTTAGGCCTGCTTAGCCACTACCCTACCAGTGGTGTAGCCAGACCCTAGCTTAGAGAATAGATTAGGGCGACGATATCATCGTCATCGTCATCGTCATCGTCATCATCATCATCATCATCATTCCAATGTTTAACAACATCTTATGACAACATAGGCTGTTGGCGTATTTAAGGTTTTTGAAGTATTTCAGTTCATTTTGTATAACGAGCGTAATCCGTTTTATTTCAGTTTTCTTGTTATTGATTCCATTTTTGGAAGGTTAGTGAGACTGCGGTATTTGAGAGTAGTTTGCGATTTTTGAAGTATTTCAGTTAATTTTATATAACGTTTGTAATCCGTTCTTTTCTGTTTTCCCTTTTATTGACCCCGTTTCTAGAAGGTTGCTGAGGCGGTTGTATTTGAGAGTTGTTTGTTGTAGATCTTTTATAACATTAAGACCATTTATATTTATGTATCTATACAAGTTATACGCCTGCATCTCTGTCATGACATTGCAAGCTGTCGTTAAATAGCAATTGACCTAACCCGGCACTTGCTGGTGTCAACAGTCTTAACTTAGGCCTATATTGAACTCGTTTAATAGTTTAGTCTGAAGGGACTTCCCAGTCAGGAATATCGACAGAACGTTTTCACACATTGGCGTCTATACAACTATCAATCCTACATATAAATTGTCGTAGCATGCTGCACAAAGTGACTGAAATTACTGACCTCCTGCAGGTTGTTCCGGTCTCTATAATAGCGCTCACAGCGACTTGGTGAGACGAAAAACAAGCCAGCTGTTTGAGCATACCAGGGTACAACTTATACATAAGGCACGATCCGAGGGCAGGGGAGGAGGTGTTGGCCTTCTGATTAGACAAGATCTGACATTTGAAACTATGTACAACGATTCCAAAGCAAACCCATATAATTCTTTTGAGTATCTTACTCTTCGAATATTGCATAATAAAGATACTACAGTTCTAGGAGTTATATATCGCCCTCCCGATCAGAACGTCAATGACTTTGTTACCGAAATAGAATCTTTCATAAGTAACATAAAGCAGAAATCGAAGGAGAATTTACTGGTCGGTGATTTTAATATAGACCTCTTTAAAAACATTACACACAGACCAACAGAAGAATTTCTAAATTGCCTGTTATCGCACCATCTCCTTCCCATTATTACACATCCGACGCGCATTACTGAATTTACTACGACTTTAATTGAAAATATGTTTACTAATATTTGGAAGAAGGTGAAATTATCGTCTATCTTGATATCGGATATATCTGATCATTTACCAATTCTGGCTGTATTTGATTACGATTTGACGGTCCAACACAGTCTAACCTCTATGACCAAACGGATCTTTTCCCCAGATGCAACAAATTCCGTCCTAGATTCTCTTGGCTGTACCGACTGGACACAAACCATTGATGGATGCAGCAGCTTAGATGTTAACAAGGCATCTCAGATATTCATATCTAACTACCAAAAAAAATATAATAGGGCCTTCCCCGTTAATTATACGCAAAAAGAATAAAAGGATGTTACCAAAAGGCTTGGATGACACAAGGACTTATCAAATCATGTGCTAAACAATCGAAAAAACTCCACCTTAAGTTTATAAAGGACCCGTCCGTGGCCAACAAAACTAAATACACCAAGTACAGAAATTATTTCAAAAAAGTAAAAATACAAGCAGAAAAAAATTACTTAGACGCTGAATTCTCAAAATATTGCCAAGACTTGAAAAAAAAACGGACAGATCCTTAGATCCCTGTTAGACAATGGTAGTGATGCGAAACATAAGCATATTAAATCATTATTGGTTGATGGAGTGCCTACAACTGATCCGATAGCGATCGCTACCGTATTAAATACATATTTTGTGAATCTAGCTCAATCGCTAGCTAATAGTATTCCTGTTAATTTGACACCCATTGACAAATTCATGACATCACCCAGATGTGACTCGTTTGGCCTACCTGAAGTCTCCCCTCATGAAGTGATAGCACTAGCAGAGTCTAAAGACATCTCATTCGACAGGAGTAGATGATTGGGATCCTGAAATAGTTATCACTAGTATACCTAAAATATCTACTGTTCTATCAGAAATTATAAACTGCTCCTTCAGAGCAGGCGTCTTACCTGACGATTTAAAGATTGCGAAAGTAGTACCTGTTTTTAAAAAAGGCGTGCGAGATATTGCATCCAACTATAGGCCTATCTCGGTTTTACCTGTATTTAGCAAACTTTTTGAAAAAGTCACACATGAACGTCTTACTGACTTTATATTCAAAGCGAATCTCCTATACAATGCTCAATACGGTTTCAGGTCAGGCCATTCGACTGTCATGCCTTTACTCACTATGCAAGATACAATTTCAGACGCCATAGATAAAAATGAGTATTCAATTGGCATCTTTTTGGACTTAGCCAAGGTCATTGATACTATTAACCACACTATCCTTTTAAGAAAATTATCTATATACGGAATTCGAAATACTCAACTCAACTGGTTTAAAAGCTATCTCCAAGACAGACAGCAATTGGTGAAATCTGGAAATGCCTCTTCTACTCTATTAACAATAAAACATGGAGTTCCGCAAGGCTCCATCTTGGGACCACTATTATTTATCATTTACATGAAAATGACCTGCCTTCTGTTGCTCCTAGTCTATTCATTATACTCTTCGCAGATAACACTAATTTATTTAATTCGCATCCATGTGTAGAAACTTTGATTAGTCAAACTAATGACGAGCTCGGCAACATAGCCGAACGGTTTACAACAAACAAACTCACTCTCAATTTGGATAAAACTAACTTCATACTTTTTAGATCTCATAGAAAAACCCCACCGCAGCATTTACCTACGCTTACTATCATGAATACTCCCATTACACAGGTCATTTCAACCAAATTTCTAGGTGTCTATGTAGACCAACATCTATCATGGAGTGACCACATAACGGCAATATCATCAAAAATTGCTAAAACTCTTGGCATACTGAAATTCTACCGGCAAAGACGCGAGCCACTCTCTATTATACCCTCATATATCCTTACTTTACATATGGTTACATCATATGGGCCACTGCATATATATCTAACTTAAACAACCTGCATATCTTACAAAAAAGAGCGATAAGATTTTTAGCTAATTTGCCGTATAATGCACATATAGAAAGTGAATTTCAAGAGAAGGAAATACTAAGAATAGAACAAATACCAATATTGCAAGTTGGACTATTTATGTATCAATACTCAAACAAATTACCACCTCGATCTTTCCGTCATTATTTCCCACCCAAACCAAATGAAACTCTGCACGTATTGAGACACCCAAATACTCTCTTTACCCCACTCGCGAGAACTAACATCAGACTCGCATCCATAAAATGCATGGGCCAAAACATTTGGAACAATATACCGCTTGAGATACGCATTGTGACAAATATTCAGCAATTTAAATATAAATTTAGACAATTCATTCTACAGGATCTTAAATGACCAGAAGCTTAGAGTAGGACATAATACTCTTGGTCACGAGTCTACCTTGGTTGAAATAGGATTGCTTGGTTCCATTAATATTCCTTTAATATTAAATATGCTTATTACGATTGTTGTAACAGTGTTTAAACTCCTATTGTACATGAACTGCAGATATTCTAACCTGTAACCTGTGATTGTTTGAATATAGTTAAGGGTAGTTAAGTTCGTTATAGTTCTGAAGTGCTTAAATAGCTAAAACTATCGATCTACCGATGTACGGTCATCTGACTTTCTAGAATTCTACTTAATGTGGGGGGTGGCCCTAACTAGCGGGGCTCTAACGTCCCTATTTGGGTCTACCTTGGTGATGGCAATTGTACTGTCTGTTGTTACTCAAAACATTTGTATCATGATCTATGCTGTATTACTGAATAAAACACTGATTGACTGATTGACTGATTGATTGATTGATTGATTGATTGATTGATTGATTGACTATCTGGCAATAATTCGCAGTCATTGTGACCGGTTGGGGCCTTTTTAAGAAAAAACTGTTTGGCGATTACCAATGTCCCTGAACTTTCCTAGACTCACTATGTCAGTTGTCACTGACGTCTACACTTCAATCAGATCAGATCCGTTGAGATGGTTGACTTCAAAACAGTCTCAGATGCTATTATCAGTTGTCGAAATCATCCTTTAAATTCAGAAACTACGCATGCATGCAAAAGACCTATACGCTCACTGATTCAATTCAGCAGTGTTTATTTAGCGCCGTATTGATAACACGGCATCAATCGATGGAAGGCTGCGAGTTGTGCTTGGCAGAAGTAAGGGACAGATGCATGGGTAGAATAAATTCAATGAGACAAAGTCAACACCGCTGGGAAATGATCTTTTGATTGCAGCCAAATGTTTGTGGAAACTGTATCTTCAGAGTTAGGCATAGTCCTAACCACTGGAAAAAGACCTTTTGATTGGAGCAACATGTTTGTGGAAGCAGTATCTTCAAATGCAGCTAGTCTGAACCCCTGGGACAAGACCTGTGATAAGTATAGACAGCAAGACGTTGTGCATAATTTCCATTTGCTCTACTCTAATGATTTTTATTGCGCCGTTATAATAATGCAAAAGGCATCAATAATATTGACGGCCGCCTCAAGTGAACCCGTAGCCAAAATATCAGTGCGATGGCAAATCCCGGTCAATTGGGTGTTCTTTGGGCCCGATGGGGAAATGTCTCCGTTGCGAAATCCATCGGGCATGCTAAACATATTTTAACTGAGGAAATGTGTTTCCATTTAATTGAACCAGCGGTGCTGGAGGAAATGTGTTTCCATTGACGACCTCCTGAGGAGATTGTGAATCTTGCTGTGAGGTCAACAAACAACTAGACAGCCCATGACAATTGCAAACTCAACGCACAGAATTAACTTCGATCTATAACCTGATGTAACCTGACTTATATGGCGCCGTTGGCACTGAATGTCAACTGTTTACATCCTCATCCTTCTCTGCCTTATTCCCATCCTCATCTCTGCCACCTTTCCATCCATATCCTCCTTTATTCTTTTAATCATTTCCACCTCTTCTTCTACCTCTCGTTCTTCACATATTCCATTGTATTTTCCATCTCAGTCTGTTTGTCCTCCTGCTCCTCCTTTATTTGCTGTCACCTTCTTTTCTCATTCCTTCTCTTTCTCCCCTCTTCTGCCCATCCGATTCATAGTATCGTTCCTCTTCCTTTTAGTTTGGTCCTATCGTCTGATAGTTCCGTGAACTACAAAGACTTCATTACATGTGATCAATGTTGTATTACCTCTTTTTCTCATTCCTCATCAGTTTCTCCACCCTTCTGTTCGTCTTCTCTATCCTCGTCTTCCTAGTGTCTTTAAACATCCACTTAGTAGTAATTTTCATCAGTAATTAAACCTCATCATAGTAATAATTTTCTACTTGTTCTGTGCTGCATAATATCTTCCAAGTCCTCTTAGGAGGAAAAGGAGGAACTGTTCTTCCACCCCCACTTTTCCTCCTCTTTCCGATCACCTTCACAGTTCCTGCTCTTTTTCTCTGTTCTCTTCTTCAGCATCCTGTAAAATCTCAAGTCCTCTCACCTCAGTCACCTGCAGACCGTTGTCGCTTGCTCTGACCTATGGCGGATATATTTCGAGCCATCTAAACGACGGTCGGCATTTCTTTCATCCGCTGGAGCCGGATTCCATTAACGGCAGACAGACAGACAGACAGACAGACTGACGATGAAACAGCGGACAAATAATAAATATTTCTGTAAGATACGTGAAAGACAAACAAAAGCGTCGTCTGATTAAATTCGGATCCGAACAAATCCAAGTCGAATCTATACCTGCATCTGGTCTGGAACGCCTCATTAATTAAACCCCAGCGGACCTCCCTGTACTTACGACGATTTACTCCTCCGACCGCAATCCATCTTATATCTCATGCTTGTATACATATATAAGAGCATAATATATATACATATATATACGAGCATATAATATGCATAACATTACATTTTATTGCATTACAGCGCATACATTACATCGAACTGTATTACATTACGTCGGATGCGGGTGTTCGTTGGCGCATGAAATTAGTCTGGTGTGAGCAAAGCAGTGATATATTGGACGTAGCGGCGATCGAAGTCGTGGGTGGCCAGAGGCCACAGGTCAAGTCAATGACCATGAATTCCACAGCCGATGAGATAGATCACAGAATAACACCAGCCTACAAGTCAGTAAGTCAGTCGGTTGGCCAGTCAGTCAGTCAAGTCAGTCGGTCGGTCGGTCGGTCGGTCAGTCGGTGAGCCAGTCAGTCAGTCGGTGAGCCAGTCATACAATAAGCTACCCAGCAAGCCAGTCAACGAACCAATCAATCAAAATATCCTGATAGCTATAGCCAACCCATGTGTATATTCTGGGCAGGTATGTAATACGCATGTATAACCATACATGTTTGTATGTATCTTTGTATTTATGTAGGCTATGTATCTCATGCATGTTTACATGTATTTATGTAAGCATGTATTACATGTACGTATACATGTATGTATTGTATGCATGTGCGTATTACATATGTACATGCATTCAGTCTAGTAAGGTGAAAAATGTTGGTTAGTTAAGGTAAGATATTTATTACGAAATAAAGGAAAAGGTGATCTAATGCTATAGGGACAGGTTGAGCTAAAGCTAAGTAGGCCTACGTGTGTATGTGCTAGTCATGCGCCTCTATCGTGAATACACACTCACGCTGTGACGCAATCCATTGACAGACAATGTATAGTATGCCGTGGTACTGCTGATGACGAAGTTCGACAAGGGACGATCTGACTAATGTCCCTTGAAGACTATGAAAGGCCAGAATCCGACGTAGGAAATATCGTGAATTATGACTTGGAGGAATATGAATGAGCAGGACTGCAAACGAGTCAAGGACTCTTCCATCCACTCCAGTGCGCGCTATGATCCAAGAATGTATACATACACGATTGCTTGGAAGAGATTACGATCTCCGACTTCCGTCTCATGCATCGATCTCTCCATATTATATATATATCTGACGCTTGTTTGATCACGGCGCCATATCAGTTATAAAAATAGGTCAGCTGAAATTGGATCGTGATACGACAGGCTCTATATGCAAGAACGCAATTTTAACTGAAACACGCTTAATTGCGCGGTAACATATAGTGCTACTTAAACGCACGAAAACGGATCACAGTCGAATAACATTGTAGTAAGTTTGTAACATCGATGTGAATTACTATGCGCTGTTACTTTTATTAGATGACATTTACATGTGATGTTCTGAAGCGGCAGTATTTGCATTGGCTTACTTTCTATTGGATGACATCGCATGTAATGAATAAATCAATGATTCAATTAAACTTGATATAGCGCCTCTTCGAGAAATCGACTCAGGTGTTTAATGCGATGTTATGAAGCAGAAGTAGGTGCATTGGCTTACTTTCCGTTGGATAACGTTACATGCGATATTCAAAGGCAGAAGAATGTTGTTACTCGCACTGTCGTGCAGAGCCGGGCAGAAACGAACAGGAGAACTCCCAAGCCACTTGATCGGAGGCCATAGCCGACCCCGACTTATAATGCCCCTCTGCTCTGTGATCACTCGTCGTCGTCGTCTTCGTCGGAGGCCAAACGAACCGCGTTTGTTCAGCCTAATTACATCAAGCATGCCGAATAAAAGCGAGGTTCTCCCATGGAAAGATTTCATCTGGGTCACGAACAAATCAGCCGTCGGCACACTAAGGCAGGTCACTCTTAGAGCTTTGAACATGCTTCTGTGTGGCTAGACCTGTTTTCGTGTCTCAAAGACTATACGTGCGGAATACTTTTATTCGCACTTGCATCAACTCTGTTTAAATAAATAGTATGGAAAACAAAATCTAAAAAGAAATGCTTCTTCTGTTCGACGTTAAGACGGAACGTTTTTATTCATAATTGTCTGGCGTTTCATAAATTACTTAAAAACACCGGTATAATAGCAGCGACTATGCCTTATTGCCATATACTTACATGGAAAAAACGTTCTATTTATAAAATTGATTGTCCTTTTCAGACGAGTTGTTTAAATGATTTCAATGTAATGGATGTGTGGATTTAGAATCCAGTATCATTGGCGTTAGCGACATCTGTTTATGTAAAGTCTAAAAGAAGTTTCGAAGGACATTTCAGCTGACAATGTTATATATGCGTGTGAACGGTCTACTAGACCACGATCTGACGATTCCTCAAGCCACAAGTGCTACTGTTAGTTGTAGGATAGACCCGCAGTGACCACACATTTATGCTCTGTTATTGTCTGACATCCAGCCAACGGTACAAAGTTTATGCGTTGAAATTCAGAAACTTGCAGCGGCTAAATAGACAGCGAATGCTCGACTTTTGTAGCGCCAGCAATTTCATTTATTGCTTTAAAGACTGTGTGATACATTGACTGTGTTTTATGACCCTACATTTAATGTCTACGAACGATTCTGGTCAGAAGGCGCCTGCAGTCACCAGATATCGCTTTAAAGAGCGGTATATCGACCTCCAAATGTGGACACGATGAAGACGTATCCAAAGCTGCTTGTAACAGCCCTCTGAAACGCCGTATACCCGGTTGTAAAAGCCGCGGCGGTGGAGGAGTCGGAGGCAATCCGCATGACCTGGAATATGTCATTACCCGACCGAAGCCTCATCCTGCCATCCCTGGGGTGTGGGAAATGAAGAGCGACGCTGGCGACAGGTCCGTCTGATTAACGGCCATGCGTCGTAAGTCTCTGGTCAGAATATAGGAATAATATTTGGGCCGAGAAGCGATCTTCGTGCGATGATGATTGAGTTCAATCAGTGATTCGACCAGATTCTCCTATCAAGATGGATGTCGACAGTTCTGAGAATCTTCGTCTATCTACGACGATGGATAATCCGATGCAAACTGATCTAATCCGTGTCTTATATAGCATCTTCTATTATAGCATAATCTAATATAATCTGGTCTATTGTGATGAGTCTTGTCGAAGGGATGAGAATACTATGTCCCTGTATACTTGGACACCATTCTACTCTACTCAAGTAAATCTTATACAATCCAATCTGTAACATCATCTCTTCAGCTGGTGACTGACTAACCTCGCGCGTGACATTGCGTGCGTTACAAATGCCGTGATGAATATTTGTAATAGCCTTATACAATGATAATAATAACAATAATAATAATAATATCAATAATAATAATAATAATAACAATAATAATAATAATAATTTAAAAAATAAGAATATAATAATGATCAGATGATGAAGAAGGTGATTATGATCGTGATGGTGGTTATGGATGATGGATCGTTATGGTGATATGGTGATGACGATGATGTTAACAATAATGCGATGACTCTCCGGTGTACTGTTGCAACATTGCATCTCGATGGCAAGGAGGGGTCGTTCCAGACGTTTTTCTGCTATTTGAAAGTAATTGTCAAGTCCTTGAGGGATCCTACTATGTACCTCGGGACCAAAAATAATAATTATAACTTAATGTATGATCTGACCCGATGTTATCAAATCTAGTCTTCTCTGTCTAATCCGAAGCATCCAGTGGCTTCAGCTTGTTGAAGCTGACGTGTTCTGATAAAATCTGTTGTAATCTAATTTAATGATTTTATATAATTTACATGTAGGAACCGGGTCGAATCTGAGATCTAAACATCACAAACTCTGTTGAAAATACACTTAACCAAAAGCAAAGTCAATCACAATTAGCCAATAACCGGTCATAATATTCACGTCATTTGAAACAGCAGAAGACACGAATAGTGGCGCTTTAGAAGTTTGAAGATTACAGTTACTACTCAGTACTGACAACACGAAACAGCATTCACAGTACCCTCTTAACTGCCAGTCGGACTATACACAATAACTCAGCAGTCATAATAAATCACTTATTATCCTAGCCAGACCCACGTGACCTCATACAGCCACAATATTAATTACGCCAGTAGTGACTACTTGATTAACAAAGACTGACTGACAATTACTCCATTAGTTATGCAGAGGAGGGTGACCGAACTAAGCCACCGATGATCACCATACGATCACGAACAATGACGACAACCAACGGTCTCCAGGGAAGAAGCGTAACAGAAGATCACGTCCTGACGTTGGAAATCCCTAGTCTCCCAACTTCTAATTTCTCTCTCAGGCAGCCTCCGTCCCTCTAAATGTCTCTCTAGGTGTCTGTCTGTCTGTCAGCTTGTCTCTATGTGTGTCTGTCTTTATCTATGTCGGTCTCTTTCGAGGAAGTATCCTTCGGGACATCCGAAAATGAGAAATGGTACAATAGAAATCAGCATTCAACTGACAACCTGACAGCCAAACGGACCACACTCGAACGACTTAAGTGTCTAGACACAGCAGACACTATTGTTGTCTGATTTCCATTGTTTCACAACTCAGCCACCATATCAAATCCATTAGTACCATCGATCGTTCATTAATTTCTTAATCCATTCATCCGTCCGTCCACCAACGAACCACGTGCCGATTCATCTATGAATATATCTAACTGTATTTGAAATCATAAACTCATTCATCCACACAGTCATTATCCATTCCTTTATCTTTCCATTAATCCATCAATTCTCCCATTCACCCATCCATCTATAAATTAATTTACCCATCCACCCACCCTCGCCTATCCATCGACCCATTCAACTCTCAATGAATCTACCGACCAACCAACCAACCCACCCACCCACATATCCACCCATGCACCCATTCATCCATCCATTCCATCAATTAATCCATCATTTCAATCTTCTATGCACCTACCCAACCATAAATTAATTCACCCTTCCCCCACCCCACCCCGCCAACCCACCCACTCATTCAACTGTCAATGAATCTGCCAATCCATCCATCCATCCAACCATCCAACCAACCATCCATTCATCAATCCAGCCACCCACCGACCAACCCATTCATCCATCCATTCATCCACCCACCCACTCACCCATCCACCCACCCACCCACCGACCAACCATCCATCCAACTATCCAACCAACCAACCATTCATCCACCCACCCACCCATCCATCCATCCATTCATCCATCCATCCATCCATCCATTCATCCATCCATCCATCCTTTTCTCCTCTGACCACATAATGCCGTTCACTGGTTCATATCCATTAACCTTCAACGATAAGCGTGTATTAAAATGTATGGGAAATCTATGCTTCTCGTCGTTAAATGACTTTATAGGTACCCTTAACCTGAACTGTTTTCCGCTGCCATATGTAGGCCCTCAACTCCGAACCACTTCGCCCCTCCTCTCAGCTACAGCACTGGTTCAACAACTGCCAGAAACCGGAAATTGCGCCCTAATAACCACACTAATTCATATCTAGTGAAGCGAGACATTACTTCGGAGACGTACATAGCGTCGACAGCATGCGCCTAAGAGCTGACTAAGCCAAAAGATAATGAGACAGTGACGATGATCGCCTAACAACGAAGACGATCGTCAGACTCCATCGCTCGGTTCAATTCGTTGTCGATAACAACACAGATGCCAGAAATAGTGCACTTGGCTAGACCAATAATTACGTCATCCGGGTAACCGATGGATAGACGGAAGTATGGACGAATTAATGGATCGATCGAAGGAAGGATGAATTGATAGATGAATGGATAAACGGATATGATATTGAGCTCAGATAAATGCACGCATAGATATGTATGTGTATATTATATATATATTTATATAAATAAATATATCGCTACCTCATCTATTCATACCACAACCTTGCTCATCTTTCATTTTAGTTCCTTTATACCCAATCCCTATCCTTGCTTGATATTTGTTTCTCGCCTTATCCAGCCTCACCCCTACCTTGCCTTAGTTCTTCCAGCCTCTGGACTTCTTATATCCCATATACCTGCTAGCTGAAGAAAGGGGCAGCCGTCGAATTAGACTAATCGTCGTACAGCGATAGTCGCCCGAAGGCATCTCCTCCTCCTCCTCTTCATCCTCCTCCTCCTCCTACTCGTCTTCCTACTTCTCCTCAACAAAGAAGCAGAGCAGTCGTCCAATTAATCAACCGCAGAGAATCTTTGCACTTGTCCAAATGAATTTCCCAACTCATCATTTTGTCCTGACCTCCTCACTCGTCATTAGTCAGTCTCGATCAGCCGTTAGCCGTTGGCTGTTCTTTTTGCTGACCCCTCCCCTCAACTCTCCCTTTCGTGCCCTTCCTTCCCATCCATTCCCTTGCCTCTGCCTTGTCTCTGGAGAATCCCCGCGTGACCACCGATTGCTTAAGGCTCGAGTTATAGCGCGTCGTGTGCGCTGTTGTGCAGGTTCGAGCCGCCTCGCTTTTCTGTGTAGCCTGTATACAGGTAGGTGGCTTAAGGAAGACAATAATACGCAATGGCTTGGCGCTGTCAATTGCCTACATATATGTGATGAAAAGGAAGATGAAAAAGGAAAGGGGAAGAGAGAAGGAGGCAGGAGGACGAGTCTGGAGGATGAAGTAGGGTTAAACAACAAAGAAGGAGCAAGAAGGTGGGTGCAAGGGCGTCGAAAGGAAATAGGATGAAGGACCTCGTACTTAGTCGGCTATTGTTATTATCGATGTTTTGCTGATATTATTACTGGTATTTATGATGTTGGTAGCATAGTTATGCTAAACTGCTGTTGTAATTATTGTTACTATTTTATCATTATTTATTATTATCATTATTTTATCATTATCATTATAGCAGTAGTAATAATTATTAATATTATTACTATTATTATTACTATTGGGCTACTATTACAGGTATTTATCATTGTTTTCACTTCAATTCTAAATTAAGTAAAAGATTTATGCATGAATAATAACCAAGGTTAGTATAAGCGATTAATATTTCTTGCCTCTTGTTGCATGTAGCCTAATACTTGCTGCTTGAAGATTATAACTGTGATAGTGATTATTCTGAAATAAACGCAAATCTGATGGATGAAAAGGAAAGATAAAGATAGACGATGACAATGACGGTTGGAGCAGGATTAGGAAAGAGAGAAGAGGGACAATCCAAGAGGACGACGAAGAAGACAGAATAGGGCTATACGTGAATAGCCAACGCAGCTTACATAGTACCGCATTATGAACCTGATTCGTTTTCCAAATTAAGCATGGGATGAAGAAGGAGGAGTCAGAGCAGAGGGAGGAGAAAGAAGAGGGAGAAGGGAGAGAGAGGCAGAGGAAGACTTAGAGACAGCCGATAAGAGAGGCAGTTGAGCGAAGAAGGGTCCTTCAGCAATGGAGGGATGGGAGAATGGCTGGCGGAAGAGGACGACGACGACGAGGAGGAGAGTGCCAATTGAAGAGAAGCGATAGAAAGCGATCCTCTCAATTCTGCGGAAGAGACGGGCTCTGATGACCTACTGCGCTGGTCTCAGTCTGCATTGACTGACCGATGATGCGCCTGCACAGGACAGATTCAGATACTGCTGTTGAGGGAACTTCGTGTAACGATGATGACGATGATGACGAGGACGAGGGTGGTGATTGTAGTGATGATGACGATGACGACGACGATGATAATGATGGTGTTGGTGGTGGTGATGATGACGACAACGAAGATGATGATGATGAGACGATTTTCACAATCGTGACCGAAAAAAGAACGCTGTAGGCGAGTTTAAAATAAATTATTATCAGTGATACGACAGCTAAAGAATTCTATGGGTCTTGACACATGGCGATGATGACTGTTCCACGCAGTTGGTTCAGCGTCAGAGAATAAGACAGTCTTCAAACCTCGCAGCAGACAGTGGCTTGTGGTTGACTGGTTGTGGATCATAACCGATATCAGATGACGAGATGGACATCAGATGATGATGATGACGACAACGATGATAATGATGATAACGATGATGAGTGTGAGTGTGGGACACTGTGGGTTCCTTGATGGAATATGCATTGAAGTGTGTTGGAACAGTTTGACTAAGATTAAAAGTGGTATACATACCTTAGTGTACCTTTAATGGGCAGTTGTTACGTAAGTGGCACCAAAGACCTTTGCAAACTTTGTCAAGCGTGTGAGTTTGTGAGGTCTTTTGATGGTTATAAGTTAGACAGAGAATGAATTTAAAGGTGGACGTAATGAAAAGACCAACAAACACTCGGAGCAGAGGACCAGGCCAGTCAGCCGACCAGTACAAACCATTTTTACGTCTAACGAGACTTTGCACAGCATCCATGTAAATTGTGAACCATAAGGTGAAACGGGAGTGGCGCATTATTAAGCAACGACATGCTTAATGTCGCCGATATTATCTGATGTTCGAATTTTTTCTTTTTCTGTACGACGAGCTGTCTCTTGTTTTAGTTTCCTATAATTTTCAGATTACGGCGTTTCAATGTCTCAGTGTATAATCATGAGCGCATTGCTCTACATGTCTAGAATGTCACTCCGTATAAATAGTGATGGAACTACTCTGTGGTATGCTAGGATTGCCTCTCCCTCGATCCACTTTGGCTTTCTGCGATTCTCTAGAACTATTCCAGTAAACCCAAAGTTTCTTGCCAAGCGACAGAACTAAGAGCAAATATTCCAGGTCGGATCAAGATGCAACGCTACTGCGACCTGAACTCAGGCCATCAGATCCACGACCTTTGGATCCACCAGCGACCAAGACACCAGTGTCGTAAGTTGTGTCCAGTTAACTTTTCAAGATCACATGCCACGGTCATCTCTCACCCCAACATCAGGTTCAGCAACAGCAGAAACTGAGGCCATCAGGCATCCTTAGTGAATATACGATATGCAGATCAGCCACCTAAAAACGCAATGATCACCGGGGAATTAGCGACACGACGAAATATAAACGACAACGTATGAAAATAATCGGATTTCTGCGTATGTTGGCTGTAAGTTTCCGAAAATGAATGATTCGTAAGATCTTAAGAAGTTATTCATGTCGCATTGACTTAATGACGTTGAGAGCGGAAGCAAAGATTCAGTGGAAGCTGCTTCAGAGATGGCATCGCAAACGACCGATTGCTAATACGTTGGCACTTCTGCGTCTGGGATCTAAGTCCCACTGACAATGCACATACACCACGTCTGCAGAGTCATTGTCAATCACTTATGGATGACAATTGTAAAGTGATGTAACTAATTGACCTGTGTCTCTCTGGTTCAAGTATTGATATCCGGACAGTCAGGTACGTACACCTATAAACGTTTACACACTCACTCAATCAATCGTTCGTTCGTTTATTTCATTTGCCTATGAACGATTATTATTTACTACACGCGTGGGGTTTAGAGACGCTGTGGTTTCCTTAGTGGGACGTTTGCTTTGTTGGTGTGAAAGCACTCGTATCGAAGATTGGGGCTTCCGGTGTTTCGCACAGTTCGACAATTTGACCAATGATGCCACGTGACGGACAACCTAACTAACGTAACGTTAGTGGCCAAATTTATGTAGCGCAGCTGCATGACGGACTTGAAATTGCAACCGCGCAGAACAAGACCTAATAGCGTCTCAGTGTCTAATGGTTCATCAGGATTTGAGAAGCAATTTAGCTCCACTCGACCAAGAGAGTCAGTTTGTGGTCGACTCAAGCGAGGAGCTCATCCGAAATTACCCAGAAACGGCGCGGTGCCGGATGAAGACTATGGCAGTGGACAGTTCGTCGCAGGCAACGTATTCTCCGACACGCCCCTCTCAGCCACCCACTAGACTGCGCCCGATAAATTTCGACGCTGATGTATCGCAAATTGACGTGTGGATCATATTCGTCGCTTTTACCGTCAAGTAACACCTGGATTAGAAGCAGCGTTTACGGCCGTCAGACTGAGACGATACCGAGCAATCGACGCATGACAGTCAGCGTCGCCCGAAATGGCGTCAAAATAATGACATTTGTGGCCGAATCGTAATCGATGAATGTATTCCGTACGTGTTTGCACATCCTTCAGACATTTCGGATATTCAATTTGCATAGATATCTTTGGATAGTGCTGAATAAGGCCATGAGGCCGCATCATATATTGTGGAAGTCAATGTATATTACTCTGGTGGATCATAGTCTGGAAGAGGCAAACAGGCAGGAGGACACACAGGCAGGAGGGCAGGCAGGAGGGTAGAATGAGCAACTGAAGGGGTGTGATCGGGTAGACAGGCAAGCAGATGGTCAAAGAGCAACAACCACGAAAACATAATAACGATTTATGTCCACCACAGACACGCAGACATGCGCATACATATAGGAAATCAGATTACCTTATACAGATGTGGCATAATGCATGCAAATTATCGGTCAAGCAGCGACCTATATTACGCCTCTGAAAGTGTGCAGCAAACGCCTGCACTGCTTAGTGCTTGCAACTCATGAGATGATATCATGGTAAAAAAGATTGATCAGGCTGGATATATTATGTTATATCCAGATATTGCTGTGCTTAAAAAAGCAGTCGCTGTATGTTGGCAACAGTAGGTAATGTCAGATATATACACTGCAAAGGGAACTAGACTGATTTATCAGCAGGCCTTATATTGAGACTTTATACGTCGGCATCAGACAGTTGATTTATATGAACGTTTTCGCCACGCCTATCTCATGTAATCTAATGACTTATGTAGCAATAGTTTCAAAATGCACAAAGTATCAATCATAATGTGTAAAGTACGAATCATACTGTATAAAGTATCAATCAAAATGTGTGAAGTATCAATCATAATGTATAAAGTATCAGCTTGTTCCAAATAGAATCTTTGTCTCAGTCATAATTTCCTACATAGCAAAGTCGAAATTTGATAGGCCTAATTCAGAAAACAGCCAGAAGTCAGGTTACTTAGGCTAAGCTGAAAGAGATAAGTTTTAAGCTTAGAGCTTATTCTGAATGACATCACTGAGTTACCCACAGAACAAAGCACAACCCTGGTAATTCCAGCCACCGAGAACATTCAATTGATCAACGCTAATTTGGTGCGAGATACAGCAATTGTAAGGCTATATCCTTATCTCGATTGCTATATACATGGTGGCAGAGAGGGCGAGAGAGGAGAAAATCAGAGTTGCCTGATTTGAATTGAATGCTTTGGGAACTATAATAAAATCAATGATGGTGTAACGCAATAAGAGGAAGACCTGGTTGAGTTCAGACTTGCGTCCAAACTGCACTTGTACGTTCTGAACGAGCAACAATCAATCGACGTAACTGAGTAGATGCTAGACAGTAACATTAGTGGAGTTGTTAGACGTTGCGTTCAATAGTTCAAGTGTTATCGTAATTAAGAGTCTGTACTTATCTTAATGACTCTGCCAAACCATAGTGACTGGCAAAAAATGCTGTGGTCATAAATAAAGAAATCAAAATGTTATTGTAGGCGCTTCTCTGTTGCGAACTTATGCGCATGTCTCTCTACCCGTTTGAATGGGTGGGGCCCAATTCAGAGTTTCAATGTTGAAAACGTGCCTATCCTTAAGAGTGCGATTCTCAAGAACGAGAGATCAAAGAGTTTTTCATTTAGTGTTTCTTCCATTTAAGTACAATGGCTCTGAGATTTCGAAGCAAACACGACTGAATTTATCCATGGATTGGCATATAAAGGGACGAGCGTCCGATTGAAATCCGGATTTACAAAGGAGCCACAGCGGACGACGTTAGACCAAAGTTTTGCTGAATTAAAGGACCATTGCATCGTTTCGTGTCAGACAGACGACAACAGACAGATTCAGATCCAGACAGAAGGGCAGATAGGCAGAAAAACAGATAGAAAAGCACACACAAATACACACACACAAATACACACACACACACACACAAACACACACAAATACACACACACACACAAATACACACACACACACACACAAACACACACAAATACACACACACACACACAAACACACACAAATACACACACAAACACACACAAACACACACAAACACACACAAATACACACACACACACAAACACACACAAACACACACAAACATACACAAATACACACACACACACAAACACACACAAACACACACAAACACACACAAACACACACAAACATACGCAAACACACACATAAACACACAGACTCTGTCACCCACACACAAATACCGACACAGACACACACACATAAACTGTCATATGCACACTGTCATAAACACATACGCAGATAGACTTCCATCTCTCCCTTCATTTGCATTCACCGTCCATTCATTAGTCCTTCAGTTGCCTTCATCCCTCCATCCTTCATTCATTCCATCCATCCATCTATCCATCTCTCCTTCGCTTCAATACTCTCAATCCCCATTCTTCATTCCTCCTCCATCCTTCAAATCTACCCCTCGCCTTCATCCTTCCAACAATCCTTTGCCTACATTGCTTTATTCTTCCTTTTTTCAATCCATGGTTCCATCCTTTGTTTCAATGATCTCTTCCATCCTAGTTTCCTCCCTTTTTCCTTCCTTCCTTCCTTCCTTCCATTCATCCATCCGATCATTAATCTACCCATCCATCCATGCCTACTTTTACTTCCTTCTATCATTTGTCCTCGACATTCCTCAATCATTCCTTCCTTCCTCTTCAGCGCCAAATAACTCATCGTCTAATCCGCGTTCAATGTCCTTGTTTCCGGTGGCGCTTGGCACTCCGTCTCCCGGACCGGAAGTGTCCGTCTACAACTGCCAGCTCCGTCGACAGATGTCGCCTAATTCTTCCAGATCCTGTCGCTCTCGTCTGTCTATCGCTTACTACAGCGTACGGGGGACTGGCTACCGGTTAGGCAAACGGATAACCAGACAGGCAAGTAAACGGACAAGCAAAAGCGCGCAGAGGTAGACGGATGGACAGATAGACGGACGCACATGGTGACCGACGGACGGACAGTCGTAAGATGGCGCAAAGGGGCTGGCAGACGGACGGACGGTGTACCGGACTGACAAGCAGGCCAGCAGGCGAGCAGATAGGCAGGGATGAAAGGCGAGCATAAGACAGTAAACCTTCTACGTCTTATTCAGCTAATGCAATTGAAATGTTCCGTTTTGCAAAGTGAATTCAGGCAAATTGTAGATTAATGTAAGGTGATGAAGCAATGAAAGACAAGGAATGCATACGATAATGAATTAAAGGTAATAAGCAAGGTAATAAACTGTTAGGTAAAGAAATGAAATGCAGATAAAGCAAATAAAAAAGGAAGGTAGGTCAGTTAGCGTGAGATGACTCAATGCAGGGAAGGTTAAGGTAATGCAAGAGAAGGTTATTCTAAAGCAATCAAACTGAATTAGATCACTATGCACGATGAGACGAGAAGAGTTAGGTTCATTTAAATCTGTTTTATTTAATTACTCATTTGAAGCTAGCATTGTGATTCCATGCTGGGCAAAGCAAAAAAGGCCAGGTAATGTAATTTAATCCTAGCCAATTGCTTCTATGGCGCCGCAATCATACCACACACGGCATCAACTGATGGTGAAACCGTGAAACCGTTCACGTCCTAATCCACAACAGAAGCCCTGCAGGGTGAATTCCTTATAGCCAAAGGAGAGGTAAAAAATACAGGAAGACAATATGAGACAACTCACACAAGACGTGACAAGATGAAGTAGACTAAGAGCGCATATATGCCTTAGATGGCTTTGACTAGATCGAGCTGTACAGAACTTAGCGCCTTTGTCACCAGAGACCCGTGAGATACGAGCGAATGTAGGGTGTTGGCAGAGAAGTATATCATTATGTCTAGCTGTCACGATTTTAGCAACGAATCTATTCTGCCACGGAAAGTGTCGGCTTTCTAGGTAGTTGCCTGCGTGGGTCCCACCACCTGGAATAGCCTTCCCTCTCTCTCTCTCTCTCTCTGGGAGGAGGAGCTGCTTTCTCTTCTCTCTACCGCCTTTCATAGGCGCCTGAAGACTTTCCTGTTCTCCGCTTACCTATGATTTGAGTCGTAAGCGCCTCTGATATCGAGTGGCGCTATATAAATGCTCCGCTACAAGTTACAAGTTACAATAGATGCATGATATCGTGAGCAATGTCTACAGACATAAGACATAAATGTAGCCACCACATGAGTAATTCTCTGTGAACTGTTTTTAGACAACGATGTGGCATTTTTTTAAGACAAAGTAGACACTTTTCGGCCTTAAGGTTCTGTGAGTGTGCTTCGGCACCGGACACTTATGTATGCGAGCATCATGGCCACAATCATCATTTCCGTTGACCTACAGTATAGACCCACTTTCAGCCTCAAGACATATAGCAAGAGATGAGACAACTTTAGAGGCTACACTTCATCGCAAGAGCCTGAAAACTAGAATGAGTTTATTTCCCTTAACAGTTTCAGCATTCAATCAGTGATTTGTGTTGCGCCGCTTCAAGGAAACTACGCAATGGCACTCCCAGTCCAACCACGCTGCACGATAAAATGAAGTCTTAAGGCATTTGTAGAACGTAGACAAATCGTCCCTCGGTAAGAGGTGCATCTTCAAAGTGAGACAATCTCAGACCAGTGTTATTTAGTTTCAGTTCTACAATCTTTATGCGGTAGTTTTAGTTTCAGTTTACAGAATGTGACAGTTTTGATTTAGTATAAATACACATTCCACAAAAAATGATTACATTATATTTTTTATTGGTGCCGTTTATTTGGATTAGCAGCAACAGATCTTACTAATATTATGCCTTTGTGCTACTCATTGGGCTATACTGTTCGGCAGTTCGCAGCATTCGATTATCTAGTTTCAAAACTACATGTCGCTTTGCTCGACAGAAAGAACATGTCAATTCAGTTTTCAATCTCAAGTTTAGTTTTAGTTGTAGTTTCAGTTTAAGTTTAGTTCCAGTTCTTGTTTTAGTTTCAGTTAGTTGGATTGGAACTCTTCAGTTAACGCTACCGTTATTTTTCGGTATCAGTTAACTTAAACAACTCTGTTTCAGACAGCAGGAACTGCACGTACAACTGATAAAATGAATCTTAAATTGGCATTACTTTCCAGATACAGTAACTAAGATGACAAATAGTATAGTTCAAGCTGTTTATTAATTATTTTGTCTCCTATCTCTTTCAATAGAGTTTGGTTTCTGGTTTATAGTATTATATTGTATTTCACCTTACAGCGATGTGATGCATTGTATTATACCGTGCTGGATAATTATTGCTAAAAGCCCTCCATACAAAGTAGAGCTATTCACAGAGAAAACATGAGCTTCTGATGAGCTGTGGATACGAAGCTGAGAATTAGTCTCAAGCCAAGTCCATTCCAGGGAGTGGCTGCCCAGCTGATGGTCCACTGGTATCACATAATCTCACTCAGATGAAAGATCTAACCAAGTTAGATGTGGACGTCTGAGGAATAGTGTTGGTATAGAGGCATGTAAATGGAATGGGTCGTCACCTTACTGCAGCCCAGCGGGGCTCCATAGATATCGCTTTAACGGGCATTTATCCTGTTCTATTAGTTCCGGTGGGGCATGTTCTGAAGCGAACGATCGACGTCAAGGCAGAGACAGACAACCGGAGAATGAGAGAGACAGGGAGATTGAAAGAGAGTGACAGATCGGCCCATGAAACCCTATTAGGAATGATAATCTGAATATATTCATGGACGTTCTTTTTGTCGATATAAGGCGATGATGCATCCCTATAATCTCTCGTGCTCTTTGTCTCTCGGTATCTCTGTCTGTATGCCTGCGTCTTTATGTTGTCTATATACCTCCTACTGTCCGTCTATCTCTGCATCTGTCCTTGTCTTTGTCTGTCCATCTGTCCTTCTCGCTCCTCCCTTTTTCCTTCTCTCTCTCTTTCTCACATCTCCCCAGGTTAATCATCGACCCATTATTAAATTTTAAAACAATTATCGGCTTTTATCGGGCCGTAGTCCACCCAACCCTCGGTTCACAGTCGACGAACTCAGCCTCTCGCTAGGTGGCGCTCGAGGAACCTAAACGTCAATTAAGCAACGACGGAATCAAGAGGACTTGCTGCGCTGCTGTTCAGCTAACATCATTCCAGTTTGATGGCAAAGATCCAACGCCTCTGTGTCATGAATCAGGTCACATTCCAGGCCGCAACGGCGCACGCTCGGGGTACGCTCGGAGCAGACTCGAGTAAACCGATCATGCCTGACATCGAGTAAAGTAGCAATCACGAATTACGCAATTACAACTGCGCAGTGTAAACGATGCTGCATACTTGGAAGTAGTAGGAAAACCCGCTATCTGGCGCATTTGACCATAATATTGGTAAATTCGTCCACCTAATAGGTTACCAAAACGTATTTGTAACCTATAACTAGGTTACAAAAACCAATTCATACAAAAAACCTAAGACTTAGGTTAAACATCAACCAATACAATCTAATAGGTCCGGGAAATTTCCAATAGTCTCGATGATGAGTCACAATTCATGCACAAACCAAAACCCTAGGTCAAAACATCAACCAGTAGGTCAAAAGTCACGGAAATTTCCAATAGTTTCGATGATGAGTCAGCAGTTTCAATGATCAGTTTAACAAAAAAATCTTGCATTATATATGAAATGAATGAAAATATTTACTCACAACAGCTTAAAGGAATATCATCCCAATATAAAATGGAATACTCGAAGAAGACTGTGATCGAATTAAGAAAAATTGCGAAACAGAAAGGTATGGTTGGTTATACGAGGCTGCGTAAAGCGGATTTGATTGCTAAAATTCAATCCCATGTGCCTCAAACACTCATCCCCTCAGATTTTGCACCAATCTCATCCAACGCTAGTTTGCTGGACGCACCCGTTCCCGAGATTGGAATCCCAACACTCGTTCCCATACCAGCTACGACAGTACGAAAAGTCCTTGATAAGACAAAATCAGCGATTAATACATTCGCAAAGTGGATTGAAGGTACATACCCGAAGAACCAAAGAGAAAGGTGAACGAGAAGATAGAGGAACTGAAAGCCAAAGTGAATTCTATATTCGGTAAAATTCTTATGAAAATACGCGAAATAAAAGAGACGGCCACAGCTATCAAGGGCTTCACGAAACAATACACGATCGAAAGAGTAGACGGAATTGACGTCACATCTTTTATTAACATCATTCAGCACAAGTGGTAGACCTGTAGACAAGAAATTGACAGATTAAGGTCAATTTTATCCTCACCTGCACAATGAAGCACGTTGACATGAAATCTGGTGAAGTTGATTCCAGAGATATACCATTCCGTTCGAAAACTGAAGTGGTTTTAGACTCTACTGATACCAGTGAAATAAATTTATAACAATGCTAAAGATAAAATCCTGGAATCAATGGCTGCCTTCCAGATGCATGGTAGTAACTGGAGGTTCAGAGCAGTTGTAAAGCTGGATATCAATACGGTTGTTTATAAACCGCTGAAGGGTAGTTCTTACATTCCACTACCGAAATGTTTAGTGAATAAAAAGGGTATTATTAATATGAAGAACAAAGACGAAGAATGCTTCAAGTGGTGTGTAACGAGAGCCTTAAATCCTGTTGATAGAGATTCAGAAAGAATCACGAAAGAATTAAAAATACAGTCTGAGGAACTTGATTGGACCAGCATTGAATTCCCAATAGCGGCGGATGCTAACGTAGTAAGTAAGTTTGAGATAAATAATAATATTAGTATAAATGTTTTTGGTCATGTTTACCTATTCCCACTATATTTATCGAAGCCCGAGAGCGATATCAGTGTAGACCTATTACTCATTTCTGACGAACAAAAGAAGCATTACTGTTGGATAAAGAATTTCAACAGACTGATGGCGGTTCATAACGCAAACTCATACACTTCGATGCACCATTGTAAAAGATGTTTGATAGGATATGAAAAGCTAGAGTCATTAAAAAAACACACCGAGTACTGTTCCCAACACGACGTTCAAAAGATAGAACTTCCAGAACCAGGAACTATGCTGAGCTTTAAAAATTATTATAGAAAGATGAGAGTTCACTTTGTCGTGAAAATTTCCAAAGGATATGATATTCGGAAAGAAGGAACAGGCGCTATTCGATTCCGCTACCGTTTGTCACATATGCGAAGGTGAACTGGGTAAAGATCGAATTAGGGACCATTGCCATTTAACTGGAAAATATAGAGGCGCCGTTCATAAGAATTGTAATCTAAATTATATAGTCCCCAAGTTTTTTCCCGTATTGTTTCATAATCCATCCGGTTACGACAGTCATCTATTCGTAAAGAAATTACGAGGTGATGATAATGAAAAGGTTAACTGCATTCCTAAAAACGAAGAAAAGTATATCTCAGTTAGCAGAGAAGTCGTGTTCGATAAATTTACGAATGAAGAAAATAAGAAAACATTAGTTAAACGAGAATTGCGTTTTATCGATAGCTTTAGATTCATGGCATCGAGCCTCGACGCTTTATCGAGGAACCTAAGGAGAGATCAGTGTAAAAATGTAAGCAAACACTACTCTGGTAGTCAGTTCGATCTCTTGCTTAAAAAAGGATTATATCCTTACGATTATGTTGATGCCGTCGACCAAATGAACGAAACAAAACTACCACCAAAGTCAGCATTCTACTCAATACTTAACGACTCAGGCATTAGTGACGAAGACTACAACCATGCGCAGACGGTATGGAATGAATTCGGATTCAAGACGTTGAGAGAATACCATGATTTATATAATGTGACTGATATTCTCCTGCTTGCTGATGAATTTGAGAATTTTAGAGATGTATGCAGTGAGAACTATGGCCTAGATCCCGCTTGGTATTATACCTCAGGTCTTGCTTGGGACGCCGCATTGAAGTTGACTGGAGTAGAGTTGGAGTTGCTGAATGATTACGATATGATACTAATGGTTAAGCATGGGATAAGAGGTGGTGTTAGCACCATTTCACATCGTTACGGGCAGGCAAACAATAAGAATATGGGAGAAGCATTTAACGATGGCAAGCCTTCAACATTTATAACATAGTTAGACGCAAACAATTTGTATGGATGCAGTATGTGTAAAAATCTACCAACTCATGGGTTCCAGTGGATGAGCAACGATGAGCTAAACGATTGGAGAGGAACGTCGTGTATATTAGAAGTCGATTTGGAATATCCAAGGAACTTGCACGATCTGCACAATGACTATCCTCTTGCTCCAGAGAGTGTTAAAACTTATCCCAAACTTGAACGATAAAGTAAAGTACATAGTCCATTACGAAAATCTGAAGCAGTACTAAAGCGTTGGTTTGAAGATAACCAAAATTCATCGTGGAATTAAATTTGAAGAAAGTGATTGGTTGAAAAAGTATATCGATCTAAATACCAACCTGAGGACTAAAGCCACCAACGATTTCGAGAAAGACTTTTTCAAACTAATGAACAATAGCGTGTTCGGTTAGACGTGTGAAAATATAGAGAATCGTGTAGACATAAAACTGGTTTGCAGTGAGAAGGAAGCCATTAAGCTAGCAGCCAGAACAAGTTACGACACTCGAACTATTTTTGACGAAAACCTAATTACCATTCACATGAAACTGACGAAGCTATATTACGACAAGCCTATATATCTTGGCATGTGTATTTTAGACTTGAGTAAAACTATAATGTACGATTTTCATTATAATTACACCAAGAAAAAGTTCGAAGATATAGCAAGATTACGTTTTACAGATACGGATTCTTTAGCCTATGAAATTAAGACTGAAGACTTCTACGCCGATATAGCTCCTGACATTAGAAGTAGGTTCGACACTAGCGACTATCCTAAAGACCATCCCTCTGGTATAGAAACTGGCATCAATAAAAAGGTCATTGGTATGTTTAAAGATGAAGCAGCTGGTAGGCAGATCGAGGAGTTTGTAGGTTTAAGATCGAAGCTGTATTCGTATAAGATGGTTAGAGTAGACCACAAGAAATGTAAAGGAGTGAAGAAGAAAGTCGTCGAGAAATCTATCACTCACGAAGATTACAAAGGCTGCTTGTTCACCAAGAGAGAACAATCGAGAAAGACGAATGTCATTCGATCGCATCTTCACGATATCTACACCGAAGAAAAACCAAGGTAGCTCTCTCAGCAGACGATGATAAACGAGTTATTCAGAAAGATGGAATTCACACTTTAGCATATGGACATTATTCCCTAAATATAAAATGAACACTAAACTAATCGATGTCGAAGGCGTAACGCTACCAAATAATTGCTTTATCGAACGTGGATCTAATCGAAGCGGCGAGGAAACTAAATATAAATAATATCAGAGGAGTATTTCTAAGAGACGAGTTGCCAAAGAAGCTGAGAGCGAACGAGTGCGGCATCCTTAATCTATACGATTCTGACGGTAAAGGAACACATTGGACGTGTTGGATCAAACGCGCCAATGATAGAAGCTACGGACTTCCTCCTCCTACTGAATTGATAAATTATCTACAAAGGCCGCTATTCTACAACAGCGAACGAATACAACCAGACGGCCAAGTGTTTTGCGGTCATTTATGTCTATATATATTGAAGAAGACGATCAACGATGGTTGTAAATTTCAAGAAGTCCTGAACGAATTGTATTAAGTAACAATATTGTATATAAAATGCCTGTTGATAAATTTGGACGAACTGATACTGGATCAACTCAAAGAATAATTTCTGGAGGTGTTACTCTATCTCAAGCGAGTAATAAATTTCTAAAAAGAGATGGAACGAACGTATTGGAGGGTGATTTGGAAATGAGCGGCAACTCGATAAAAGGTTTACGGACTGACATTCATCCACCAGTCATCGCCAGCCAGGCTGCGAGCTTTGGCCAAGTCGAAACTCTAGTCATCCAAATGATAACGAATAATACTGCCAGCGATTATTGAAGGTTATAGGTGACTGCAGCTCCAACCATGACTTCGAATGCAATGACAATAAACGGTTTTACTTACGAAGCTAGTACTAGCGAATATCGCAATATCGCATAGCGGCTGGGTGTAACTTTGAACCGTGGAAAGCGTTTCAAAATGCTTGTCATTCCCCCGAATGTTGGATAACCGATACAGTAACTGAATTTTGGTTACAGATTAAATATCTCGTTCCTTTGTCTATGTTGGGTTTCTACATCATTGATAGCACATCACTAAACGAATGTATTACTAGATGGAAAGTTCAAGCGAGTAACGATGGAACAGTATTTACAGATATCCCAAGTCCTAAAACGGATGTTCTCGATGCAGGAGTTTTGAACAGATTTACATTTCCAGCATCATCTCATTACGTTTACTGGCGATTTGATATTATATCCACGAGCGCTGGAGCGCAATGGACGGGTATTGGGATGTTACAGTGGATTCCTACTCTTACTGATATCACACTCGGAAGAAAATGTCATGTCAGTTACGTTCCTAGATTAACTTCGAATACTAGTAATTATGGGTTTGAAGCGAACGCCAGTTCTGAACTTCACAATAACAAAGCCTTCAATGCGTTCAAAGACGAAAATGAATGGGTGTCTAACACCAACAGTCGCTTCTCTTTATCAAGTGTCCAACAGCTGTAAGAATCTGGAAGATTGGATTGAAAGGAAGGAATAAATCCTCCGAAAGGATTTATGATTGGAGGATAGAAGGAACCACCCTCTCAGGAAGTTGGAATATTTTATACACTGCACCTAATCCTACTTATTTAAAAAATACTTATCAGGAATTTTTAATCGATTCCGTTGGAAAATACACGTCTTACATGTTGTATTGTAAACAAGCTGAACCGGGTAAGCCTAGATTAAGAGTGATGCAGTTATTCGTTTACGATGATTAAAATAAGAAATTATTTTCACATTTCAGCTTAAAGAAAATATTTTCTATATAAAAAAAGATGATTGTTGCAGACAAAACGTTTAAACCAGATAAAATAATCTTTAAAGTCGTAAATACCCGAACGGTGTCGAAGGCGATTTTCATATCCAAACTCCAGCATTAAAAAGTTGGGGCATATCACCAGATCATGGTTTTTGGTAAAACCGATGGCCCTATTGTTGGTTATAGTATACCAGTAATGATGCATGATAGGTATTTGGAACCAACTGAGGAAGAATTGGAGACTATCGATATGTTTGAAAGTATTTTAGAACGCATTCAAAAGCATCTGCTCGATTCTGATACAAAAGCGGCTTCGAATAAGAAATATGACGATTCACAGGTTGAACAAATGTCTATTTTTTTTATCAAAAACAGGAAAACGAACCGCCAAAGATGTACCTGCGTATGGCTCAACGGATATAACAACCGGATTTTATGATACAGACGATAATCCAATCAACCCTCTTACGCTAATATCCACTCCGTATAGTGTCGTGTTCGATTTATCATGCAGTATATTCATCGGAAATAAGCCGTCCATACAATTAAGAGTAGAGGATGTTGTATTAGTAGAAGTACGAAAGTGAGAATGGCATCTATTTGCTAAGAATTTCACAAAGGTTTAATTAACAAAGTGTTGATAGATTTTCAATGAGAAACATCATTGAAAATCTAAACCAGGATCTTAATCTCGTATCTATTTCTCCAGACTTTACCATTGTAAGCCTTCAACGTGTTCATACTGGTTTTAAAAGCCATACTCGCCTTATACAACGATGAGTAAGTGACGGTTTCGTTCGTATCTTTGTCTAGGATTTAAACGCTTATAGGATTATTTCGAATCGTTTTAGATACTCGTACTTAGGCAATGCTTGCTTTTTCTCCTTCACTGGTTCAGGCAGTTCTGATTGTGGTAAAACACCATTCTCAACAAGTATTCTTAACATTTCTGGTTTGTTCATATAACTCGGCTTTATTCCATTTTCCTTTAATAGCGATTTCAGTCGTGAGATTTTCGTGTTTTTTTATAATAGAAAATATTTTCTTTAATATACAACGCTCATCTTCTGACAGTCTGATTGGAAGTTTAGCAATTTATCTGAAATGCCAACTGCATAAGCTTCCGTTCCAACAGGCACCGCAGCATTGAAAGTAGCCTTGATCGGGATGTCTACTACAGATGACTTTAACCGTTCGGATTGCTTACTCACATCGAAAACGAATAGCGGATGTGAATCCTTATAATCGGCCGGTGTAATGTTGCTCTGAGTCACGAGCTGATCCATCCCATAGAATTTCTGGCTAAAGGTCGCGGCATCTCTATAAGCTCTCGAAAATTGCTGATTCGGGAATGATAGGTTGTAATCGACTGCTGGGTATCTTTCTTGGTTCATCATCACATACATGTTCTTAATATCGCAATGATCGAAAATTGATAGATTAGCTTGTTGATTGCCGCTTCGATTCGTTTGAAATCCAACGATAATATACCTCGGTTTTTCAGGTGATGTCTTTCCGCTAAGTCGCCAACAAAATGTAGTAGATTGAGTAACCGTTATGGTATCGCATTGATGAGCTCGATAGGCTACTGGTAATGTTGCCTTTGATTCGATCGTTTTATACAGTTGCATTTTTTCCATGTCGGACGGAATGACATGAGGCATAAACCATGAAATTGTACTGATGTTGACTTTACCAGCCACTGTCCCTGAAAATAGCATCGTCGTCGGATTTGCGAACGAGCGTCAAAGTCTGTTTCATACCATAGACAATCTTATCATAATCTTCGCAGAATCCAAAAATGTGCATTAGAGGCACGATGAAACTAAATGTGCCCTTTGCAGTTGGTTTCTGAATGAGATACGCTTGTCTGATCGCAAAACCAGAGTTGTCGACTATAACTGCAGTCGCGGCGGTATCTTTAGTCCATAATTGGTTAAGTCCTTGTGCGAGAGCGAAGTCGTTGGGATATTTCAGCAACCTAGCATAGTTGTGGCTTGTCCAGGATGAAACACGCTTTCGATTTCTTGACTGGATAAGGAATACGACATTTGGCCGAAGAGATGCATGAGCCCGTTGTTGGTAATAGCCACAGCATCGGAATTGGCGTAAGCCGTTCCATCTGCTTTAGTCAGTCTACCTTCAAATAGCAGGTATGACTCGGAGAGATGGCTGAAAAGATCTCGAAGTTCGATATTGAGGCGAATTACCCCAGCGCTGTTAAGATTTGTCCTCGCAACTGGTTCGTACTGGTGCCATTCGTATCTCTCAACTAACTCGTCTATAATAGTATTTTCAGTAAATCTTAGAATATCTGACTGCATTTTAATAGAGCAATAAAAAAATATTTTAAGCCAACTTCATTCCAGATCCACGCACTAAATCTTGGATCGATATGGCTCCACCTCTACCAGATAGTAAATTATTTATATTCGTATTTCCATCGGAGGATATTACACTCTTTAACGTTTCATCGCTACCTCGACTAAGTGCTGTATTTCCGTTGGGGTATATTAAACCCTTTAACAAATCCTTGCTCCGTTGGCCAAGTACCGCTGCTAGCGGTGGTGATGGGTTAAACATTTTTGCCGCGGTTTTATCCATGAGTCGCTTTCCAGCATTGATAGCAACGATCTTACCAACATCTACAGCCTTTTTTCCTATCTCAGTTGCAGCGTCTTTCCCAGCACTTAATGCGGTTGTTGCTACCTGTCTCCCTGCATTCGAAGATAGCATTCCTTTGAAAAATCCTGATATCCTATCAAATATTCCAGAACCTCCTACAACGTATCTTTTAGTAAATCTTCTCTTAGTTGCGACAATCATTTTATAATTGTATCATTAAATTTTTATACTCTAACGCATTTATCACATTTTGTCGAAGTAACTCATCGCAGATACCGACTATCTCGCTTCTAAATCCTGCATTTCCTGCTTTGAAGCTAGCGAATCGAAGAGTTAACATATCCACTAGCGCATTAGGATCTTGCGGAAGAACTACGACTCCCTCGCCTGTTGAGAACCTCCCTTCCCATATCGGCTTAATGATTTCCCTATATTTTTCGCTTCTAGACGGCTTGGGTTTGTTCGGATTATCAGGTCGACGGATTGCGCTTGTCACATTAAAAATCTCACTTGAGATCGTTTATGTCGTATATCGTCTTGTCTGGTTTTGCCATTGTCAATAACTCCCAAAGTCCCGGAGTTCTCTTATAGGTAACATATCCGATAGTTATATCATCACCTTCGATCGTGATTGGGGTGTCCCCGATGTAAAATCGACCGCCTCTAGAGTATATTCCGAAGGTCGTATCCGTCAACTTTTTGTTCGAGGCATATTCTTTGAAATATTTGGTAGCGATATCACCTAATTCCAAAATTATAATATCTGAAACGGGATCATCCTCGAACACTTCTATCGATGGATATTGCGGAATTGGATCGCTTTCAACGATGACGATATCAAGGCTGACAATGCTCGAAGCGCGGCAGTTGTTGCCATAGAGTTCTCTTTTATAATACCTAATTCTTTAGATATTCCAGACTGCGAGCCGATTATCGGTTTATACGCTTTTGTTAATTCTCGCTGAAGCCCAATGTCTGCTACTTTCTCAGATAGCGAGTCTTGTCTAATATATTTTCATCTCGAGAAAGTTCTCAACAATAAAATCACGCTTGGCTGGGTCTTTGATTTTTTAGAAACGGCATTTTTAACTTGGAAACATAATATTTAAACATAAAAAACGTAAAACGTAAAACATAAAACGTAAATTTATGTTCACTTTATATTTAATTCATTTTGCTTAATGAACGATTGTTTCGTCGCTTCATCTATGTTAGCATTGCTTTTACTTCTAACCTCTTCCTTCATCTGATTAAATGTCTCGAATTCACTTAGAATAACAGAATATTCCAAGTCTGAGATATTATTATCATCTAAAGCTTTCGAAACAAGGTTGCTGATCGAATTTAGTTTCCCTTCAGCTATAGTTCTGATCTTTGCATGTTTTTCTTGCCGCAGCGATAATATTTGGCGGATTCGGGCAGATATCAAACATAATGCTCCAGCGCCCGCGGATAATGAAACCACGATTGTCGCAGCTGGTGCGGCTACGAGGGTACTTAGAAAAGTTACACCTAATACACTGAGACCAGAAGATGTAAGGGCAAACAAACAACGGATCAACTACTTTAACACTCTTTTGATATGTTTTACAAATTATTTCTCTCTTTTCCCGTTCTCGTAATATTTCCTGCTGAATTTCAGATATTTTCAGAAGGCGATGGGTGTCTGCTTTATTCAATAATATCGAGTAAAATGTCGTCCGTGAATCCAGTAACGGTATCGCTTAGCAGGCGACACCCCGCTTCTATCAATTCCGGATGGAGCGAAACTTTACACAATCCTTTCGTCATTCGGACACCTAAGCCTAACGGTAAAACAACAGTCTCTTGTGAATGAATAGTTATCGCTTCTTGGGCAAAAAACTCCCATCTTAAACCACCCATTTGTCTTTGCGGTCTATACTTAACATCCCACATACCTTCACACGCCTTCCACATGACGGATATCGGTTGTGTTCTCGTAGATTTTTCTATTTTGGGTTTCGTCCACCCCATTTTGTGACTCGGATAACGAGACATTTTATATCCTTTTTTTTTTTAAAGTAACAATCCAAGAAGTGGAATGTTATTAAACGGTGAACCTGGTCCAAGGATAAACCCTTCACCATTTACGAATCCAGAACCTGTTTTCAGATATAGACCTTCTCCCATACCATCAAGTCCAGAACCTTGGTATAGCTTCAAGTAAAGACCATGCCCCTGTTGCACTATCTTGTAGTTTTTACCTCGACTATTGAGATATATTGCACCACCCGATCCGGTGACTTTGTCTATGACTTTTGAACCAGCTGCTGCACCTATTCCTATTAATGCGTCCGTTACTAAGCGTATTACTAGTAATTGATAGTAATACGTTCGATTGCAGAAATTTGCCTGCAGTTGCTAGAAATGGTAAAATGGCGCCGATAAAGCCACCTTCGACTTTGGCATTATGTATCAATTGCGTTTTACTCATTTTTATAGTCGCACCCGTTCCACCCTGATACGCCTTGGCTAATTTCTTAACCTGTGCCTGCGTAAGAGCTAACACGTGGTTTCCATTTAAAATCGTTGTGCTTTAATTATATGCTAACACCGGTTACTGCCTGTAGCAGTTTTTTAATTTTGTCTTTTTGTCCTTCCGAAATATTAACCTTGACATTTGTGTATCGACTCAATTTATTTAAGACTATAAAACTTTTAAGACTCTCTTATATGACACCGTATCGATAATTCCTCACATCGTAGATTAATTAGTAGGCCATTTTGATCGGTGAGAGACGTTTCCATCATCAATATCGTGGATAGAGTGCTTCGAAGATATATCAAATTCCTAAGCGTTTCAATAATCTTATAGCCGGGCCCTACATTCGGGAAAAAGGAATAAATTATATTATCAATCGTTCCGTTGCTATAAGATGATCCGATGATATCGCTCGTTACTCTCAGATTACTGACACTCATTATGTCCACTATATTCTCCGATTCTTGGTACCCTGCTGAATAACGTTGTCTATCGAAATCAAGAACTTTTCCGATAGAGTTCAATGCACAAAAATCAACCATGTAATTCTCCGCTATATGTACAACAGTCTTTAACGTATTGCTGTTTGCTTCTATCTTAATATTGTATGCTTCGTTAACCATATCATATTGCTCGTTTTCTTTCATGATTCTCTGGACGTATTTGTTAATGTCTGTAATTTCGTAACAACCTTCGGGAATGGTTATAGTAACCCACATATCTCCACCATTCGGCGAATACGAAAAGTTGTTGTTAGTCGCGTCGATGTTTGTGAATGAAAAATATGTCTCCAGACTGATAAGAGCCATTTCATACTTTTTACCTTTATAAAACTCAATCCACGGATTGAATCGGGTCCTTATTCGTGAACTCTTATCACTTAATAATATGTAAAACGATGACTTTGGCTCTGTGTAACGAGCGATCCTTTCGGTGTAGTCTGCAATCTTTTGTAGAAGCGATTCCATTTTTATAATATAAAAGATTTATTTATATTGGAATGTAGAATTCATCGAAACCGCATCTATACTTGCCGTCATTCTTATTACTAGTCTGATCTATCACTACAAATCCATGAGGTTGCTCCCAGGCTAATTATAATTGAAACAATTTTGTGCGAGGTAGAGGCAGTCAACGTTACTATGCCTCCCTCGAATGTAATAGGTCTCACAGTTATTTTACTTTTCTAACTGTAAATCATCGAAAATCATCAGGTTCTTCTTTTCACGATTCAAATCTCTCGGGTCTGGCACTTCTTCAGACGATTCGAAGACTTGGAAGATATATAAGATTTTTTTCCGAGTGTTTGGCCATTTTCTCAATGATGAATGCCGGAGGTACATTTTCTCTCGCGATCTTGTCTTGGCACCCGAATAGCCCGATGATGAATTCTTTCGGTATTTTTTCCTCAAATGTTTGCTTGAGTATTTTATACTCTGGTTGAAAGAGAGATCTTCCGAATACTTGCAGATTGTCGTAGTCTAACCATCCAGGTCTTAGAAGTAGGTTCAACAAAAGAGTCATCTTACCATATCCAGACATTCCTACGATTAACCCTCTTATACGTCTAGGTAAAAGAGGATTATTGAATCTCTTAGATAATATGTCGTTCCACGATAAATCTTTGACCTCCATTTTAAATATATCTAATTGTATTTAAAATGGATGTATTGCGTAAAGTGTAAAACTCGTACTGAAACTAAAAAATATTCAAAATGTTACAATGAAGAATTGAAGGTCAATGCTAAGAGGCACATGTGATATATGTGGAAAGACAAAGACACAATTCGTGAAGTCTTCTGAAGGTGGTGATTTAGTTGGATCTTTAAATTCGGTTACCAGCGGTATTAAGCTGCCGTGGGCTAAATATCCAGGTGAGATGCACTTGCCGGGACATTCATTTACTGGTCCTGGCACTAGACTTGATTTGAGGTTGAATTCCGATGGAACTCTTAAGGATTGGTCGAAGCCCGTCAATAGAGTCGACAACGCTGCATATCATCATGATTTAGCTTACGACCAGCACTCGGATATAGCTTCTAGGAATGTCGCCGATAGAGTGATGGTTAATGAATTGAATAATATTCCTACTCCTAGCTTACCAGAGCGAATAGAAAGAAGTCTTGTGAAACCTATATTATCTATCAAAGCTAGTCTCGGGTTAGGTTTAAAAAAGCCTAAAATTACAATGGATCGATGAACTCGCGAATGAGGTACATAAGCCTGTAGTAAGACGTTTTAGGAAGAGAAAGGTGTACGTTGGTGGAATAGATGAAATATGGGCTGGTGATTTAGTCGATATGCAGGCTTTTGCTAAAGATAACGATGGTGTGAAATACTTACTATCTGTAATGTGTTTTCCAAGTACGGTTGGATCGTTCCATTAAATGATAAGAGTGGAAAATCTACGGCTAGTGGCTTCCTGGAAATATTCGAGAGCGGTAGAAGGCCAGGAAAAGTATGAGTTGATAAGGGCAAAGAATTTTATAATAAAGACGTTAAGAATTTGGTCGAGTTGTATTCTACCTAGAACGAAGAAAAATCGTGTGTAGTCGAACGATGGAATAGAACAATGGGTGAAAAAATGTTTAAGTATTTTACAGCTAATTCAACTAGAAGGTATATCGATGTGTTGGATGAAATGGTTAGTAATTATAATGAAACTAGGCATTCTTCCATTAAAATGACACCCTTTAAAGCTAGTTTGAAAATGAATGATAAGGCTGTATGGATGAACTTAAATGGAAGTGAAATTCCAGAACCCATTAAATTTAAGTTCTCGGTAGGCGATAAAGTTAGAATAACGAAGAAGATAAATATATTTGAAAAAGGATATACACCTAGATGGACTGAGGAAATGTTCACAATTGCACAAGTTCAGTATACGGATCCACCAACTTATAAGATTACTGATTATAATGGTGAGGAAATACAGGGCTCATTTTACGAACAGGCGCTACAGAAGACTACTCAAGAAATATTTAGAATAGAAAAGATAATCAGGAAACGGGAAAACAAGTCGCTGGTGAAATGGTTGGGTTATCCTGAGTCATTTAATTCCTGGGTTGATAATGAAGACTTGGTGGTCACGTGATAATGGCTCATCATCGAAACTATTGGAAATCCCCGTGACTTTTGACCTATTGGTTGATGTTTTGACCTAGTACTTTGGTTTGTGCATGAATTGTGACTCATCATCGAAACTATTGGAAATTTCCCGGACCTATTAGACTGTATTGGTTGATGTTTAACCTAGGGCTTAGGGTTTTTGTATGAATTGGTTTTTGTAACCTAGTTATAGGTTACAAATAGGTTATAGGTTACGTTTTGGTAACCTATTAGGTGGACGAATTTACCAATATTATGGTCAAATGCGCCAGATAGCGGGTTTTCCTACTACTCTTGGAAGACGCTCAGAGTAAATCCAGTATGCTCGAAGTGATGTTGGTAGAACATTCACAGAATACAGAATATGGAACCCTACACGAAATATACTTTCTTTACTTCAAGTGCACTCCAAGAAATCGGCATTCACTTGCCTTCCAATATACTAGGTTCACTGCACGCGTTTTCCGACTGCGCCGGTGGTAAAAGGAGGAGTGTGTAATGCGTATTATAGCTGAAACATGCATTGTAGGCTTAAATGCAAATGCATTTGTTAGGGTGATCCTTTGAAAATTTTGAAATCTTACCTCTCTATGTTGTGATTTGTGCTAATATACAGGTACGTAATTATTTTGGGGACGATTGGATGTTTTAAAATGGTGTCATAAGCTGCCATTTGTATGTAACTTTTGAATTCAAGTTAAATTCACCATTAACATTTCTTTTTTGGACGAAAGGCCATTATCCTTGTTACAAATACTGCCCTAATGGATTGGTATTTATCATGAGAAAAAATTGCAAACACACAATTCCCTAATTGACTACATAAAAAAGGATCTTGAAACATTCGTGCTGTTGCATAATACGCAATCTGCAGACAGATTTCCAACCGAACATTTGCTACAGTCTTATCTTCTTAATTATTGTCTGTTTCGATGCATTTGGATCCATCAGCTGATGTTGTTCCACTAACTATAAAGAAGTAACTGCAGTGAGACTTGATCATGGTTCTCATTCTTAGTTAAGATGTAATTGAAAACATTTTCTGCTCCAGCGCAACTCCACTTTCCATACCTTTACTTATGACACACTGTGCATGTAAGAGAGTAATTGTGATTGCATTTATGACACCAGCCATCCACCAGGTTTGTTTGATTGACCGCTTCTGGCTGCGAGGGTGCCACCAAGCTAGACGGTTGTCAGTTCCAGCAGCCCCTGCTAAGTCATCACGTGCTTTCATAACGTGTTTGTGCTATCGCTAACTGGCTTTTGCAAAACACAATAATATTATCCTCATTATCTGTGACGCCATCACAAAGAATCGTGGAGTGTCCTTTGTCATTGCTATTGTTGCTGGAGACGTTAAGGAGCAGAATGTCAGATCCATTTAACTTAATGTCACACGCACCAAAACCCTTTTCTGCAACAATTTCCAGGTATGATAAGCGCCTTGAATGGCTACCACACAGTTAAATTCGACTCCTGCAATAACTTGCTATCATCCACTTACACTGTGATCATTGACTTGTAATCATACTGCATCGTGTCAATTTGTAAAATAAAAAATGAAATTCACGAATACGTCATGTCATGCTGCAAACTAGAACGTGCGCATTTATTTTTGTGTGCCAAATAAGAACCACCGAGATGTATATATGATACTTGCATATATGATTTATGTATGTATATATGCCTAAGGTGTATATATATGTATGTATACAACCCTGCAAGTTTATTTGTGTATTAAAAACCTATATCTATAAAAAAAAGCAAGCAATCATTTATTTGAACACAGTAGAGATCGATATCTCATTCCCTGCAAGACAACATTAGGAGGCAATTAAAGATGTGATCAGAAGGGACAACTGGTCCGCTAGGAGGGCCAACACGGCATTTATATGGTGCTATTGCAGTAGCTCTTAGAAGCACCAAAAGCATGAGACTGCCTAAGCATTCTTAAGTTTTGCTTAAAGCGTTTCTTGTGCATTAGCTGCCTTCGTATTAACGCCACCGTGCTGTCGTCGAATAGGAGTGCACTCAGAGAGTCTACTCCGGGTGTAGTCGGTTACGACTTCAAATGGCCACAGTCAATATAATATGGCCGTGAGAGAGAGAGAGAGAGAGAGAGAGAGAGAAAGAGAAAGAGAAAGAGAAAGAGAAAGAGAGAGAAAGGAAGAGAGAGACAGAGACAGAGTGAGAATCAGAGACAGAGACAGAGACAGAGACAGAGACAGAGACAGAGACAGAGAGAAGATCAGAGAGAAAGATAGAGAGAGAGAGAGAGAGACAGACAGACAGACAGACAGACAGACAGACAGAGACAGACAGAGACAGAGACAGACAGAGACAGAGACAGACAGAGACAGAGACAGAGACAGTGATGCTTATGGAGATGGGAGAAGAGAAGGGCGGTTCATGTCCAAGGTCCCGTGGTCACACGTAGGCTCGTCTTTCAATACAGCGCACGGGGTTAGAAGCCAGTTGTCTCGGTCACATGGAATTGCCATGGCGGTCGTAACTGTCATTTTGAAGTGTCATGGCACCGGGAATTTCCATGAATCTGAATTGCTTTGTATATGAAATTACCATTTTATACGAAATTCCAATGTCATATGGGATTTAAGCCGTGCAGCGCAGTTAGCATCGTAATTTCAAATTGCAATTGCATATGAAATTTTCAGGAATTCTAAACTTGAAACGAAAATTAGAATTGTTTTTTCTGTGTAACAGGGTTCAAAGGGGCTACACGTAAGCAAAAATAGAGATGTATTCTCCCCATTCCATTGGCATAGCTCCACATTTATTTCTTTACTACCTTTTCCTCCTCTTTTCACTTAAGCATTGCCAGGAAAGGCAATGCTTAAGTGCCTCCTCCTCCTCATCTTTTCACCTTCTTTCTTTTCTCTTTATGAGCATCACCTCCCATAATAGTGCTTTTCGCATTAAGTTCCTCTCCATCCAAATTGTCTTATTCATGGTTTATCATCCCTCTTCTTCTCTGCCTTAACCTCACTCTATTATCTCCTTCCTGTGCATGTTCCCTCCCGTACACTCCTCCTCTTCACTACTCCTTATTATCTCCTCATCTTTTCATACTCTTTCTCATACTCTCTCTCTCTCCTCTTCTTTTTCGTCCTTTTCCTCTTTAATCTAGTCTGTCTTCTTCTTCTTCTTCTTTTATTCCCTTTCTTCTTCTCTTCCTCCTTTTACATTTCCCCTCTGTTTCAGCCACGTCGTCTCTTCCCTAGGCATCGTCTCAGCAACCGCACAAAGTCTCAGTCTATGGGGATGAAAACGAAAGACCTGTGTTGCAACCATCGTTCTTCTATGAATCTGCATCCAGCAACTCCTTTCACATGCAGCTACGAACAGACGTCGCATCTCCGCATTTAAGTGTACTCGAGTGCTTCTCTCGTCAAAGACTCAGTCGACAGCACTGTTTCAACGTCGCTTTTGTTTACGCTCTTCGAAGAAATATCTGGAACAGCTGACGCTTATTGCGACCAGAAAGCTCTTATCTAATCGATTGTGGACGAGAAAGCCCAAAAACTGCGACGAAATCTCACAAGTAATGTTTGGTAGCAAATGACACTTTCTAGAACTAGAACAGTCAAATACACATAAGTGGTCTGGTAATATGAACTTGGTGACTGGGTCCTCTTAAAAGTAATATCACTATGCCATGCACTGTCTGTTTAGAAGGGCAGACACTAAACTCTACTCTTCCTTGAGTTTTCAGTGTAGGCTAATTGTCTTCTTGAACGTTCGTATACCTCCGAGAGCATAACAAATGAGCAGAGCAGGTTCGAAGAGAGTAAGAGCTGATTACAGTTGATTACTAGTATATTACGACAGCAACGACGAATCGTAATCTACTTAAATCCACCCAAGCGAATAATATCAGCGTCTCTAGTCGTTAGACATAATATTATAGTGAAACTTTGCCATCGTAGCCTCATGTTTAACGGCAGGCCCCTGTGAGGTTGGCCTAGCCTCGACAATTCCAATTGCAACCAGGCATGAGAAATCGGATAGGGGAGAGGAAGACAGTGAGACAGGAAGAAGAGTGCCTCTGACTGAACAACTAAAATTAATAGTATTGAGCTGGCTGTTGCTATTGCAGCTTAAATGGGGACGGTAGGTGGATTCCAGTTGATTGATACATTTGTCTAATTTCACATTGATTCCCAAGGAACGGAAACGTAAAGACTTAGTTATGGAAGGGGTTAGTCTGTCTGTTTTTGCTGACTAAAGAGAATCAGGATCCACAAGTCACCGAAAAGGGAGTGATCTTTTGATTGTGACTAAAATTCGTGTACATCGTATGTTGTTGTAATACATGTGGGCCTAGTAGTAACAGTTGTGAAAGTGGAATTAATAGTAGTAATAGTAGTAGGAGTAGGTGGAGTAGTGGGGAAGTAGAAGCAATAGTAGTTGTTGTAATAATAGCAATAATAATTAATAATAAAAATAATAATAACGATGATAATGTTGATGATGATGGTGGTGGCGGCGGTGGTGGTGGTGGTGATGGTGGTGGTGGACTGGTGGTGGTTTTGGTGACGATGACGATGATGACGACTACGATGATGATAAATGAAACACACATACACACACATAGGTGCATGGAAGTGAACCTGACAGTTGGTTCGTCTCCCCTCCCATTCCACTCCAACATCGAATCCTGGATCTAGGCGAATGCTTTGCGCTCTGCATCGAAGAACCCCAAGAGGCAGAGACTGCATTGCCATGTCGTGGCATTTTGCGGTTTGGCAGAGTGGATAGTTAAGGTCAAGCCCTCTGAGGGACACAAACAAACACACGGACACAGGCACACGAACAGTCAGACACCATGCCCAGCACACATGAAATATTCACTCACCACCATTTGTGTAGATGCCTAGAAGAGGTTCTACATAAATTATGTATTACATTACATTATATGAGAACGAACACACTTCCAATTCACTCTCTGTGCATGTGTAAGGATGTTGACCAGACCATGGGCAGACAAGTCACAATAGCTTACTAAAGTATTCTGTACCAAAAATGCACTCAAATGAGTATCCTGATATATAAGTACATGCATGCATATATATATATATATATTCCTACATTGCACATGAATATAAAAATTAAAAAATATTTATATACATACATACACACGACCATGAATACTTGAACATACAAATACAGATACAGACGACCACCGAAAGACAGACAAAGAACCGGACAATGGCGGAATACACATCCCTCAGGCTACATCCGCTTTTGCTATGAAGAGTGTCAGAAGTTCAAAGAGCGTAATCAGCTTCTAGACACGAAGACCACCAAGCATCAGCAGCAGCAGCAGCAGCAGAATAACAGCAGCAGCTGCTGTAAGGGGAAGAGGAGGAGGAGGACACGCCCGAACCCTCACCAGTCGCCTCCCCATGTAAGCCCCATCTGGCAAACCACCAATCACTCCACGAACGAATTGAGAATTAATACCTCACTGGCGAGAAATAATCCACAGTCCGCTCAGTAAGAACAAGGAATTGACTCCGACTTAGAAGAAGGAAAATAGAGGAATAGAACAAAGGGGAGGATTAGGATAAAAAGGAAAAATAATAGTTTGCGACAAGGGTAATCCAGACATAGCCTACATGCAAACGGGCATAATAAATACTTGCGGGCTTGTACACATGTATACAAACGAGAATCCACTAACACAGATACACATAAAATACCTAAAACACCCAAGCATACTGGAGGGCATTTATACACTGGCATACATGTATATGTATGCATATATGCATATATATATGTGCATACATATATGCGCACATATACATACATATGTATACATACATATATGCATGCATATATGCATACATACACTGAGGTTCTTCTCGGAGTGCTTGTGATTAGTGTAGCATTTGAAGAAGGTGGGAGAGGAGACAGAACGTCGTATCGATGTGATCCGTCTCTGCTGGAAGTGAAAGGAGCGGGAAAAGTGGTCAGTGTCATTAGAAGAGGTACTACGAGCAATGCTCAGAATAAAGTCAAGGTCACGAACACTAGACAAGAAAGCGGAGAGAAAAGCCCTCAGCAATACAGGCAAAATCAAGCTTCATAAAGTGTTGGCGTGTACAAAGACATATGAATTGGGTCTTAGAAGAAGCTGCTACACGGCGATTAGAAGACATTCAGCAGTGTTGCTTGTGGAAAAAAGCAACAACACAGCTAGTGAGAGCGAGCTAGGCAGAGTGAGGGCCATAAAAGGTCCGTGCATAGTTGAGGAATATTTAGAAAGAGAACAGGAATATTATCCGCATAGGAATTCGATATAAAAGCTACAACCCAATGGATCCTAGTATCACCACTCATAATTATTTGAGTGCAGTGAGACATGCAAGACAGAAACTAGAGAAGAGAACTGTGTGTATTGACAGTATAATAACATATTGTTCAACCTACATGTGTTCCAGCCACATATTTCATTTGACAGCGGGACTTCTATCGTTCGTGGAGCAATTATCTTCACGGCCTTGGCATTTGAATTTGAATCGTTCATATCTGACGATGTTGTTTATCTGATCGAAATTGGTCAACGATTTGAGATCCATCAACAATTCTTAGTCTTCAGGATATTCGACACAAATGTTCCACAGTATTATCAATGCTCTTTCATAACACTGGTCAGGTTGTTTTTATTCCTTTAACGCGCTTCATCTCAAGTGTTATTGTTAATGGGAAGTGTTCGTATCAATTGTAAGGTCTTCCTGTCAGATGCTTTCATCAAACAAAATTGTCTAGTGTTCATCAATGGTTGTCTTCAGTGATTTTTCAAGCAGAGTGATTATGTTCAAACAAAAAAGGGTGACGGTGGTTGAAACTTCAGTAATCAGAGTCGGATTCAAAGCTGGGGATATGACGTAATATCGAGTGGTAATATGAAAAGAATTAAATCCGTCAAGTCCATACATGTAGGCATATGTGTGTGGGTGTCTGTGTGCGTGGTTGGAGACAATAAAACACGATTGATTGATTGTGTAGGTTATGCAATGCATGTATGAATATATGCGCACAGTCATAAATTTCGTGCATGCATGTTGATACCCTCGAGTATTCTAGTTACATTAGTGTGTGCCGCTTCCATACATAATTTAAAAGATAAAAAAAGAGTGTAGGCGAGAGTTGACGGACCTTATTACCTGACTATATATTGTATGTTACACATGATGATGATGATGATGATGCTGCTGCTGCTGCTGATGATGATGATGCTGATGATGATCATAATAATAATAATAATAATAATAATAATTATAATAATAACAATAATAACAATAATAACAATAATAACAATAATAACAATAATAACAATAAAAACAATAATAACAATAATAACAATAATAACAGAAATAACAGTAATAGCAGTAGTAACAGTAATAACAGTAATAACAGTAATAACAGTAATAACAATAATAACAATAATAACAATAATAACAGTAATAACAGTAATAACAGTAATAACAGTAATAACAGTAATGACAGTAATAACAGCAATAACAGCAATAACAATAATAACAATAATAACACGGATAACAGTAATAACAGTAATAGCAGTAGTAACAGTAATAACAGTAATAACAGTAATAACAGTAATAACAGTAATAACAGTAATAACAGTAATAACAGTAATAACAGCAATAACAGTAATAGCAGTAGTAACAGTAATAACAGTAATAACAGTAATAACAGTAATAACAATAATAACAATAATAACAATAATAACAATAATAACAGTAATAACAGTAATAACAGTAATAACAGTAATAACAGTAATAACAGTAATAACAGTAATAACAGTAATAACAGTAATAACAATAATAACAATAATAACAGTAATAACAGTAATAACAGTAATAACAGTAATAACAGTAATAACAGTAATAACAGTAATAACAGTAATAACAGTAATAACAATAATAACAATAATAACAATAATAACAATAATAACAATAATAACAATAATAACAATAATAACAATAATAACAATAATAACAATAATAACAATAATAACAATAATAACAGTAATAACAGTAATAACAGTAATAACAGTAATAACAGTAATAACAGTAATAACAATAATAACAATAATAACAATAATAGCAATAATAACAATAATAACAATAATAACAATAATAATAATAATATTGAAAATGAGCTGCTTGTCTGAAGTGCAACAGTAGTAACTGCTATGTCTAGATATGAGCTTAAGAGCAATCAATGATCATCAGGAAAACTCCAGGAGATCGACTGATGTGGACACCCGAAGGTGATAGAGGCAGGAAATTTCGGAATAATATTAATTTCCATGAGAATGGTTGGAGACAGGAAATGAGAGAGAGACTGTTATGAGAACAGTATCCCTCTCAAATGAACTATGAAGGAAGCGAGAAATAATTTTTCAATTTCAACTCATATACGTGTATTGCACAAATAGTCAACATACAGCGGGAAGTCTAAACCCACACGTCTGTCATTTTGTTGGTCTTTCTAAAATCTGATTTTTTAAATATTCTAATGACTTCTAAAGCGCCTTTAGAACATTACGTAAGTGTCATAAATGACGTCAGTAGTCAAAGTCCAGGTCGAAATCCGGTAACTAAGAGAAGCGAGAAGTCAAACTACTGGCGGTAAGCAAGCTGAAGCAAGTGCCTTTTCAGTTTTGTTCTGGTTGGCATTAGAGAATTGAGTGAATGCAGAAGACAAGATAAGTGAATGCCAAGGTTATGTAGTCTGGACCAGCTACCAAGAACGTTCAAGAACCGATCTACGAGTGTTTTGGCGCGATGGAGAATAAGAGCCAGAGTTTCTATTTATATATAGAGCGCAATAACTAATTCATTTCATTTCATTGTACGTATAAATAGGAAGACATGTAGAACAATTCGTATTTCCTCGGCGTCCAAAAAATTCGTAATCACTTTATTTTTGAAAGACATTTGTTTCTTAAAGCAAAAGAAAAGCAATGAGCCAGCCCGTTGCATCTGTCTACTTTGCGTTTTGTTTCTATGCAAGCGTCTCTCTCCGTTTGGTTCCTTGCATTGCATTTCTTTCTACCTCCTCATTTCACCCTTTCACGACTCTTTCCACGTCTATGTCCCTCAATCTGTTTGCAACTTATCCACACCCTTTTCTGTGAGACATTTTACATGTTAGACCATCCATCTGTCTGTTGGGTTGGTCAATAGCGTTGCCCTTCCATTTTTTGCATGTCCTTCTGTTTTGCCTTCCCTTCGTCTGTCTATATGTCTTTATATTTCGTTGTTCCCTCCCTCCATCCGTCTGCCCTTCCTTGCCCTTCATTTTTATATGTCTCTCCATTCACCTCCTCATCTCTCCACCAGTCTGTCTGTCTGTTTGTCCGTTTATTTCTTTGTCGCTCCATATGGCTGTCTGTTAGTCTATATATCTCTCGGCGCATCTGTTCTGTTTGGTCCAGCTGTCCTCCTATTTAGCTGTCTGTCATTCAATGTCTGCTTTCAAGGCCATTGTTTCTACTGTCCGCTGTCGCTGTCGCTCAGTGCTTCCAATCCTAGACGCTTCATTCATCATTCTTGCCTTTCAAACGATCACGCCTCACGAACAAGTCCAAACGAGTCAGAACAAAATGGAACTGTCAGGTGCTCCATTTTCCAGGCACTTAAATCTGCGATCCGTCGGCTGTACCTAGATTGATCCGATTCCAGAAATCGCGCACGGATGACCCGGAAAAATTGGGGAAGTCGTGACGTGCCACAATCCAGTCAGTTGTGCAACTAGCTTTGAGTAAGGAGAAACAATTTTCAAGTGCCTTAGTCAATCTGTATCAAACTTAGAAACTGGACAGACAATTTCCAGCTTTCCAAGTCAATGTGCACCGGTCTAAAAAACTTTAAAAAATTGAAACATTATTTGAATTTTACGCTCTCGATCCTTCTTAGAAACTGGATAGTTCTAAATTCCAGAATATCAACTTCCTAAACATCCAACTTAGAAACTGAGCAGTTTCCGTTGGTCTACCGAAGCGCTGTGTGATGTGTATGTTAATGCGTCCGTGTGTGTGTGTGTGTGTGTGTGCGCGCGCGCGTATGTGCATAGCAGTATAGGTGAACGTGTGGGTGTACCTTCTTGAAACGAGATGTTCACGAGATCAGAAACGGTAACTGCAATACGCTTAATGGATAGTGGTAAATAACAACGAGTTTAATTTGACCTTTATATTTGTTGATGAAACTGGGTCAAACAGCCAGTGATTATTACTTGACTCAACCTTATACGACCTTATTGCTGATAAACTCTAATAGCTTCTTTCTTCACCCAATATCAGCTTATATGGTGGATATTATCAAATACAAGCCATCAACTCAGCTCAATTTGCCAATTTCAACACTCACGAAAGTAGGCCTAAATACGCATAATATATAAGTAGCCTACGTATGACATGTAGGCCTACATGCGTTTACATGTAGGCGTACATGCGCTTACATGTAGGAGTACATGCGTTTACATGTAGGCCTACATTGTACAATGTTCATGCGATACATATGTGTGCATGTGCGTGCGTATGTATGCATGCATTTAATTTTGCAAGCACATGTGTGTACGTTTGTATGTATGACATTGTATGTATGTGAGTATGTATGTATTGTATATATTAATCAGGACCCTTAATACCAGCGCCTTTTACTTCCCTCACTCAGTGGCTCTGAACTTTCTGCCCTTTTGAAACCTTCTCTCTTTCGTTCACTCGTTCGCACGCACAGCGCAGCATCGCTCATTGTTCGCTTGCTTACTCACTTACTCATTCAGACCCGACTTCGCCAATTGGCGACTGGCGCGAAATGAGAGCGCCATCTCGCGGGGTCGGCCGAAGCAACAGTCAATTACGCGAGAATAAACTACAACAAGTACCCGTATCATGAATAAAATATTCAATAAATATCAGGGATCGGCTTCTCAGAGGGGAGGAAGTGGACGGTATGGAAGGGGAGAGATGGGATGGGTATGTGGCCGTCCACGATTGGATCCGACAAGAGCGGATGGACGGACAGACGGACTGCACGCAATTTGTCTGATCTGGTTGGCAAGAGACATGATCGGATCGAGAGATGCAAGGATCATTCCGTATTACGATCATCAGACACGCTAACAGACCGATAGACAGACGGACATATAGACAGACGAACAGACGGCTGACACAAAGACAGAGAAACAGGCAGACGTACAGAGATAGGTCTAGGCAGACACAGGCAGAGAGAAACTGACGGCTGACAGACGGACTGCGGAGGTAACACGCACGGATGAACGCGTTCATTGACGGATCCATGGAGTAGTCCCGTGATCAGTGAACCAACCGATTTTTCAGATATTAACCACTGGATCCAGCGCCAAACCCTATCTAAGGGGAAACACGTCAATCTCACGCTCATTTGAGTACAAGACTCGCCTTTAGTCTGCCTCAATCTCAAACCGAACTAAGGATGGGTCCATCCATCCAAACTGCCCCCTCCGAGATAAATTTCCCAAGTCCAAGCCCCGAACTCAGCTCCAGCACTCCCTCCTTGAGCCAGTTAGCCACCCCATTGTACGTTTCCTGGAACGGCCTCGGAGTGACAAAACGCTTGAGCGGATTAAGCAGAGGAAATGAATGGACGCCACTCGACCAAGTTCAATCCATACAAAGGCGAAAGGCCGATCTCTAATGGCATGCGACAGACAAACGCACAGACAGACAGTCCGACGTATAGACAGGTACATGAACGGACAGACCGATGAAGGGACAGACAATCGGGCAGACAAATGGATAGACAAACAAACAGAGGCAGAAGAATCAAACAAAGACGGACATACAGACGGTTGGGTTTAAAGACAGACAGACGGTGGTACAAAAAGACAGACAGGCAGAAGGCGGAGCTAAAGACATGCCCTGATAACCGATTGTACGGTCGATTGGTTTGGGCGTAGATCGTCGATTATAAACGACACCCAGAGACCAAGTAATCGCTCTCTGTCGAATCCTACGCAACGCAGGGCGATGATTTCATGTAATGTACTGTGTAGTAATGTAATGTGGCACACTTTACATAGCCGGACGCTACGCCAGTTCGTAGTCTCGTGTACGGATGACCGTGAATGGCTAGACAATTACAGAGACCTTAATATTGCCCGGATGTGTATATGTGGCCTTTAGACCAAAGATCTTTCGCTCGCGTAGTTAGAATGAAGCGATGTACGAGTAATTTGAGCCGCTAAGCCATCTGCGGGCGTATGTTGCTAGGTCAAGAGCGCCTCCGTGTAGCTTCTCTTGAAGAGGTGCTATACAAATCTGTGATTACATTACTTTACTCACATGCTGACATGATCCTGATGCCCTGAATCGCCCTAAACCATATTTCTAGAATAATTGCAGCAAGTTATTACGACGAATATTGGTATTATTGTTTATATAATTATTGTCACTAGCTCAGGTTTCGCCTGAAATTGAACAATTTTTGAACTCAGCGAGTGCGCTGCTTAGACTATGCATGAAATAGCCCCGATCGCGAATGCTCCATTTGGATATCACTGCGAGTTAAACCGTGATTATATAATTAACGTGTAGTTGGGCTACCAGATTCCCTCCCCGTTGTAATTTTAGCTGCAGCATCCTGCATCGAGGCGGCTCTGGGACGATAGAATTCTATTAAAACAGTTGGCAGATGCCTGGAAAAGTGCTAGACCGTGTCTCTCCAATATCCAGAGCTTCACCCGCAAGCATATCTACCTCCTCCAGTAGAGAACGACATCTGGAGTTGGACCATAAGAGAATTCAGGAGGAGAAGACCAAGTGGTAGAAAATGTGATTGAAATGATAAATCTCCGTAATTAGGAGCGGATGATTTGTTACAGGGTCCATGGTGACGGCTCTGTAACGTCACATTCGACGCTGGGTTCCTAAATAAGAGAGGTAGATGCAATCTTGTCCAGATAATTATTAACTATCCGTGCGATCAATGATTAGCAATAATAATATAGAAATTTTTATAAGGCCCAAAAAGCGAAGTCGCGTCACCAGTTTATTCACAGGCCCTTAGTTAAGACAGGACCAATAGGCTAGGTGTGAAAAATGCCACAGTGAGGTCAGACATGCATTAAACTTGATTGAATCAGTTATTAATACACCCTGATAATTATGAAGTCGAACACATGCTGGATGTTACCCGTTCATCAGGCGACCATTGCCAGAAAGGAGCGAATCGTACATCATTTTATTAATAACATGTTTTTAATAATTTTTTGGCCTAACCTCTGATCGTCACTCTTATCAAACAAGAAACTCGGCATCCTATGACCCTCCTTATGCACACACAAATACTCGATTATTTTCCATCTTGTGTACTGGATCCAATTTATGGAATCTACTCCCAACATATATCCAACACCAGCCAAATATTAGATTATCTAAAAATGAACTTCGCATCTATTTGCTTGAAGACACCTCTAAGCATTGAATGCTTGTGTCTATTCAGTGGATGCAAGTTAAGGCACTAGTTAAAGATTAATTTCTATCTATTTTTTTACTTACCTGATACGCGAATGTTATTAATATTGGTACCCATTGCCAGTTTTTAAATTCTACATAGGGGCCCCTGGTTAGCAGGGTCTATGACCCCTTTAGGTTCCTCTGTGTAACCAGAATATTCATTTATTAAAACTTTTTCCTTGTCATTTTCTCATGTTTTGTTGGTTTTACCAAATAAAATTGAATTGAATTCTCTTACCAGAGGAATAAATGATCACATACAAGATCACACCAATCAGGAGATCTCTGCTAAGTAAAGCTTCATTGTTGTATTTTATACGCTGAAAGGATTGCACTGGTAATACCGTTGTTTGGTGTAAAACAAAAGTGTTAAAAAGTAATGTAATTGGATGCCTGTGCAATTAATATAGCATAGCATGGATTACGTATCACTTAAATATTTCATGACATAGTTTAGGCTAAAGGTGGTGCTAAGCTAATACAAAACCCTGCCGTGCATCACCTACAGCGTATACACATTGCTTGATGAATGCTTCTATTAAAGCGAGATCGTAGTCCTTTCCATTGCGGTTTTATTGTTAGCATCCAACTAAATCCTTCAAATTAGTCACATTTCTCACTGTACCCTTTCTCCCCTTTTCCCTTTCACGGTTACCTGCGTTGTAGTGAATCGTGTTTCAATGAGACCCCGGTGTAGTCTAATACCATAACTATAATCGTACATCTGCTTGTCTCCCAAAATCCAGGTCTAGTGAACGGTGTCCTAATCGCAGGCGCTCAATCAAATCAGAATTGACCAAGCACAGATTGAGACGGACTCGATTGCTCCAATAAAAATATGTCGGATCGGCGACTGCTGAACAGTTCTAAGAAAGTCAAAATCGGGTGCTGCCTGATTGGTTAGTCGAAGTGACCAACCGGACTGTCCGAGCACACTGCCCAGCCGACCGGACTGCCCGTCGGCTTCTTTATGGGCAGAATGTGCGGCGACCCGTTCGCCATAACAGCCCGTGGAAGAATCTACATCACATCAGACAAAGCATTGACCGCTTACCAGAAACAGCGAACTGCCCCAAAGGAGCGACCATAAAATCCTTCTTTTGCACACTTATAACTCACTTCACTTTCCCATTTCTTGTAAGCCAAGCCAAACCACAAGCAATCATTTATTTACTATAACTATCTTTCTCCCATTACGGTTATTTACTGAAGTATTTTGCCGTTTTCGTTTATTGCAATTTATAGCTTCATGCTCTGTTAATAATAACAACAGGCGTCGGATCAGTGCATCAGTCTACTTCAATTCAAAAGGATGCGGTGGCAAAATAAAAATGACTTATATGAAGCTGGAGTCAAGGAGACGGCGCAATAATTTACGGCAAGGTCTGTCACCATAGTGGCATAGACTCAAATCCATCTTCAACTGGTACACACACAGGGGTGGCGATCCGGGGGGTAGAAGGGACAAGTCCTCCCCACCTTTTACAGAGAGGGGACAGTTTATACGTGTGTCCCCCACATTTCTAACTCCTCTCATTTCCGTGTCCCCCCACCTGTCAAGCGAGATCGCCTCCTCTGTACACACATACATTCATTAAGGTATTACTTTGTCATATAATTGTCACTCTAAAGCATTGTTATTGCCATGCCTTTTCGATTGTCACACATTGCCACTGTCGTGCATTGTTACAAGTCATATATTGTTATTGTCACGTATATTGTTTTCAATCGTCAAGCACTATTATTGGCAGATCAATCAATCGATCAATTAAAAACACTTAATATAGCACCCCTTCAAGCTATCTACTCAGAGGCGCTCTCGGCTGAGAAGGATATGCTACTGTCAGTCTGTCATACAGTATATTGTTACTAAAACTTACTATCATGATGAATTGTCACTGCAATGTATTGTTAGTATCGGGTACATTTAATTTGTAAGTATTTTTTTGTCACGAGTTGCTTTTGTCATGTTTGATTATTGTGATACACTACTATTGTTACCTAAGAGTCTCAGCCAAAACTCGTTCAGCTTAATCAGATGACCCTCTAGAGTTAAACCTGTACGAAGTCAGCCTATAAGGTCAAATGCAATAGGCCTACTCCTTGCAAACATGATCCTCACGTTGTCCGTTGTTGTTGTTGCTGTTGCTGCTGTTGATCAGCAAAAGCAGTCTAACAAAGACACAACCTTTACTTAAAGGTTGCATAATTTACCAACAATTATTGCGTCAATGTCACATGGCAGAGATGGATTCGCTTTGACTGATCTGAGAGACAGGCTTGACAGTCTGATTCTATCGGTGGATCTGTCTGTTTGTCTGTTTGCCAACGTGCCATCCAACATGAGTGATTAGCTTACTTCACAAAAAGGAAGAGAAGACCACGATAAACTGTCACAAATCCATCAGAATCCATCAAAGATAGCAGGATGGATGGAAAGAGTCTTGACGTCCAGATAGATTAGAAATGGAAAACTAATGTCACGGAATAAAGCAGATATCAACGCAGTCAAAACGCTCTCTGACGTACAAGTAGACTGTCGAATAACATAATATGACAATCGTAATAATAAATAATGAATAATTGCATTAAATTGATCTGATTTATGTAGCAAATGATGTGATGGTTAAGTTTCATCCAAGTTCTTCTGATTTCATTGACTGAATTATGCAAAATGAAGCACAAATATATAATACTAGATGGGGTACCTGGCGTTGCCCGGGTTGAGACAGGTTTGGCCCTGCAGAGCAGGAAGACGGCGGCCTCGGGTTCACCAACCCCTCTACTGAGTGTCCCAGGTGTTCCCCGAGCGAACGGCGAAGTTTTCGAGTGATTAGGTGTAATAGTGTGCAATGCATAAACGGAAAGACAAACACACAGAATCTAGATATACATTTATCTTCAACTTTTTCTCCTCTTCCCATTCCTTAGTGTTCATTCTTACTCACCTTCCTCCATTCTTCTTCTTCTGATTCCTGGCGTCATCTCTTCCCACCACTTCACTACGTTTCATTCAGCTTTCCTCAACCTAATCCCTCTTACTGAACTCTAATTCTTCTTCTCTTTCTCCGTCTTCTCTTATTTCTATTCACTTTCTTTTGTTCTCACCTTTTCCCAACTTTCTCCCCTTCTTCTCCCCCTATCCTAACCGCCTCCTCCTCCCACCCCCATCCTCCTTGTCACACTCCTTACCCTCTTCTCCACTTCATCACGCACTCATCGTCACACTTCTCTTTTCTCCTACTCCATAATCCTTCCTACGACTTCCTCTTCTTCCTCCTCAACAATCATACGCTACCTTTCATAACACCCTCTTCATCATCCTAACCCCTCTTCTTCCCCTGATAGCCTGAGCCCTCTGCAAAGTCGGCATTCCCACCAACTGTAGCTGGGGCACCCGGCGTTCGTCAGGGTTGAGGCAGGTTTTTGGCCCTGGGGAGGAAGAACGGCGAATTTTTAGAGTCATTAGGTCTAAAAGTGTGCAAATGCGTACAAAATACATACCGACCTGAGCGACTGTCTCAAACCGTCCATTCATTTCCCGAGCGAACGGCGATGGTTTAGAGTCAATAACTGTAAAATTGTCCAAGTGTGCACAAAATACAAACCCAGCCGACCGACTCTGCAAACGTATATCTCCAGAACAAAAGGTGTGGCAGAAAGATATGACATGCAGGTGTTTCAGCGAGACTATCCTGGCGAGTGAAAAGGAAACTTTCCTTGGGGGGTCCTGAAACAGGTTTTTGGCAATGGAGACCAGAAAGAGGGCGGACGCGGTTTTCACGAACCCATCGACTGCGTATGTCAGGTGTTTCCCGAGCCAACGGTGAAGGTTTCGAGTGAATAGCTCTAAAACTGGGCAAATGCATCGCCGGACAAATATACACCGACAGACAGACAGAGAGAATTCTCTCTTTATATATATATATATATATCTCCCGAACACAGATATGTATTCTAATCCTTGGTATACACATGTACATGTATGCATGCATGCATGCATGTATGTATGTATGTATGTATGTATGTATGTATGTATCTGTATATATTTTATATATCAAGCACACGTCACTGTGTTCCATAGCCAGACATTATTGGGGCCTTTATGAAGCAATCAGACAAAGCTGTCCCTGCAGTGGCGACCGCGATAACGAAACAGCTTTGATCTAAAAGCAGTTTATATACTGTGAACGTTCTGACCAGAGTAGTGCCTGTTCCTATCAGAAACAGCTCTGAAGAGTTCACTGAGTACGTGATGGACTGAGTTTCAAAGCAGCATTGTTCAATCACACCATTACTTATTAACTGAAGTGCGTGATGCTTGCAACTCTATCCTGATTGAAAACGCTATCAATTGTCCCCTGAAGCCAACGCTTTATATGAACTGATATGGTTGAGGTCTGAAAGGTGCAATGCAACTACTTAGGCACATGAAGACTTATATACACCCATATTATATGCATACACCACACATGCATATATACATGAATACATGCAGTGGATGCATACATTCATACATATACTTGCTGCATATATATATATGCAGCAAGTATATATATATAATGCATACATACATCACCCTGAACATCAATGCCATCTGTCAGATTTTCATGGGAATCTGTTGGTTGGTTCGACGATTGTGCGTGGGCCAACCACTCGCGACACTTTTGGCTTACTGTGCATTGTTTTTGCAAATAATTTTCTCTAACATTGAACTGACAATTAACATAATGTTGCCTAGCGCAGAGAGCGCCTCTGAGTAGATATCTTGAAGAGTCGCTATATCAAGTTTTCATATCACATTTAAATATTATTCATATTAGGTATACTATACAAAGCTACATACATGCAATGCATGCATTCATTCATCTATGTATACATGCCTCAATGCAATGCGTCACGCACGCATGCACACATACACAATAATACATACATACATACATACATACATATACATGCATACATACATATACATTCATATGTTGCATGTATGCATATTGAATCAAGGCTAGATAAAAAAAAATTGATTCAATTAGGATCAATTGGACGAGCCTAACTTGAATCAGTCGACCGCTAGTTTAACGCATGTGTTTAAGCATTCATTGAGCGCCTATTTAACCTCACAAAAAGCACCGGCCTGTAAAGACTTCAAGTTACCCCCATTTCAAGTTACCCCCGGTAATCTGAAATCGATTTCAGATTACCCTCTCCGTGTTCACAATACCCCCTCTCTGAATGAGTCAAAATGTTAAACAGTTTTGCTTTCAACCAATGATAATAAGTCTGTTGAATAAAACACGTGACACATATAAGATAGAAAGCTAGTTTTAAAGTGTGAAAAATCTATAAAAATCAAAGAAATGCAAAAATGATTGTGTGAAATCAGTAATACACGAGATCAAAGTGCATCACATTGTAGCATACAAACATAAGATAATAAAGATTCAGCCTAACTGCAGTTGTTCATAGAACTCATCTTTTCTTCGTCGGTGGCTGTATTTGTTGGCGCATACAATTGTATAAGGGACATCTTGGTATGCCCTGTTTGTGGGCTGATGGTAAGTATTCTTTCACTTACTAGTTTCCATCCAATTACAGCTGCTATCATTTTTCGCTGACCATTATGCCCATTTCTCTTTCATGTTTGGCTCCACCTGAGTAGTAGATGCTTATTTCTTCAGACACAATAATTATTACCACTGCAGGTTCATCGCATCCCACTAAGCCTCAATATTTCAATTTGGTATTCTTACATCTCACTCACCACCTACGCCAACTTCCCTGTATCATAATGTTCTTGCATTCCAATATCTAATTTTTGCCTTGGCTTTGGTCGTTAAGATTTGAGACTTCTGAGCCTTGGCTTCCTTTCGGCTTTCACCACGATCGTTCATAGATTGGTCCATGACCGTCTCATCTCCCGACATCCCTCCCACGACAATGAGTTTCAGTTTTTCATGTGTCCTTTCTGTTGCAAGATTGGGTTTTACTTGGGATACCCGCAAGCTTGACGCAGAACCCACCTCCCTTTTCCAGGCTTGGAAATGGCACTGGCACAGCTGAACTGCAAGGCATTAGAGTAGCTATTTCGTGTGGGGTAACTTGAAAAATAAAATTCTAGTTACCGGGGTAGCCTGAAGCTGATTTCATATTACCCCTGGAGTAATCTTAAATCGTAGGGGTAACTTCAAATCGATTTCAAGTTACAGGGGTAAGGTGAATGGGGGTAATTTGAAATCGCTACACCGGAACATGGCCATAAAACGGGTGAAGACAACGTGCGTCTTCAGATTAAATATAGTAGAAACTTTGCATTAGAGAGGACAGCTCAGCAATGGCTTAACGAAGGGAAAAGTCAAAATAAATACAAGTACAAAAGTTTTGGCTAGAATAGAGGTGACTGAGAGATCAATAGCAAGTGATGGAAGAGAGGTCTTAATGAAGCTCACCAAGTAGGACTGCCTCTGCGAAGACCAGCCAACGCAGGAAGTCTTCAGCCCAGTAAAGCGACGTAATACCTGGTCCGAGAAGGGTCGGGCGTGGCCGGTAGATGACCTTCCGGGGTGGAACCATAGTCGGCCGACGACCGAAAGAGGGGCAACAACCGCAGCCGTCAATGTAATCCGTATTCATGAGGAGCTGCCGCCGACCAGCGATCGACCGAGCAGGGACTCATGCGAACGACAGACCGTCTGATCGCCTCCTCTGTCGCCTCCTCTAAGGTCCATTATAAGGCGTCGTCCACTCAAAGCCGGAAATCGGGAAAAGACGTCCGGAACGAAGCGTCTGCTCTCCTCGTCGATAGTAATGGAACATTTATGTAGCGCCGTTCCACGATACCGTCTCAACGGGTCCGCTCATGCGCCGAGCACAGTGCAGGCGGACGATTCGCAGCCCGATGGAGGACGTTCTATGCGATGGACCAGACGACAGGCAACAGTTTCACTGACTGACTGGCTTCACGATGCACGTCATTAACGGATGGAGACTCGCTTCATCGACCGTAGATTTCCCATCTGCCTGGAGCAGCGGCTGAGGAAAGAACCGCGCGATACAAACCCAAGCAGGGCGTTCGTATTGTTGACAGAATAATTGCCTTCAGTGTATCAAACAATCTGATGTGCCACTTACACAGTGATCAGTTGGACATAGTTTAAGCTGCTTGGACCCGATGGAACGTTGTAAAGAAACGATCTCAATCTTCAAATGATTCTCGCAATGAAGCTAATGACATGAGAACAAAAACTTTGAGGTTTAAAAACATTAATTGTGAAAGCGTAAGCCTGGTCTATTATAGACGAAACTACCTCACGATGTTCGACATGCTAGCAATGAATTAATTATGTAGCACACCTCCAATTACAGTCCAGAAAGTCTCAAGACTCAGCGGAGTGTCCCACCAACAAGCCATCAAAACTTGACCTCATTCCAAAGTGCGACCATACGCATGGAGCGAACGTTGTTTGTTCCTTTAATACAAGTCGTAGAATGTATGTACGGTACGCGTACGTTATTACGCCGTACGTTGCCATCAGTACATAGCGATAATAAAATACATAAGATTATGCACAACAAAAGCCGCCAAATTCAAACAAAATTAGCTAACGAGTGCATTTCTCTAGTTCTAGATTCTAGCTATAGAGATTTCTGACCTGTCATTGTCAGCCACTCACATAGTCCAGCAATAATGACCTATTCACTCGTCTTCACCACTCATCTCTCCAGTGCAACTGCAATTATAACCAGGGCCACCAAGAGAAATTTCGAACCCCTGGGCAGAACAGTCTAAACACCATGTTCATTCATTCATTCATTGCAGAGATTTATATAGCGCCTCTTCAGGCTATTACTCAGGAGCGCTCCCGACTCCAGCACGTTTAAAAAGAACGTTTAATGCAAGTATAAAATGAGTCTGAGTGGACCCTTGGTGACAATCGTAGCGCCACCGGGAGCATGTTCCAGAGCCAACCACTGAGAAGGCACGATTCTTATTACAAATGTTAACAGACATTATCGTAGGAAGAGAAATTTCCAGCACTACCAGTCTCTTTCCGTTAAAACATGAAAAAATGTAAATCAATAAATAGCATTAACTTAGTGTATTAGTCTAAACTTTAATAACGGTATAACACAATGATTAAACATTTCTTTCTTAGTCCACTGGTTTGATACAATTTACATTTAAACAGATCTAACAATTGCCGCTTCAAGGCCGGGACCTTGTTGCCAAGTTGTTGGCCTAGTGGTGAATACGGAGCTGCAACTAAAGGTCTTTTAAATCGCATTGAAACAGTCCGAATGTCTATAGGGGACCGTTTCGTAATAGCCTACGGTTTCTATCGATGCATGTTAGGTATGGGCACACGAGGCAGAGTGCTAACATCAAATCCAGGCCTTTCTACAATTTCCAGAATTTCAGAATTTCATTTATAGCCTACTGTCATCATTCTTGAATTATGATACGACCACTAACTTCAATTTTTTATAATCGGTTATGTTCATCTCTGCTTAATTGCTTAGAATCAATCAAGGTGGAATTGTTTAAGGGCTCCGATTTGTCTTCTTTGAAATTTAAAATTTAAATAATGTGCGACTACCGAGTTTTGCCTTTTAAAACGAGTTAGCTTTTCTCCTTGTTTATGTGCTCCAGATTTCTGCTTACATTCCATCGATACAAACAAAAATACATTTATTTACTTTATAGTTAGGACAAAAAGCGCACAATGCTAAATTCAGCAGAAAGTCCTTTTTTAGACGAAAATTATTATGCAAAACAAAGAAAATGACGAGTAAGGTAATATTTAGATGGTTGGAGTTTCAACTGATTGTAGTTAAGTCTCAGTAATATTATATTTTAAAAGGAATATATAATATTTTTTGAATTGAGTCTTTTATATTTAAAGTTGATTGCGGGCCCGGTCCCCCTGGGCAATTGCCCTCTGCCTCCCCTCTCGACGGTCCCCCAATCATCGCCTGGCCCCTGGGCAATTGCCCTCTGCCTCCCCTCTCTACGGGCCTGTTTATGACGTAGTCCTACGTGTACGTTATTCCTGTAAGTATAGCGTACGGTCGTACTATGCTTCATTCCAACTGCCATTATTAATCCTTTTCAAATTAGCTTTCCATCCTCAATATTCATCTGGCTAATCTCTACTTTTGCTGTTACGAGCTCGATACGTCATTTATAATTTAGGTTCTGCTTTACTCTGCGTATCATTCTAGGCTCAATGATTGCCATTACCAAGTTGCAATAAACTCATCCTGTTTTGATCCTGTGGCCTGTCGTCCTGAGGGGCCTCAGGGCTCCGTCCTTGGGCTTCAGGCTCCGTCCTTGGGCTTCAGGGCTCCGTCCTTGGGCCTCGGATTCTTTCAATATTTTTCGCCAATTTGTCAAATTGCGCACATGCATAATACATAGGTTCAGCTATATGATTATGAAACTCAACGCTATGATGCTGGTCTTTTACACTCTTACTCTGTTTCTCTGTCTCTGTTTCTCTGTCTCTCTCTCTCTCTGTCTCTCTCACACACACGAACACACACTCTCTGTATCTCCTTCTCTCTCTGTATTTCTGTCTCTTTCTCTCTATCTCTCTCTCTATCTCTGTCTGTCTGTCTGTCTCTCTTTCAATATTTCCCCTATTTCTTCCTGATATGGCAAAAACAGTTGCCTAATCACTGGATTGTTCTCGATTATACTTGGTGAATACAATATGCCATATGGACCGTCTTAATTTAATGAACCATGTTCTGGCGTTTCAAAACTCTCTTTCTAGAACTGTTGCATCTTCATTTTCACTGGTTTCCTTTTGAATGAGTTACTAAATTTCAATTGAAGTCCTTGTCGTCAAAGTCCAGAACACATAACAGTTCACTGCATTACTGGCCTAGGCATCCTATCCTGGTGCTATAGACTCTTGCGCAATATCGATACTAACTTGCTGCTAAATAATAGTTTTTGGAGAATTGCAGGATCCCGTGAACTAGGCCTATGTCGATTCCCTCCTCGCATTTTTTATTTTCTACTGCAAAAGATTCGTCTCACCAACTTGCACACACCATTTCAATAACTATAGATAAGCTCTCGCGACTAGTGAAGCTGATATCCTACGCTTGGCTTTTGAGCGGCGCTTTGGAAATTTGAAGTATACTATTAACACTCAATATTTTGCTCTGTCCATTCGTGACTCAGTCCTGGCCTCCGACGAACCTCCATCAGCGAGTTAGATTCAGATTTAATTTTCTCATGCACGGAATAGGCTTATAAGTGCCTTGTAGGCCTCTAGAAACGAAATAACTAATAAGACATAGCACTAAAGACAACCAACCTATTACCATAAAATTCTTATATATTTACGCGTACATGTACATGTAACGTCGGTTCCTTTAAATAGACAATACACAGCTGCAGACAATTTTGTATAATTGCTTACGTCTGACCTTGAAGCGCAATACAGTTGCCGTGAATTTGTCCCAGTCAAGGCGGAAAAAGTGTGGTCGTAAGGGAAATACACGAGAGGACGCAGACCTGAAAAACACAGGGAAATCGTGTGAACCTGCATGTGGACTTTCATTAGGTCTTGCAAATTGGCCATTGATCGAATAGTTACTTTTAAGGTTGAATTTGCATTTCGACAAAATCTACTAGTTGGCTGCATGGGTCAAAACTGTGAGATCCAACACTGTCAGTTCACTAGAGATGCCTTAGATGATGGATTAGACCTGAAAGACCTATCGCAAAAAGCTGAGCGGTTTCGATGAGGAGCAGAAACCAGCTAATCATCATCGGTCAGTTTTTCGTCATCATCGTTGTCGTCGATGTAACTAACGAAAGAGCAAGTCCAGCTTTGTTATTCCTTAGTGGGCAAAAGTCAACACGAAAACCGATCTACCAACCCCTATACATATAGCCACCGCATATTCCTACTAAGCCACCATCATAACAAGCTGCTATTACCGGACCCTAAACACTCGAAGAAATACATAGAAAGTGCGACATCTAGCGTCGTAAGGGCAATAATCATCAGGTCTAAATCAATTGCCTTACACCGCAGGTTTTACTCTCTTCTGCCGAATTTGTAAATTGACGCCGCCAGCCTCAGGCTATAGCCGACCGAAATGCACGCAGCAACGGCCATCACCGATCGCACATTCATCTCATTAATTCTCTTACATTTGACGGATGTCGACTTAGAGAGGACAAATATTTATCAATTATTAAATGCGTAAGTTCACATCGAAGTGTGAATCCGTGGTGCCAGGACCTGCTGATGATGCACTTAGATTTCCAAATCTGTAAAAATCCTAGAAGAAATAGGGCCTACTGATTTCTGAGCCAGTTTTTGAAGGAAGTGAATTTGAACTACAAAGAAAGATTGGCAATCGATTCCATTTCTTGGTAGCAGTGGTATGGAATGCACGAGAACATTCTTCATCGTTGTTGCAGCTAAAAGATCTGTACATGGAGAAGAGGCGTGGAAAGCACAAGAGAGGCACAATTAAGAGCCCATAACTGTTCTACACCGTGGCTCAGCTAAAAGACACGCACGCATATACGATAGGTCTACTTGATGATGACAGGTAATGATGGCTGAACTCATCATACGCTTGGGCCAACAACGTAATTATTTATTCAATAATTATATATTCCTATAGTGATATCATCCTATAATTTTATAGGCCCCGTAGTCAGCTGTGTGCGTGTGTACTATGCATATTTGTATGTAAATTGGTCTATGTATATTTTCTTTGTATATACATGTACATGCATGCATGAATAAGAAGTATTTCTATAGCGCCTATACTGTATGTCTCAAAGGCGCTGTGGCCCTTTGCATTGATCGCGAGCTCTGCTGCTCAGAGAGCCAAAGCGATGGCAGTGAAAGGCAATAAATAAACTGTGCAGATGAAGGATTTCTGTGCATGATTGATTAAACCCGTTCGTTATGTCGCTCTGAAACAATCCATTTGTTTCTTTTCGGGTATATAAATATATATACAGTGTAGTGCAGACTAGCATTTCAGCATATTTCAATAAACTTATAATATATATTAATTAATTGCCAAACGTTTAAGCGATGATTATTATTACTCAATCGTTCATTCTAAGCATTTATATAGCGGCCTTTCAGAACCTACTCATTAGCGCTCCCAGCCCTGCAACGACTAAAGAAAAAAGACTTAGCGACTTGTAAAACCTCCCTGGTTGACAAAGAGCAGAGCTCGAGTGTGAAGACATTCCAGATGGAAAGGCTCAGAACCGACAAAACACGGCGTTACCTAATAGCCAAGCGAGTTCGCGGAACTAAGCCAATATTACGTTGCTTTAAGAAATAATCAGAAAAATTTCCAATTATTCTACCTTGTTATTTTTAACTGTATCCAGAAATTTATATAGCACCTCTCCGAGCGCACGTCAATCAGTGGCGTTTCCAGTGCGAGAGACTTAGAGAAAAGAAAGTGGTCTTGAAGCAACGAAAAGGGGCCTCAATTGGCTCACCAGCGAGTAGGGGAACGTGTTATTAAAGGAGGAGCTCGGTTAACTAGGCAGAGCCAATGAAGGTAGAGGCTGGCTCGTGTTTAAGTTTTTGTCCTAGTATTAAACAGCTTCGGAGTTATTACATACAAAGGAAAAAACACTCCCAGGGTCTTTTTACACGGGAGTATATGAATGAATGTATGAATGAATGTAGGCTTGAATCACTTACGCGCAAACATTATATAGAGCTAGTTTACTAGCATACTAAGTAGGCTATACGCTAGGCATGCACAATATGCTCTGCATCCGCGGACGAGTGGTGGACCAATAGCGGTGCGCCTAAGTATGCGCGAGAGTGCTGAGACTGTCTTTCTCAGTCCGCCTGCATTTGCGTTCAACCATGGAGATCACCGCGCAAAATTTATTTCGCTCCGTTCTTGCGAACAACTGATGCCAACCAATCCAGTGACTTGTGTCAACTGCCAGAATGTATATATACGAAGATACGTATTAGGAATGAATTTGTAAACTGCGGTACTGAAAGTCGAGGCTCCTAACAGCAGACACCACAGTCTCACTAGAACGGTCGTCAACATAACTGATTGGTGTCGAGAATTATTCCCCTCGGTCAACGTAAGTGTCAGATAAAATTCCGCAACATAAGACCATGAGAATTATGTATGAATAGGGGCCTACATGTAAGAAAAATTCAGCATCATTATAGTCAGCAGCAGCAGCACATCAACATCATCAGTCTCTGATGCCAGCCAATCTTCCCTCTAAGATATATGCGCATATGCACGCACGGGCAGTGGAGCCAGCGCACACAAGAATTTAGTGTGCGCACACGGATGTTTTGCAATAATAATGAGTCATTATTTCTTTTTACGCAAGTTAAGTCTACTACTGCGGCCAACCTTACTCCAGAAACTTAGGTTCCTTGGCGGATACCCTTATTTATCTCAGACAAGGCTATCGAAACTTATCACCATAGACTTTAGATATGGTCTTAATTTAATTGTCATTGCATTCAGCTCGGACTTGTGCACAAAAGTGTGGACCATTTATAAAATGTTCAACACAAGAATTTCTTGCTCACACTATCTCAAAAATTAAAGGGAACATTGATATCAACGATTCTGAGAATAAATGATCGTCATTGTTTCTCGTGCTTAGTCCAGTTTCTGCATGCCATCAACATTTTGTTTTGTCTGTCAGGCAGGGTTTGCTGTGGCTGTTCATCTTCTTTGCACGTGTCGTGTAGGTGAGCATTCACGAACACGTGCACTTACACTCTACAGGACTGCGTATGATGTGTATAATTATGTATTAAGGTGTACACTCTCAATTCGGTTCAAACAAAAGACACGTTGCTAGAACAGGAACGATCGTTGGTATAAATTGTCTGATATCATACGTCTCATTCGCTCTAGTCAGTCGCCAGTTATTTTCTAGTTAGCTCAGTTTCAGCCTTAGATTATTGCGGGCCCTGTGTAGAGCGTAGGCCTACAGTAGGCCTAGGCCTACTGCACGGGACCACATTACACAATTCAAATTGTTTTCGTTGCCAATCAATTCATGAAGTAGATTATTAACCATAAAAGCGTCCCTGTAACAGCATAATATATGAAGTTACTTCTTCACAGTAAGGGAACCTTTATTACATTATGTGCCGAATTTGTTAATAATTCACTTCAACCTTTAGCGTCTCTGGCTTTCCATACTGCTGCACCAGACAGATAATTGTATTGCTCTCTTGAGGCCAAAATGGATAGCAATCTTCCAATAAAAACTTAATTACATGAACATGGAATGATGAATTTACTTTTAGCAGAAACTGAGGATAAACATACGTACATGTTTATATACATTGGTGTATAAAATAATAAACCACAAACATACAAGAAATTCTTCTTCTTTCGGTTCTCTGCCTTCAGGCATGTTCATATGTCCAATGACGCAATTCCTCTCTGTGTTGAGCCTCTTCTTTCATTTTCCGTATCCACCTTTCTCCATCATCCAGTCTAAAAGCCTATACAAGAAATATTATAAAATAAAAAACAAAAGTAGTAAGTACAGAATATAATTTGGCCTAGTTGCGTACAAGTCCACAATCAACATTGAGTATAAATCGATCCTTCGTTCATGGAAATTCATTATTTTATACATAGCCGGTGGTAAATCTGGATATATCATGGCTCTCTTAACCACCAATTAAACGTGAAAGAAACTATGTAGTTCGCACATATTCGTATCATCCACGAAATTGTGCGCCAGTAGGCCGACAGCATCTATTTATTTATCTATAATAACCCTAAAATTGCTATGCTTTATTTCCTGAAGATGTAACTCGAGGTTAGAAGCAATAAAAAACAATTTCACTGCCAACTTATTTGCTGTAGTGGTAGAGGTGGTACACACACGCACGCGCACACACACACACACACACTCACGCAAGCACACACACACACACTCACGCAAGCACACACGCTCACACAAGCACACACACACACTCACAAAAGCGCACACACCGCACTCACGCAACCACACACACACTCACATAAGCACACACTCACGCAAGCACACGCACACACACTCACGCAAGCACACACACACATATTATACATATTATATATATAATACTTGGTATGTGCTTCAAATACACGTTTAGACGCAATATTAATTCATCTGTTAAACATAAAGGTTCACCATCGCTAAATGGCTTGTCTTGTCTTAACCAACCTCGATCGAGGATTGGTTGCTTCACGGACAAGTCTTCGCTAAATGGCACTGTTCCAAAACAGATGTGCACACAGGCCAACTTTACCATATTTTTTGCGCAGATGAGCATTAAATAATGCGGAGCGCCAGCGATATGACTCAGGTGATTAACGGTTAACCTACCCGCACCTACATAAATATTCCAAGCTCACACCTTATGGACGTATACAGACGAGTGTCCTGCATCAGTGCAAGATCTAGGCCAGATGAGAAGCGTAGATCTACTGTAAACAGACCTCACCGGTCAAGATATACTCACAAAGAGTGGAACATTCCAACCCACATTTTCCCATGTATCTCAATTTAATAATAAGCCACAGGTACAGCTGCTTCTCTGTCGCCTTTCTCCTCACTCCCTCCCAAACAGCAGCAGGACTCTTTTTCAGACGTTCGTACTGATCACTCGAGAACCAACCTAACGTCTCCCCCTGTTCCGAAAACAAGTCTCTCTTCCTTGTTGTTGTTGATATAAGTTTATTTAACGACGCATCCATAACAATGATGATATGCGTCAAACACGAACAGTTATACAGAGTACATATTTACATTGCCGATAAGTGTCTTTATGTGTGTCTCTCTTCTAGTTTTAATGTTTCATATGCAATAATGTTTTATAAGTAATATGATATTGTATGGTAGTGTTCATTGTCTATATACAGTAGTCCTAGATCTTCCGACCAGAAACTGCCAGCCACTTGTAGATGGTGTCCAAGCAGCTGGTTTCACCGAGCGCGGTGCTCAGTTCGTAGGGCCAGTTTTTCCGTGCGCACATCCGAATGAGTTCGTCCTGGAGGCCCAGCTGGGCCGGGCACTCCAGCAGGAAGTGGCTCACGGTTTCCTGGACGTCACCGCACTCGCCGCAGTTCCCGGTCGGGTGGCGGCCCCACAGCTTCATCTGTGGGTTTAGTAGGCAGTGGCCCAACCGGAGTCTGGTTATGATGACTTCCTTACTCCGGTTGGGATCGTTATACTGTTTGGCCATCCTGACGTTTGGCTCCAGGGCTCGGTAGTGCGAGCCAGTGTCGGAGGTGGTCCATTCCGCTTGCCACTTCCCGAGGAAGTGGTCTTTGTACTTCGCTCGAGCTTCCTGGAGCTCGAGCGTCGTCGGGATGGCGATGATGTCATTGTTTAACGCTCGCTTGCAGAGGGTGTCAGCGGTCTCGTTTCCCTCGATGGCGGTATGTCCGGGGAGCCAGACCAGGTTTGGGGTCGACTGGGTGCGTTGAGCGTATGCGTCCAGCACGTGGAGCAGTTCCGTGAGCTGCTGTGGTCTGGCAGCGGACTGCTGTCGCTCAACGCTCTGGATCGCGGCGAGGGAGTCGGAGAAGATGACGAGATGGTGTGCATCTGCGCTGGCGGCCCATTCCACAGCCCTCTTTATGGCCTCCAGTTTGGCTGCCAGGACCGATGAGCCGTCGCTCATTCGGCAGCTTTCGTGGTGGCCGCTAGAGGGCACGTAGAATGAGCACGACACCCTACCTGCTGCGTTCTTGGCTCCATCCGTGTAGACAGCCACTCGCGCGTCGTAGGAGCGGATGTGATCTTTGACCAGATCCCTCTTTTTCAGAGGGTCGTTCAGGTCGCCGATCTTCTGTGTCAGAGTGGTGTCTGTCATGGAACGTCGCAGCAGCCACGGTGGTGTTGTGGTGCAGGCGAGCGGTTTGATTTTTGGTGGTTCGATCTCTTGGTCGATGTGTCTTGTTTTGATGCGGATTGGGTCGGTGTCGTCATTGGTGTTTTTCAGCTTCCGACCGCTGGTGATGGATTGCGTCAGGTGGTTTGGGATCGCGTTGACCTTCGTGATGAGCTCCATCATCAACTGTTTGCGTCGTAGGTCGAGTGGCACTTCTCTGCATTCTACCTGCAGTGCAGCCAGACTCGTTCCTCGGAGCGCTCCAGAAGCGATACTCAGTGCCTTGTACTGGATTGTACTAAGCACCTTTTTCTGGTTTCTGGAGGCGCTGTCGTAGGCGACGCAGCTGTAGTCGATGACGGAGCGGATGAGAGCACGGTATATCATCAGGAGGGTGTCTTTCGATGCTCCCCAGTGCGAGCCCGCAATAGCGCGCATCAGGTTGAGGCGCGTCTTGCAGCGATCAGCGATGTAGCTGATGTGGTCGCACAAGGTGAGATGTCGATCGAAGATCACCCCCAGGAACTTGACGTTGTTGTTGCAGGTCAACGGAGTGGTCCCGAGCTTCAGCGGTCGGTGGGCTGCAGGTGTGCCGCAGCGGTGAAATTCTACGGAAACCGTTTTTGTTGACGACACCTTGAAGCCCCATCCGTCAAAGTACTTTTTCAGTTGGTCCAGATAGTTTTGGAGATGACGCCGGTTCACTTCCGGGTTTGGGCCAGCTCTCCAGATGGCGCTGTCGTCCGTGTAAAGAGAAAGCCTTACGTCGTCCTGTGGCTCCGGTATGTCGTTCAAGATGATGAAGAGCACAGGGCTGATGACACTGCCCTGTGGGAATCCGTTCTCCATGAGGAAGAGATCGGACAGCTCTGAGCCGACGCGGACACGGATGTGTCGGTCGGTCAGGAAGTCCCGGATCCAGTTGAACATTTGACCGGAGATGTTGTGCTGCTGTAGCTTCGACAGCAGCCCATCTGTCCACATTAGGTCGAAGGCCTTCTCTAAATCTACGAAGACGCCAGTGAGGCTGTGCTTTGAATGAATGGCGCGTTGGATGTCGTCTTGAAGGCGGACGATGTGATCCTGGCAGCTTCGCAGTCTGCGGAAGCCCTACTGGTGCTTGTTGAAGCGGTGATTTGTTTCCATGTGCCAGGTCAGCCTGTCGGTCACTAACCGCTCCATTAGTTTGCACAAGACGGATGTCAGTGCGATGAGGCGGTAAGAGTTTCCGTCGTAGGCTGGCTTTTGTGGCTTCTGGATAGGGACAACGATGGAGTTCTTCCAGCAGGCCGGAAGTCGTCCATGTTGCCAGACCGCGTTGTACAGCTCCAGCAAGGCTAGCAGACTTGGATGCGGAAGCTGGGCCAGGATCTCGTAGGTGATGGTGTCCTCTCCTGGACTCGTGTCCTTTCTACAGCGCAGGAGGGCGATTCTCAGAGCCTGGATGGTGAGAGGCTCGTTGAAGGGCTGGTCGTCTGCCGGCAGCTGTCCCCCATGGAGCTCCTTCGAGTGCTCGTCCTCAAAGGCGGATTTGCGCTCTTGGAACTCCACGGTATGGTTCCTGTTGCTGCTGACATCTGAGAAGCACCTCCCAAGATGATTCGCCTTCTCCTGGTTTGTTGTGTAGGAGCGTCCGTCCTTCTTCAGAGTTGGTATAGCCGGTCGTGACCTCGCACCGGACATCTTTCTCATCTCTCTTCCTTCCCTTGCTACACTATAAGAACCCTTCTAGAGGCGATTTCCTTCGCCATCCCAAACGCAAAACTTGTATCTCTATTGGACGACAGATCATCTGCTGAAACTATTACTAAACCTAGTTGGTCGTATCTTGGCGTCATTAGCGTAACGTCATATCCCTAGAGGCGTACTGTTAATGTTTTTGCTGTTATGGCTGGGCCTTGTTTGTGTCATAGACAGGCATTAGGTTCCATGGATCGAGTTACATCATTATAGTTTATACCATCTAATAGGTTGCGCCGTTCGTATTGGAATTGTCCCTTATTCTTGATTAGTGTCAACAAGCCGGTTCAGACCAGATCTTCAGCTGGTTCATGAATTTCTTGTCCATGGGTCGCAGAGATGGGGAGGGGCAGGCGGCTCTAACGTCTGCCTCGAGGTGTCGGGTTTCGTTGCTTGACACTCCGTTGATCTTTGCATACTTCTCGCCGTCTGTCTTGAAGCCGTCTGCCACAGCCGAAACCCATTGATGTCTCCTCTCTAAGGTTTCAGGTAGACATTCTCATTCGTAGTCCTCCCACGCCTCTGCTGTCGGTCGATGACTTTTATATAGCGCCATCGTCCAGAGTTTCGCGCGTGACAATGGGTCTATGTTGCGGTGTGCGCGTGGGTCGCGCGTGGGTCTGTTGATTGGGCGATGAGCGTGCGGGTCTGTTGATCTATTTATTGGGCGGTACGCGTGGGTCTGCTGATCGATGTTTTGGGCAGTGCGCTCGTGGGTCTGCTGATGGATTTATTGAGTGGTGAGCGGTTGGTCTGTTGATCGGTTCATTGGGCAGTGCACGCGTGGGTCTGTTGGTCAGTTTATTGGGCGGTACGCGCGGGTTTCTGTTGATCGGTTCGCGCGTGCGCGTATTGATCGATTTATTGGACGGTGCATGGGTTTGTTTTATATATATAGGCTATGCTTAGTTATAATAGAATTTCTTCAATATTGTTGAAACATCAAGCTCAGAATTTCACAGGGTAGTACAATATTCATTACTATTTTATAACGTACAAACACAAGTAGACTATCCGTTAATTAAGGTATTGGCTACCTGTTAAGAAAATATCCTATTATGATCAGTTCGTTAAGGTGTGTTCGTTAATTTAGCACGTATACGTAGGCCTATCCTGTTGTCCAATGTAGGCCTACGTTTAATGAAACCAAAACGAACATCTACAAAATTGTACGCATCTGAAATAATATGTTTGAGTTAGGCGTATCATTTTATATTCAGTAATAATTTTAAAGAATGCGTTTTAAATTTAGACTCGAATATGAAAAAAATTGTCAAACACGAGCACACCTATAGGCCTCCAATAAGAGTAATGCGCAGATAGTTTTTTTCAAATATTTTGAAGTTCACAAAAATTGTACGCTTTTGAAATAATATATTTAAATATTCATTTTATTTTCAGTAAGAATTTTAAAGAATATGTTACAAAATTAGTCTAGAATGTCAAAAAAATGGTCAAATATGTAAGAGCAATGCACCGTTCTTCAAATATGTAGAAGTTCCTCAAAATTGCAAACTTCTCTCCATTGCACAATCTCACATTAAATTTTGCACAATAAACTCTCGTGCTAACATTTTATGTCGACTCTTAATTAAGTTGATGTGGTTCCGTCTTACCCGACACATCGTGGATCTTAGGCCATATATTGCCGAAAAGTCATATCTTGAGTACAGTCTACAAATCTAACATTTGTGGACTCGGCTGCTGTTTAATTCTTAGGCCTGAATAATGTGGCGATATCTTGTTCGCCGCAAAGAACATACTTTCAAGGCATCGCTGACCTCTTCTCTACCTCTTGGATTTGATGTAGGTTACTACTGATCGGTTAAGTCGCAAGGCCTATCCGATCAAAAACACTATAGACCCATAATTGATAACAATGATTAAATTATGCTAGCAATTATTGTACACTTGAGTAAAAATTCATCTAGAATGACAACTGATGTGTATAAGCCATTTGATATCAGCTGACTAGCAAACCATACAATTATTAAAATGCCCATGATGAAAACATGCACGTGCCTCCTCGTGCCCATAAGTTGTAGAAAGTGCAGGGAAACGTGCCCCGGCCAAACAAAAGGTGCCGGGGTCACTGAATACATCCCACAATTACTCATAATTACTTTAATAATTATGGTCATCTTTCGTATGTGAATATGCTATAGCTGCAGTCAAAACTTCGGAGCAAAAAGTAAAAACGTGGTGTTACTGCCCGGAACGGCGTTCCGCCTAATTTACTGGCTGAGGTGCCGAAACGCCGTTCCTGCACCTCCTCGTTCCGGTTGAAATTGACCACTGGGCCCTGGTCAAGACTATCCATCCCTTAAGCTAGCCCATGTCACCATGTGGCAGTTCTGGCAATGGCGTGTTAGCGATTGCCTTTTATGTTGTCCAAGCATATGATGGCTGGTGGGCTGTGGTGCCTAAGCCCGCTCATCGCCCATTCTTCCTACGACATGGCGTAATCAGCATCGGTGTATTCATAAAACCAGAGTTGGTGAGGGGTGTAAGTGAGACAGATGTCTAAAGCAAATTTCCACTCTGTTGAAGATTTGAACCTCGCAACACACAAGGATTTTCAAGTTACCTTATTCTGTTCCGCTCTCGCCCTTTAACAAACTCAGCTATAAAACAATTTGCAGAACGTAACCTGGGAACTTAGATGACCTCACTCCATGGGCCCCATCAGCCGAGCAGGGCCGTACCGAGCGGGGTTAGCGGGGCCGTGGCCCAGGGCGCAAATTTCGAAAGAGTGCAAGTTTCAGGATGGAATAACTTATTATTCCATAAAATGCACTATTTTCAAAATGTGGGAGCGCCAGATTGATGCTATAGGCACAGGGCGCAATCATAGCTCGGTACGACCCTGCAGTCAAGGCTTAGAAAACGAACTAAACCCTTATCACAGAGCTCCAAGGTTAATACCCGTTGTCGACAGTATTGTCATTAGTAGGGCCTATGGTTTGCGTCAAGATCCGATCATGTCACTGAACTGTAGTCTAACAACCAAATGCTGCCTCAGTGAATCATGTAATAACGGTTTAATAACCTGTAAATCACTTATAGTTAATAATAAAAGAGTCCAAACTACTGACCGAAGTTATCGACAGTCACCTCCATATAGCCTACTGATCTACTTCTAAACCCATTCTAGCCATTCCGCACATTACCAGACATTTGTGTTTATATAACAGAGGAAGGTAGGGCAACGAGAGGTAGAAGCTATCAGCGCAAGCTGTTGTTATAAAGGGCAGATGTAACCTTGGTCAAAAATGCGGCGCTTGCTTTGTCATCCCTATAAAACAGTCTCACCAGTTGCAAAAAGGCGACTGGCACTGTCTGCTAATCAATAGCTCTTGGACAAACCGTACATTTTCTCCCATACACGGCCCTTGATATTACACAGTTTACAATCTTTTTCCGATTTTTTAAACGATCTTTACTAGATATAATAACAGTGTAGGTTTGAAGTGAATGGTCCTGTCCTGTTTGCATTAATTGCTACATATCCAAATAGAATTCACTTTTGTTAACAAAATGAAATGAGACTCTATACAGTGATTCAACTTAAAAATCGACTCTAAACAGCACAAACATAACCAACATCTGCCTGATTAATGAGTATTTTTCTCTGGTTTCCTTTCTTGTGGCAGAACATGACCAAGCCACGGCAACAATTACCAATAACGCAGTTCTGTCGTTATAAAAATATTATACTCAGCAACGTGACAACATAGTAAATATCTGACAGCAGTAAATAAGAAAGTGCTAAAGATTATAACAACGTTAAAAACTAATTTAAATTAAAAGGCAAACTAGTAAGAAGCATACAATACCTATGCAGATAAAACTCTGCTTTCAAGAGAAATCACTTATTGCAACAAAGATTAACTTTGGCAAACAATGATGTTGATTTAATTTTAACACAATATTACATAATGTCATCCCAAACATAATTTATATGCTACCCACATCAGTGAAAATTAACATTCACTGAGCTTATGCTATATGTTAGCTTAGCAGAAACCTTTCAAAACCCGCAATAAATGATCATAAATTGTAGAAAAGTGATCATTCACTAAATGATTATACTGGAAATTTGTGTAGTCCTTAGAGCAACTAAATTGTGTACAACTCTAATTTATGTACAAAAGCAAATTGTGCTCATTATTCTCAGCCTGTTTAAAACCAGTGAATGTTGTAAATGTGGCAACCAGCAAATAGCATTATATACCAACAAATGTACAAACTAAACAGTAACTCATTCAAAGACAAAGTCATAATTAATATCAAGACGAGTACTAATAAAATACCTTACAAAATTTACGACATTTGCAAACTCTTCTGGCATTTATAGGCTATAACATATAATCCGTGACATCCTGATGAACACCTAAGAGATTTTGACAAAAACATGGGCAGAAAATTGCTTTGGCTATATTTCAAGAACAAAACGTATTTCTTAAATGCATGCAAGAGAACCTTTAAATAGGTGTAATTCAATAATATTGGTAAAACTGTTATCAAACGAAATTCTTAATTCTAACAATATCAAATGAACAGACTTGTTATACATGCAGAGAAGAAGGAACATAGTGATGTTAGAACAGGTGCAACATCCTATGACCAACTTTATGAAAGTGGTAAAAGCAAGTCATCCTGACCCTATAAACATCCAATTACGACTGATTCAATTCTGACTGTGTGAGGTAAAAACGGTGGCAGTACTTGACAAGTGATGGTTGTTATCTCCACATCGAAATATCCTTATAATATGCTTCATCTCAAAACCAATTCTAATTGTATTATATTTACATATTTCTAATGCACCTCTCTCAGTACGACCTAATCAGAGGTGCTCTCAGTGCGAAAAGCCCCGTGGAAATAGAAAAGTCTTTAGAATGCGGCCAGAAGCACCCCGAGTTAAAATCAGAGAGCGAGTGAGAGAGGGAATATCATTCCAAAGCAAAGGACCAACTGACACAAAAAACACGATTTTGGGCGAGAGCCGTCCGAGCCCGAATCATATCTTGGTTGGGACATGGATTCCAAATGCCATAAAATTTTCAACACAATGCTCAAAGCACTACCTTGTTAAAAGGTGATATTGAGCATGCCTATGATTGTAAAAGTGGAATTATAATGAGGTTTTAATAGATAAAGCAATGTAATGAAAAAGCAGAACCAGCAAGTGATCTAAACGCTTGCAAAATCTCAGATGTGCAGACGCCGGGAAGAAGACAAATCCCTGAAAAAATCCAAAATATTCTATAATACAACTGAAATTCAAACACAGATAATTGTCAGTTTTAACTGCTAGAAATAACAGCAAATGTTATTCTTTATAATTAATTAAAGAAGTAAACAGGACACTTAGATCTGTCCAACTGCAAGTAGTCGAACAGTAGATTGCAAAGCTTATCTTTCTAAAGAACTTCATCAGTTTTCAAATAAGCTGGAATTTCCCACCTAAACTAGGCTGGCCATAGTGAGTTAATGGCAATAATGATGTAGTAGAAAAATGTATTATCATCAAAACTAAGATGATCTAGACTTAAATGCCTCGACAGTGTGATGCAGTCCAAGAAGCAACAGGACTGAACTTGTGCTATGATAAATGCTTGATTTACTTTTGAAAGAGAACAAAATTGAAACTTGTACTCTGATAGCTATTGAATCACTGCCGTAAGAGGCAGAGAGACTGGTGCCTGGTCTGTTTATATTCATTGTTAATGGGTATTTGCATTAAAACAGGCATTTTTTCCACATTTGTTTAATTACCTCTACCTACTGCTTCCAATCCTGAATTCACCTTGTGAATTTTTAAAAAAAAACCAGATATGTCTACACCTTGGTCCTAATAGATCGGATAGATTGAGGTCATGCTGTAGGCATTCACAAAGAATTGGCTGGCTACTTATCAAGGAAGTAATTAGAAAATTTCCAAACTGAAAAATGACCCCCATATAAACACATGGCCAGCACCAATCGTACCCCTATGAAGCAAACACAAGTCTCAAATTCATTACATGGCTTTGCCTCTTAGAACTAGACACAACAACAGCGTAAAAATTGGGTGACACGTGTAACAAAATACGCTGTAACCTCCTTATAACACATTTCATTACAACACAAGTAAAATAATAGCATATAAGCACAGTCTGCGATCTAATTATAGCCTTATAAGAATAGTACTAGCCTTATAAGGAGAGCCTTATATGCATGGTCTGTGGTCCATTTCTTATATTCAGATGAGGCAACATATAACAACTACCATCTTGAGAATAAGATGAGAACAGGTCCACTGAACAGCAGCAGAGGGTTGATTCTCACAAGAAGGATATTTAGCAGAATTAGCCTCAGGCTAAGGCTCAGGTCAAGTCAAATATTTTATACACGTCTTTTGCATTGGTTGATGCCCTGTGCAAAACTTAACATCACCTGCAAAATAATTATAATTCTCTAATTAATACTATGATGCAGAGGCAGGGTGACACACAGATTGCAAATGTAACTCAACTCTAAAATGCTGCCTTACTTTGTTACATTACGGCAGTCGTTAGTTTCCTACATTAAAAGGAGGTTAAAGCGTATACTACGGTTTGATGCGTATATCATTGCAAATTTACAGCGCATAGCAAATGACGACTACCCATTGTATGGCACAATGAGTAGAATTATTGATCAGCACCATTTCTGCCACAACAGGCACATACTGGACAAAAGAAAATCACCGCTTTGTAATAAATATTAGTTCAGTCGAGATATAAAACTCAGAAGAATCTATAGATACATATATTCACTGAAGTGAAACTCATTTGGCAATTCAGAATTAAAATACTCCTATCTTTCTCTGGTGGAGGATATAAAGCATACTCCCACCTGCATTTCCCTCTTTATGTGAGACATTACAAAGTGCACATTCATCTGTTCTCAGAATGCATTCACGTTTAACTGGAACAGATTCTAACCATAGAATAAGAAAAATGAACTCTGAAAAAGTTAGATATGTTCACTCACTTGCAACAGAAATAAATCAGAAATGCAAAGAAACTCAGAAGACTTATTCTTATAAACGTCCAATGATTTTATTCTCATCTGAAAACTTTTCCAAAGCATGTTTTTTTGAGCTGTATGCTAGGACATCTTCAATCTCATCATGAAATCATTGGGTCAGCAACTGAGCATCCTAACTGGAAACAGCAAAGACATTGCTAACCAATGCACATAAACGCCCACCGATTTCTGCTCATCTGAAATGGAAACCAGGTGCAAGAGACTCACATTCAGCTAACACACATTCTACCTTCGTTCAAAAGTTGGATTTAAAATTTCTTCAAAGTTTCAACTCAACATTCTTTAACTTTGAATGTTTCTTTGTTGCTTATGATGCTTGTCAACAGTTTTCCTTCATTCATCAAAATAAACCCGTAACATACAGACTTCCTGTTAATTGTTTTTTTAGGAGCTTCTGTATGTTCTGGAAGGCTAGCCATGGCACGACCATATACAGTCGATTTTTTTCACAGATGCAGCAGTGAGACAATTGATGTGATTCTTTCAGCGAAAATGAAAGAAATCTCAATTACGAACAGGTTCCAAAATGATAACAGGGCTGGAACCCGCCTTCCTCTGATTCAAGAATGGTTCTGACTGAACAACAGAATGCTCTATTCTCAATTATGAAGCCCAAATCTTCCAAGGACAGCAACACTTAGGATCCGCACCTACAGTTTGTATAAAGGATGGCCTTGCTATAAACAAATACGATGGAACATTTTCAGCAAAGAGCCAAATGCCTATTACCTAATTGTCGTTTATCTGGAATCCAAAAAAGATCCATGTGCTTCAATATTTAAAAAAATGTACTTAGCCAACAACAGAAGGGCTTTCAAAGCATATCAGATGTGGCTGTTACTTGTGCAATCCCCATTTAAGCCAATGAATTCACATTTTCCTACTAGTGCCTGTAAGGCATGAGGTGATTATCCTTCACGCAGTGTAATAAACGTTCGTTCCCAAAACAGTCCTAATTCCCAATCCTCCCACGATACATCTGCCCCAATGCCCTAGCACCAAGAACAGGCAACAGTCGTGGAAACGAGAGTTCAAATGTCGCCTCAGGCGAACTGCTGGTAGCCTTCAGCACCAGTGAATATAACGTCAATCCAGATGCGCATTGCATCCGGGCTCGGTGCCACCAGGTAATACATCCGGTTAAACGTTTTGACGCAGAACGTCAGCTGCGGAGTTGGACTCTTCACCTGGTGAAGGTGGTCGACAAACACATCCTCGATTGCCTGGAAGTAGATGACGCCACGAGGACGTGACTCCGACTTGTCGCCATAGTAGGACAGACATCGTTTTGTTCGGTCGAACACGAACCAGCGCTTCTTCCATGTCCGGATCCGACTGCCCATCTTCGTCAGGTAGCCGTGGCAACTGACCGACGTCATGGCAAGGTGTGCACACTGGTCGACCGAGTGACCGGCAGCAATGATAAACTGTAGAAGGTCGAGACTGCGGTCACGCACCGGCAGGTAACGGGTCAAAGGTCGTGCCTAAGTCACGGACAAAAACACCTCGGCTTTAACATGAATAATGTTTAGAACAGTTAAATAGTACGAAATGAATGCACTGCACATGAAAATGTAGGTAATCACAAGTAAATGCTTGGTCAACACTTGTGTTGGAGAGCAAGCTGATCCAAATCACAACCCAGCAAGACAGTTGCTATTGGCAAAAGACGGCTTACAACGCAGGGTACTCTACCTCTATAGTCGTATTCCATCCAGCATATCTATCATGCAGGGTACTCTACCTCAATATGGGGAGTTACTGGTCCCACGTGCTCAATCCTCGATTATGCAGCACTGAGCCTTCTCGTTGTGGGCTTGTGGAATGGACTTTCACTAGTACTTCGCATGCTCCCTAGGAACAATCTGCCAGCCTTCTATCGCATCCTCAAGTCATATTTGTCTGGCTGAGAGTGCCTCCAAGTAGGTTTCTTGAAGGGGCGCTACATTAATTTTTGAAATGAATGAATGATATTCCATCTATCCTATCGATTACGGTCTGGAAGATTCTATGCATTGTGTGTTTACTTTATGCTGCATCTGCTGCAATCAGTATGACAGCTAGGCATGCAGCATCTATGACAGGTTCATAAAAGTATGAATATATATTATATATATATATATATATATAATATATATGCATTGGTATATACCTACCTAATATACACCACATATACACACAAGCAAGCATACATATATCCATAAATTGGTCTTTGCATCTAATGAAAGCTGAAATCCATAATCATAATGAGTCAAGATAAAATAAAATAGCAGTTAAAAGTTCCTTGCAAAGACCTGTCCAGGAGCCAAGCAGAGATAACTCAATTACCCACCTGAAGTTTTTCCTTCTCCCGAAGTTTAATCGCCTGTTCAATGACGTTGTTGTGCTTGGCAATTTCCTGCGCCAGGCGTCGCTCAAGTTCCTTCCGCCGTCTGCGCTCCAGTTCCAGTGCTTCCCTCTCAATGTCACGCTTGTGAATCTTATGCAAACCACCATTAGAATGTTCATTAGCACTAAACTACAAATTAAGATCGCTCATTAGCACTAAACTACAAATTAAGATCGCTCATTAGCACTAAACTACAAACAACTGAAATTTTAAAAGAAAATAATACTAAACCTAATCTTGCTTTTAACGAACTACATTGCTCATTGATATAAATGGAGCTAAATAAATGTGACATACAACAAAATGTTCTGCCAAATCAACATAAATGCAACAATTCCCTGTGGGGTATGTATGAAGTGAACTTCAAAATATCTAGTGGTCACATAAATGTAATGTAGCCTGGAAAATTCAAATATGCTTCATTTAACATGAATATTAATAACACACAGTTTGGACAATGAATATGAAACCCAAAAGTGATTGACCAATAGAAGATAAACATATTCTAATACGACATCATTATATAGTGGCTCTTGATGCGGTTATCCTCAAACAAACAAGTGTTTCATTGCAAAATATCTTAGTAGCGAATCCAGGCCTTGTATACAATTACAATGCTAGCTTAAACAGTGATCTCCATCACTAACAGACAACATCGTAAATTTTCAAAGCATTCAAGCAAGTAAATATGCACTGAAAATGTACCTGCTCCTCGACCAAGCGCAGTCCTTCGGCTTTGGCCAAGACAAGAAGACATTCCATGTCGTGCAGTTGGTCCTCCTTACTCGAAAGACTGAGAAAAACAAGTTTAACATCAGCATTAACAAACGCAGATGGCTGAGGATGGCAAGTACTTTGATGGGTTACCTACCATCCATGGAATTCAGACCAACTGGGTTAACTCAGGCTTACATCCATTTTTGGATTGCATTCAAATTAAGAGTCAGTTTAGACATTCATGTGTCCCAGTAATATGCATGTAATGCAGTGTTGTGATTGTGCTTCAGTCTGAAAATCATTGATCTCTGACTTCAAGCTTTGGAACAGTTTCTACCAGTGAGTGAACAAGAGTGGTAGCTTTACATACGGAAATAAGCGGTCCTTAACAACCTAACAAGAAAATAAATCCCAAACAGCGAACAGCACATGATGCACACACCTGATTGCCTTGTCTGAAAGTGGATCTGAGCCACTAACGCTAGACTCCTCAGACTCTGAAGTCGCAGCAGCATTAGCAACTGGTCCCTGCCACTGGACGATGGCACCAGTCCCTCCTCCTCCATCAGCCAAGTCACACGATCTGTCCCACATCGACCGAGAGGCTGATCTCGCTTTGAATTCATGCAGGAAACGTCTCTCGTCGTCATCCGAGATGTCTCCGACTTCAATGACAAACATCGAGCTATGTATGTTTAGTATTTCAAACAGACTTTAAGTTTCTGATTCTTAACTTATACACATGTGTATTTACAAAATCCAAAATAAGTTACACCGCGATAGAACAAATCGACAGGCATCAAAACCATAACCCAGACGGAACAGTGTTGTGCTAGCTGCCAGTGTTTCCATATTGAATATTTTATTATAAAATCTGGGTTATAAAAATACACCAGCAATGAATTAAGTCACTAGAATAAAAGTGTCAATAATTCTCCACTTTACAAGCAAACTGCAGCATCTTACCAGGTCGACTCCTTGGCAATGTGTCCATTTTTGGCATAGTATGTGGGAACTTCGCTGGAACTTTCCGGGGACTACCAAATGTGGATCTTCCGGTAATCTCAGCCTCAGTCTCCATCAGTCGTGGACGGTGCCATAAATTCTGTAAAATCAAGCAATAACATACGTAAGTAACAGTGTTGTATGCAAGACTTGAAACTTCAAGGCCAAGACGAGACCGAGACAATGAGATGCCGAAACCGAGACAGTTAGGTACCAAGACCGAAACACTAGGTTCAAGACAGTACAAGACAGTAAAAGACAAGTGATCCTATATAAAATGCTGTAAAATGCTAATGTATCAGTTTTTTTGGAAATAATGTTTATTAGTAATTTCAATTTTAAACTTATAATGTATATAGTACAAATTCCTGAGAACAGTTTTTATATTGCCGCGCAAGATTTTAAGACAGTTCACGCTAAACTTATTGAGACCGCTTGTTCGAGACAGAACAAGACATTCACTTCAAGACAGTTTCTAAAAATTCGAGACACTACCTCGAGACCGAGACCGAGACACTAAAAAACTGTCTCGAGACGTCTCGAGACCGAGACACTGTCTCGAGACCATACAACTCTGGTAAGTAATAACAAAATGCCTAATGTGTCTGCATAGAAATGGCAACAAACATTTTCACAAGCGTTAAAACATGTCAAATAGCTGAGCAAACTGTCTATGTTAAAAATACAATGCAATATCCACAAACTAACTGATTAGAATTGGAGAAAATATGGCAACCTCTAGTAACTAACTGACTAGAATTAGAGACAAGTACTAACTGAACGAGACGGACGAACATCTTCGTCAAGCGCGACATCATCTGAAACGGGTGAAGGCAGCGCTTCCTGTATCTGACGATTAATGTTATACAGCATTGTGTTCTCCTGAAATATTAAACAGAATAACATGAGAATAGTAGTCATGTAAGCTAAGCTCATGTGCCAATCATAAGTACAAACAGCTAGCAACTTCTAAGCCTCTGTATAAATGTAAATGTTTTATATATATGACCATGACCCTATTCATTTTTAACGAGAGTCTGATTGGGCGAGATCCTTCAACACCACTTGTCCCTTTGACTAGACGCCACACCATTTTTGGTCCCCATGCAAGGACAGCACTAACCTGAAATTTGAATCTTTGAAACAAGTCAGCATGGGGGCTTGAGCTCTTACCAATGTAGCTAACTGGATTTATATATATATATATATATATATATATATATATATATAACAGTCAGAGACATATAACAGTCAGAGGCCAGACCTCTCACTTGTTGTCTGATCCTTCCATCAACAGAGCAGTGTATGATTAATGATTAATGTCTTAATTTTATGTTTGAAATGGGTGCCAGTGGAGCAGAGATCTTGAAAACCTTTACTTACTTGGCAAGAATTTGAACCCTTGATCTCTGGGTTCATAGTAACACATGCAAACCACATCGCTATCTTCACATCTGCCAAATGTAAACTGTTGTTTTGTATGCTAGTTAATGCAACATCAGGAAGGGAAATGTTTGGCATGAGACTATAGAGAACAGTTAATAACATGCCAAGTAATGTGTAATATTACATAACTATAGTTAAATGAAAACCTTTTGGAACTGTTCGGCCAGTAGATGTCGTTCTTTCTCCAATTCGAAAACATCCAGGTCCACTTGCTTGAGAAGATCTGACTGCTGTGAAGCGATCTGCTTCAGAGTAGTCTAACACAGATCACATCACCAGCCTCAGTTTCATATACTTACTCATCAGCGAAGATAGGCAGAATTAGATAAGCCAAGACCAACGCTTTATAAGAGACTATACAGCACTTGTGTGGTATCTAACAGCTGCAAATAGATGTATCGAGACATGCAGATGAATATTGATGGATAGTTATTAACTAGAAGGAAATATAGTATTCTGGCAGGAGCATTACACAGATTCTGTATTTAGTTCCAACAATAACATCAATGAATGTTCACCCGATGAACCAGCTATCCATATCAATACCTTCCTTGCCATCATCTTCATCATTATCTCCATCATCTCAATATAACTACCACTTACCGTCATCAAAACCACCATCACTCATTCATTCAGTGCATTTATAGTTATATAGCATATCTCCCAGATGACTACTCAGCCCAACCCCAACAGAAAAGAATGGCTCATTAGTTCCTGGCACCAGCCATTTGGTGGCTGGTATCAGGTACCAGATGGCAGCAATAGGTGTTATTGTTATTGAATTCCATTCTCTTCAGTCATTTGTCTAGTTCATAGCTTTCTCACGCCAACGCCTCTTACATCTCATTGATATCATCTACAGAGTAAAGCCAAAGCTGATTTCCCATTGCTGTGCATTCTAAGAACTACCACAGCAATGCTGTCCAACATACAGTGGCTGCAGCCCGCGGGTTGATTTTAAGTGGCTCACCCGAGCTTGCGAAATCTTTGCAATTCGTGAACAAATGAAGCAAAAGACAGAGCCACTAACTATTCGCTCATAACTTGGTTTATCATTCGATATTGTGAACATACGGCATACGTACATACATGCAATCACTCACTATAATTAAACCCATTCATATTTAAATGCTAATACAGCAAATAATTTTCAATAAATCTTAGTTATTGCTTCTGAGTTAATTGGTGGGGCCCGCGGCTTCTGGATTAATTAATTCGGTGGCCTGCCGTGTCAAAAAGGTTGGACGGCACTCGTCTACCGCATTAGTGCAACAATGCTCCTGGCAACTAATGTATAATATGCAAATGATGCTGGTCAATCAGTGTCCCCACTAGAGGTAGGTAAATAAAATATTTATAAGAAAGTAAGTGACTACTCCACCAGATTCTATCCATGCAAATGCTATAGGCTGATGTTGAAGGAGACATGCCAATAAATTCCCTGTTATAATTTAACTCACCTGATGCTGACTGCTCAACGATTCAAGATAATCTTTTTCTGCTTTCAGTTCATTCTGGATGATTTCCTTCTCCTCCTCATAATGAGCCTCGGCCTAAAACAATCAACATGAAGGCCACCAGTTTACATTTGCAAGAACGATGTTCACACTAATATCAGTGAAAGCAATACTAAGTTGACAGAAAGAAGAAAGTTCACAAGAAGAACAAGAACAAGACTGGCGTGATGAATGTAATTACTGGAGAGAATGAAGTTGACAGAAAGAAGAAGACTGATAGAAACCTCCAGCTGCTGAAACTCGAGATTGTCGACGAGGAACCGCTGGGTGTCGACAGTGTCCTGCAATTCCAAACATCTTCTCTTCAGCATCTCGGCCTCTTCTGCCTTAACCGTTCGGGAGACGTGCTCCCTAGAAAAGTTCAGTTGCTTTTCCAGCTCTGTCAGCTTCTCCTTCTCCAAGCAAATCTTTTCCACCTCCTACAATGCAAACACCAACTCCCTTATTTATTCACTTGTCAAACATATCACAAAGGTGGTGTTTTTTGGCATTCATACACTCAGCATGATTGTTGGCTACTAACAACATTTCCATGGTAGCATAAGACAAATTGATAATTTCTTAACACTTTGAATGGGAAGCAATGATGCTTCTCACATTATTCAGAAATTATCAACTTGTCACATGCCACCAGGAGAATGTTGTTAGCCACCAATATTGATTTATTTATCTATTAAGCTGATTCACATAGTGCACTTCATTACTCAGAGGTACTCCTCTGAGATAGCATAGATTTTCCTACATGTATTTAAGAAATGGAATCAGTAAGCAACACAGTGCACACAAACTAGAAGAGTCAATGGTGGCAGGTACATGTACAGGGTATACACTGACCAATGGATTCCTCACAAAAGATGACAGCACCATGTCAGAGATTACACATGGCTAACCAACCATTGAGTCACAGGTCAATGTTGAACCTGTAGCCTTTCGTTGAAGAGGTCACTGTTACAGAACCTCTGAAATGTCTGAAAAGGAGCTACATAAATGATCAGATAGTAACTACAAAGACCAATCACAAATAAGAGGTATTTTCCAATTATATTTAATAATACATCTACAATTCTAAATTTAACTCACTACAATTATATGTCACCTTAACCACAGCATTTACATAAACATTATAAATGACATCAGCAATGGGTGCGAATGAATGACCACCTCCTTTTGTTGGCCGTTAGTCAAGCCCAATGCTTATCTCATGTTCAGTTAGCTATGCCTTTGTTTATGCTCTATACTCTCCAGCAAAAGACAGTCTTCCTTTGCATTGCATTTACGTATTCAGTATGACGTTTGCCAGACCTTTGCCCTCTGCGAAGCAGCTTCTGTCAGCAGGTTTGCCTCCTTCTTTTCCAGCGAAATGATCTTCTCCTTTATCCTGTCTAGTTGTTCCATCTGAATCTGCTGTTCACCTTCTAACAATGCTCTTTCCATCTCCACCTGACCAAAGACATAGTAAAGAAAGATGTAAACCAATAAATGACTCACTGTGGCACTGAAATTAAGAAACCCTACAGATTCATTTTTCTCTAGACTTAAAAGAAAACAAAGAAAACTAAAAGGCGAAAGATTCAACAAATAATCTGAACTGTGTAACTATTCTTCCAATAAATCTTGATGAATTGACCCAAGTCACTGGACAGATGTTGTTGATAATAATTACTGCTTTCTCATCACACAGTTGCAATGTCACCATTTGTCAACCACACACTGAGCTAGTAAGCACAAGACATGCCACTCTGGGATATTGTGTAGGTTGTGGGCCCTTTTGTAAATTCCACCCTTTGCCTGGCCCAATCTTCTACTCCTCTCATGGTCTCATTTTGTACTCCTCCCTGGGTCACACCTGGCATCATTTGCTCCTAAATGTAAACTACATCCTTTGGATTCACCCTGGGTTGCTCAGCTCCTCCCTGGTTGTCAACCTTAGCTTTCCTCCAGACTCCACCCTGTGTCAACCTTGGGTTCATCCCATATACTGAAATGTAATATCTGGTTGTGTAACTGCTGAACTTGACTGACCTCTCGAACGGCCTCGCTCTGTCTAATCTCTATGTCGGCGATCTTCTGTTTGATATCGGAAATGCTCTGGACGACATCTCTCTGGAGTTCCCGCAGAAGGTCCAACTGAACGTGCTTCAGCTTCTCATCGTGCCACATCTGAACAGTTTTTAAATGTCAAGAAGTTAAATCAAACACTTGTTAAGAATCTCTCAACATTGCTACAATTATAGACTTCAATAGTAGACAAATCCTTACAGAAGAGATAGCTATTTATATATTGTAAATTCGAATCATTAGCATAATTGAACAAAAATGCAAAAGAGCAAAACAACTACATTGAAACCTGTAAAATGTGCTAGAAAATATTCATGTGTGTGCATACATACATGGTATATTTATATACATACAAAATACACAGTTCCTCCAAAAGCCAAAGCTTACATAGCGTGGCATAACTACACTACATAATGGTATGGGGTTGACTGGGTGTTAAAAGCAAGATAGGCAGACACTGTTAACTTCAAGAAAAGATTGCAGTCTAGCACAACTCCAAGATAACGGACTGTGAAAGAAATAGGAATGCCTGGAAATCCTCGAGTGTCATCTGCATACTGATGGACTGCAAAACCCAAAGGAAGGAAAATCCACCCCAAGCTGACTTATACACGATGTATAGGAGAGGAGCCAGGACAGAACCTGAAGGAAGGCATAAACAAATAGAGGACCAGACAGAGCCCATTGGTTCAAAGACAATAGAGATAGAATGGTACAAGAGGAATGACTAAAGCCAAGAAGACTTCTCCACTGTACACTTCTGAAGGGTGGAGTAATCTGTAGTATCAAAATAAGTGCTTGAATCATAGAGGACAAGAAGGATAACCACCAAAGACGTTGGTCAAAAGACATGTGATAATAAACTCTACTAGTAGAGTGAAACTCCCTAAATGCAGATGATTTCAGTGTTAGACAACAATGCCAGCTGGGTTTTATATGTTACGGGTGAACCCGGCACAGAGCATCAATGAACAGGTAGCATCCATGAAGTAGAAGCACGTGGAACCAGAACACCAGTGTGCGCTGAGCGAGGGGTTCGACCCTCGTCCATGGTGTCACTGTGTAGGGACCTTGAGCAAGTCCTTCGCACACAAGCGCTCTGCAATACAATTGCAATTGTGTCGTCAAGGCGCATGTGTGCCCTTCTGAGCAAAAATTTAGGAAGAAGGGCGGTATCAAATTTCGGTAATAAATAATTTTTTTTAAATCTTAGGGGGAGTAGTGCCAATACTTCGTTACATATATAAAAAAGATGAAGAAACAACGACAACAACGATAATGAAAACTAGCGCAAATTCACTTAAAACTTGTATGAATTTTCCAGTTACTATTAGTGCACTCCCACCATCAAACAAATGTGAATAGACAGACATGGGCATTGGGTATGAGGTGTAAGGGATTCATTTTTCATAGTCCCAGCACATGTGGGGGTGTGTGGCCACTTCAATCAAGCACTACTTAGGCAAACAATAGGCTTGACCCTGATTCTCTCAACTGTCTGCTTTCATTCCAGTACATAATTATAAACACGAAGCCAATGAGAGCCAAAACTAATACAGATAATCCAATTACTCCAGGCAGTAATTCTAATTAAAAACTTATGTCTGCCAACTGCTGCTTTCAGACCAAAGAGGCAAGTTTTTTTATCACGATTGCTCTTTTTCTATACAAAAAAGTTTGAAAACAATTCCAATCAGACAACACATTCATTCATTCATTCACATACACAGATCCATACACAATCACACACCAGTGTGCACAATACATTAAGAATTCCACACACAGACTCCTCATACTCCACTCCTTATATAAACCATCGAAACCACTGCCACATCCAAAAGCTGCAGCAACATTCAAGTTTCTATTAATGTCAAAATATATATTATCATAATAATTTTATATATATATATATATGTATATTTACATATCTGTAACAATATGGGGTGAACCCTACTTAGTCTAGTGGTCAGCCTATTCAACTGTCAATCAAAAAAGGTTAGAGGTTCAAATCCCCATACAAGGTATAAAAATGTTTTTTTACACCCAATTGAACTAGAGGGAAAATCAAGAGGGAAAACGAAGAGGGAAAACCAAGAGTGAAAATCAAAACGGAAAATCAAGATTAGCCAACAACATTTGTAAGACAAGGCTAAGAAAAGCACTTATATGGTTATAATTATGTGTTTAGCGCCTTAACGAGGTACATAAAAGAGTCATCATATATAAATAGGTACATCCACTTATATACACTAATGTTCGTGTAATCCAGGTGTTTTACTCCCTTTTGGGGTAATCAAAAGCACCATATAATAGTAAACATGAATACATAAACAGTACTATATAATATATTAAATGATGCATCAGTATAAATTATAAATACATCCAACTTGAACTGACCATGTCCAGCTACTTGCAACCAGTTAATGTATTGAGCAATGTGAATGATGGAGCCTTAAGAAAGAATTTAGAAGTAATTGGAAATGAAAATAGGAAAACAACGCTCAGACTTTGAAGAAAGAAGTCAAGCCACATATTATATCAGCAACGAGGAAAGAATCGGGTCAACAAATTGCATGCATTTGAGTTCCATTGCGACAAAATGGTCACAACACCTTATTCAGATGAAGAAATATACAGCAATCATGCAATAGTATGCCATACATTGTGGGAGTATGATGTGCATATTTGTATGTGCGAGTGTGTTTTTTGCACATACTATTTATAGACCAGACAGAAGCCAACCAATGACTGACTAATGGTAAACAAGTGCTTGTTCTTATCAATTATCTGCCAGCCAGTTCTGCCTTAGTTTGGCTGCAGCCAATTTCTTTTAAACCCAGATTAAATTGTCTAATACCAGATGTCTTAGAAGGCAGAAGCAGGAGCAACAAAATGCCTGATATGCATGCTTCATAGAAACAATGTACACTCCGTACTACCAACGCCCACTCAGTACCCACTCAATGCATCACCCATAGAGCTGTGCATATAGGCTTTATAGTGCTTAGTGAAAAGGGTGGTCAAACACTCACCATGTCTCTGTTTGGATCTTGGTGCATTAAGTAACTTGGCAATTTAGAAAATGGCTCATGTAAAGAGTGCAGAATTGTTTGAGAACTTCTAACAGGCACAATGTACACAAGACAGAAAAGGGTTGGCTAATCAACTTCAAATTTATGCTCAATCTAAGAAGACACAGTTGCTAAAAACTGATACTCAAAGTTTATAGATGTAACAACATCAAATCAGCCACAGTTGCTTTGATAGCAGTTGGGCATTAAAACTAACAGAATGCACAGATCTGGGCAATAAATTGCAATGCTTTAGACTAGCCATGAAGAAAGCCTGCAAACCCAACACTCTCCTGGTGCAAGGCACAACAAGAGCCTTAGTAGGAGTTGAGATCCATGGGCTTTTCCAGAATAAACAGACTGCTTGTCAATGAAGGCAAAGGAGGTATGGAAATGCTGTCCCATGCAGGTGATATTAACTTTTAGCACCAATCTTCTGCTAAGAACTTCATGTGATACTCATTCTATGTCCTAAGTACATTATGTTGCCAATGTAGTCAAATGTCAATTGGAGGACCATCTGTTGGTCAGGTGCAAAGTGTGTGTGTGAAACTTATCTAGCTATCTGACCAGCAGTCACCCATCAATAAATTTATTCAAAATAAATGCTTACATCGCAATCGAGAGTATCTTTAGCACGTACTTAGAAAGCAACTGCATGGATTAAATCATGCAAATTAAAAATTAACTTAGGAAATGGCTCTCACCTCCTGAAATAGACCTCTGCTGTTGAAGGAATACTTTCCAGACGGGAGCTCGGTTTCATCCCCCAAGTGTCGTGGTGATCGACTCTCCGCCAGAGGCCAGTACTCCTCTGAGGGACGACGGTCCTCCAAGCGCGATCGCTCCCCCAAAGACTGGTGTTCGAGCGATGGCCTCCGTTCCCCAAACAACAAAGCGAATTCCTTTCCTTCCCTAGCAGATGACGACGAAGACGACGAATGCAAATATGCAAACGGTCGATCCATTGTGCTTATGTCTATGCCACTGTCAACAACTGGAGAGGTCGGGCTGAGGTCGTCGATGCCGAGATCGCCTTTCGCGACAGCCCGTTCGTCGCTCAGACGGCTGTTTTCAAGTCGGAAAAATGAAGCGGAGTCAAAAGACGATGTTGAAGATGGACAGACAACATTGGCCTTGTCGAGAATCGGACGGCGTTTAATAGTACTCCTCTCGGCATCATCCTCCGAGTTAGATGAACTTGAGGTGATCATCACCCCACACTGATCCAGAAGATTTGATCTCAGTGATAGCTTTCGATCGTTTGATTGATCTTGGGCGTTATCAGCCATGACGTTCAGTCCAAACTCTGAGCACATCTTAAGGATTTCCTCCAGACGCTGTTGCTCTACTTTGGCTCGCTGTTGCTCTTCCATTCGCTCAGCTCTTCGTTGCTGGTACAGCTCCCTCAAGTCTTGCTGACTGGCACCAAGATCCTCAAGGTCAATGTCATCCAGATTCATTGACTCTCTTTCTTCCAGCTTGGATCGACTATAACCGGCTGCCGAGTTGTTGTCATTAAGTTCAGCATCAGCTCCCACGGACGAATTATTGTTGAACTCCGGCACCATGTCAAACAAATGATTTCCTGGGGATGACTTTGAATTGAGTTTTTTGCCACTGTCTGCAGCTCGATCGCTGCCACCATTCTGATTATTCGCAAAGCAGTTGGCTGGATTTGAAGTGTTCAAGTCCTCATCTTGCGATCTAATTTTCGGCCAGCCGGAATCCACCATTTCCAGGTACGTCCGGACATTCTCCGAAACAGACATTTTCTCTGTTGGCGATCGACCTTCCACGACCCGGTCCATGTCCTGAGACATGGCAAGAGTAGTGTCCTGACTGCAGACGGCTTTAAGATCCGAGGAGGATTTACCACTGCCTTCCTCGGCAAATGTCACGCTCTTCTTACCTTTTGGGCGAACGAGCGCAGTGAACTTCCCTGGTCTGCTATAGCCTCTGGCCACGGACAGACCAGAGTCAGATATATACCCAAAGTCGACGTCAATGTGCTGGTCGGCTGAATTCACAGAACGGAGATCCTGTGCACTGTCACTCAGATTCGTGGGCCCTTGCGGTGATTTGGTGGCACGAAAATCTTTCATAAGATTTTCAGCATTGCCTGAGAAAACTACAGCATTGGACAATCTAGAGCCATCATGCCCTGTTTGTATGCCGAACCCAATTACGACGTTAGTGGTGATTGTATCTTTAGTAAACACCTTTTCTCCTTTGAAGTTCTCGAGATTCGGCCTCAGGCTGTGTTTCAAGTTCACTCGCCACGGATTCTGAAGCAGATCCTCTTCTGCTTCCTTTAATGAAATCTCAGAGTTGACTACGCTTTCTACATTAACCGCCGGTCTCTGTGTCAATGACTCGCTGGAGCATTTCTCCTTATCATGGGCATCGTTTTGTTTGAAGCTCTTGGGTAAGTTATCAAAAGGCGAATTACCCTTTTCTGCTTCATGAAGCAGAGAATCAGGGCATTTTAACAGCTCTGTCTGATCCTTAGACGAGGAGGGGCTTGGAGAACGATTTGCTCTTCCTTTCGGGGATGGACTTCGCGATCGGCTGAGGAGGGACTTGAAGATAGAGGACGCAACTGGTTCGGACGGTTTCTTTTCTGGCTTAATGCTCTTTCGTTCTGACTTACTGGGTTTACAGATTTCCACAACTGGTTTTCCAATTGGTGGTTTGTTCAGACAGACAACATCAGGTTTAACGTTTTCATTTGATGAATTGATTTCTGTATGCAAAACATTTGACTTTTTCTCAGACAAATAGCATGCTTCTGTATTTTTTTGGTTCACCAATTGGTCACACTTCCTGAATAAAGAGGTCGTCTGACTTTCCTTTAAAGTAGTTGGAACTTGAGGCTCAACAGTTTCATCTTTCTGAACAACACAAGTATTGTCAATCACACTTTCATTTATGATTGCAGTCGGAATGCAATTTAAATGACTACTTGAGAGCAGACTCAACGCATTCCCTGCAGTGATAACAGTGGATCTTGAAGAGCAAAACGCTTTCAAAATATCAGACTTGGAGGTGGAACGGTCTTCAACTTGCTCGGGTACGAATATTTCTAACGGCACCGCAACCTGAGACTGCAATTCACATCTGTCACCTGAGTCATCTGCTTCTGGATTGCAAACAGGCAGATCTGACTCAATGCAAGATGCATTGCTTGGATGAGTTTTCAAAATACCAATGACATCAGTCTCTTTGAAAGGATCAATGGATGGTTCCAGAAGTTCGCTGGGACTTTTCTGAATATTTACGTCTGTTGATGTTCCCTCTGCAAATACAACATCTAAAGAACACGTCAATGGAACGTTACAACTTGAGGTTATTGGGCACGGAATATCCGAAATCTTTGATTCAGAACAAGGGGTGCTGGTGACCCGGACTCCCGCGATTTCCAGAGGTTTCGAGCAGTCGGCTAGCTTTGCGGCCGCAGCAGCTATGATCGCTGCCTTAATGTTGGCAATGTTATCATACCCACTTGCTGTAGAGCTATTCCCAGCAGTCAAGCAACCTGAAGTTGTCGTGATTGGCAAAACCGTCAGCTTGCGGTTGGTCTCACGAAGTTCTTCGCAGCCTTTAGTAACCTGAGGTTTAAGATATGCTCTCTGTACTAGGGACACCTTGACCCCACTGCTGCGAGAGCAGCTTGATAGAGACGAGGTTTCGGTAGAAGGGGTGCCAGAATCGCTTTCGTCGTCAAAGGGTCTCACGTCCGTTTTGTCACAGACCACGTCATGCTGTAAAGGAAATCGCACTGATTGTCTTGTACTCGAATTTGGCTCGTGTGTAAAATGCTGAGATGGCAGGAATGTGGGTAGTGTCGGAGATTCAAACTCCAAACTCGCTAGCGGGTAAGTTTCAAGACCCTGGCTGAGGAATCGACTTCGTTTGACTGGAGTGTCCACACGACGCGATAACGGAAGCGAATTCCTGATTGCACGAGGGTTCGAAAATGCTGCATGCGCTGGATGTTGATACGGTTCTGGGCGAGTCCACGACGTCTGATTGCTGCGAACCGGTTGAGATGTGCTGCCTCGACTTGATCTGTCGGAGGACCAGTTGGACGTCTGCTTCAATCCTAGTTCCTCGTCGAAGTCGATCCAGTGGAACTGGGACGCATCTGGAACGGGGAAATTGGTCTTCTCTTCGTTGACTTCTTGAGCGCTTGGCTTGCTCTGTAATTTTATGAGCCTTCGTCGACTCTCATCATCTGAATAAATCAGTAAAAACGAACTAAGAAGAAGAAGTAGTTTACACGATCAGCAGCTGACAGGTGAATCATAGCAACATAGATGCAAGAACTTTAGCAAATTAAATAGCCGCTGCACCGAATGCACACATTGTCATTGTACTGCTGTGCTACACTGCAACAGATGCTACATAAACATTCAGAGGAAATGTCTCTTGAACTATCACTACAAATGCTACATTACATTGAAGCAATTATGAAATCAGAAGCATATTGGAGCTCCAGTCCCCGACTGTGTCTTATCAATTCTTATAATTTATATGAATATTATGACGAAACTCTAAACCACTGACTGGGCGATGATCCCTTTATTGCGATCTTCTGTGTTGATTTGACTTTCACGGCTGGTGGTTGATTAAATCGAAAATACAGTGAATGACCAAAACACAGAACAGATCCTGAAACAGAGAAAGATGACAAAATGCTCTAACAAACTGATCTACACAAGTTAAGACTTACTCTGTTTAGTTTAGAGATGGTTACATGCTCAGTTGCTTCAGGGGTCATTCCAGCTCAACTCAACCAATTTTGAGGAAGGTTCCACATCAACAGAGTATGTAGTTCGATAGACCACCAAAGAACACTAAATTTAAGTGATTAACTCACTTTAGTTATGATAAAGAAATGTTTCTCTTTACAGTAGCTTTAATAAGATTAACCTAGTTATGTTTCATTTATGTTAAAAACATCATCACATGGGTTTCACAGTTGTGATATTGACATATTAGGGTAACATATCTGTCAAATACCACTCTTGATTGCGACTTGCGATACCAAAAAAAACGACCATTTTTGGCACACTAAACTCCTTAAAACAAAAAACACCATTGGGATTTTTTGAACACATATCAAGTGATCTCTGCTCTATCAGAAAATGTAATAAAAAAGATATATTTTAGTGGGCCTTTTTATGAATATTTTTTCTCCTTCACCATTTTTTTCAGCAGAAATTATAAGACGCACAATACAAATAATTATATTTATGTAATCTATGGAAGAAACTGTACAGATAAAAATAATTTCATCTGATTTGGTCCAATCATTCTGGAGATATCAAATCTCAAAAAGTGGACCTCGCGAGGGTTCTCGAAACGTCTTCAAAGGGTGGGGTCATGGAAAACATAATATCTTGAAAAGTATTTGAAACTATGCACAAAGATTTTTGATTTCTCCATCCAATATATCTAGCAACATGTGATAAAAATTTCAGCCTTCTAGCCGCACTGTGTAGGGTGTTCACCGCTCAAAAATGGGGATAGTCAATACAAGCCTCACAGAACCGTCTTCAACGCCCAACCACAAGTTTGCCATTCAGGGAATAGTGATGCATATGTGCTCCCAGCTGGAGAATATGCACAGGTTACAACTGCAGTTAGAGTTAATGCTAACCTTTAAGAGATGGCTATGGGAAAGTCCAAAGGTATTTGCATGAGTATGCATGTACGTAAGTAATATAAGTAAGTAAGTATGTATGCATGTATCCAGACAGTAGACACTTATCATAGCTCATTTTAGTTACCTCGTGCAAGCACTGTCTGTCCTCAATAGTGTTGAAGTTAATGCCAATTCGGAGATGGTCAGGCGAGAGGCATTGGTTGAGTTGAGGTGGAATGACCCTCAGGTGAGTTTTGCATTACTAAAGGTGAGTTTTAGGCCACTGGCTACAGTAACCTTCTGGCAAATGGACTCAACATCCAATGCTGGGCCACATAAAGTCATGTTGAAGGTTACTGTTCAGCCGATAGCCGTGTCCCATTACTGGAAAATTACAATCTAAGGAAATCGATGCCTCACAAGCTTAGTACATTTGAACCTGTATTCACCTGTCAACAGCAGAAGCATGCAACCTGTGACTCATGTAATTATGTTAAAATTATTTGCTCTAGGATGAACTTTCTGCTCTTAATAATATTTAAAGTCCTTTGGACAACTGCACAAAGGAAGTTTGATTACATTCTATTGTGGCACTACACAACATACAAATTCATTAACCCTTTGACGACCAGCGGGTAGTAAAAGGTAACAAATTCAATTACGCTGTACAGGGTTGATGTTACATTTACAATTTCATCCACATGGTTAATGGCTTATACTTCTACAACCATGGCTCGATAGTTTGAACGCTATTAAGTTTTGCGTCAATAGCTCCTAGAGCAGATTTGGCAAGAGTTCAACATGTATAAATACGCAAGCGTGAAATTTTATTAGCACAAAACTCAACCTTCTAATCATAACTCAAAGATACTCAGCAACAAAAATTCAACCCCACTGCAACACAAAAGCTCTTCTAATCGGGAAACTTCTTCGATTATCTTCAATAACATGCAATGCATCAACAGCTGCTTCCAATAAAAACTGCATTCAAGATCCAAGAGGTCAGAGATATCAGCTCCAGCTACACTCATAATCAGCTAGCCTCTTTCTTCCATTTGCATGCCTGTCTGGTTTCTAAATCCATCACCCAGTTCTATTATATATATTTCCTCCATTTCCAACCCAAGGGCAGAAGGATTTTCACTAGTGGAAGGCTGAACCTAAACTGGTTCAACATTTAAAATATCGCCTAAACTTCTGACCTCATTGTCACAATAACAGTGGTAGAATGCTCACCTTACAAATAACGAGCGCGGGTTTGATCCTCCCATAATTATTATACGCACCTGGATATGTTAAACAGACACCTTTTTAGCTGTTGGCCATATTGGAGGAAAACAAGGTAAATATTAAACTTTAAATAAATGCATGAATTTATTTGCATTTTTTTATTTTCAGTTTTCACTACAAAAGTGATAAAAAAGAAATATGATTGTCATTTTGTAAATAACAAATTCCAATTATTTTCCTTTTCAAAACAGAAAATAATCATAATCCAGATTTTGTTTTTAGCAAACCGAATTTTCTTAATACTAGGACCCAATGTTTGTCTGAGTTCAAGTAATGCCGAGCACTACAATGCTCGGCTGGGTATCTGTTCAGCCTGAATAGAAAGTGTCAACATGCTCAGAGTAAAAGTCACATAGAAATGTGAATCTGAGGTCTTCAAAAGTTTGAAAAATATATCCAATGCCAAAGAACCCCCACAGAGTAGAAACATTAGGCATGTTATTCATACACAACTGATTTGCCCAAATAATCGAGTTTGTCTGCTTTTGTCTGAATCTCTATGAACCTCATCAGAGTCTGTTGTCTCCTCCATCTTTGCATCATTGTGTCTGTCTATCTGTTGGTCTATGACAGTCTCAGTCTGTCTATCTCAGTCTGTCTATCTCAGTCTGTGAGTGTCTGAATCTGTATGCTGTCTCTAGTCAGTCTGTGTCTTGCTTTTTTCATTTGTGGCTCAGTCATTATCTCTATTTCTCAGTGTTTATATCGACACACTTATATTCGAAGACCTTCTCGGAAGCAAGATAAATACATCCATTGATCCGAGGAAAACATGAATACCAGTTATTTGTAAGCCTCTTAAAACCAAAACAAAACAGATGAAGACACCTTCCAGCACAAAAACAGTCATTTTGTTGCAGAGTTAACAAAGTTGCATTATAAATCCAGTAAATGCCATCTAAAAGAATATTCTCTTAAGCTGACCCTGAAAGACATCCAGAAGCATTAAGTGTTAGCAACTAAAGTTTCATAGCCTTGGACCAAGATTGCTGGTGGCTAGTCCTATTCCAACTAACTGATAGATTAGAATGCATGTTCTATGGATAAATCACTTGCCAAATGGATTTTTCCCATGTACTATCCTGAATTAAACCAAACATACTTCTAACAGGCTCTTCAGTGAAGTTATAAAAATGTTCTAATATGACCGCAATTACGGCCAAGGCAAGACACGTGGGAAACTATAAAGGGAAGACCTCCCACTGGCTAAACTAGTATGCAATTTAACGTCATTAGGGTGCTGCCCACAGGTTGTCTGCTTCACCACTTCCTATGACAAATTGCATCATATAAACGACTTACATATGACATACATGTATTCTCTACCACTTGCATATCCTATCACCTGCCATCACCTAACACACTGCAGAGCCCTTTGTACATTCCACAGCAATTTGCATCCTGCGGAATGCCCTCAGAATGACTAATGTTGTCTAAAAACACCTATGTGCTGGTAAAAACCCTGCACCTGAAACAAACCAACGATTTACCTGGCGACAGTCGCACTTGCAAACTCCTGAAAATTTCCCGTCTTCGAAACACCCCTCCAATATGGACTCCAACTGGACTCTTTGATTAGATTACATCCAGCATTATGGCCAGCCAGTAGTCGGCAAGAGCCTGCTGACAGTGCTGCTAATTAAACCATCTCGGAAGCGTTGAAGGCCGGCGGTCCAGAGGCAGGCGCGCACACAAACCAATTACTAGCAGCATTAAAACAAGTCCTGCCCGTCTCAGTTGCCAGCGAGCTAATAGGCAGCCAGTCAGCCAGCCTACCAAGTCAGTCAGTTCAAAGGCACAACAACATTCTTCCTTCAGAAAACAAGCATGTCATTCCAGGGGTGTAGGCCTTCTAGCCGCACTGTGTAGGGTGTTCACCGCTCAAAAATGGGGATAGTCAATACAAGCCTCACAGAACCATCTTCAACGCCCAACCACAAGTTTGCCATTCAGGGAGTAGTGATGCATATGTGCTCCCAGCTGGAGAATATGCACAGGTTACAACTGCAGTTAGAGTTAATGCTAACCTTTAAGAGATGGCTATGGGAAAGTCCAAAGGTATTTGCATGAGTATGCATGTACGTAAGTAATATAAGTAAGTAAGTATGTATGCATGTATCCAGACAGTAGACACTTATCATAGCTCATTTTAGTTACCTCGTGCAAGCACTGTCTGTCCTCAATAGTGTTGAAGTTAATGTCAATTTTTTTTAATTAAAATGTAACTGCTCAATGTAACTGAAGTAAATAGGAAAATCACCACAGAAGGGTGCTTGCACAAATGTATTCCGAGTAATGCCGAGTATCAAGAAAATTGGACTGAGCCGAGTGCTATACCTATTATCATGGTTGACAAAGTCCTCTCCACTGCCATCTGATCTTCCCAGTCAAATAATTAGTTAGGCCAAGTTGGCCATAGGAAAGAACTTGTGGAGCAGAAACCTCAGAATATCATTAGGGGTCATCCATATATTACGTATGCAAAAAATCGGATTTTCGGACCCCCTGTTGCAGTGCATATACATTTTGTGGACCCCTCCCTCTGGAATATAGTCTGAGATTCGAAACCCCTCCCCTTCGCTGTGTACGTAGTATGTGGACGGCCCCTTATGTCTTACAGGGCTTAATTCTGACTAAAGTTAGAAGCAAATCCAACCCAAATACATAAGTACATAGGCATCAGACTCTTAAATAAATGAGATCATTGAAACAGTTATCAATTGATTGTGGTCTACCAGAAAATGCAATATATAATATATATTATAACAACACTTCTGGGAATATTTTGTTCTGTTTGACCTCTCTTGTCTGATTTGGTCAACCCTGACGGCGAATATCCAGCCGATGTGAATCAGTGATCAAGTCAACATTTGCAAAGTAATTGTCGATTTGTCAGCCACATAGACAGCATACATATAAAATGTGATGGCATTGAGCCTGGCATATATGGAGAATTGGAGATATTGATAACTGATTATTGCAAAATTTAGACATTAAACGACAATGACATTACAGACTGAAATGATAGGAAACACAGTTTAGCTATCTTTCTTTTAATCTCTGCAAGTAAAAATAAAATCATCTAATTTGGTTAAACTACTCTAGAGATGTCAAATCTAAAAAAGTGGACATCTGGAAGCTTCATGAAAACCTTTGGAGGGTGGGGTAACAGAATCCACGATGCCTTGAACAGTGTATTAAGTATTGCAAACGATTTTTTATCTTTACATCAAATATATCTTGCAACATGTGGTCAGCATTTCAGCCAATTAGGAGATTGTTGGGTGGGAACCTTACTCAAAATGGGTCGCGTTGAGCTGGAGTGAACCCACTGTCTTTATTAGTTTGCACGCTCATAGTTTGGTGGCTGTAAGAAGACGTCAGTTGTATCATAGCTCTTGTTGTCGCAATGGTCACTAGTATCTTGTTCTAATAGCTGCGATATCATGCGAAGAAGGAGGGCAGTATCATAATCTAGTCCAAACAGGCAGCCATACATACATACACACATACACTGGCAATGGTGTGAAAGACATATATTCTTAGCCTAATAATAATAATTAGGGGCTGCCGGCCAACTTCTTCATCGTCAGACCTATCACAGTGTACGCTTGCTAGTGGAACAGAATGTTGAAATATCTAGCGGACATAATTTAGGGTATTTATGTATGCGTTGCTAGCTATTAAACCGTCACACATGCTCAAGGTACCATCCATTTAAATTCTGCTAAATCATAAATTAAACCCAATCAAATCTAAAGTATAGACATAAAAATAGAAATCCATCAACCAGATATTCAAAACAGCAAATTTTCATTTCAAATACATCACCTCAAAATGTAAAAACAAAGTCATGTTACAATCCCTTCAGAAGCTGCCCCGTAGTAGGTCCCTCGACCATGGCTGCCATTTATCACACTGAACGCTAGGGACATGTTAACACATCCGAAACAGGGTTAGTTCAGACATTAGGGACGTGTACAACCCCATTACAGTGTGCACAAGTCCCTTGGGTTTCTCCAATTCAATGTTAGGGATGAACTGAGTTTAGATTTCATGCCGAGTCCGATTAGTCTAGATGACGAGTACCGAGTTTTATAAGCTGAATTTATCAGAATCCGAGGCCAACTCAGAGCTTCTAATATTTAAAAAGAGTCTCATTCTCTTGATTTTTAGATTGGCAATTAAAAAAATTTAATGATTTTTTTCTAGCTTTGCCTTAGTTTTCTGTAGGAAGTAGTAACTTGTGGACCCTAATATCAGCAGTATTCGTGCTTTTAGTTAGGTTGATTGTCGTTTTGTAGATAAACATAATAGTATTTCTTTTACTTAGGCTGATTGTCATTTTATAAATTAAAAAATTCGATTTTCGTTTCAAAATAGAAAATCAGAAAGAATAATACTCGGGACCCATTGTCTTACACAGTCCAAGTTTTACCAAGTATTACGAAACTCGGAGCTGAGTTTCTGAACCGGTTAATCCCTCTTCAGTGGTAGGAAGTGTCCTGGCAGTATTATATCCAGTCGCTTAAAAGTCTAGCAACTACAAACGAAACGAATGAAGTGTTCGTTGTTGTGTCAGCCATCTTTGTGTAAGCATTTTGTGGTAAACATAAGTAATCGATATTAATTATTTGAAAAAAAACAAAGGTTTATTGTACAGAAGTAGCTGAAATTTTTTTTTAACTAGACAATCGATCTTTTAAAGAGAGTGACGATGATAGGGACAGTAATTATGAAATGAGTGAGGATAGCCATTCAACACTATTCTGCTATTGCCTGTGTAGCCACTGCAACATGACGACTGAAGGAGTCTTATGAATGTGGTCCTCCACTGTCTGCACCAGTACTATAGACAGATGTTGTCCCAGCAACTGCATCAAAGAAGGACCTTGCAAGAAACATGTAGTTAGTGTAACTTAACAAACTGTAAACTTAGACTTGCTCATTGCCAAAAATTGCATTTTATCTACATTTTCAAAATATAGCTGGACAAAAGTCTTACTCACTAAACACACTGCATTTTATGACCATCTTTAATCATAATTGGACAAAGTCTTACTCACCGTGGCTCAGTTTCGTTGGCTTTGTTATCCTGAAGCCATCAAATGAGTTTAAAATGCCCAACGGATACAAAGTGACGACCTGGCCCTCGTTAAGTATGTAACAGTGTTGGTCATCAACGCCAGAGCCATCTATTATAATATCCTGCTGGCTACTACGACCAAATGATGTTTTGCCTATAAACACAAAAACTGAATCCAATTAAAAATAAATTAAATAACTGGCAAGTCTTTCAACAAATCATACAAAAATTACAGAACAAATAATTGCAACAAAATCTGTTTGATATATATATCAACTTTGGCATAAATTCAATTATGGCTAACCTGTAAACAGCCACGTATATAAATTAAAACAAATTAAGACATAGTGTCTGCAAGCCACAGATGAGCTACATAAATGTCCAAATATATCATGTTCAGACATTAGGGCCGATTGGATAGTGCGGTCAGCCCGTAACGTTCAGTGTGCGCTGAGCGAGCAGGTTCGACCCTCGTCCGGGGAGTCACTGTGTAAAGATCTTGAGCAAGACCTTTGCGCACGCACAGTTGCTCTGCAGTACAACTGCAATTGTGCTGTCGAGGCGTGTGTGTGCACTTCTGAGCATAAAATGTTGGAAGAAGAACGGCATCAAATTTTTGGTAATAAATGAAATAAATAAATGTTCATTCTAGTTAAAAGTGATTTCAACAGCGCATTTCCTTAGGGTTGCCAACTCTGAACAAACCCATTCCAGGACAATTCCAAGTTCCTAAGTGCTATGGAAAGATAAACCCACAACATACCAAACCGTTGAAGCCAACAAATCCCCAAACCTGCGAAGTTTTCCACATTTCCCTGGTAGTTATGAATTTCAAATGATGTTCGACACAGACTAATATAGTTGATTAAATTATGATTATGATGACACTTATGATAAAATTATGATTCTGAACATTGAGAATTAAGATTTTATATTACAGTATTGCCCATGTCGCTTGGATTTGGATAATGTCATTGACTCGCATAATCTTTTGTAACTGTTCACCTAATAAAAAATATATGCATTACCCAGGACACGGGACGCCCTGTGCCGATTCCGGGACGGTTGGCAACCCTGCCTATCCTAAGCATAGAATCCAAACGTCAACCACAAAAACAAACGACAAACTAGTCTCACTTTAAATGTAAGTCTATTGCTCAATAATCTACCATTCTGGGCAACTGAATCCAGCAAAAGTCTGATATTCTGCTGATCGAGCTAGCGCCCTCGCCGGCCGATGCAGTGTACGAAGTTCATCAACAACTTCACCAACACAATGTTAAACGTAACAAAACACCGGGAAATCGCTAATAAACACGGTTCTGACAATAGAATTACCTAACTCTTCGTACAGTATGTTGCAAAATTTGCCTTGATGCAAATTAAATCGACGTACTTCACCATTAAGCAGAAATCCCATCCATCATGGAGTGCACTATAGTCTGTTTCAATGTCTCCAGACAGTAGACTCAGATTCTTGTTGCGCTTTTAATACACCCAAACACCGCAGCGTCGATCCTACAGATCGTGGCTAAACAAGGCGAAAGCTGCCATCTGATAACAATAATCTTCGTTTATTACATTCAAACGGATACACCGCAGTATGATTACACGTATAATGTGAACGGATGATCGCATGTTATTACGGGAGTCAAACTAAACTCACTGTGAAGCAGACATGCAAGCCTTCTAGCTATCACGTTCAACCTTATGGGGTAACGGGAATCTGTCGTTTCCTACTAGTAGTACACATGTACGTCAGCCCATTACTTTGACCCCTCTCCTATATATCATATATGTAACCAGTACACGGAGTAGGCCCACAGGCTATAATTTGAACGCATAAATTTTCGTTCGACATTTCTGCTCCGCTTGCGCCCCGTAGCCAGCTCGCCTAGGCCGAGTTCAGTTCACTGACCGACGGCATATAGCTGTGGGAAGATGAGACGGCGAGGGACCGTCCATCCGCCCTAGCTCATTATGCTGATGATAAGAAAATGAATCCGCTAACCCCTCAAAGCCTAAGGGCCAGCTACAGGGACTTGCAACTAGTAACGGAAGATTTATATAGCACCACTACAGCTGAGAGGCGCTCAAGACTAAATACATAGCTAAGTGAAGAACAGTGAAGTTTTCAGGCACCTCCGGAAGGCGGCAGGAGGAAGAGAGAACAGTTCTTTCCGGAGAGAGAGAGGAGGCTGTTCCAGCTGCATGGTCGGACGTACCCACGAAGGAGAAGCTTCTGGGTTGGGCCGTGGCAGAGCACATCATTGCGGGGAACCACCAGCAGTACCCGGGCAGAGGAACGAGGGGAAGCCCAGTGCGGAATAGAAGAGACCCTAGTGCAGAGGGTCAAAAGCTTGGTGGGGGCTGACCCGAGGAGACCGTTAATTACGCATCATGAATAAAGGAAGATATGTGACCAAAATTTCAAAATTCCAACTAGCCTGGCTCCGCATTGAGGATGGACTTGAGCTTAGAAATGGTGCGAGAGGAGAGTTCAAAGAAGGCAATATGTTACCGAAGTCTACCAAGGAACAGATCGGAGCGTGCACAAGCGTGGACATGAAATGCTCCTCCTTCTCCTCCTCTTCTTCTTCTCTTCTGGGCGAAAGAGGTGCTGGTTGTTTCAGATGGGACCCATATGGGCTGTTTAAGGGCCCAAAATGCGCCTCGTAGATCTCTTCCACGCCATTAATGTTTAGCCACCATGGCTTTCGTTGACCCTCGACATCATGCTAGTGTGTACATATTATGTAGTTGCATGATCTTGCTGTGCAGGGCGTTCGTTCGCTCCCAGGTGAAACTAGACAACACTAGTCCATTCGAGCAAACCACGTTTCTTCCGCACTTCGGAATGTAATTCTCGCACTTATATAGTTCATGAGATTCACGATCATGAACATATAACACGCAAGAGTTCCCAAGAAGCCAAAGTCTAGTCTGCACATTGTTCTTCCTAGTCGGGTGCATAATTCTACTAAATGTTACACCGTTCGATGGAATAATTCAACGGCTCCAATCTGCTGTCTATAAGGTCCGTAACGTCTACTTCACATGTGCAGCTCCCCGACTTCTTACAAAGTTCGCAGAAATAGTTGAATAGTTCAATCACTGCATGAGTGTCCGTATTCATCCCCCGTATTCATTCATCCATTACAAATTTTTACGTAGAAACTCTTCAAAGTTAGTACTCGGAGGTGCTCGATTCGATTCCGACCCCAGCACAACTGAAAAGAACCGTTTTAAGCTTAGAATGCGCCAGAATGTACATTGGGGTAGGGCCTACAAACGTACCGCCTATACTCCCTATAATATTATATGTGAGCCCGTTCCATACAAACGAGAAGGATACGTTGCTCAACAAATGCCTCAGGTTCTGCAGAGTAGAAGTACAGACAAAAGGGACAAGGAGCAATCAGCACCTCATGCTGCACGAAACAAGCAAGCCCTGTCAGACAATAGCAGAGATCCGGAATAATTATGATACGCGGATGGCGAGCCAGTTAAGAACGTCTAGTATGCAGATTAAGATACCCGGTCCTAGCATTCCAGTCACTCAGCCGGGAGGCCAGCGTGGAGTGAGCAGCGAGGTCAAATCGAGACGATACAAAGGATCAATATGAATAAGGGTAGCAGACAGAGGTGTAACAAGCGGGGGGCAGAGGGGGCACCGGCCCCCAGTTTCAAAACTGGGGAGGGGGCAAAGCTCCCAGTTCTAGTGCTCAGTGTCCCTCCCCATGTGCCCCTAAATCGGTTCTTTTTTGTGTTTATCCAATGGCTTTTAAAGATTACCTTTGTTAAAATAATTTGTGCACCCCATTTTTCACATTTCTTTGGGGGGGGCAAAATTCAAAAAATGGGGGCAAAAAAAATTTGTTTGCGCTTCCCGCAATATTTTTTAAATTATGCCCCCCACGTTTCAAAACCTTGTTACACCTCTGGTAGCAGACTAGTAGGCCTAGTAGCAGCAGGATAAGTGAGCGGGTGATGGTATGGAGATCAATATGTATTGGAGTCAATATATGTGCATAATATATGTAATAATAAATTACTTAGACAGGCAGTTAGGCATACAGAAGGCCGTCACCTCATCACTTAAATAGCTGAACGAATAGAATATAAAGTCATACCACTATCCTAAAAGACACTTCAATCCATCCAGACCTATTAGGCCTATCTCCGTTTGTTGTTCTCGCGGTCCAACCACTTCGCTCAACCCGTTCCTCTTTCGCCCATACATTTCTTCGCCCTTCCGTCACTCCATCACTAACATTTGCACCATTTGCTCCATAGTCACAGCTGTTTCATCTCTCTGGAATAAACACTGAAACGGTAAACCCCCGCCAGAATTACGCCAAACATCGAATCAATTTTAAACACCATCGTTTGATCGCCTTCCTGTCTGACACCCTTTGATCGACCTGGAACCGACTTCACCCCTCCACCTATCGACTATGTTTTAACCAAACGTCCATCGATAGCTGGCTCCCCATAATTCGCTCTCTGGGCGCAGTAAAATTTTCAAGATTACGAAAAGGACAGCTTTGGAATAATTTCCAAAACTATGACCAAGAAGAACATAAACATATAAATGCTTCTGAATCACCAGCGCCTCTAGCGATTAGCACCTCAGATTCGCATTTGGGTGTGATTGTGCGCGTAAAAATAATTAGGCCTATAATAATTAACAAACTCGGCTGTAATACGATGGTTCCCGTGACTTAGCTTTTTATGGGCGCTGCAGAAATTTTGAGATCACGATTACTGTTTGGATGATGAGAAGATGAGAAGACAAGGGAGAGGGATGGTCCTCTGCCTTTGTAGGATGGTAAGAAAATAAAGTCATTTGCATTCGTGTATCCACGAGTTATGACTGCCTTTCGGGATATAGGATAGGTTCAAAACCAATAATCAAGAATTAGATTTGCTTACATGCTCTAAATAACTTCCTCTTAACCTGCTTCTCCCTTTCAATATATTCCTCTCTTTAATTAACTTGTTTTGCTTCTTTTTTTAACATAATTATGGATTCCATGGGGTTGAGATGGTCTGTTGTGCATTTCTTTATTTTACTGTATCACAACCAGATGTGTAACAAGGTTTAGAAAAGTGGGGGAGGGACATAATTTAAAAGATATTGCCCCCCATTTTTTGAATTTTGTCCTCAGAAATTTGTAAAATGGGGGGGGGGGGCACAAATTATCTTAACAAAAGTCATCTTAAAAAGCCATTGGAAAAACATAAAAATAACCGATTCGGGGGCACATGGGGGGCACTGAGCACTAAAACTGGGGAGGATTTTCCCCCGGTTTCCATGCCCCTCCCCGCTTGTTACACTCCTGATCACAACCATACTATATCACTGTCGCACCCTAGTCTGATTTCATCGAGAATATATATATATATATATATATATATATATATACATATTGTAGAGAAATTGGCCTGCTCCATTTTGATTATTTTAATTTTTTTAATTATTATCTATTCAAGGTGCTAATGGTCGCTCAAAGCGTTAATAGGGAGGGCCCAGTCTAATAGTTGGCCCATCGCAATTCGTTTCGGTTGGCCCAATGTAGTTGGCCCAACAGGATTGGCTTAGTTGGTCCAACGTAGTTTGTAGTTGGCCCAAGGGGTTTTGCTGTTGGCTCAACGGGAATTGTCTTAGTTGGCCCAACGTAGTTTATAGTTGGCTCAATAGGTTTTGCTGTTAGTCCAACGGAATTTATAGTTGGCCCAACGGGAAGTAGCGAAATTGGCGTAGCGAAATTGGCCCAACGGATTTGGCCCAACGGTTTTGGCAGTTGGCCCTACAGGATTTGCAGTTGGCCCAACGGGATTTGAAGTTGGCCCAACAGTTGGCCCAATTGGCGGGAATTGGCTGACTAGCCCAATAGTTGACGCGCAGTTGGTTGGCCCAGAGTCGAGAAGTTGGCTGGCCCGGGCAAATCTATATAAATGAACCGTCAGAGTCACGCGGAGTCAGACGCAGCAAGAAGTTCGAGAACAGTCTGAAGCAGTCAGCAGAAGTCACCGTCGGAGTGCAGTTCAGCCGAAATAGCAGTCAGCAGTCGTGAGAGTGCAGTGACCGTCGTCGAGAGCAGTGGTCCGAGTCAGCAGCGAGCGCAGGAGACAGCCAGTCAAGAGTCAGAAGGGCAACCAAGAAGGAGAGAGGGCTGTCTCGTCGTCGTCGCCGCCACACCAGGGGGTTGGCCGCTGCTCTGCCTGCTTCTTCCGTCACCGTCGTCTATCGTCGGTCGTCGTCGTCGTTGCCTGCCTCTCCCGTCACAGAAGTTCGTCCTCTGTCGTCGGTCGTCGTTGCCAGTGACTGGGTGTCGTTGGCCGCTGCTCTGCCTATCTCTTCCGTCACAGACGTCTGTCATCTGTCGTCGTCATCATCGTCGCCACACCAGGGGTGTTGGCCGCTGCCCTCGTCTGTCTACGGGCCTTCGTCGTGGTCGTCAGTTGACTGCGTGTCGCTGGCGTGGTCTTCGTCGTCGTTGGCCGCAGTCATCGTCAGTCGTCGTCGTCGCCTCAGAGCTTCGTGGAACATTCCAGAATAAAGGACTGGGACGATAGCCGTGTTGTGATCGTCTGACACTGCACTCGAACTCCAGTTATGATTACCGATGGATAGTCTGATGTTTGATTTGCAATAAAGAATCAGTTAAACGGAAGAAGTCTACTGTCGTGCTCCGGTAGCCGGATCCGCTCGCCAAAACTAGGTGTCGTCGTCATCCCGGTCGTTGTTCGAGGACGCCTAGCTCAATGCCAATACCCCAACAGTGAGGAAGACGTCCCAAAGCAGTAAACAACCACGATCTCACCACGTTCGGCAGCATTCTTGAACCTAGGTCATTCGTTCGAAGCGTAGTCAGATCGGGGTCTAGAGTAATGGGGGCCTTAATAAAGGGGTGTTCCGTCACTATATATATATATATATATATATATATATATATGTTTTAACTAAGCTTACCATGCATCCTAGCATCTTGTCTATTTCTTGTGACAAAGGAAAGCCCTTGTTATAGGCCTATGTTACGTTAACCAGGTTACAGTGGGTACTCCAACAGATTGCAATCTCTGACCACAGTTTCCCTAGGGCATTTTATAACAGCAGTCACAGGGCTCTAAGTGACACTGGCAAGTATCTAGACAGGTACGCGTGTACAAGAACTCACGTACCTTTGGGCAACGAATATATCCTGTTGCTTATTGCAGTCGGACCAGTTCCACTGAGGCTGACCAGAGTAGGCAAATTGATGGGCCCAGCATTCGTAGAGACATCCGATTCAGCTCCAGATCGTATCACCTGTCGGTATAATTTGTAATAACCTATACAAATACTTTATGAACCTTTTTGCTGCAACCAGTCAGTCAGTCAGTCAGTCAGTCAGTCAGTCAGTCAGTCAGTCAGTCAGTCAGTCAGTCAGTCAGTCAGTCAGTCAGTCAGTCAGTCAGTCAGTCAGTCAGTCAGTCAGTCAGTCAGTCAGTCAGTCAGTCAGTCAGTCAGTCAGTCAGTCAGTCAGTCAGTCAGTCAGTCAGTCAGTCAGTCAGTCAGTCAGTCAGTCAGTCAGTCAGTCAGTCAGTCAGTCAGTCAGCCAGCCAGCCAGCCAGCCAGCCAGCCAGCCAGCCAGCCAGCCAGCCAGCCAGCCAGCCAGCCAGCCAGTCAGTCAGTCAGTCAATCAATCAAACAGCTAAATAGTAAAAAGAAAAGTTGTTCATAAGGCATTGGTAACAATTGGGAGCCCTGAAGGGATCTAGATTCCACTAATTAGGGTCACCTAAAATCCAAAAAACATGGTGTAATGTGTACTACATACAAATATATGCATTTCACGCAATCTGAGAGGTCCAAGAAAGGGCAATAATCATATAATCTTAAATTAGATCAGATTATAACTGATACAATTACCGCCTTTGTCTACATGTAATATGTATAATACCCTTAACGTCGTTGTCTTCGTTGTTGTCTTGTTGTTTGACGAAATCAGTCGACTCTCTGCATCTATTGTCATTCCATCGGCGTCATCACTGTCCTCTTCCACCATTCCTTTTCCCTTTCCTCCTCCTTTGCCTGCTCCTCCTCCACCTCGACGGAATCCTTCGAGGATACTAGGCACGCACGGAATACACGACGTCGTCGTCTCCATCGTCAGCCATCAAACAACTACAAAAACGATGACTATGATGATTACTACGACAGCTTAATGATCATCATCCAGGCTAACGCTTGCAAGCACATGCACATTAGTCTAAGACCTGTTGAACTTATACACACGTGCATAAGCAAATATGTACACTATATATATATATATATATATATATATATATATATATATATATATATACACTCGTTCTAGTGCAACGAGTCCCTGAGCCAACCCGCCGACTGGGTAGCTGGCAGGACGTGCTCCTCACACGCGACGACCTCCAACTGGCAGACCTCGCATAGTTAACCCGCCGAAGGTATACATCGGACCCTGCCTTCGTCATAAACGCTGTGTCGTTTCTCCGTGAAACACCGGTGCACGCCGAGAGGCTGCTCCGCGACTGGAAGGCTCTGGACCGTGATGCCTCTCGTGGGACCCTGCTGAGCATTCCGGTCACCGCTGACCCGACCTCCCTCACCGACCTCTATCATTTTCGCTAGCTATAGGTCGTCCATGACCAACAGCTCTTGACGAGCCTCAACGAAATTCTGAAGCGCACACGCCAGGGACCATGCCCGGGAGCACCGCTCTTCACGGCTGATGCCTTCCTGGATGCCTACGACCACGGTTCGCTACGTACGTGAAGCGACTGCTGGATGTTCAATCTTCTCATACGACTTGTGGCTTATCCAACGTAAGCCGGGTTCTGGTGAGGAGATGCGTCAGAAAATCCTTGCGTCAGCGCCAGAAACCTGTAGCCCTCGGCCCTGTACCAAGTACCAACGCTCATCCTCTATCCTTCTGCCGTTCCTTACAGTGCTTCGAATCCGTAACTTTTTCCTCTTTGAAGATGGTCTCCCAGCCTCGCGGATGAGATCAAGTATTGATCCTTGGCTTAAGGATTTGACTTAATAACTGAACCAACTAACTTTCTAACTTTAGATCATAGCTAATGGTTCGTTTCTGTCCAAGATTATTGTGAATATTGCTGCAGCCCAAGTTAACCAATATCTGAACAAAGTCCTTCTGCCAACCTTCCAGTCAGAATTATGTGCTGCCAACGCATCGAAAACCCTGTTCACCAGCCTCCTCTCTGAAATTGATGTAGTTATCGATAAGTCTCAGGTCACCCTTTTGGCACTGCTCGATGTGCTTCGATGCTGTCGACCATGAGAATCTGCAGCAGCGTTTATCTGTTTTTATTGGTCGTCCTGGTAATGTGCACGGTTGGCTTGCCTCTTCAACAGGACAGCTTCTTTATGGCGGTGTCGGGCACCACTAGGTTTTCATGGTTCCAAGCGCCATCTGGTTTGCTTCAGGACTCCGTTTGTGATCCCTTCCATATTCAATTCAACTTAACATTCAGAAACAAGCTGATAAACCGCAATTAATCGATACTGTTAAAGTGGTATTATAGTTCAACCTCTGCGTCAGAGTTAAACACATATTTTATTTTACCAGCTCCCTCTGTTCCCCTCAACACATATTTCAGTGGAGAAGGCGAGGCAGACAACTCCAATCATCCTTATGTGGCAAGGAAAGTTCATGGAAAGTTCATGGGTCCGTGACCGCAGGTCATACATGTTATGACGAGTTACAGGCAAGTGTTTACTCGGAAAACGACAGAGGGCGTTAAGAATGACCATAAACAATCGCCCATCTGTTTCTCTAGCTAGATTCTTCGCAGTCGGTGCTGAGAGGAAGACAACTGCATCGCATCATCTTGTTCAAGAGCTTTTGAATTGTAAGCCTACACTATAGTGATGTAATTATTGTTACTATAGCAACTTGCTGGATGGACAATGTAGGGATACGAACCCTTGAGACTCTGCAGGCTTGGATGTCATCAAACCGCTTACGACTAAAACCGACTAAGACAGCTTACCTGGCTTGGCACTCGTCAGCAGCTCGCTTGGGTCTATTGTCCGGGAATATCCGCATCTCACCTTATCCACAGTCCAAGACCTGAGAGTCACCCTACGCCAGTCCTAACAAATAATCTATATAAATAAAGAGAAGATTCTGTGTGTTTGTCTTCCGGCTATGCATTTGCACAGTTTTAGAGCTATTGACTCGAAACCTTCGCCGTTGGCTCGGGGAAGACATGGGACACCCAGTATAGAGGGATTCGTGAACCCTACGCCCACAGTCTTCCTGGTCTCCAGAGCCAAAAACCTCTCTCAGGAGTCCAATAACTGCCCCAAGGTGTCCACATAAAAGTAAAGTTTCCTTCTCAGTCGCCAGGAGTCACTACTGTACTCACAGGTTCCGAGGTGCTACACTTGGCAAACCAACAAAACCTCGCAAACACGAAAGACAGGCACACCTGTGGAAAGATATCCAGGGGTCAAGTCCATTTCCATTCTCGATATTTCTTAATCCATGCAACGCTGGATACCCCCAGATATTATCTGTCCAATATGTCAATCTCTTTTGCCGTATCCGTTAGCACCCGCTTCGGCAACTTAGGGTGATGTGCCGCTCCCTCTCCCTGGGTAATGCTTCTCTATGCTTGTTCATTCCATCGTAGTATCCCACCTCTCCGAGTAGCGCCATATAAATATAAAATGATGGGCTCCCGGCTTGTCGACTCACATGCACGGCCGCCCGCCTGGAGGGCCGCATTCCTTCTCGGGGTACATGTGGAGTGTCTTTTCACTGACTCCCCTACCAACAGCGCATCGCCAACTGGGTCTCCGGGCTGTAATAACGGCCTGGTACTTCATTGTCTGCGGGAACTCTGTTGCCCCACCGCCGTTATTCAGCGTTTTGGTTCGTTGCACTCGGCGCCGCAAGCGGATACTTGTTCCCGGTTAGTTATCCGACAGCGCCGCCTCTTCTCTGTGGGTGGCCCGGTGAACTGGGATGGGCTTCCAGTGGCACTGCATCTCACACCAATTGGTTAACCTTGTCTATGCATATCTGTCCTGTTAGACTGGGTTGAGCTGTAAGAGCCCCTAAGTTGAATGTCCGAAGGGGTGCTTTCTAAACTGCTGTACTAATATATAAAATATATACATCAGTTTCTACAGCCAGCCATTTGGCGACAATGAGTGGGAATAAGTAATCTCCCAAAGCCCTGCAATCACTTGTCAAGTCCCATTGCTCTTCTTAGTAGATACCATATACTGTTGAAACACTTGGGTAACCCTGGACATTAAGCTCACATTCCGACCGCACATATAAAATCTTGTTTCTATCACATCAGAGCAATGCGCAACATCAAGTCGGATCTGACGAAAAATATGAACAGACTTTGGTCCGTTCCCTCCTCTCCTCTTGCCTTCATTATGCTAATTCGGTTTTTGAAGATCTCTCAGACCTTGAACGCAGCAGGCCGCAGCATATCTAAAACTCAACCCGCATGGTGATGAGTGTTCCGCAACAAACAAGCTAATCGGTGCTACTCCAACAGCTGCATTAGCTTCCTATTGAATTTAGAATAAAAGTTAATTTGACCTGTGTGAGGTTTACAAAACCCTCAAGCACCAGTATCTGCATATGAGAGACTCAGGATGCTACCAATTGACCACCTTTATTGATTGGGTTTTCTGGTAAAACTTCTGTTTTTCTCACCATTCACATGACGTGATTTAAACTAACGCTAAGAAAGCAATCTGCTTTGCATATGACCGAGGGCAGTGGAGATAATTTTCGTACCCTTCGCACCAAATAACTGGTGTAAAAAAACCGATGATGATGATGATGACGGTCGGTAGGCTATATATACATGTACTGTCGAAATAATTAACGAATCATACGGAAGAATTTAGGCCTAGATGGCCAGTAGCATAATCGACTGCGCCCATTATCCACATCAATTTAGACAATAACGTAACTTTCCCACAGTCCTGACTCCCTATGCAGACACACTCGGGTGTAGGATTCGTTTGTTTGAAGTTGAGGACGCGCATCGATACACGGTTTTTAGGATAAAACGACTGTCCGACATGTTTGCATTGGCGTACGAATACCTTATATTTTAATAAATCACATCTATTTTTTATAACAAGTTGAAATAAAGGGGAACAATGGATAATTTCTTTTAAACAGTTCTCTACGATATGTTCGGAAGTGAACATTTTAATCTCGTTAATAAAATCAATAAATATTTCAATATGAGGGTCATTAACTAATTTTCTACTATTAGGCCCTAACACAAAACATAGGCCCAACGTACACAATAAACCGATATGGCTTAGGGATCCATGCTACAAAAATATTACAGGCCTACTATTTCGTAGTTTTTTGACATTATCCATCAAGAAATAAATTAGGCCGTCTGCTATGAATCTTCACTATTTTTAAAGGAATTGCTTAGAAACGGCCGGTATACGTCTCTGTCCCTCTATAGCAGATTCCCCGGGCCTCGGGTTGCCTTCGACAAGTCCAACACTGACCGTAAACTACTCGTCACTGAGAAGGAGAAGGCTGATCCCTCTCTTTCTTTTACTGACACTGATGTCGCTTACACTCCGTACCCATGAACGACTACCTCTCAACAAGTTTTAAGCTAAAGTGACTGTTGCAAGTCTCTTCGAATAAAGAGTAAAACCTCGATGGGTGGCAATGTCGCCATGGAATCTTGAAGTCAGTCAGGGATATAAATATCTGTGGAGTGTGGACAACCGTTCTATTATAATAGAGAATGAATCTTGCTATAGTCTGTTAGGCATAATTCTGCGTCATCGCAAACTACGAGATTTATCAGCACAAACGTAATAAGTATCACCATTCCCATTCATGGAAGCTTGTTTATACCTCAGCGACTACGATGGTAGGCATTTTCCGGAATCCCGATGCATTTATAGGAAATACTTAAGCATAAAGGATAGGAATAATTAGGTCAGGCTGTCATATTCCTAATTGGGATGTTTTATTGTGAGTGCGTGATGTTTAATATGGTAAAGGCAGAAGGCGTCTAGCAGGCTCGATGCTAAATTTAGCCATACGAATGATGAGGGTTAGGGTCATATACGATAGGCCCATATACATGTATATATATAGAATATATATATATATATATATATATATATAGAATATGTATATATAGAATATATATATATAGAATAGGCCTACCTAGAGAGAAAACGTGTGCGTATCATAAAACATTTTAGGAATGTGCAGTATCGTGAGTTGATGAGGCAAGGAGCACAGCTGAGACATATAATTATTAGAGATAGGATGTTTGTTCAGATGGTGATTATAAATAGGCAAGACTGATTAGGCCATTTCTCAACATTGTTATCTAGTCTACCATTATATACTGGACATATGTATTTGAGCATAATTTAAAACACCCCTATACCTCGGTTAATAAAATAGAACATAAAACGAAAAACAAAACCGATAGGGATTGTATAATTATACACTTGTCTCGGGAGTAAAAGCGCTTGTTAAAAATAGATTTAAACCGAAATTAAATAAAAACCACGCATTGTTCTTTCCTTGCTAAAAAAATAACTTAAAGAAAATGAAAAATGACATTGCACTTCAGCTATGATAACCAGAATTCGTATTTTTATCCTTCAGATCCAGTGGTCTGTGTAAATGTGTACAGCTGTTTATAGTGGTTTCTACTCTCTCTATTTGTTTATTGACCTTTGAACTCGTTAGACGTTTTAAGTCTTCTGTCCGCCACAGTCTAACGTCTAACCTAACAAGTTAATAAATCAGCAATCTTTAGATATAGAAGTAAGAGGAGCAGGAAGATAAAGAAGAAGAGGGGAAGGAGGAGGAGGAAATAAGAGGAGGAAGAGAATGGAGTGATGAATGGGAGGAGTGTTGGAAGTAAAGGAGCAAAAGAGGAAGAGATGGAAAGGAGGAGTGGCAAGAAAGAAGAGCAATTCCTTGTACTAAGTGTTCCTTGAGCAGACGTGTATATTCCTTCATCCTTTCATAAACCTCCACTTCCCTTCTTCTTCTTCTCCTCCTCCTATTCCTCCTCCTCCTGTACTCCGCCTCGTCCTATATTTTCATTCCATTTCGTCCTCTCCTCCGTTCCCTTCCATCTTTCAATCAGCCTTCTACACATCTCCTGTCTCTGTATCTCTAATCCATATGTGCCTGCCTTCCGTCGCCTTCTCCTTTCTTCCCATATCTCCTACTCCTCTGATGGAAGAAAAACCTGGATCAACTATTAAATAAAACAGGAATATCCCTTAAAATGTCATGGAATGTGTTAAGTTGTGGAAAGTTAACGCATACGGTAAGGCAAGGTAAGATTATGTATATAGTAATGAAGTAATATTATAATTATAGGACTTAATTATGATACATTGAGCTATGGTAAGGTAAGACAACACATAAACAAGGTAAGGCACATTAAGAAAAGGTAAGGCACCGTAAGGTAACCTTAATTAAACCATCGTCGTCGTCATCGTCATCATCATCAGTTCATGATGCTAGCCATTTGACCATGATCAATGAGAATATTAAATGATTTTCACTGTCCTTGGTCACTTGTCCAGTCTAGTGCTTCTCTCACTGCCCTCAGTGTCCGTACTTGTCAGGTTAGGTCATCGTTTTTATTATCTATTTATCCAGTGTAATCTCAGTCTGCCTTTCTTTCTATTTCCTTCATAACTTGCAAATAGTTCATTGTGTTGGATTCGGTCAACTGACATTCTCTCTACATGTGAAAACACAAGATTACATTACAGGAGTTTTCGTTTAACGACTTTGTCTATCAGAGTTGTGTTGATACCTAGTGATGGCTTTATGTCATCGTTTCCTATTTTCTATGGTCTAGAAATCCCTGCGATCTTCCGTAGCCATCAAATCTTTGCTGTAGGAATTCTTTCTCATCTTGCATTCGCATTGTCCAACATTCCCAATCGTATAGCAAAAATAGATCATCTCGTACATTTTTTTATTGTCAATTCTTTGTTTGTCTTTATATATCCTGTTTAATAGTATTAGCCAGTGCATGTAGATGTAGCGCTGTCTATAATCTATATCTATATCCGTTTGTAATCAGGGTCGCCTTTTCCATCTCACAGTGTTTGCCTCAGCCAAAGTTCAGTATCTTTGTCACAAAAACGAATGAATAGGCTCACTTTGCATTCAATTCGCCTATTTAAGAGGCTTTCCGTTCGTTATACGTTCAAAAGTTTCAAAGTTGCTTTGTCTATCTGAAATTTTCACAAGTTCCATAAGTCGCTACTGCCTGCAACTGCCTTCGTTACCATAAACCTATGTGAAGCTTAAACATGATGTAGTCTTACCTCCCTTGTTTTCTGACGTTGACTCAGCCGTTGTGCATGCCACCAAGGGGCTAGACGCAGGCGATTAATTATAAAAACAGACTTGATCCTGTTTTAGCCTCAAATTCCTCAAGTGGGCATTCAGGCCGCTATGTAGGCCATCGGATAGGACAATCCGTATATGAAGCATGCAATATGATGCTCCCTAGGCTGCCACTGGGTCGATCACTAAGCTCGAGCTATTAATGCGTTATTGTCAGTTGGAGGGACCGATCCTCCTATCATCCCTGAAGCTACAGACAAATGAGACAATAGATAGTGCATAACACAATAATGGGACGCAGTGTTGTAGCGGTTTGTTCTGTGGCTTGTAAGCGGAGGGTTACAAGTTCGAATTTACATAAGACCATTGCATGGTCTTATGAAACTTGTCCAGAAGACCCTGGACAAGTTTCTCACCCAGATTATTGTTTTTGATGAAGGTAGCGGGAATTAACCTCACTCATTTCACCCCTCACCCCACGCGCGGGGAGAGAACTCATCATCGTCGGCGTCGTCATCGTCTTCGTCGTCATCATCATCATCAGACAATGACTTCTACTCTGGCATCTAATAAGACGGGGAGCGAGTGAGTATATCCTTCTCCTCAAGATCCTTTTCCACATCCATCACTCAGCTACTCAATAATATGGTCAACCTAGTCATTCAATGGATGTCGTCCAATCTCCTCCTTTCAACCCTACCAAAACAGAATTCTACATCATAAATCTTCCTGACCAAATCAGGAAAATCTCTGTCATACCCTTCACTACATCCATCGATGTAGAATCCACTAACTCTGCAAGTCTGCATCCTTTCACGTCTGACCGCAAATCTTAGCGTCACTTTTAATTCTCATGAAGCGTGAAGCGAAAGCCATGTAACGACCTGTAATAATACCAGCAGAGCGACAGACAGAAAGGCAAGCGGACATGCAGAAAGACAGGCAGACTCTCACAGACAGACAGACAGACAGACCGATGTTCTACTGGCATCGGATTCAAGGGTCACGTGGTGCCAAACGCAGTGAGCCACGTCGTGTAGCTCTATAGTCAGATGAAGTCTCTGTAGAGGATTCGCTGACCGTTGAGTGAACGACCGGTTAACCGACTTATGCTGTGCAGCTGAGAGAAGGAGTCTGAGGCAGAGATGGATGCCCGAGGCAGAAGGAGTTTCATATTGCGCAGGTCTACACCGCTCGACCCTAAAGACCAACGGACCTTATTCTGCGGTCGCTTCGAATGGTCAAGGATAGCACGGTGTGTTTAAAATAGTACGCGATGGCGTCTCGATCAGGGCCAAGGACACCAACACTGGCCCAGCCCGGTGAAGAAGAAATATTTGGTTGGCTCTGTCAAAATTCTGTATCACGTACACTCTAATTGTAAATTATGTTGGCCATAAACTGGATAATCCGCAAGTCTGCTTGCCTTCCCTTATAGAACCCTCTTGCTGCCAGTCTGTCTGTTTAGACCGTGTCTCTGACACTTTAGAAGTCACGTGCGTCTTCTTGTCATGTCTTACACATCGAGTCTGCTCGTAATTTGAGCTCATTTGAGTCTACCCAAGAGAAACCTTTTCCCATCACACCCCTTCTATTTTTCCGTCCAACCCTCCGCTTGCTTGCCCGTCTATCCCCATTAAATAATCGTTTGAAACCACAGCACTGTCTTTTTGCCTCCGTCTGACCTCTGTCGATCTACTGTCTGCTTTCCTGCTCTATCATTTCCATACCCGCATATGTCGAGTCTTGGCTCTTGGGTCGAGTGTCAACACCTCGATGCTATTGAGTGTTCCTTACGGGGGTCGTGCATAGAAAACACCCTGTATGAAGTATCTTACTCCACCTACTTTGCTTCCTACGCGAAATTCTTTGATTTTACTATCTATCTGTCTTGGTGATTGTTTCTTCATGATTCTGGTTTATTCCTGCAATGATTCTGTGCTTCTAACCTCTATCCGGGCGCTATATAAACGCTCATAACGAACGAATGAATGAATGAATGAATGAATGAATGAATGAATGAATGAATGAATGAATGAATGAATGAATTGTCCATTTGTCCACTCTACCAATTGTTTATCTGTGCTTCTAATATTCACAGTCTACAACTCCACTATCTCCACCTCTCTCTGTCAGTCTCGTTTGTGGCCTTCCTAGTGCCTCTATCCATCTGCCTGACTTCCTCTCTTTCTATCTCTCGGTCTCTGATCTGACATATAGGCCTACGTCAGTTAAAAAGTCTGGAGAAGAGACTTTATAGTTGCAATCGACTTCAAACGCATTTGTTTGGATCAGTTAAATAGATATGCAATGTGTATTTTATTATTCTGGCTCCTATTCAACGTAGTGTTGGATAGAGCAAAGACTCTGAATCCGAACTACACCGAGGCAGGAACTACTCGTAAATCAAACGGAAGAGCAATGTTCGACAGTACAGTCTTCGTTTGTGAAGAACATTCCCACCCCCTCCCACCCCAAGGAGAAACTGGACAGAACTTCAAGCTATCAAGCCACAAATAAACAGACAAGACCAGAAGAGATTTAGATTACTGGTTTCTGCATAGCAATGGCTGTTGTAAGATTAGAAGACACCAATAAAGAGTGTTTATTGAAACGTGGATCAAATTGTTTGTGGCGTAGTTCTACTCTCGTCAAACGGAAATAGCGGGAAAGGCACACGAGAGAGAACTGGACGTACCTCAAAAACATTTAGAAGATTCTCGAAGAGAAGAAAAGGCAGATAAATGACAGATAAAATAAGGGCACGAGTTATCCACATGGAGCAGACTGGTAGACAGGTGCCCAACTAGGGGTAGGTGTATGGATAAAAATGTTGACCAACAATTGATCCAATTCCTATGTGTTTTTCTTTCTTTGAAGGAGAGGTTGGGGTGCTTTCAGTATGCTGCTTCACGCCTTCGGTGTCTGCAATATGAGCACCTGAGAAAAATTTCTGGTGGCGCCTCTGTTGGTAGAAAGGCATAAGCAGGACGACAAAAAAGAAATCCTAACCGCAGATATAGACGATACTATAGCCAGGTAACAGAAGATTGCAGAAATTTCATGACAATAATAATAAATTAATTTTTAAATAAGGCAAACCAATAGAGGACCCTCCAAAATTGTGCTCTAGGTTGCGCCCTATATAGCACCTCTCAATAGAGTACCTTTCCCTTAAAGTTTAAATCACCGCTCCTACAGTAGTTTCCAACAGACACTTGATACACCGAGTCTTTAAATAAATTTTTAAATAAGACAAACCTATAGAGGGCACTCCACCGTTGTGTTATAGGTTGCACTTTCCCATAAAAGAACCTTTCCTATAAAGCACCTTTCTTATAGTAGTTTCCAATAGACACTTGATAAATAGTCAGATGCAAAAAAAGTATATATAAGTATGCATGAATAACTACACGCATTGGATTAGAATCGTCCAACTGACATTAGAATAAGTTTATCCGGTACATTCTCTAGGCTATTCTTGTTGTGCTTTCTGAAAAGGTGCCTCATCAGCAGGCCCACCGTTTAAACAGCTGATGAGATCATTAACCCCAGGAATCACCTTTGATCTTGGTAATTAGCATATCTCCCATGCAGGAGAGCAGGTTCGTTTAAAACGTCGACTGCACCTGACGCGCAATTAGCAAACGATCTCAAAACACCGCCGATGAATCACCATAGATGTACTTCTTAGCAGCACAGGCACACTTTCCTCTACATACAATCATACATAAGGACTACACACGTAAGCCAATGCACGCATTTACATTCAAAAATACAGACAGAAACTCAACAAATGGTTCTGCAGGCGGTCGATGCAGACAGACGCACACATTCACACACATACAAGCATAGATGTAATCATCATTATCGTCGTTGTCGTTACTCATCATCACAGGGAGCTGAAGTTTCATCATTATCATCAGCAGCAGCAACAGCAGCATTGGTGTAGAGATGATGGATACGCAATTGTTAGATGAAGCTATGCCACAACTGTGTTGACCTTATCACACACACACTTCGTAGCACAAAACGCCCACTTGGACCTATATAGGTACACACACCTCAGGATATTATATATATATACATGCATATACAACGCCACTTCATGTAAATAGACAAGGGCGTCGGCAGGAGAGAGGGAGGGCCAATTGGCCACTCGACAACGTGAGAGTTGAATGTGAGTTTCATCCTCTCGTTTATTCTGGAGGTTAAAAGGTCACGATAGGTAAAAGAGTAAAGAATGCTGGGAGGTCTGCTGGGAACATAAGTCAACAATTGTAACCTCGAAATTTTTAGAGCGCTACTTAAAAGCTAAGTGCACGACAATGGTAAGCTTATTAACAAACGCTGCATCATGTCAGAAATACAGAGTGGAGGTCAATCCGGTTATCTTGACGCCAGAGGTTGAAGAAAGCAGAGGACATAATCCAATGACCAGACTAGAATTGCCTAACAGAACAATTGGATTCAACGGTCATCATCAGAGAAGATTCTCAAAACCACTGGATCCTCAAATAGCTGTCTCCCTACTTTGCAAATCATTCCGACACCTCGGACTGTACGTGTAGGCCTTGAATGTAGACAAAAGCCATCCCGGACAAAAGTCCCTGGCCAATTAGCAATACAGAAATAGGAGGTTTAACCGGAGGCGTCTATGCCCAATCGCAACCATGGGGAATTGTGTCCAGTGGGCTCTTGTCTAGAGGACTTTTGTCCGTGGGGTTATGTCCAGAGGTTCATGTCCGAGGGTTATGTCTAGGACTGTAAAGAACTGTGTCCACGCGTATATCAGGCCTGCTACACGCAATTCTTAGATGTCATGCAGTATTTTCAGAAGCACTAAATGCTATAAGTATCCATACGCACACTATCTTACAGGGTGCGATTTTCAGGTGGTACCAGTGGAGAAAATTAGACGGCGATCGAGAATGGAATGGAATATACGCAGACGGTGATCTCCTTTGACAGGTGGTGGGACATCCAATGAGAGGGGTAGGAAACGTGGAGAGGACACATGTATAGCTTGTTCTTTCTGTAAAAGGTGGGGGGACTTGTCCCCCTCGACCCTCCCGGGAATATAGGACAAGTCTAAAAATATGCGTAGGCCTATCGTATAGCCTACTTAATAGAAACATCGTTCGATAAACCGTTCATCATAACTTCGTCATTGTTCGTACTCTGGCAGTGCAAGTCCCAAGCCTAGACGAAAGAAGAGGGCTACGTTAATGATTTGTGTTATCACACATTGTCGTTAAACTAACACTATTGCTTATACGTTTGATCACAAAAGAAAGAGGTCTTTACCCGCGAGACGGGTAAAGACCTCCTTGAGTGGAACGATGCCAATAAGAGTATACCTTCGATGCGTTTGGACAGTATTTGATTGTGTTGCGATTGAGTTTTATCCACTGTGGTATCGTATACTTAAAATTTTATATAGCGTCATTTAAGGCTAATAATGCACGGAACCCGCGATAATTCTAAAGCCCCACCGATACGCTTCAAATAACAGGATCCGCCAGATGTTACACGTATGTTGCACACGTGAACTTAAGGCACCTGAGATATTATACATTGACACCCCTATGCAATAGGCCTACAGCTGTAAATTTGTAATTTTATAATGCCCTCCTTACAAAGTCCAGAAAGTGCACGTTGAAGTCCGGCAGTCATTAAGAGATCCGCAAGTAATCTTGAATAGGAAAGTCTTAGTGTAACAATAGACTGTTTATGAAAAGCGCTTAACTAATAAACCATTAACATAGCACATTAACAGCACCCGGCATATTTACAAAAATTAACACAAATTTACTACACCCTACAATCACATATATTAACAGCAACTTCATATACATAAATAAATAAATAAATACATACATACATACATACATACATATATACATACAATACTAACATATGATTATAAGGGTCCAGACTTCCTTAGACAGCGTGAGATTATTGATCACCGGTGGACCACCAGCGAATCAGTCTGTACGTTGACCCCTCGTACAGATGTGCACACACCTACATATGCGTAAGCCCTATATGCATACATAACCTACATACATCATAGCCTACTTTCTGCTCGAACGTGAGCATCTATATACACATACGCATATATATATGTACATATATATATATATGTGTGTATAAATGTATATATATATATAGAGTAGGCTATGGAAGGTGTGGTGCATACACACCTACCTTGATCTTCCGTTTTATCCACAGATCTGAGCGTGCTTTCAGTATGCAGATGACGATATAACCAGATAAAATAATCCGTCGAAAACTGGTCAGTCTTAGACACTCTCATAAACGGCTGCTGACGAACGAGTAAAGAGAAGATAATCCAACGCAATAAGACACACGTGATCGATTAATCAACCAATCAGGCGTACACTTTTCGTAATTAAGCATTCTACACGAATTGGAGAGAGCGCGAAATGGCAAACTGAGACCAGTGGCGCCACCTACTTGGTCTCGTAATTCACAGATCAACGGAGATGGAGATACGGACGGACACACAGACATAAACACGCGCACACATAGAGACGCAATGGAGAGATAGAGGAAGACAGAAAGAGACGGACAGCCTCGAGATTGAGGCAGCAGATATGCATTCGTCGATAACTCCGAAAAACTGAGAGCATGGTATCCACCTAGTTTACCGTTCAAGTGTACATGCGTACCAAGCAGCGCCTCTCCCTTTTCTCACAGCAGGGGCCGCGGGCGGGTGAGGCTTGGCCTGGGCGGGTCCGGCTTGGGCAAACCCTGCAGCCTGGAGGGAAGAGGGCCCAACCCACCGGGCGCCGTTCGACCAACACGTAAAACAGCCAAGCTGAAATCATATTAATATATCGGCAGAGTCCACGCTCGATAGGCTGATGTGATGCTAGAGGCCTAGATATTTCTCCTATATAAGTTCCATGTGTATACTTGAGTTTTCAGCTCATCCTAGTCGTCATCGCTTTGTTGATGCAAATGCACATGTTTTATATGGCGCCATATAAGAGATTTACCGGCTTATATATGAAATAAGCCACAATGAGGAGACGAAAGTATACGCTCGTAAAGCGGTGCATTAGACGAAACCTCGCCATTTCTTGACGCCAGCCATTTGGCGGAGAAGTTTGGCAATAATAAGTGATGCGTCTATTGTCTTATTTGATCTAAGATCTAATCGAACTTAATAGGATCTAATCTAAATATTCTTAAGGTAATTGTAATGTCCAAACTTCTTAAGCACTACTTGAGAATCATGCTTAGGACACCATCTTCATCTTAGGTTAAACACGGTGTCGATGACGACTCGGATGAACCGAAAACTCAAGTGTACACATGGAACTTATTACGGAACACGGAGAAATACCTAGGCATCTAGCATCACATTGGGTGTAGGACAAAACCACTCTGACAAAAAAAACCTGATAAAACTCCTCTGACATAATTCCCCAATGACAAACCCCCCTCTTGCCCTAACTAGCTTCTGCGTTTAGAAGCCATACCATCTGACACTACTAACAAAGTCTGCACAACATTTCAAGTGACACTCAGTATGACTATTAGTCTAACTCAGGGCGTACAGATAGGGGTGTGGGTATTTTTTTTAGTCTTAGGGGGATATCTTGACTACCTGACACTTGGAACCAGGGAGTTTGCTTCCATCAGTTAGAGGGGGATTGACGCTTCTGGTCTAACTTATATAAGAAATCGTGCCACAGATAACACACATACGCTCTGCATAGACTCACCTGCCGCGTCTGAAAAAGCTGTGTCACAGATAGCCTATAATGAATTACGCACAGTTTACACAGACCTATCATACATTAACAACAAAAAGACTAAGGAACTAATTAACTGTTTGCCATTTAACTATTGGACGACGATACCTGAGTGACCGCATCAGACCTTGAAATGACATGTATGACATATACTTTACTTCAGACTTTAAAGTATACACATGTTTCTAAATAATAACAGTAAAAAAGTAACAAAAATTATATATTAAATATATTAATCTGATCATGATGTATCGGGGTATGCCTACGCGTTCTTCAAGAGGTGAGGCAATAGTTTCGATTAATAAGCCCGAGGGTGATACATAGAAGAGCCAGAGGCAGATTAAGGAGGATGGGTGATAGGCAATGTTGGTGGACGCACAGAAAAATTGCGACTTTCAGGAGGCAGATCGTTCCAGCGATGTGATTCCGAGAGGTGCAGTGTTCGGTATGGCTCGGTTGGAGAACGTGAGCTGACGAGTTAATTGTATATGACTGGGGGTCGAGAAAGACTGAGACAGGAGCATGATCAGATGGAGAGGGTGAAAAGTTCGTGAAGATATATGGGCAGGAAGAAGCCTATTGTAAGAAGTTGTAAATAAGCGATAAAGACTTTGAAGTGGTTTTGCTCTGAGAATCAGATAGAGATTTTTATCCAATGGAGTGATATGAGGATAGAAATGATGAGGTGACGCTTGAGTGTTCTGGTAACAACAGCTCTGACCAGTGTGTAGTGGAAAAGTTGCACACGCCTGAGTTTCGTTGAAGAAAAAGAAATTGCAGTAATCGAACTTAGTGTTCAGTAGAGGCAGCAATGGAAGAGGCGGTTTTGAGGTCGAGCGTAGGCTGAAAGCTAGCGGAGAAAGTCACGAATGTGCATGAAGTATGAGCGCTAGAGATGGAGATTTGGTTAGGGAAAGAGAGATGACATTCAAAAATGACGAAAAGATTGCGGACATCAGAGGTGAAAAGAATGGATGACAATAAATTGGATAGGTGTATTGAAGGGTCAGGGATTCTCTTGATTTGGACACGAATACGACGATGAATTATGTTTTGAATGGCTGAGGCTGAGGAGGTTGGACGACATTCATTGAGAGGCTATAGTTTGACCACACTGACTGTCACTGAGTAACTTTGTGATGGAGGTGGAAAAGTAGCTTATGGAGAAGGAAAGCCTATGCAGAGTTGTGTATCGTCTGCATACTGATGGTGGTCATCAGAGTAGGAATCTGTGAGACGGCTTGAAGGTCTGGTATGTATCCATGTACAGTTCTATGAGCAGTGGACCCAGTGCGGATCCCTGGTGAACACCGCTAAAGAGTGGGAAGAGTTGCGAACATTCACTGGAGGCCTTAGCAGGGAATCCTCGCATGTTCTCAAACTTGCAATAGCAGAAGTCGTGGTTTACGGACGCGTGTAATAACAAGTATACTGCAGTGTACGATCATCTGAATGTGATGTATGCATATGTATGCATAAGTGCCAAGCATAGGCTACGCGTCGTTATACAACGTACGCTGGTGCGGAGCAAAGTTAACGCAAACATCGAGAACAGCTGTTGATAAACGAACACACAGTATCGTGCATGCACCAGTCCATGCCATCTGTACGCAGACGTCCGTGCGTTCAGATTACATGGAGACTGATCTAGCAGATTGGACGACTGACGGACGTGTAGACAGAAACATTGCACGCATAGGCCTACTCACAAGCATACGATTGCATAAAGCAGAAACGGACGAATGTGCATATGGAACTGCCCTTACATAAACATGCAGAAATACAGTCATACATACAGGCACACAAACATATAGGCTGACAGTGGCAAGACGGTAAACGCCTCAGAACAGGAAGGTTGTATAAGACTACTCACATAACCTGCTATATGATATGCTGGCAGCGGTTCCAATTGAAGAGGAAAAATACGAACTAGGCTATAAATAAAAAGAGTAGCAGACACACACGCACGCACACGCATACACACGCACGCACGCGCGTGAACGCGCATACACCTACAAACACACACATACACGGACCCACTCACACACATGCACATATAATGCACACACGCGCACACACGTATACACACACGTACACACACATACATACACATACGTACGTAGACACGTAAGTACACACACATACACACACGTACGTACACACACACATACACACACACACACAAACACACGAGCCGATTCCTGCGGATGAAGGAATAATTATGCTTAGATGAGTTTAAGGATAGCTTACACACAGGCTATCCTTATAATATTCTCGAGCAGTCAGAATTCTTCACAAACCAGATTCCTCTTCTTCAGGAACAGCAGCAGCAATAGCAGCAGAGCGATCAAATAGCAGCAGAGCGATCAAATAGCAGCAGAGCGATCAAATAGCAGCAGAGCAATCAAATAGCAGCAGAGCGATCAAATAGCAGCAGAGCGATCAAATAGCAGCAGAGCGATCATATAGCAGCAGAGCGATCAAATAGCAGCAGAGCGATCAACGCTTGAAATTAAGCGGACTAAGCGAAGAGACTGTTTCGTAATCGTAATCATGATCTCCAAATTTATAAAGCGCCACTTGAAAGCTAAGCGCATGGTACCAGCATATTCACGAGCGCTGGAGTCACTCAGAAACTTAAAGATGAAACTCGGACAGATGGAGTAGACCTACTACGTACGACACTCACGTCTTCAGTTTTCGTGCTCTTCTCAATCATGTTAAACCTTGTTATTTTAGCTCCATATTATTACGATGTAATGCAACTCCGAAAGTGCTTGGCATTATGCTACACTCAAGTTGCTCAATGACTTAGCAGCTGGTCTGCTCCTTCAGATGTGACACGATGAACCATGCGATCCTCTTAGCACGCCTTAACACCTCTAAGACTTTCTGAATTAGCGGTTCACATCTTTTTTGGTCGCTCTATCTTCTGGACGAGAATGGTCGATCTATGATGGGCGTCTATCATGGGCGCCAATGTGCTATTGAAGGATGCATAGGAATTATTAATAGTTGACCACTTGATTTTGGAGTGCAGGATCTGCTTCAGTCAGTTGCGTTTTATAAACGAGTTATAGTTTGTTATTGTTCAAGAACAGATATAGTCATTATAAACACGCTTACAGATTCATCCGTCGCAGAATTGTCCCGGCGCCGAATTGTTTAACGAGACTTCTAGTTTACAAGAAAAGGTAAAATCTAAGATTCAATGGTAGGTTGCCATTTTGACTAGGCCTAGGCCTAGGCCCTGGACAACGGTATAGCATTGGGGTTACGCTCATCATATAAGTACTAGTAGTATAAGCAGTGCTAGTATAGTAGTAGTAGGCTAGTATTATGTACTAGTATGCAGTAATTAGTAGCAACACATAATAGTAAGAAGCACAGTAATAGTAGTAAGACATGATTGCAAGCAGTAGTCAGATCTCACAGTATGTAGTCAAAGAGCTAGAGCTAGCAATAAGCAACGGTTAAGCCTAGTATTAAGTAGTTAAAACGTACTAATGATGTTACTAGACGGCATGATGAAAGATTGTTTCAGTAAGTTGAAGAAGAGAGCAGGAAAACATGATGAATGTCAACATTGGACTTAAAAACCTACCTACAAAAGCAGAGAACCAAAAGAAATAAATGGAAAGTAGACAGATTCTAAGGGTATCATGGGCTCAAAAAAAACAAACGAGTGGTATTGGAGAAAGCAGACATGGAATGAGAGCTACTTAATCTGATAAAAAGGAGGAAATTAACACACTTTGGACATGAGATGAGAAAAGAGGGAAACTGTCTAGAAAAAGAAATCATACAAAGCATTACACCGGGAGCAAAAAAACGAGGAAGACCAAAGACACGATGGATAGACAATGTGGAAAAATGGACCGGTAGACCACTTGACGACTTACTAAAGAAGACGAGAGACAGGAAGATGGAGTAGACTTGTCCATGAAGCGACCAACCCTCGGATCGAGGATGGTTAAGACAAGACAAGACAAGACAAGGCCTAGTACGGCGTTGTCATAAGTAGCAATCCTCTATAACTAGCAACAAGCATACGAGAATTTCAACAGAATCTCAAACAAGAACGCTGACATTTTATTTAGTCATATGCTACATACCATTCTCGTTTAGTACACTAGTACACTACTAACCAAGCAACAGCAGCAGCAGCAGCAGCCTATTTATGCTCACAATGGCCTACTGCTAATGTCATAGCCTGGATGTAGCAGCAGATAGACATGTTTCTGTGGATACATTTTCAAAATGTGTTATGTATGTATGTATGCAGGATATGTATGATCTGGTATTAATGCATGGAAGCATGCATGCATGTAATAATGTACAGAAACATTCTATATGGTACAGTTACTAAAATCCCACACTGGACCATCTCATGGCAACGAAGCAGATATGATCTGTTGTGATAAAATTAGTCAACTATTACAAATTGATGCATGGTAAATTGCAGTCATTTTACTGACAACCCAAAAGATTGAAAAACTCGTGACTACTGTCCTGGTAAATGGCTAACAATCATTTCAAATTAAACAGAAATCGTAAAACATAAAGAATGTTAATCTACAAATAATGAATATAATTTAACAGCATAATATTAATTTGTTGTGACATTGATCATACTATTTACTAAGGTGCATATAGAGGTACAATAAAAGCATGCTTTACAAATTTGAACATCACTTGCATAAACATAAACAGTGACAACAACTCCTCAAGTGCAATAGCATGCAAAATGAATATTCGTGTAGCTCTAGTAATAGTATTTACGTAACCGACAATGTACAGTTATTCAAAGTAATACAAGACAATACTTGTAGGATAAAGGTGTGAGTCATGAAGCAAGAAACCTAACCGATACAGGCTTTAAATTCAGCACATCTATCATTTGTGCAATTAGAATACATAGCACCACGGAAAATACAACTACTTCCAAGTTACATCAGCAAAGTTCTTAACCATCGACCTTTTCATTGTGTTATCAGCCCATCAAGATATTTTCAAAGTCAGATAACTTATTATAAACCAAAATTTTGGGAAAGAATACAATTGCCTCTGACTCCATTTGATGAAATTAAAGGGATCAGTGGTTATTCATATTATGGAAGCAATTACAGATAGCAGGCCTACGACACATCCATCATGCAAATCCAAATGCTACGGGCGCATCAGCGTATTAAATTGGCAGTGCTCATTGGCAGTTTTGAGGGAACCACCAGGAAACCCTAACATCGTCACTTTAGCAAATCAAGCAAATTATCTCCACCAAAACCTCGTAATATGTGGCATGACGTTCATTATCTTAAATACACCATCAGCACTTAACCGCTGAAGGTCCAAAAGTGTGTTTTTCGATCCTAATTAAAGTTAAAATGCAGCGGTGCACCTATTCCAGAGTCATAACGGACAGAGGAAACATCGGTGCGACTAATCTGTTTGAAGTCACGGTATTGAAGAAAGGACAGTTTCATCAGAATTATTCTGGAGGAGGTCGCCCTGACGGTGGTCTTGTTCCAGGCCTTGTCGCAGTCCTGACTTCTTTCATGCACACCTGGCAGCGACTGACGCGCGAACGCAGGGTGCCCGCCTTTAGTGTTTCCGACATTGGCGCAACAAACTGCTCTTGCATGTCGACTGTTGACAGCCAGAAGCTGAACTCATTGGCAAAGTAGTGGCATGATCCACGAGCACCATTGCACTCGATGAACGGAGTGGAACGGAAATCTTCGAGACATGATCCAGGACTCGCAAGGTTCTGACCTCCACCTTCAGCACCAGCAGCCGTATGCTATACACGAGAATGAAACACCAACAAACATGTGTAAATAAGAATCTACCCATGATGTCTTACCAGTTTTCCTTAGCATCGTCTGTTTACTGACATAAACTTTCTATTCTCAATCCATTGAACATCGTTAAGATTGCAGAGCCAGCCAGCACTTTGTAACATACTTAAACAGCATCCTGTCTTGATATATAATTAATCGCACATCTAATAACAATTGATAATCTTTGTTATAATTATGATTATGTATTCAAACCAAGAAGTACAAAATAACATTATATGATACAGTCAGCAACAGATGATAATAAGTTTAACTGTGGTTCTATCAATTTTACCCATCTGTCCTATGCGAACCAGCGTGCTTCTGATCTTAGTGCCAACATGCTGCAATTCTACCATCTTATCGCCCCATCTAGATACTCTGTATGAAATAACCCCAAAACTAAGGCATGGTGATTGCTAGCAACTTCATATTCTCCACCTCAGCATACGGTAAGAGGAGACCTATCGTCTCTCTCACCACCTCATCTCACACTGACATTGCATGGTCGGTCAATTCATTTTACAGCCACCGAATTCGATAGTGGATGCTAATGCAACAGAACTGGTGAATATCATCTAAGTCTTGATGCTAACCGCCATCAAGCACTAATTCACATCTGGTAAACATTCCCAGAAGGAACCTATTATCACAGATGACTTGGTAATTTTATTCGACCTTTTACCCAAATTGTCTTATTCTGAGCTCACCATAGTGAAGCTGTACCCAATCCAGAGTCCCCTCCAGCCTCTTGGACATTCCGGAACATCAATTGTCTGACTGTGCACAGCGATCGTGTTCGAAGGGACATCGCAGACGACACAGCGACTGATGTAAGGTGAAATTTCTCTGCCCGCTATGGGCATCATTGGAATAGGTTCGGTGGTAGACAGCCAAAAGGACTTGTCATTGCGACTGGCGTAGTTGCAGACATCATTGAAGTCACAGAATATGAATGGCATCGTGTTGAATCGAGCCAGGCATGATCCAGGAACGCCTGGAAAAACATCAACCAATGGAAGTATACAAAATTGTGCAATTCCATATCTGAATGTCCACGACCATCTGTGAGTCCGTTCTTCGGTCTGGCTTATTTTCTGTCTGCATATCTGTTTGAGTTAGACTCAAGCAATGCATTGACCAGCTGCAACTAAAGAAACTAGGTCATAATAACCATGAAATATTTTGACCATATAAAAAATTATGACTGTGTGTCTATTGTTTCAGTTTGTGATGTGAGTCTTAATTTGCAGATAAAATTAAATCTAAAGTCGACATTGAAAACAGCAAATTTCCTGAAGATAACTCTGTGTTCAAAATTCAACAGAATACATGCTGATTAGTTAAAGATGACTCAGTTTTCAATTCACCCAGGTCCTGGCCGTGAGCTTTCTCATTGCCCTCCAGATGGAGCAAGCTGTATCCGTCCCAGAGTTTAGTGCCCCCTGGTGGACACTGTGGAATAGTTGCCGTCTGGCTGTGTCTTACCAACGTGAAACCTGATGGCAGCACTGGTCCTGCAGGACCATTACCACCGGGAAAGCCAACATTTCCTTTTGGTCCTGCAGACAAAGGGGATAAATCCAGACACTAACCGTTAAGAGACAGACAAACAGATAGAAACACAGTGACACAGAGAGATGGAAAGACAGATACAAATATAAAGACAATCAGACAGATAGACATGGTCAGTAGAAACCAATTCAGGCAGATAGACACAAACAGACATACAGACAAACATGGGCAGACATCCTGGCAGAAAGACAGACAGACAGTTAGACACAAACAGATGGCTCATAATGTTCCAAATGCAATCTACACTGACATTATTTTAAAAATATAGGAACAATAAAATTGCCAGATTCATGTGTCCCAGTGAGACAAGTCAATTCCACGAAGAAAACTCTAATCACAATCTCAAAAAGATACTATGAAAATATCTGTACTACAGAACGAGTTGTACAGCAGATAGAGACACACAAAACTGGGGTTTTTGAGAAAAATAATGCTTGCAAGCTTCTATGGTGGCATGGCCCAAAAGCCCTATAAGCCATACTTCTGAATACATATTTAGCTGTAAAATCAAAGCTGAATCCATATTCTACACAGAGGCAGTGACTTAAACTCTGGTTACCCAGGCAGAGCAATCACAAAACTATCCCTAAAAAGCTACTTAAATTCTAAATTTAGCTGCAGCAAAATCGCTTACAATACCCTCGTAAGTTAACTGTGGACCCGGCCTGGGCCCCTAAAAATCGATGGACGTCTGGGCATTTGCATAGCGGCCTGATTCTGCATATATAGAAAACTGTTCAATAAAATAATTTGCATATTATAACCAATAATGTCATTTATAGTACACTCATAAGCTGAATCTCCTAATTAATAAATGAATCAGAATGTTTTTCCTATACTACATAACTAACAACTATTATTAAATATACAATGTATATTTAATAATAGCTATATTATTTTACTATGTATATTATACAAAGCAAAATAAATGTAATAAACAAGTAACCAATTGATGTACTGGAAAAATTTATTAATATATTATATATATCAATAAGTAAATTTATGCAATTCAAAAGTTTGAATTTTAAAATTTAAGAAGTTGTTGTCAAATACCTGGACGTCCATCAAGCCCTGGAAGTCCAGGTTCTCCGCGGTCTCCAGCTGGACCCGGGGGTCCTACTGGACCTGGAAAGCCTCGTTCACCATTAAGGCCTGGATCTCCCTTTAGGCCTGGATAAACATGCAAAATTTTATCCACAAAATATAATGTATGGAAATTCAATGAATCATTCATTCAAAAATGTATATAGTGCCAATCTAAAATAACTAATCAGAAGTGCTAAAAAGTCCAGCTCGAACATTTACTCTTAGTGTCACAAAGTAAGGGCTCTAACCAATGAGATTGAATATTGTTGCAATCCTGAGGGCAAGCTTTAAGAGGCAATGCAAGGATCAGTGCCTCAATTTCTGTCTGAAACGTGCATTCAGAAGGCACAAATGAGATCATGTAGCACAAAATAATTATCCCGCTTCAACTCGAGAACAAATTCAAGAATGCACTGCTGGTGTAAAGAGATTTCTGGCATGTGTCAACATGTTTAGGACAAGGGTATACGTAACTATCTCATCATATATAAATGATGCTTATACCAGACCTCTTCAAAGTGAAACTTGGAAGCTAGGAAGTACTCACCTGGCCTTCCAGGGAAGCCATCTTTACCAGGTAAACCAGGACCACCTATTGAGCCCGCTGGTCCCACGACACCACGCTCTCCTTTCTCTCCCGGTGGTCCTGGTACGATCGTTCCAGGTGGACCAGGGTCTCCCTTCATGCCTTCAAATCCCAAAGGCCCTGATTCCAAAAGAAATGTTGAGTAAATACATGCATTTTTAAAAACAACAAACAATATGAACAAAAGAAAACGCAAACAAAGTACGAGTGGATGGAGAATGGAGAGACTAACGAGTGAGCAAATGTCTGAACGGAAGAAAAATGATTGTATGATGACCACTACACCGTAGACGTTGCTACATGATATTAGACCGTTCCCTTTCTACTGGCTTACTTCCTAATTCTCAGCAGAGGGCAGTCATTCGCCCTCGTCTCAAGAAGAGTGGCCTTGATCCCACTCTCACCTCTAACTATAGACCCATCTATAATGTCTCCTTCCTGCCTAAGATGATAGAAAGAGTTGTGCACACTCAGCTCTTCTCTTACCTCTCTGCAAACAACCTGCTTCCGCTTCTTCAGTCAGGATTCCGGCAATTCTATTCCACGGAAACAGTCGTCCTGAAAGTCTACAGTGACATGGTCCTTGCTGCAGACAAGAGATATGTTACTGCTTTAATACTTCTAGACTTCTCAGCTTCCTTTGACAGCGTAGATCACTGCATCTTACTCAGAGTCTTGCAACATTCCTTCGGCATCTCTGGCACTATACTCAATTGGTTTCTGTCTTACCTCTCTAATCGCACTCAAGAGTGTTCACATCAACTTGCTTGTGTCATCCATCGCTTCTATACTCTTTGGTGTACCGCAAGGCTCTGTCCTAGGGCCTCTGCTGTTCATCCTCTACACTTCTGCACTCTCAGCCATCACTTCTTGCCATGGCGTGGAAATCCACCTCTATGCTGATGACACTCAACTCTATGTACATTTGCGACTAAACAAGGTTGCAAATGCTACAGAGCGACTTCATGCCTGCATTGACGACAACATGCGATGGAGTCTCTCCATGCGTCTCAAACTTAACCCGGGCAAATCCGAACTCATCTGGTTTGACCGCTCCTCTAAGATCAGGGGGGCAAAATTCAAAAAGTTGGGGCACAATATTTTATAAATTATGCCCCCCCACTTTTCAAAACCTTGATGAACTTCTGGAGTACATCCTCTTCTCTACTCCAGAGGTGTAACAAGGTTTTGAAAAGTGGGGGGCATAATTTATAAAATATTGCACACCAACTTTTTGAATTTTGCCTCCTTAAAATTTAAAAATTGGTGGGGCACAAATTATCTTAACAAAAGTCATCTTAAAAAGCCATTGGAGAAACATAAGAAAGAACTGATTTGGGGAGGCACCTGGGGAGCACCGAGTACTAAAACTGGGGGGCTTTGCCCCCCCAGTTTTCAAACTGGGGGGCCTGTGCCCCCTGCTCCTGCTTGTTATGCCCCTGCTCTATTCTCTCCATCACTCACTGTTCGGGATCTTGGGAGTCATCCTCGACTCAAAAACTTTCCCTCAAACCTCAAATTGCCAAAATCTCCAGGGCATGCCTGTTTCAGCTCCGGAGAATCCGACAACTTCGCCCTAATCTTGACTCTGCATCACTAAAAACACTGATACACTGCCTTATTCTGACAAGACTTGACTACTGCAACTCAGTTCTCTATGGCCTCCCTGAATGCACACTGCTTCCGCTAACTAGAATACTGCATCAGGCTGCACGACTGTGCCTTGGACTCTCCTACCAAGACCATAGCACACCTGCTCTTCGTTCTCTATGCTGGCTTCCTGTCTGTGAGCATATCTGTTACATGCTGGCACTCCTCATGTACAGAGCACACACAGGTCATCTGCCATCTTATCTGTCCTCCATGGTCACACTTTGCAGCTCCGTTAAAGGCTGTTCCTCTCGTAGATCAGTCTTTGCTGGAAAGTAGGTTGTCCCCAGTACACGTCTTGTCTTCGGCCGGGGGTCAATCACTGTTGCCAGTCCCTCCATCTGGAACTCTCTACCTCCTCATGTCCGCAACTCTCTCAGTGAGTCTGTCTTTCGGTCTAACCTGAAAACCTACCTCTTCCAGTCTGCCTATCGCTCTTAATGGTTGCCCGGCTTCAAGGCGCACTTCTGAATTGCTGCAAGGAGGGCATTTGATCAAATTACAGTTGTATTGTATTGTATACATCAGATCATCAAGTGTATAAATAAGTAGAAAATACACATATCAATAACATAAACGAAAAGAAATGGCACGAAGCGCTGTTGTGTAGTAAAGATTTTCAATGATGCTATTAACTAATTTCAGTTCAGTAGGAGGCAATGCTATTCTGTGACACTGCTATTGTATAAAATTTGAAGGTCATAATAAAATACTCATTAACATCAGTAGGCGGCACTGCTATCGCACCATGCGATAGCATGTTTAAAAACATCTTAAGATAGGAAATCAATTAAAAGACACATTAAAAAATGAGTAATCAAGGTATAAGATTTGTAGCTGGAACTGGTTTACCTCGTCCTCCTGGGCCTCCAGGCCGGCCATCAAGGCCTGGATCACCTTTTGCTCCAGGGAAGCCATCAATTCCTGGCAGCCCTGAAGGTCCAGGATTACCACGATCACCAGGGAAACCTGTTTTAAACAGAAACAAACCAGATTAAAAAAGACTGGCAGTGTCTGTGACATAACTGTTTGTGGCTAAAGTCATACTGGATTTGTAATGCAAGCAATGTTTCTGGGTGAAATTGCACACATAACATTACAAGTTTTTTTATTGACTTCAAACAGCACAAGAAAGTTATGAGATATGAGTAACTTAACAAGTAAGGTACAATAGGAAGGATCTATATGAAGAAGGAGGTCCTGTAAGTGAAACCACTCATATTACAAAATTGAATGTTGGGACAAGCAGAGGTTCACATTTTAATGTTTGCAAATAAAACATCAGTAGTTAACTATCATATGTGAGATGCCCTATCAAAAGCAGGCAGATGTAGCACATCACAAATAAAGGATCAATTATGTGTGTTTTGAGGTTGAATCAAATTCGAGTAACAAAGTATGAAAGTTTGCGTTCGTGTCATTTTTGGCCATTTTCTCGAAATTGTGAGTTGCGATATCTGCCTGCTTTTGATAGAGCATCTCACATATAATACATTTGGGGATATTAATTCACACATCAGCTATCTCATCTCATGTTCTGTTTTTTCAATTGATTCATCAGTTCTGGCATGATATCCATGACAACATAGAAACTAGATCAGATTAAGAACGAAGGGAATTGGTCTCAACCTTTAATCAGATAGGGTATAGATTCAAAAAAATTATTAGATTAGGTTGAACTATCATTGGCTTTGCAATATACTAAGGAGTTGTGTGATCTACTCTTGGGTCAGGCTAAGCAACGATCACTACATACTGGACCCGTTGGGACCTTCTCGTTCTGCTCTCCCCTGCTACGACAGATGCATGGCATGCTCTCCTCTTCATCATTCCATACATCTCGAACAGCCTTCCAGTGGAAATGCAAACTGATCCAATCAATGCCTGTAAAATTTTAATCTAAACTAGAGATGCAAACGTCTTAACTGTCAGATGACCTTGTTTCAGCATGTTTTTAAGGCACTAGAGGTGCTACATAAATGTTCTGATGCAAGCTTAAATAAAAATGCAGACCATAACGACAAAGACCCAAATCAGAAGAGAAGCAAGCTTAAATAAAAATGCAGACCATAACGACAAAGACCCAAATCAGAAGAGAAGCATGAAGCAATGATTAGAACACATATGGAAGAGAATGAGGATCGATTAGATTTAAACTCTGGTGACACTACTATGCAAGACCCTGCATAATTTCCTACCGGGAAGTCCTTCAATGCCAGGCGATCCAGGAGAGCCGTCAGGTCCTGAGCGCCCAGGGTTTCCAGCAGAACCCTTTTCTCCAACTTTCCCAGGCAATCCGGGATCTCCAGGTTTTCCTTCAAGTCCAGACAAGCCTAAGAGAAAACAAAAACATGAGAACAGACATACAGATATGTTGACATAATTGAACAATTCATGATCTCACTGATCATAAACGGCTATGTTCAATGACAAGTATGGAGGAACAGATAGATCAGAGGGTAGGCAAACTACGGCCCGCATGCTGGAATGTTTGATGCAGCCTGTGATACCTTCTGCCAAGTCAATAAATATTTTGTAAAAATTTACACAATGGTTTTGTGAAATCCTTTGAGAATTTGTAATCAGAGTGTAAATTTTTCAAATTATTATAATAACATAAATTAATTACTATTTGTAACATTAAAAAATATTGATAGTATCTCAGCAAATTAAAAAAAAATTGCACTGTAAATTTCCAAAGTTGGAGAGAATTTTCTAACACACCCACCCTACCTTGTTTTCAAATCACTATGTGAAAGTTTAGTCTATTGACAAAAAAATATTAATGTTACATCTGCTGCACAAATATAAAAGCTTGGATAATTTGTTACTGAAACTATTTCAAATCAATTAATATTAAGAAAATAATTTAAAATATTAAGACTAATATTTTGAAAATAGGAATGAGTGTGCCAAACCTTAGAAAGAAAACAATTGATGACGAATGTAGGATATTCAATAAAGACTGGATCAACGAAGTATTCTTTCATTAATATTAAAACTAATTCTGTGTGCTTAATATGTCGGGAGTCGGTAGCCGTTTTCAAAGAGTACAATTTCAAACAACATGATCAGACGAAGCATGGCAATTTTGCAATGAATTTAAGTGAAACCGATTTACGGCACAGAGCTGATGACTTGGTGAGAAATTTTAAGCAGGAACAAACAACTTTTGCCAAGCCGTCATCTGTTCAAGAAGCTGCAACAAAGGAAAGTTTAGTAATTGCACACAAGATTGTGAAAAACCGTTTGCTGAGGGAGAATACATAAAAGAATGCATACTTTATAATTATTGCCAAAATTATCTGCCCAGAAAGTAAGAAAATGTTTGAAAATATTTCATTGGAAAGAAGAACTGTGGTTCGATGCATTGATGATCGGAGGATCTTTTGGACCAGTTGCTAAAGAAGATTAGAACAATCAAATGATTTTCTTTAGCCCTGGATGAACTGATATACAAGACACATCACAATTGTTTATCTTTATTAGAGAGGTCGATGATAAATTTATAGTTACCAAGCAACTATTCTCCCTGGACCATTTGAAGGACACAACAACTGGACAAGATATATATGATGATGTTAATAAATACTTATAAAACGGTTTGAATAATCTCTAGAGTCTAGATTCCTAGAACATTATATTGCGGCCCTTCCAAACAAATTTTGTACGAGGCCCTCTGTACAGAAAAGATTGCCCACCTCTGAGATAGATTGATGAATTGAACACATAGATTTGAAAACAGACAAGGTTTTGTAGCCATAAGCACACTAGCTACTATGCCCTAACATAACAGTTACCACAAACAATACTCTGGTCCGCCTATTGGTTACAAAATATTACCACTGGGCTACCATTTAAAAGTCTGACATCCCTGAGCTAAACAGATATGGAAAAACTGCCAACATGGCTTACCACAGCTATTTATCAGAGCTCTAGCAATTATGTAATAATGCTCCGACTTAGCTCAGCAGTAATTTACCAAAACACAGTGTAGTATTAGCACTTCATCAGATTGTCATCCTGAATAAACTTAGACATTGTATGATAAACAGCAAACGATCTGTCCACACAAAATAAAAATCTGACAACATGTCAGATTACTAAAAAATCATCGCCAAAAAAACGACTCAGCTGCGATCAACCACACCTACCTGGCTTTCCTTGAGAGCCTGGAAGACCTTTGTCACCCTTTGGACCAGGCCGGGTAGCCATTCCAGGATCTCCTTTTGGTCCAGGCCTACCATCGAGCCCTGACCGACCTGCGTAGAATTAAAACATAACATACAACCATTATTATCTACATGATAGCAATTATTATTATCAACACAGCGTATCATATTTATCTTTCATATGACACCCAAGGTAGAAAAACAAATGTCAGAATAGGATAAACTCATCTAAATGGTCATTACAAAGATGATTGTTATTAGGCTAGGATGTTAGGAGGAAGCCAAGAAGAAAATGCTCTAGATAAGTAAAAAAATATATGACATGGTTGAACCTCATCAAATTCTGGATGAGAGAAAGTTCTGCAGAACATGGCAGCATTAAACTGTTGATCAAATCTGATAGGAAATGGAAAAGATGGCTACTCCTTCAGCTTTTGTCCGTCGCCATCCAAGTGGGAAACTCTATGTCAGTTCTGAGCACCTCAGGCTCAGATTGGAACAATCGGGAGACTGGAGACTGACTGACTCTTACGTTTAAAAAATATTCAACTAAAAACTAATGAATCTGTATTTGTGTTCGACTGTTTACGAATAAATAAAATTGTGTATAATAAAAAATTATAATAATAATAATGATAATTAATTAATTTATTCATTTAAACTGAATAGTATGTAGTAAGATTGTGATATAGTAGTAACTGATGATAACAAGTTTGAAAGGAGTAGAATTTAACTGCATGGCAGCCTCTAAGAATGTCAACTGTTCATTACACAGTTGCCCCCTAGGGAGTGGAAGGCAGAGTCAACCATGGGGCTATTCTTCCTGCCCTCGTGTTACCATTCAACCATCTCCCCACCCCAATATGTAGCGTATATCTGGATTGAAGTAACCCATGATTGTTAAATCATGAATTACAAGGGTGCACTAAAATGCTTGAGAAATCGAAGCTCATCATCAAAGGGTTAATCGAACCCAAAGTTTAATTGTCTTATTATGTATGCTTATTTGCCAAGCCAAGTAGAAAATGTTTATTTGCAGAAATAATGATGACGATGTAACCTTGACAATGTAGCCATGGTGACATCATGTCACCATATTTCTTACCTGGGTCTCCTTTATCACCGTTGAAGCCGTCAAGTCCAGGCAGACCGAGTTCACCCTGTTCACCCTTTACTCCAGGAAGTGGAACGCCACGGGGACCTGGCTGGCCAGGTGGCCCAGGTTCACCTGAACAAAGAACTTATAATTAAATTGGAGTCTTCTAATAAGCTACTGCTGCACAATAACACAAATCAGACATGGCATTGATTTAAAATCTAATTTATGTATGTACATGTATGTGTGTGTGACACTGTGAGCACATATGTATGTAAGCATATACATATGCATTTATGCATGTCAGAGTGTGTACATATCTAAAGAATGTATGTATTGGACAGTTGTATAGTAAAGAGTTACACAAATACTACAGCACTTGAAACATGACTAGGATATGCAAGGCAAAGCAGAGAATAACAATGACAGCAAAGCAACAATATACATATGAAACAAAAACAACGATATAATCGTGTGGCACGGTGGTTGGTTGGATAGAGCGGTTGGCTCGTAACGTTCAGTGTGCGCTGAGCGAGCGTGTTCGACCCTAGTCCGAGGCGTCACTGTGTAGGGACCTTGAGCAAGTCCTTAGCACAGAATTGCTCTGCAGTACAACTGCAATTGCGCTCTCTGAGCAAATAATGTCGGAAGTAGGGCGATATCAAATTTCGGAATAAATAAAATAAATAAATAAATAATCCATCTTTTGCATACATCACAACTCTGGTCGATGAAGGTTCAATATGAGGCAAGAATCATACTGATAAAAACGCTATGGAACAATTGGAGAACTTTCCAACTCATGTCTTTCAAGTGCAAAAGATGACTAACTTGTGCTCTAACTACTGTCAACATTGAGAATCTACAAATTCATCTGCCTATATGGGACTTTGTGGCATTTAATTAGACAAGAGATAATCACTGCAAATAGTTCATGGATCGACTCCTACCTTTTGCACCAAACAAGCCCCTTGGTCCGGGCTTTCCATCAATTCCATGACGTCCTTCACTACCTTTGGGTCCTTGTAATCCTGGAGGACCAACAAGACCTGGTAGACCCTTCATGCCTGGATTCCCTGGCAATCCAGACAATCCAAGCCTGCCCTGGTCACCCCTATCCCCTGGTGTACCTACAATGAAAAGAAGAACAGTTCAGAAGACAGCTAATCCAATATAATCTTATAGCACACATGCATGGAATAAAAGTATATAAGTATATATGTATATGAACAGTTACATAGCGCCCTACAAGACCACGTGAGGGCGCTTACCAAATCTACCTAACGGTTCTGAAATAAATGCGTCTTCAATAGTGGATCAAATGAACCTAAATCTAACCTAAAAATATATAATCGAATGACTTCATGATGCCCAGCACATGTCAAATGCTGAAACAATAATCTGCAGCACTTAACAGATTGCTGACATATTCATTGGTGATGGCATATGCCTCATAAACTTAGCAGAGTTACTTACATGTACTCTCTCTCATGCTTGTTTGTGTTCGGTTTGTCACAGACCAAATAACTCGACCCCTTTATTTAAAATCATGGATATGCCCTTACAGACTATAACTGAAATAAGGCAGTTATGCTTCTGCTAAATTATGTCGGTGATAGAACAAATTCACTTTCCATTTGGTATATTCATTGAATCAAACTACAAGTTTCGTTTTATAACTGTGAACACAAATTTTGATATGGATGTGCTTTACTGCAGATAATTATCTTGCAATGTTGACTTATTTTGGTTGAGACAAACATGTGAAGATGAAGTGTGATGCAACTATGTTGACAGATGCAATTTGGACATAAATTCTTACATCACAATTGATTATAATATCTGTGGATGTATATTGAGACTTAGCTGACACTATGTATGAAATTAATGTTGGCAGATGAACAAAGATGTGAAAACTTATATACGTCTGATTAGCAGTAGAATCCATAAACAGAGAAATTAATATAAGTACAAATGTTGATGTGGTTGTGGTCATTAGTAGGAGCAGTAGTCTTACAGATTTCTGAACTCCTAATGAAAGGTGGTGCTATTTGATATTGTAAATCACAAGTAACTGTCTGTTTTCTGTGTAAATTTGAAAATACTGAATAGAATATTTAAAAAGCTGTAATTTTTGAAACAATGATAAATTTTTTCAGTGAAAATTTCAAGATGTGTTGAAAGCCTAGAACACTTCACTTTCAACCTATTAAAGTTGAAAGTGAAATTTCAACCCTGTAGTTTCTCAACCTAGGTTGGGTCTACACCATGTAGTTTCTCAACTTGGAGCACAGAATCATCCACCTTCTTAATTTAGTAACAGTCAGAAAAAATGCCAGCAGCTGAAAGCTTAATGCCATAAATAGTTGCTAAATGTATGCAAGCAGAGAATGGGTGTATGGTATTATCAAAAGTCACATGCAAGCTCATAATTATTAACAAATTGTTGGTGTGTCCTAAGATAGCCTAAAAACAATTACATATATCTTTTGTAAATTCAAAACATTAAAATGTAAAAGAAAAAAATGATAAAAAAAATAACTTCTGAGTGGAAGGGGCACAATACAAGTCCTCTAAATGAAATGAATGGATGAATGGATGAAAAGGAATGAATGAATGAATGAACGAAAGTAGTAGTAGTAGCGTCAGTAGTAGTATTTGAGTTCTTTGTTCTACCTGGTTCACCGTCAGCTCCCGGAGACCCCTGTTCTCCTTGTGGTCCTCGAGGTCCTGGAGATCCGGGACGACCACCAACTCCCTTTGGTCCCGGCAGTCCTTCGTCTCCTCTTGCACCTGTGCCCGGATCACCTTTTGGACCAGGTGGGCCAACTGGACCGGCCATTCCTCTTTCACCTGCAATCAATTCGGGTAAAGCACATTTTGATAATTAATAATTAAACAGTTTTGATGTGTACATAATGATACAGTTATTTAATAGAGTAATAACTCAGATGTTTCAATCTGTTTCAAGACTCAAGAGCTGTCAGGGGTTATGAATTTTAGAAAAAAATACAAAAAGTCAAAATTTACAATTAAATACAATCAATGAGTCTCGGCAAGATACAAACCACCGACAGGTTCGACACATGGATGCTGACTGCCATTATGCACTCCTTAACATCAAGCAGACCTTATTCACCAAAGGAACTTATTATCACAGATGACAGGATTGATGAAGTGATTGAACCTCTGGTCAATGACTTGCTTAGGGTGTTGATTTTGGGCACCAGCACTTGTGCTAATTCACAGAAGTTTGCCAACTAGTAATAGACGTAGGCCAACTGATTAATTGATTGACAGTTACTCGATTGCTTGCCAGACCCTTGATTAACTAAAAAGTGGTTGGAGGAATGGATGATTTGATGATGCACAGTTTCTCGAATAAATTAGTAGCAGATGAAAAGAACCAGCTGGGATTTCTGACCTTTTGCACCACCCAGGCCTGGCAAACCAATATCTCCATTGCGGCCAGGCACTCCAGCAATACCCTGAATAATTAAATGAAAAACATAATAAAATCAGCTGCAAAGTTGAATAAAACCCAGAAGTAATGACTAGACATTGACATTGATGGTCATCATGCAGGTCATGGGTTCAAACCCTAACAATTGACGAAAGCTGTTTCAAGATTTCTGTTCCATTTGCACACTCTAGTGAACTGTTGATTGAGTACAATGGTTAAAGTTCTCAGGGAAGACTGGCTATCAGCTATCACATGCCAAGGCTAAGGAAACAAAGTGGCTATCACTGGATACACTTCCAAGTGGTACTTTAGAAGTTTGGAGCTTACAATTCCGATTACGATACGCACAATGCTGCCTCTCAAGATTAGATTAAGCGGCTGATTTCTCACATATCATGGAACTTCATTGCAAGTATGACATTCGAATCTTCACATAGCATATGTAGCCAGCTGTGCACCACATTTTAATGTACAGTGCATGGAAAGTCTTAGTGACTAGATTAGAACTTGAGTAAATCAATACTCAGCAGCATTTTGGTAAAGATTTAGGTCTGCACAGAGTAACTGGAATTTGGATCAGATGAATCCTGACCTGGATTAGTCCAGGTCGATGTCTAACAATTTTGGTCAATACTGATCAACCTCAAAAGATAGATAAGTCTTAAAAGAAACCCAATGGTACAGTCTGGCTGTATACCTTGTCACCCTTGCCACCTGGAAATCCAGGAAGACCATCCTTTCCTTTTGGCCCCGGTGCTCCTGGACGTCCTGGTAACCCATCGGCACCTTTGGGTCCCGGAGGGCCAGGCAATCCTGGCAAACCTTGCCCTGGAACCCCAGGAACTCCTTTGTCACCCTTGGTACCAGGAAAACCTGCAGAATAAACTTTTTACATGAATACAGAAACAATTGTATATTAAAAGAAAATCCAAATTACTATTACACTAGACGACCACCAAGGCATAGGTGTAAGAAATTTCATTTCTTGAGCTTTGAAACACGTGTTGGGATGGTGGTCCACTCTATCTCTTACCTTCTGATCTTACTACTGACAGTGTATGTTCATTGTTAAGTGTCCAGTGCACCCCTGCATAGACAAGTTCATCTGAGGTAAATGTAAACATACACTTTTCATTAAACGACTGTATGGACTCGATCATATCTCATTTTCCAATGAACTGATCAGGAGAGATCCTTAACCATCACTGCCCATTTGATTGGGTGCCATGCCATCTACCCTGTGCACAAACCGTGCTTACAAAAGATTTAAATCTCTTAAATAAGCCATCTTCGGGAAATAATCGTGATCCATGTGCTTTCTAACAGGGAGGCGCACGGGATGCAGGCTATGCTCTAACCCATGTGGTGAACTGGACCAGCTGGAGTGCTAACGGAATGGAAACTGGAAACAATTCTGTTTTGTTGGGGATGTGAACCCTGAACACTGGGTTAGCAGTCCAGATTGCCAAATTCTAAACTACAGAGTGTTCAACCTAATGTGGTGGGGCTACAAACTTAGGCAAATCAGACACCCAAGTGAATCAAGTCTATCTGATGAGTCCATAGTCAAGATTCACAATCCGGGTAAACCGTAAAAATGGATGAAACATGATGCATGTTATTAGCAATTGCAACCAATATGCATTGACTGGTTTTGTCTCTTCATCTGGAGACAATGGTTTACCATCAGCCACATCCTTAGAGACAGAATTCTCTTTTCTGTGGCAGGTCTCCTATTTTCCATAGCCGAAATCCCATTTAAGATGGCAGATCTCAAGTCATAAAATTTTCTGGAATTCAGATCCGATGGGATCCAGTTGATCATAACACTTCTACCATACATGTATCAAGCCAAACGAACAATAATAGGCTAGAACTGACTTGTAACATGCATCTAATATAATTGTCACAACATGGTACTAGTTATCAAACCAAAATGTGGCAATTCAAGGAAGCTCCATCATAGCTAAGCCTTTCATCAGCCTATAATGTTCAATAAGCTACGTAAGACGGCATACTCGGTAGCATGACTGGGCTGTGATCAAACAGTTGAAGGTTCAAAACTGATGACTGGATTCTGCATGTTAACTCTAGATAAACTGCTTGTGCATACCTGTCTTAGGTTAGGGCCGCATTTAAGGCACCTTATAAATCGGTATTGTTATTATTATTATTATTATTGTCTTGCACCTCAAGTTAAGATTTACTAACCTTGCATGCAATAAGTACAATAAATAATATAACATAAGTATAATGCATATATATATATATATATATATATATATATATATATATATATATATATATATATATATAAACTGAGGATGCTTTCGTCAGTAGGTGCTACAGGTTAAAGCTTACCATCTCGACCTGGAGCACCAGGAAGACCGGACAATCCAGGATTACCCTGGTCACCTTTGACTCCCTCCCCAAGAATCCTTCCAGGGTCACCCTTTTCACCAACTAATCCAGGAAACCCAGAGTCACCTTTTTGCCCTAGAAGAAAACACAAAAGTTTAACATGGCAGTTGGTCACTCTCCATTATACAATATTCATTTATGAAACTAAAGGCAATCATTATAAATACAAGTATAACAATTTAATGAGTCCTGTTTAGTGTTTAAGTCATTTGAGTCTCTCTGATATATAAACTATAAAAGACACATAAGAAATCATGAATAAAAATGAAATAAACCCTCTAAGCGAATTTCATCAATAAGAATTTGCACCATATAACAGGTAACAGATAAATAAAGTAACAAGGAAATTAAATAAAACTAAACATTGACTTTATTGAGCAGCAGCTCAGCCACGATATTCCGCATATCTTCCATTGCTTCCTGTTCAAACTTAAAATATCTCAAAGGATCCTTGCAACATAGGGTTCAAAATGTTTTCTAGAATATAAATAAAAAAATCTCCATTTAATAATGACATTATAACTGACACAGATGCAGTATGATTACAAGTTTAGAATGAATGGATGATCAAAAGTTATTAAGGGGTCGAACCTAACAGTTGCAGCCATTCAGGGCGCCCCATCACATCATACATCTAATTGAACAAATGGTGCCAGATAGAGAATGGAGGACTAGTCAACCTTACAAAGGTCGTATGATTCGATCTTGCTTCACACTGCTCTTTGTGCCGCTACATAATCCATTACTCTATGGGCTCCCTGTGAATTTTTAATTGGACCTAAGGAAACTGGGACATTTGCTATCAATTCAATATAATATCACAAATGAAATTACATTCACAGGTAGTGATGGTTCGCATCACAAATAAAAAATTCCATCACTCACCCAAAGTACCACCAGATCCAGTTGGACCAAATGGCCCAGGTGGACCAGTATCACCCTTTCTACCATCAATGCCTGGCAGTCCACCAGAACCTGGAGAGCCATCCCTTCCTGAAGTCCCAGGGTGACCTGAATCACCTTTCAGGCCTGGTAGAAACATGGAAAAAACGAGTCATTAATCAGTTTTCATATCGACCACATAAACATACGATACAATACAGTACTATGCAACACAATACAATACAATTGGTTCATACTTCAAGACTGACAAAATATCAAAACAATGAACGATCCTAAATTTGTGTTAGAAGCATTTTTATTTTGTGCTCTGAGAACCTTTTTCCACAAATGAACTTCAATGCTACTTAAGCCAGCATAAACAGCAGATCTTAAAAACATAAACAATTACCTTTAAACTACTTACCAAACCCACCACACAGAAAATTCTCCAGGCAATTAAGACTACATTTCTTGAAAAAGCATTACTTCTAGTACACAAAGATATTGTACCTGGCAATCCATTGATTCCATCTTGACCAGGCAGTCCAGGAGGACCAGCTAGCCCGTCAAAGCCGGAAGGTCCAACTAAACCAGGTAAACCCTTCAATCCAGGGGCACCCAGAGCCCCACTAAGCCCATCTCTTCCTGCCTGGCCAGGATCTCCCCTAGGTCCTGGTAAACCTGAAAATAAACAGTTTCTGTTAACAATTATGTAATAAACCAAAATCAAGAAATGGATGTTAACAAGGCACAATATTATTTTAGACATTTTGCTATCACACAATCCTGATCGAGTGTTGCAATAGAATATATAAATCAAAGGCACTGAAATGCTCTAAATAAATAGCTAAATAAATAATTAAATGCCTCAAATATATAAATAAATGGTTAATTAAAAAATAATTTATTGATCATTAATCACATTATGGAAAGGCACTTTGAATTTCTAACCTGGCTCTCCATCTTTTCCAGGATGACCGGGATCTCCCTTAATTCCACGTATGCCACCAGGACCTGGTATGCCTGGTTCACCTTTTGGCCCTGAAACACCTGGCTGGCCATCAGGCCCAGGTTCACCATCAGGACCAGTGGACCCAGCATTACCAGGACTGCCTACATAAATCAACAGAAATAAGCCTCAGATTTAACTAATATTAAACAGAATTGAACATAAAGAATCAATTACAGAAATGGAGAATTAAGGAAGGAAAGAATGAAGGTATGTTAGAAAAAGAATTTAGAAAAAGAAAAAACAGTCCAAGACGATCTCCGGTTATGTCTGGCCAAAGGTTTAGGAAAAAATAAATGGAGGAAGCAAGTAAGTAAGTAATGACTAAAGGAATGAATGAATCAATGAAAGCATTGGACAAGAAAGGAAGCCATAAAAAAAGGCTATAAAAGAAAGAATGGAAGGCACAAATGACAGAAACGAAGAAAGACAAGTAAGACAGAAAGTAATAAAGAAAGATATTTCAGATATTCAAACAATGGTGTAATACACAAATGCTTATGCATGAAGGCCAACATGATGAAAGAAAAAAAGCTCACAACCGGAATTTGTCCAGTTAAGTATGCACTCATCTCCCCAGTTCAGTCTGTTTTAAACAAACTTATTTTCAAAACTTCTAAATAATAATACCAATTTAGCTTGAAACACCGTTTTGAATAAATTTCCCATTGCAGAAGTCTACTAGCATTGGCACTTGTTAGAGTATCCAAAGTCTTCATAACAAGTCATAACATGTCAACCCTGTTTACGTATGTATGTATGGCATGCAAGAGTACATCTGTTAGTTGTCATGCATGTTTAATATACATGTACGAACATATATATGTGTGTATTGTATGTACACATATACATTCAGCTTCTTATACTTCAGACACTCACACAACAGTGCCACATAGACTTCATGATGGTAACAGTGATGATGATGATGATGATAATGATGATAACAGTGATGATGATAATGATTATGACGCCGCTGACGACGACGACAACGATGATGATGATAACTGTGATGATGATAATGATCAGGTCTTCACTGAAATCAACCATCATCATCAACTGATGCAGTATGATTATGGAGCCACATAAATCGTTTGCCTAGAATAGTGACAGTAAACGGTTACCTACCATTCGGACCAGAGGGACCGCCCTGTCCCTGACTCCCTTTTCTTCCTGGCAGGCCTTGAGCACCCTCTTCCCCAATCAATAGCTGCATGTTTGCAGCATCACCCTTTTCACCTATAATAATAAAATAGTAGAAATAAAATAACCAGACGTTAATAACAAGATCGTTATTTTCATGGACACAACATTTAGGTCTGAGTGATGACATACATGTGCAATTGAGCGTTGTTCATTTAGAAGTCAAAAACTGTACAATTGCTATGACTCGTAATGGGATAAATCTCGGAAATGAAAGTTATGGCAGAGCACATCTTGACTACATTACAAGCAGGTAATATAACCTAAGAAAAGGTATGGTATGGTAATTGATTTTAATCATACCTTGCTTATTTCTTGTTTACTGCTCTCCTTTCCTGTAAAAACTAACTAACAAATTTGAAATAATAATTGAAGAAAAGTATTTACTTGCCCCTCAGTCAAGCTTTTACACCAGCTTGCTCTTTCCCATCTATTGAATCTCTCTCTCCCTTGATCTGAACTCTTGGATGTCCTCAAATCGTCTTGCACACAACTCTTCTTAGACTCAGTTGATCAAGCTGGGCACTCACCAGCAGTTGCTAAGCCGTTCCCTTACTTTACTCTCTCGACAAATGTCTGTGACCTACGTGTTGCTCTAAGAGACAGCACTCTTTCCTTCTCTGCACAATGCACATATTTCTCTCGATCCCGTTTTTATAATTTTCCGTGTCGACATGTCGTTCAATGATTTGTCCCCATTGCCGATATTTCCTCCATGCCTCACTGTTCACTTCAACTGTTCCACTCATCTGCTTCCTTCATCTGTTCCCTTCACCTTTTCCCTTCATCTGTTCTCTTCATCTGTTCCCATCATCTGTTAACTTCATCTGTTCCCTTCATCTGCTTCCTTCCTCTGTTCCCTTCATCCGTTCCCTTCATCCGTTCCCTTCATCTGTTCTCTTCATCTGTTCCCATCATCTGTTCTCTTCATCTGTTCCCATCATCTGTTCCCATCATCTGTTTCCTTCACCTGTTTCCTTCACCCTGTTTCCTTCATCTGCTTCCTTCATCTGTTCCCATCATCTGTTCCCTTCATCTGTTTCCTTCACCTGTTTCCTTCACCCTGTTTCCTTCATCTGCTCCTTCATCTGTTCCCATCATCTGTTCCCTTCATCTGTTTCCTTCACCTGTTTCCTTCACCCTGTTTCCTTCACCCTGTTTCCTTCATCTGTTCCCTTCATCCGTTCCCTTCATCTGTTCCCTTCATCTGTTTCCTTCATCTGTTCCCTTCACCCTGCTTCCTTCATCTGTTCCCTTCATCTGTTTCCTTCATCTGTTCCCTTCATCTGTTCCCTTCATCTGTTTCCTTCATCTGTTCCCTTCACCCTGCTTCCTTCATCTGTTCCCTTCACCCTGCTTCCTTCATCTGTTCCCTTCACCCTGCTTCCTTCATCTGTTCCCTTCATCTGTTCCCTTCATCTGTTTCCTTCATCTGTTCCCTTCACCCTGCTTCCTTCATCTGTTCCCTTCATCTGTTCCCTTCATCTGTTTCCTTCACCTGTTTCCTTCACCCTGTTTCCTTCATCTGTTTCCTTCATCTGTTCCCATCATCTGTTCCCTTCATCTGTTTCCTTCACCTGTTTCCTTCACCCTGTTTCCTTCACCCTGTTTCCTTTATCTGTTCCCCTCATCCGTTCCCTTCATCTGTTCCCTTCATCTGTTTCCTTCATCTGTTCCCTTCACCCTGCTTCCTTCATCTGTTCCCTTCACCCTGCTTCCTTCACCTGTTTCCTTCACCCTGTTTCCTTCACCCTGTTTCCTTCATCTGTTCCCTTCATCCGTTCCCTTCATCTGTTCCCTTCACCCTGCTTCCTTCATCTGTTCCCTTCATCTGTTCCCTTCATCTGTTTCCTTCATCTGTTCCCTTCACCCTGCTTCCTTCATCTGTTCCCTTCACCCTGCTTCCTTCATCTGTTCCCTTCACCCTGCTTCCTTCATCTGTTCCCTTCATCTGTTCCCTTCATCTGTTTCCTTCATCTGTTCCCTTCACCCTGCTTCCTTCATCTGTTCCCTTCATCTGTTCCCTTCATCTGTTTCCTTCACCTGTTTCCTTCACCCTGTTTCCTTCATCTGTTTCCTTCATCTGTTCCCATCATCTGTTCCCTTCATCTGTTTCCTTCACCTGTTTCCTTCACCCTGTTTCCTTCACCCTGTTTCCTTTATCTGTTCCCCTCATCCGTTCCCTTCATCTGTTCCCATCATCTGTTTCCTTCATCTGTTCCCTTCACCCTGCTTCCTTCATCTGTTCCCTTCACCCTGCTTCCTTCACCTGTTTCCTTCACCCTGTTTCCTTCACCCTGTTTCCTTCATCTGTTCCCTTCATCTGTTCCCTTCATCTGTTCCCTTCACCCTGCTTCCTTCATCTGTTCCCTTCATCTGTTCCCTTCATCTGTTCCCTTCATCTGTTCCCATCATCTGTTCCCTTCATCTGTTTCCTTCATCTGTTCCCTTCATCTGCTTCCTTCATCTGTTCCCTTCATCCGTTCCCTTCATCTGTTCTCTTCATCTGTTCCCATCATCTCTTAACTTCATCTGTTCCCTTCATCTGTTACCATCATCTGTTCCCTTCATCTGCTTCCTTCATCTGTTCCCTTCATCTGTTCCCTTCATCTGTTCCCTTCATCTGTTCCCTTCATCTGTTCCCATCATCTGTTCCCTTCATCTGTTTCCTTCATCTGTTCCCTTCATCTGCTTCCTTCATCTGTTCCCTTCATCCGTTCCCTTCATCTGTTCTCTTCATGTGTTCCCATCATCTCTTAACTTCATCTGTTCCCTTCATCTGTTCCCTTCATCTGTTTCCGTCATCTGTTCCCTTCATCTGTTTCCTTCATCTGTTCCCTTCATCTGTTTCCGTCATCTGTTCCCTTCATCTGTTTCCTTCATCTGTTTCCTTCATCTGTTTCCGTCATCTGTTCCCTTCATCTGTTTCTTTCATCTGCTCCCTTCATCTGTTCCCTTCATCTGTTCTCGCACTGACTATTGTAACTCGCCACTCACTGGCTTATAAACATATGCCTGCAGCTTAATGTAGCTCCTCATTTGATTGCCTGCCCCCTTGTTTCTCTGATATTTTGACTTTTACAACCGAAAATCTTCAATGGCCTTCTCTAACTGCTCGGATTCAGTATAGACTTCTCTTTCTTACTTATAAAGCGTTTCTGGGTCAGGCTCCACTCCACCTCTGTGATCAGGTGTTGTCTCTCAGCTACTTATGGACGTCCTTTCCTCTTTTTAGACCAACATAATATTTTAGCACCTCAGTCTCGGATGACCACATCGCAAAATTATGCCTATGCCTCTGTTGGCCATCTGGGGTGGAATGACCTTCTTAATATAACTCATGCTGAGATCTGGGGCATGACTGTTTCTCCTTGTTTTCTTAAGACTCATCATTTTCAAGGGGTTTCTCACATTGGGGCCCTCTACTCAGACTGCACTGTGAGAGGCACCTTATAAGTCCGTAAATAGAATAGAATAGAATATTTACATAATCAAAAAAACATAAAGAATTTAAACTGAAGATGAAATCAGATAACATACAGATACTGATCCTACCTCTAAGTCCATCCAGCCCTTTAAGGCCTGGGGTTCCTGGCATTCCATTTTGTCCTGGTAATCCCGGTTCTCCCTTATCACCCCTAGGGCCAGTTTGACCTATGGTACCAGGTTCTCCAGGCAGCCCTCCCAGCCCTGGTGGTCCATCACGACCAGGCAAGCCAGTCAAACCAGATGATCCTGGTGGACCTTAAAAACAAGAGATGATGAACACTAGATGTAAAACAGCAAATCAAACATAAAATGAGGAAACGGAATCAATGGGTTCAGTTACACAATGTATTGGCACTTTGATCACATTTACTTTAAATGACCATTAATTGCTCTATGAAAAGACAGATAGAAGTTGTTAGGGTACTTATGATGTGTATTTCTAACTCAGTTGGAGGGTGGCGCATTGTCAACCTGGTGGCAATGGATAGTGCACTCACACATACCATGTTAATTACACATATACACCTGTACATGTGTACACTGTGACTGTACACACATATATGGATGACAATGGGTAAATAAGGAACATTATATTCCCAATGGCAGATTGTTCACTTCTTAAATTAGACAGCAGAAGCAGATACTGATCTGGGTTGAGGCCAGATTTTCCACTAATAAATGATTTTCTATTGCTAACAGAATTTTTCTTTCCTGAGAAATTCTCTCACAACTGGTGTACAGAAAACAACAATTACACTAAATAATAACAATATTAATAATAATAATAATACTATTAGTTATAACACTCATAATATTACTTCTGTTGCTACTACCATCACCAGTGTTCACCATCACCACCACCACTATCACAAATACTACTGTTTCCACTACTTCCCCTGCTACTATCCGTAATAAAATGAGAAAAAAAAATATAATAATAACTGAAACAGGGGCCAAGTGTTCTGCAATCACTAACACCCACAATTTCGTAGTCCTCGCCTTGGAATCCAGCAGCCCTTGGAGCAGAGAAGAACTGCAGTTCATATCAGAGTTTGGAAGTCGGATGGGATGGGTGCCACCCGCGTCCCACACAACACCCTGTTAACCCTGCCACTGTTGGTCCACGACTGCTCATTCGTCAGGATTTACCTGCTTATATCGCAATTGGCCTTTATCTCTAGAAGTTGTTCCACTATCCGCCACCTGTGGACGCGTGTGATAGCAATACAGCTCTGCCACACCGACATAAGCGCTAACAGCAAATTAAGTGAAAAGCAGACTACCGGCAGAAATAATAGTAATAATAATGATAATAATAATAATAATAGTGATAATAATAATTATGATAACTGTCAGATTCCAGATTTTTTTGCATACCATTAGACCTAGCTGTACCTCAACTCTCATACTTATAATTATCAGCTAAATTGATATTTAGACGATTCCCTTTATTTATATTCACAAGTTTTGATAACTTGATCTGCATTGTCTTTAAATTTTATTTTTCTCAAATATCAGGGTTAACAATCATAAATCGTTTTAAAACATCTCACTACATCAACTCCACCGACAAAAAAATTCAAGGCCCAAACAATTCATATCAAATGAATAACTAGGCATAATCAATTCATTCAACTGATTAACTAGGCTTAATCAATTCTTTCAACTGATTAACTAGGCTTAATCAATTCTCATCAAATGACTAACTGGGCTTAATCAATTCTAATCAAATGAGTAACTAGACTTAATCAAGTCTCATCAAATGAATAACTAGGCTGAATCAATTCTTTTAAAGTGATTAACTAGGCCCAATCTTAGTCAATTCTAATCAGATGAGTTCTAGGCTAATCAATACTAATCAAGTGTACTAAATGTACAAAAATCTGACATAATCTATTGCATTTAAAGCCTGTCTGAACTGGTCCATACAAACAAAATCTGTATCATATTATCCAATACACTACAGTCTACAATGTCATCCTGATTCATGATAGCACATGAATTACTGCAGTAAAATTGCCATTAATTATGTAGTATTGACATAAAAAAGCAGAGAGAACCACTACTAATAATAATGAGTGCACCTTGATCGCCTCTTTGACCACGAAGACCGTTGATTCCATCTTTACCAGGGAAACCCCGAAGACCTGGGTCACCCATGTCACCCTTGATTGGTTGACCATAAGCAATGCCTAGAGAAAACATTTGTTAGACAAAATATGTCAGCAGATAGATACAGCATCAAAAAAATACTCACTGACTGATTGAGTGATGGACAGACAGACCAACCGACCCACAGACAAATAGACAAAGACACTATTTGACAGATAAACAAATAGACAGAGAGATAAACAGACAGTCAATCTGCCCAATTCAATGATTGAGTGAAGGACAGATGGATCAAACAAGAGACATCTAAACAGACAAACAGATAAATAGAGTGTCAGACAAATACATAGACAGAAAAATAGACAGACAGACAGACAAATTGACAGACAGACCAATACACAGACAGACAAAAGTAGAAAGACAAATTAACAGACAGACAATAGTCAAACAGATAAGTAGACAGACAGATAAACAGACAAATAGACAGACAGACAAATAGACAGACATACAAATAGACAGACATACAAATAGACAGACAGACAAATAGACAGACAGATAAACAGAGAGACAAACTGCCTACAGTAAGGAAGCGCTTATCTTTAACCAAGATAACTTAACATGACTGATTAAGAAATCCAATGTCCTGATCTTACCTGGTGCACCTTTGACTCCTTTCACACCAAACGTTCCAGGAGTGCCATGCGTGCCATCTAGTCCAGGTGCACCCTTTGGACCAGGTCGTCCAGCACCTGGTTCACCTTTAAATCCCTTGAACCCAGGTTGGCCTTCACCACCTGGACGACCATCAACTCCAGGTGTTCCTGGCTCTCCCTTGAAAAAAAACCCATTTTGAACATTGGAATAGTAGATGATGTCTGTACAAATCCAGACACTTAACAAAGAACACTTTAATAAGCCCCTCAGGCAGATGCATCACTTCACGATATCATTTAACTCTGGTGTGCACACACTTTCAATGTACCTCAAATTCGCATCTGGTTTGATCTTCATAAAAACCCAGATACGATACAATACATATGCTGCTAGAGCAGCACTCCTGATATTACCTTAAATTAAAAGGCACTATCTGAAGTGTTGAAGTGTCTTGCTATAAACATAGACTTAGTCCCCAAAAATGAATCTGGGCGCACTGCGTGTTATACAAACAATCACTAGTTTGGCCAAACAGCATTAACGTCCCTCAGTAGATGCTTTAAAAATGATCAGACACAAACCGATGTTGTACAACCGATGTGCTTCAACCTAAAGAAAGTACCGATCCTTAACTTTTTGGACCTTGTCGCCCACTGCTCTTGTTGAGAGAGATATTAAGAATGTTTCTGACACAACTAGTGGCAGCAATCAATCAGGCATTCATCTGGACATTTATCTGGTTGTACAAGTGCTCTGATACATAAGTACACATTTACATCCTTACATAGCACCTCCCAGGTCCTCCCAATTACCTCATAGATATTAAAACTGGTCATGTAGAAGATAGAAAGGCATACTTTGAGCCTCAGCATGTGAAGGTGTGTAACAAGTTCTCTCTCTTGCTGGCTTTTCCTCATACTGATAGTGTATGGTCAATGTAATCATTTGATAGTTGGGTTCGCAGGAGGCGCTAGAGGAACATCTATCTTCAAATATCTTTTCATCATTATGAGATTAAAATCTTTTTGATTGATGGTCCACTAGGCATACAATCAAATTTGACTTCAGTCAAACTTTTAATCATCTATTCCTAATATTGTAGCATGTAATCTTACTGCTACTTGTCAGTATGAATTAATAAACAAATATCATAATAATTATTATTATTGATATTATTATTACCATCTAAATGTCGCATGATGTCACAGATGGTGAACGCCATGCACCGCGTCTTTGCAGTGAGAGTAGCGTCATGCCCACAGAGCGACACACACACACGTGCAACAACTTTTCTTTTCCATTATACTATTAATTACTATTGCATCCCAATAGCATTTTGTAATACCTTTGGTCCAGGCAGCCCAGAAAATCCAGCTGGTCCCGGTGGTCCGAGTGGTCCAGGGCCTCCTTTCATTCCAGGCATTCCATCTACACCAGGCAGTCCAGGGTCACCTTTGTCTCCTGATTCCGACAGAAATAGAAACAAGAAGTTTTAAATCAAACTCCTATTTTAGAAATCAGAAAACAACTGTTTCAAATGGGTCTGCTTAAAGAGGATATTGCCTGATCCCTTGCGCAGTATTGATCATAGTGCTACATAAGCTATTATGTTAGATCCAAATTGTATAAACTGATATAAAACTGATATAACTCAAAAGAAGATTTAGTAAATCATAGCAATCAGGCTTATAATAAATAATAAAATAGCTAATGAATAAATAGGAAAACAAATAAATATGGAATCAGTATGTTATTAAAGAGGATGTCGATGGATTGAAAGTGAATCTACAATTCAACTCTGGTCAATTTATTTACTGAGCATCAACAACAACACAGTTGATTTTTCTGTATTCTTGTGAGGTCCCCACACACAGTAACTGTCTCAGACAAGGATCAAACACGTACTCCTCGCATAGCCTATGACCACTCTAAACTATTGGCCACCTCGGGACACAACATATATGTTGCTATCCTTTTTCTAAGAATCTATCACACAGAAGTCAGAACAATATAATTTTCATAAAACTCCTCCCACTTGACCAATGCAAATAACGTCCCTCATAATTAACCTGCATGATTGTTTAACTTAGGCAAGTTTGAAGAATTCATATAATAAAGAAAATATCCAGATAAATCTATTATTGCACCGAATTGTTCTTGAGTAATAAATTAAAGGAGCTATATCAAGTGCAATGAAATATATGGACACATGCCATGCAGTTAGCGATGAAGACCAGCAGTAATAGCATACGTCTCAGGCTAACTGTTAGTATTACAAGGGCTGTGAAGCCATTACAGCTTCTCATTGGCATCCAATGCCCTGACCTTCATCAGTGGTAATTGTTTGGATTTTCCATTGAAGGCAGGCACTACAGAAGTTACTCCTTATGATTTCAGAGACGATCGCGAGTACCTGGGGGTCCAGGCATAGTTCGAGCAACGGCGCTCTCTCCTTTTTGGCCCTTTTGACCATCAAATCCCCTCTGACCTGTTGAACCCTGGCAGTAGCAAATGTATAAATCAAACGATTTAAATCAAGCAGAAAAATCAATAAAAAATTCAATAACCAGCAACATAACTTACAATAAATGATTCAATAAATAATTTAAATGATTAATATAAATAATCGGTAACTCAATCAAATCACGTTTAAAATGTCAATTTAAATGAAGTAAGTTAAATGAATTTAATCAACTGAAATCATACCTTTCATCCGAAATCAGTCGACACTCAAAAGCATAAACACACGATACACAAATTCGACAAACATCCCAAACAAACAAAAAATCAGTCAAATCTGAATTACGGCAGAACTCTTCGCTTACGGGAGGTCCTCCAAGACCATGTATTCCAGTTGAACCATCCTCGCCTGGTGGTCCTGCTGGACCTGGGCCTCCTGGAAGACCTCTCTCACCCTGCACTCCAGGAGGTCCATCACGGCCATACTCTCCCTTTTCTCCCTTTTCACCAGGACGACAGGCTGAACACGTTCCTCCCGACTCACCTGCAAATAAAGCATCCAGAGGTAACAATATAAGATAAGTCAAGGTGAGGTATCCACTATCTACTCATCGAGCCATCTTCCATAATATAACAGTCTCCCAATCCATGCATCAGCTTCCTTTGAACCTTCCTCCATCTATTATTATATTCTCCCATCCATTCTTCCATCCATCTGTCTGTCTGTCAGTGATCCATCCAACTACTCAATCAACCACCTTGCCATTCCTCCATACACCCATTCACCAATCACCCAAACCAGCATCCATCCACCGATTCCCAATTCTCATGCTCTTCCTGTACTTACCCTTGTCACCTTGTGGACCCGGGACTCCTGACCGGCCAGGGATCCCACCCTGGCCCTTGTCTCCCTTGAGCCCGGTTCTTCCAGGTGGTCCAGCTCTCCCATCTGGTGCATCCCCTGGAGGACCCGGTAAACCGTCGAATCCTTTGTCTCCCTTGATTCCATATAGTCCATCCTTTCCCGGAATTCCTGGCCGCCCTGCAGGTCCTGGGCTTGAGAAACCAGCCTCTCCCTTTGGTCCTGGTTCTCCCTTATGGCCTTGATTTCCTCGTTGACCAGGAGGACCTTCTAAACCAGGGACACCTGCAAAGCAAACCAAGCAATGAAGTGAGTTATTTATAAGTTTAGTTCAACAAATGCACCTAATGCTTGTATGATTGGCCGTGTGCCTAGATTTGGCCACTTCACCATGTATATGAGAGATGTCCTCCACTCACTGGCTCCCAGTCCAGCAGTTACATTCATTATAGGATCTCTTCTATTGTCTGACATTGTGTCGACAGTGCACCTGCACAAGTGCACCTTGGGCAGTGCACCTGCTAATGTTCGCGAGCTCTTTTCCTTAACTTCCGCCAGTTGTGGTGCAGATTTCTTTGTCCATTCTTCAGCGGTGACTAGTGGTTTCACATGCTTGCACTGCCACCACACAGAATAAGGCTTCACAATTGTGAAGGAATGGCAAGTTAAAGTAACGTATGAGAAATAAAGATATGGCATAAGTGAAAGTATGAATAAACCAAATAAATATCCATTTTCAGACGTTGTAATGGTCTATGATTCTTGATGCTAATGGATTACACTTAGGTAAAGTAAAATCACTTGACAGATGAATAAATGTGTTAATAACCTATTTAGTTGCTTCATAGTTCCCCACATTACTCATTATGTGAGTCCCTCACCTACTCATTGTGCACATAGATGTATGTGTTACACTTAACTTGGCTTAACTCTTCTGAATCAATAGATGAAAAAATAAAGGAATGAACAACTCCATCTGTCATTTACGGAATCAGGCAATCAATTGGACGATGATGCAGCAAGAACAACCTGAGACTGGTGTTCAGGGGCGTCAATCCCTCTGAGTGATGGATGCAAATCCAGGTCCCAAGTGTCAGGAAGGCAAGATATTTTCCCCCAATAAGACTAAAAAAAATATCACCTCTACCTGAAATTTGAGGCATTTGCCTCTGGACCCCCTATCTTGACACCCCTGCTGGTGTTAATCTGCATGACTTTCCACAGGATGAGTACATGGGAGACACCAACCTGGTAGACCTGAAGCTCCTTTCTGGGCAGGCGTTCCATCTCTTCCCTCAGGACCATCTGGTCCCGGTAGGCCTGGCTCACCAGGTCGACCTCGGTCTCCTCGCTCTCCTAAGTCACCATCTTCACCAGGGCGTCCATCATCACCACGATCCCCTGGCTCACCCAGTTGACCCGGTTTGCATGGTTCGGGATCAACCGTGCCCTAGAGAAATTCACAGACAATTCACCGATCAGGTCAAACGGAAAAGAAATAATCCAATCCAAGATGATCTATTATTATTCAATCTGAACTGATTAATGCCAAATTAATCCAATCACTTCCAATGAACTTTCCTTCAAAGGCACAACTCTCTAATCTATTATAAAATAATATCAATCCTAATCGAATTAATCCAACCCTATTGATAGAAAAAATAATTTTCGGTGAACCGAATATTAAAGTGCTAATCATCAGAGTCAAACGTCACTGGTTGTGGCTTGATAAAATCTAATCTAACATAAAATTTAGTCATTTAAAATTAGCAGAATTTCCCTGCTAACCTTCACAGTATTGTTTTAATCTAATTTAATCAGCTGATGGTGCCTGCAATAAGGCACCAGCAAGTGATCAGGTAGACTCACAGGGATTTTCCTTCCGGGTGGTCCAGGTGGACCCGCTGGACCATCGAATCCTCTCTCTCCCTTCAACCCTGCTGCACCTTTATGCCCAGGTTCACTATCACGACCTCGGTCTCCCTAAAACGAACAAAAGAGTCAAAGTTTCCCTCAACATTATAATCTCAATAGTAATTTCTGCTGAAATCAGATACTAGCTTGACTAGAATGCATATAGACATACAGTTTATGGTGTTGCAGAAGAAGAAGAAACAGCAGTATCATATGATAGCCTTGAGGCAGCCATGAGTACGAATAGTTAGCGACTTCATTTTCTTCGCCTCAGCACATGAAGACGGCTGCCAGTCCTCTTTCTCATTGTTGCTTCTTCTCAACAAAAGTGTGCAGTCAATGTACTCATCATAGCCGAGTTGGTTAGGGGGTGCACCAGGTGGAGCAGAAATCTGCAACCACATTTATGCCCTGGTGGGCTGTTGAACCCCAGACAGTCCAGCACAATAACCACCACACTATGACACCCCATACACATGACACACCTTAAAACAGCACCTGTTACAGCTCAAACTTACACTAAGAGGCGAGTGTATCGTTCGCATTGTTAATACTATTCATAACAATAGTCCTCATAATAAAAAAAACACCTTAAAAATTCAGAAATGAATATGAACATTGTGGATTCTTATACCTTAGATCCAGGGGTACCAGCCAAACCAGGTTGTCCTTCTTTACCCTTTAAAAATAACAGTGAAAAGAGTTTAAAGTTCACGACATGAAAACAAAACTCACATACACCCAAAACTCATTACAACTCATTAACAACAATGTAGCAACGTCATGCGATAATGACGCATTAGTTTCTATAACTGAGCTAATTCTGTGATCCATTCCTGAGACTGCATTGTATCAGAATCCATGTAATAACAGAGCATGTTATACAATCAATCTCCAGTAAATAATGCATCATTGCAATAACAATATCAACAATAATGTATCGTATCCTCAAGTCATTTTTGTTTGGCCGTCGCCTGGCTGAGTAGGTTTCTTGAAGGGGCGCTATATAAATTTTCAAAATGAATGAATGAATAACATGATCCTGATGAGTATTGTCATCATCATTGTTACAGTATGGCAAAATGCAATGGCATCTCATCATTACACACTCCATTTTAACAACAACAATGCAATACAACGTAGATTGTGCTGAGCAGAAATGTGCGTGAAGGACTTGCTCAAGGTTCTTATTACAATTACCACCTAAGTGAAAACTTGAATGATTGCTCTCTGCATTGCAAGACAAGCCAATTTGTTACCAAGCTCCATTGTGTACAGTAGACAGAATAATTCATTACATTTCATAGCATAAATTCTACTATGATAACAGAAAAATAATAACAATGAGTTCTTTATTATAATTATAATCATCATCATCATTATCATAGCTATCATTGTTATCATCGTCGTCATCATCATCATTAATCATGGTATAATGCTAACAAAAGTACATTGCCCATGTCATGTGACAAAGGTGTTGTGGAAATGATTGCATTGAAACTATGAATGGCCATAATTAAACTGATTTAAAAATAGTAATAATTCGAAACATTAATAATCACAATATTACAATAATAATAATAATAACATTAATAATAATAGTAACAAAAATAGTCTAATATCAAGCAAGAGCTAATGAAACACTAAATTTCCACATGTCATTATTGAAACCTAGGTCATGATCCCTACCCTTGGTCCAGGAAATCCTGGTAATCCCTTCTCGCCTTTCATTCCAAACGACCCTGGAAGACCCTGTAGATTAGATCAGATAAGATTTGCTCTGGTCTAAGTGAATTAGGATTAGATTAAATTAGGTTAGAGTTTATTACAGCATAAAAGAACTCTGAAGATAAGACCAAAGTATATTAGACTTTAAAGCAGATTGCATTGAAAGTTCCTTTAAGAAAATTAATGAGATGCTATTGGTTAAGTTACAAGCATGAGACATAGATGTTTATTCAGCCCAACATATACCTTTGGAGTTTAACATTAAACCTTAATTTTTAAAATCATTAGCACCACATGCTCATGTTGCAATTATTACAATAATTTAATATTAAAAGTGTTACAGAGCTAACGCTGACTTTAATGGTGTCTTCTGAAAACTAAACAGCAATCTGAAACCATTGATCGACTTACAGCATCACCTTTAATTCCTGCATATCCCGCTTTTCCATCTAGCCCTGGCTCACCCTAAAACAATTATTGTCAACATCAGAGTTCACCATCACAACCACCACAATAAAACCACCATTAATTATCATCATCGTTAAGCACCACCAATACCTTAACCACACCACCCTGACAACCACCACCTTCAACACATCCACCATCATTTCCACCACCACCTTAACAACTTCAACTGCCACAGACCATATTCAGTAATTTGAGCACTTTCTTGTTTTGGGCTGCTGTAACTCTTCTGCAGATTAGCAATCAATTTAAATATATATATATTTATATATGCGATGTGAAATACTATAAAAAATAATCAAATCAACCAAGCTTATCTAAGCCTATCTATAAAGCAGTGAAATCATACAAGTTCTACATAGCTTTTCATATAACAAGGGTCTCAAGAGATTGTTCTATTAAAGCATAATCAACATTGCAACAAAATACCCACTCAAAGAAAGAAAACAACTCAAAAAATCATATTAGTAAATAAGAAATAATTTGAACAAATAGCAGGCAACAAACCTTCATTCCTTTGTCACCTTTAGCTCCCTGTGGTCCAATGATAGTCTGGTTCTTCTCGTCAAGTGCGCCTGATCCAGGAGGTCCTGGTTTTCCTGGGGGTCCAGGAAATCCTGGTTGACCCTTGTGGCCCTCAATACCAATGCCCATGTTACCTTTCTCACCCTTGGGGCCCTCTGGGCCATCGAAGCCCTGAAACAATACACCAAAAAACTCTCCTTGAATTGATGATATACAAACATGCAAAGTTGAAAGCTTTTGAAATGCATTTAGATAAAACATTATAAGACGTCAACTGGCTTTAGAAGTAACCAAGATGGTTCTGTGGAGTGGCGCTTCACAATTCTCTGCTGGAAGAGCAGCAGGATTCATTCCCTAACACTTTACAGCTGTCCAATGCTAAATTACAATATATTAGTTGGGACCTGGCAGTCTGTTCAGTAGAACATTTGCTCTGTGGATCCATGGATTGCAAGTTGAAGCAAGCTTAATCTCAAGAAAATTGCTTCCACATACCATGCAGAATTTGGATCCTGCATTGCCTAAAAAGAACATGGCAAGTCCTGGAATTCGTCCATTGACTACTCAGGCAGATAAGGAGATAAGCATATCACCAAGTTTCACTATGGGATATGGGAAGCTACCAATTATGCACTACATGTAGGTCAATGATCATGAGTTATGGGTTCGACTTTGTGTAAGGACTTGTGGCAAACTGTCTGCACACCGCAGCGGCCCCATGTCAGAAGCCTTGGGATTCGCCCAATGATGGTTCACAGGCTGAGTAGTGAAATGTCATATGGGTATGTGAGACATAATAAATAATATGGGCCATCATTTAACTCACTTTTGCATGATTTTACAACACATGAGCAATTTTTTTTAAAATCAGAACAATGGCAGATTACTAACAGGTGGTCCAGTTATGCCCTGTTCTCCTTTCATTCCAGGTAGTCCATCTTTGCCATATCGACCCTGTTCAGTAAAACGTTGACATTGTACTGTATAACACTGATAATTAATCAATATTAATACGATATGTCTTTCCCATCTGCAGCACAAATTTAAAATATGTTAATTATATTATTATCAGTAATGTTAATTAATTAATTATTTAATTAGCACATCTCTAGCATTTAGCCAAATAAAAATGGCAAGTGCAATTGGACTATGAGGAGTTCGTACATGTAACAATAACTTCAATCAATTGCAACAATAGGCTATTTCCAACAATTTCCAAGGTGAAACTATTATGTATCAAATAAATAAAGAAATTCTAAATAGACTGAAATGACAGAGTCTTAGAAAGATTTTCTGACTTCAGTCTCAAATGACTTAGTACTTAAAGACTTTCTGACTCACCGGATTTCCCGATGATCCATCATTTCCGGGTTCACCCTGAAAAGAGACGACAGGCAAATAAAAGAACTCACAGATCAAGGTCAAGCAGAAAAACAGGAGTATAAAACATAAAGAGATTAGCTGAGGTCAGGTACTTTCCTCCAAGAGGCACTTGAAACCCTAGATCTTACATTCTAACATTCTTCGATCTTTGCATAAAATGGTACCAGTGCAAATGTACAGTTACTTTACATACTACTCGGCAGATAATGCATCGTTTTGAGAGATACTAATAAACAAGTGCTCTGTTTACAACTTCACCAATGTAATTTACCTGCAACTCTTATTAAAAGGTGAATGCAGAGTGCAATCCTATTTGTTAATGCTGATTCAAGTAAATGGGATTCAGTAGAAAAAGCAAATCATGTAACTGGAAGAGATACAGAGAGGAAGTGTTCATGTAGTACGTGTCAAGACTGATCTAGACTCTTCAACTCAGGCAAATGTTTAAATTCTGAGCCAAGAGACAAAAGTCATGCATTTGTAATGAATAATTGCTGCTACACACCCTACACACCCAAAATGTTGACTAAACCTTCATAGAATGTAATCTATTTTGGGCCAAACTGTAAAATTGCAATATTCAGAACCAAATAATATATATCATCTTAACACTGCTCATCAAACAGAACATCATTGCAAGCACATTAAAAACCTTTTTGCAGAACTGCAATTTCATAGATTTTAATAAGACATTATATAAATTTCAGCTGCAGTTACATGAGGGAAATGACTCTAATACATGTATATTTACACATTAGCTTGACTGATTTGATGTCTTGAGCACACAATAAAAGCAAAAAAATCGTAATCATTCCAAAATAAGATTTAATAGGAATCAAAAGTTAGACATAAGGTGCAAAGTTTCACAAAATGATACTGCTAAGAATGCAGTAGAAATTGCTGTCATTACATTACACAAAAAATGCATATCCAACAATTACACAAATCTTCAGTTTCTGTCGCATTGTAAGCGCAGTGTTAGGCAAAATATTTTCACAAAAGTAAATCAGCTGAGAGCAATCAACAAGCAATGCATTTAATATCGGTGACCACCCAAAAGGACATTTTAAGGGTACAACAGCAGGATCAAAAGGAAATCAGAATAAAAATCATACACATACAATACAAAAATTGGTGCAATGGCGTCATATGTGTAAAAAACAAATGCCACATGTTAATTAGTTAATACATATCTTTCAGTTCTCAACCTAATGCACAGTGTACATCTTTAAACACCAATTAGACAAAATTGTCAACTAATAATGCAAACAATTTTCTTGAGGATCTTGTGTAATGTGTATCCGATGCTCAGATAAAGTATTCAGTAATGGACAATGCAGCAGTCCATCAGTAAGGCAATACATAAGTATGCTAATTTGCATTATGATACCATGAAGTGTCAATATTACTAATATGGCAAAAATTGGTGTGAATTATCATGTGGAGATAGTCAAATATAATTGTGCCTGTTGCCTATTCCTGCTGAGTAGTCAGTCAATTTGAGTTAGGTATATAATTATTAGACCATAAGTTAATACTGCAGTCAAAAAAATATGGACAGATCATGGAATGATAGTGCTAAATTATTGACATTTTTGTAATAAATAGGCATTGCTTTTGGAGATATTTGCCATTATGAACCAGTTTGTCTTTTCATGTAAGGCATTAATACAGACATAATTATGCTTAGAAATGTTGATACCAGTTTTGTTGATGATGCTAACAGTCAAACTACAATCACAAGGAATGAGCTACAAAGAGACTACTTAAGAAAACAATCTGAAGTCAGTTGTGCCAATTTTGAAGAGAAGTTGTTTGCTCTGATCCATTCAGGAATTGATTTAATTTCAAATCAAATCAATTTGTAATTATTTACCTCTACAAAACTAATTTATACCTATTTATGCATTGATGAATATTCATAAGCTGACCTTTTCACCTTTGAAACCAAATCCTCCATCCGATGGTTCACCCTTCTGGCCCTTCATACCCAAGTTTCCTGGGGGACCAATCGGCCCCTGCAGTCCTGGGAAACCGTTAGGGCCTGGCTCTCCCTGAAAAACCACAGTTGCAAACAGTAAGCATAAAACCTAGTTGTGATTTTAAAATGTAGGTGACATCTATCGCAGATGCTTGTCTCTGATTTTAGAAAACATTCTCTGCCAATGTGATCTATAGCGATGTCATAAGATGGACCAAAGGTCTGAACCCGTAATATTTAGGTAACAACCTGACACATTTGTGCCTGCCTAGCTCACCTTTTCTGGTACCTGGTCACATAAACTGAAAACAGAAATAAGTTTTCTTAAGTAAACTGGTTAGATGGAAAAAGAAATGAAATGTGGAAAACTCGATCCGCATTACCTGTGTTCCATTGCATCCATCAAGACCTGGATATCCTCGAGGTCCCTGAGGTCCTGGATAACCCTAAAATATACAAAACCAAACTAGTATGTCAAGTTGTCAACAAATGAATTGTTAGGGAACAACAGGGAAGAAAACGCTAGGGGACCCAGGGATCGCTAATAGGGGACAAATTCATGAATTTGTAACAATGATGAGGTGTGGTAGCGATAACAAGTAATTACAAAGTTTACATATCTCATGGTACTAGGCCAGTTATAGAGAATTGGCTGGCGTTGGTTCCGGAATACATGGGTCCGTAGTTACAGGCTCTTCAGAGACTAAAAGGGTTGAATTGAATAACAGCAGAGAAATAATTGTCAAAGCATGACAGTAGCAAGTGTATGTCCTGTGTATACATGAATTCAACAATTAATTCAATGAGGGAGAGTAGGGGTTACTTGCATAAGATTGGGTAATTGCAAGTAGGAGCCAATGTGAAGGGAAGAAGGATGATTCTAAAGACTTTGTTTTGAAGAAGTTGTTGCCCTTTAAGGTGGATTGGATAATAATATAATAATTTGATGCCAATGTGCTATAATAGCATAAAATATAAATTAACTGCATGCACATGTAATATGATATGAAAATGTATGTGTGCACAGATATATAATTTTATATTATAAACAATAATATAAATGCACACAAATCTCTGGGCAGATGGTGCAGTACAAGTATACTTTGTAGTGTCCACTATGGACTGAGGTATATAATTAGTTAATTATCTTGTGTATTGGAAAGGTGATTACTGCTTACATGTGCATGTCAGTATTTTAATATTAGTGAAAAGTTACTTATACTCACCGGTATGCCATTAATTCCAAAGAACCCTGGTACTCCCATTTGGCCCTGAAAATAAGGAATCATTAAAACTCAGATTATCATCTATACAGACATGATCAGAATTTCATAATTGCTATCATCAACAGAACAATTATATCATTCAGAATAGTCCCAGCACAATAAAACAGGTTTTAATAAATATACAATCAATTATTAGATGAACAAATACTAACAACCAATAGCATCATTAGCAGCAATAACATTTAACATTCAACTAAGTTCCATTTGTTTAGTTTTTCTGTATTGGTATAAGCCAATATTGATCGATTGATCAATTAACATGTACAACATCAATAAGAATAGAATAATAATAGCTACACGAGCAATAACAACAACAACGACAGATATTTAATGCTGAATAATGATATCACATGAAAATGTAAAATTAAAGAAGTTCAGTGTAAAGAGACCACTCACCCTGTCGCCCTTTGGTCCTATAGGTCCGTCGGTTCCTCTTTCTCCCTTCTCTCCCTTTGGGCCATCGACTCCCTCGGGGCCGGGCATTCCTGGGAGCCCCGTTGCGCCCTGAGGGCCAAAAGGACCCGGAGAACCCTGAAAGAAAAAACCCACATCTAGTAAACAACCAATGGAATTTTTACATAACCTTGATGTGTGTGATTACAAGTCTTTGGTGTTGACAGAGATGTGTTGCTCAATATGCAGAACACTACCAGAAGGACAAAGTAGTACTAAGTTAGTAATACTAAGTAAATACTTGAGTTTAGTATCACTCTTAACTAACACTGATGTGCAATGTCAGTCGAAAACTAGAATGCATTTGGACTCCTCTTCCTCCTCTTCTTCTGCCTCCTCCTCCTAGTTTTCCTATTCCTTTCCTTTGCCTTTTCGTTTCCATTTTAGTCTAACGATCAGCTTGAGTTAGAGGCATTCAAGACATCCTGCCAAAACTAGGAAGAGCATTTAGAAAGTGTAGTTGATGTGGTGCTATCTTCTCTCTGCTTCTGCCTACGCAGCTCAACCTTTTGCAACTCGAAACTCAACTCCTCGTTCCATCTCAGAACCGTAATTCAAAGTGGAACCAGATTCAGCTTCTTCTGTAAGACCCAGCCACATACTTCTCAGCACCGAGTTAAAAACAATTCCAAAACAGTTCTTTTTATTAATTAGCATCTGTCGATCTGTTTGCCTATCTGCCTAACTGGCTGTATGTTGCATTTGAAGCTGCATTTGTTGTTTCATAGAACATTGCAGTTGCTGTCCAATTGTCATTTCGTCAGTTGTTGCATTTATTGTTACAATGAAATGTTGCATTTATTATTGCACCTGTCATTGCAATTGTTGTTTCATTTGCGGTAACACAAGTTTGTCAATGTAATTGAAGTTGCATATGCTGTTACAATTCTAATTGCACTTGTTTAGTTTGTCTGCGTTTATCATATTTTATCTGGCATCTGGCATTCGCTTGCACAACAGTACAAATTTCCAATGATATTACAACACAAAACGATGGCAGAAGTGCGTTTGTATGAAAAAGCAGCTGAAGCCTTAGGAAGTAGAAAGATCCTTAACATGAAAACGTTTCACTAACTTTTTGGAAAACATATATCAATGTCTAAACTGCAGTCAAATAAACTTCAAACTCATCTGAGCGTTTGAACCAGAGCATTCCTGGATCTTTCTTCACTAATTCTCCCTACTTCCTGTTAAAACTCTCTTCATTCCACTCACTCCCTAAACCCTTCTCAATTCCCGCATTAACCTCCATACCTCCCTTCCTGAATCCTTCTTCCCGCCCAACTCGACCCTCTCTTCTTACCCTTTCCTCCATATCAATCTAATTCATGTTCATCTCCATCTTCAAGCTACCTTTTTCACAACTTTCACCCAGCATCTCTTCCAATCTGCTGACTGCCTCCTGCTTTATACAAGACAGACTTCAACCTGACCCAACCCTGGCTAAATAGGGCAGATGGTACATTTGGCCATGGGCATTGCTCCTCTGGCATTAGTTAAAAATGCTTTCAAATTCTTCTTTAAATTAAAATGTAATTCCAATATATAGTTCCGTAAGTCAGAGACACTTTCGACCTTGGCTTTCAACGTTTTGCTGCTAGGCACACTGTAAATAAATTGTCCAGATCCCCAATAGACTAGTTCCACTAGAATATCTTCAATCTAGCAATAGCCCCTCCCTTTCTCAAGGCTATTTGCCGCCCAAACTTAACAGCAGATAGGAAAACACTCACAGCAATAAAACGCAAATGCCTTTTCTAGGGACACAACTGACGGCTTACTTCTAACAGTGCATAAATTCCATGTACATGTATGTGTGCATATAAGCATGTATGTATTATGTATGCATTTATGTATGTATGCATGCATGTATGTATGTATTTATGTACTTGGATGTTTTGATAACTCATTCTGATTCATATTTTCTTCTTTCTAGAACTCCTCTTTCAGATATTGTAAATTTCCCATTTGATCTGCCACCAAATTAAAACAAACTTGCCAGATTTTGCCATGAATTTTTGGAATAAGCTAAAGCATGATATCTCATTAATTATCTTAACATCCCGTTATGCTAATTCCTGCACAAGCAACTAATGAGCTGATTAATTATGTGCTCCGTGCAACACAATTAAAGTTCCTTGGCAGGCAAATTCCTTTTAGAACAGAGGGAGTAATGGAGCACACTTTGGTTCAGCTCTCCCATTCTCTTGCTGGGTATCATAGAAGAAAGATGGCAGTAGGAGCGATGGTGGCCCCACTTGTGTCTTCCCAATGATTACACTGCACTTAAGGAAAAGTGCAAACCTGCATTGACAGTTAAAATATGTATATTGACTAGCTTCATAGTTTTTGAAGGTTCTTTATCTCCAGAAAGCCTTGCAGTTGTCTTGAAATAAATTACTACAGTGGGAAAAGTTATATTGATTTCTGCTGAACTTAGCTCTAGTCTTGAGATACAGGTCCTGCAAGAAATGATTAGCTACTTAGCATTTCAAAGCTCTCAACAAGTATGCGCCTACGTTAAATTCTCGTCATTCGTCTAATGGCATAGTTGAAACATGGTGTTCCTCGTGTACTTGGTCTTCTTTAGTTTACATTACATGCCACAACAATAGGAACATTGCTTGACAATCATCCACTAGGATACCATTCCATGCTGTTGATTGCCACAATAATCTTCATTCCATTAGACAGATTGTCATGTGACTCACGTGTGTGGCTGTTTTCGACTGCCTTTGAGAAGGCGTAGTCTTCGATATCATGCTCTGCAACCTATTTATAACTAAATATCTAGGCCTACTACTGGGAAATTACTATCCGCATAAGAAATTACAATGGCTCAAAATCGCTTCCTCTGATCTACAAACCAGAGTGTCATCCATTACTCTTCAGCCTCTGACGATTTACAACTTAGGCTAAGTGTGCTTGCAAGTGATGCCTTGTACATTTGGTAAAATGTTGGGAACAAATTAATAATTATATAATAGGAATGTATTGTTGTATGACTGTATGAATGTGTATACTAGGCCTACTATGTATGCATGTATACAATACATGTCGATCATGCATCATGTATATTTATATGTATATAGGCATGTATGTTTTTAATCAAGATGCTTATCATAGCACCTTTTAGGTGCCTTACAAATGTGCATTTAACGATAGTTGTTTGAAAATAGAGCAACAGTCTGCACAAGAGGACAACACAACTAAGAGACTGTTCTGATATCCAATACAACATAATGTATGCCATGTTTTAATATCTATCATCCGCCATTCAGTATTGTTTGTCAAACACTCGACTTCTGTAAATTTAAGAAAACAACTATTAAACAAGTAATTTAAAACTTATATAACTATGACCAATTGATCAGATTAAGGAGATAATCCAGGATCTGAAGTTAGAGGCAAATCTAATCCAACCGAAAGACTTCCATAGCATCAGTTGATTTAATCAAGTGAAGAAGAGATGAAGATCAGTCGATTATACTAGCCCTGAAGCAGCCACAGGCAAACAATGTTAGCGACTTCATTTTCTTAGCATCAGCATATGACGAGGGAGGCTTTTAATTGCACAAATCGAGTGTTTGACAAACAATGCTGTATGGCGGATGATAGATACATAGGTAACTAGAATGTATAACATGAATTATAGACATCCATTATATACATGGGCTACTTCAGTTAATAAGTAGGTCGCATGAAAATATGAATTTTGGAATAGCAGATAATTAAATGATGTAGATAATAAAGTACGCAGAGGAATTGCACTGTTGCATGGACGCTCATGGACGGCGTCCAGGCTCTGCTGGCCAAATAAGTAGCAGGACGGCGTCCAGCCGTGAAAATAAGTGCCTGGACGCCGTCCATGATCGTCCAGGCACACATTAAGCCCTGCATAGAAGTAAGACTATTGTTTCCATAGAAGTATGGCTATTGATCCCATAGAAGTAAGACTATTGCTTATATAGAAGTATGGCTATTGCTTCCATAGAAGTAAGACTATTGCTCATATAGAAGTAAGACTATTGTTTCCATAGAAGTATGGCTATTGCTCCCATAGAAGTATGGGATATTGCGGGTAACCAAGGAGAACCAGATGAGCCTCAAATTTAGACTTGAAGGACATCACGGTCGGACAAAGTGACTGTAGGGTGTAAAATTATAGGAATTAATAAATGGAAACGTTTCTGGTGGGGTAGTCAGTCAATTTACCCTCTCACGAATCGGGCATAGAGATTTGTTGGTTGAAACTCACCCTGCTTCCTTTTTCACCAACGCATTTGCAGGCTCCAGCTGCAGTACAGGCTGCGCATTCCTGACCATCGGACTGCTAAAAAAACAGTAGGAAAAAACCCATCAGCATCTAGGATAGCTGTGTTTACGGTCATGGTCGATCTACCCTTGAATAGAAAAACATCACTGAGTTCACTGTAGTCATCTATGATAAGTTGTCTTGAAAACCTCAGAAAAGTGATGATCTGACAATTGTGACTTGCATACAAATATGACAGTATCTATAGAGCAATTTGACAGCTGGCAGACTTTACATTAGATAAATTACATAACATTACAGTACCAAACACTGCCTTACAGTATTCTAAGAGCGCTCACGATAATCGATAATCGCTGTTTTGATCATAATTAAGATTACATTTATTGTTATGATCCTCATTATGATCATGCATGTAATTTGAGATGAGGCTGGAAGAGACAAGCAAAGGAAGGAAAACACATTGCTGACAGACAGAGTCACACAGACACAGACAGACAGAGTCAGAAAAAAATAGATTGACAGAGATAGACATATGGAGACAAACACAGAGACAAGCAAACAGATATGTAGGCAGGCATACATGTAGGTGAACTGCAACAAACATCAGAAGCCAGAGAACATTAACTGATGTCTGTTCTCAATTTGCCAGAGGACTAATGGGAGGCAGATCTTAGAGGCAGGGCCGAGGAACAGCAGGCAGCAGCACAGACTACCTGATGAACAACACAATATAATGCCTTGCACGGATATCTTTGGGATGACAAGATGTATGGATGAATGGATGAGCTGATATGATTACGCATGGGCTCCTATTATAATATAGTATACGGAGGTCCTTGGGCTGGGCAAGGGCAGACACGATATCCAATTAAAACAACCAGCTGAAGAAAGTCTCCATTTCACAGATTCAGTTGAATGGGAGCTCACATCTGCCAAGGCCTCCTATTTGGTTAAAAGGATTGTATAGTGGTACATTAATAGTGTGGCCCTACATACGCCTATGGCATCATCCTAAACAACACTGGGAAAAAAGAAGCAAATGTTTACAAACAGCCGTGGGATGGTTTGGCAAAAATCGCCTTCAATCGAAAAACATCCGCAATATGTGAAATAGATTAGAGGCATTGTACATAAGATAATCTTCAACGGCAGTATCTTTCGGTTGATTATTTGATACCACATTCTATCTATCACTCACTTTATAAAGCTTAATTCAATGTAGAATTGGGAGATTCTAATCGATTAGATAAACAGCTAATTCTAATTTTATTAGAATAGCTGCAAGATTTTGCTAATTCTAATAGCAACATGATATCTCTAATTCTACTAGCCACAAGATGGTGTGACACGTAGAATGGCTGGCAGAGAGAATTACAGACTTTCACTGCCCGACAACAGGTGACATCAAATCATGTGAAGGACTATTTGCAGACAAGTAATTCTCTGTCACATTCTTTATATATCTGCATATAACATTTATGTCTAGTTTCAAGCCACACTACAGTATTGGATCAACAGACACTGCACATTAGGGTGCAGCCTGTGGCCTGCACAAGTAAAAGCACAAGTGATGACTTGTTGTTTGATAAGCCACCATATCAGACATTCATACTAGATAAGCAGAATTGCCAATTAAAAGAATGCAGGATTTACACAGGACTCACCAGTATCGTCCATCCGCCTGACCACGTAATCGTGATGCAATGTCCAGGTTTAGCCAATTAATGGATGGCCATGTCTGGAGAGTGTGCTATATCGGGTGCCATATCCAGAGAAAGCACATAGGAAAACGTAATCATAGATTTAGGTCAAATTTGAAATTTGTTCTCAAATGCCCTCTTCTCACTGTATAGAATATACATATGTTGCATCCCAATACTATCTACCTATAGATATATATATAACCAATATATAACCAATATATATATATATATATGTGTGTGTGTGTGTGTGTGTGTGTATATATACACGTGTGTGTGTGCATAAATCATGTATCAAATGTGTCATCTTCAAATCTTGATAGGAATGTATTGGCTGCATTCTGCACATGTGTAGCAGCCCGCTGCTAGTCTGCACTAGCAACCTTAGAATTGCTTGCAAAATGAAACTGGATAACTTTATTCTTTGTGGCATTTCAAATCCGTTATGATAGCTAAAACTTCGAAACAGTGCCTCTGGTTAGTTTATCTTGAGGCAGCACTAACATTAATAACACTAATGTCCAATATCTACATTCAATACAGCAACAATAGCAATCACCATCATTATCACCCTCTTCATCATCTGCTCCTGTTGACAGGCATTTGGCAGTGATGGACACAAATGATTAATAATTTTAAAAAAAACTAAAGGTCTCCATTCCTGTTGGTCATTTGTCACACGTGTTTTCTCTTGCTTAGGCCTACTTTAAGTCTTGCGATGTCTATATTTATCCATTATGGCCATGACCTTTTCCTTGATTCTGTCTCCATAATTCTTTTTCCTTACCACCTGCAATTGGAGCATTATGTCATTATTACCCATGCTATCAGAAAATAATGGTCCTATAACAAAACAATTGTTGGCTACATTTTGATGTGAGGTCAGCATAAGTTCAACTGTGCTGACTGGTTAGTCTGGAAAAACCAAAAATGTTCAACCAAACAAAACACACTTAATAACTGTATTCTCAATATTCTGTAACTTGCACTTAAGAGCTTCAGGAAAAAAGAAAAACATACAGGTATTTAAAGTGAAGGTGTGCAGGAAAGGTTTCCATGATCGTTGTGACCAATTTTTTTAGCTTAAAGGATAAACCCTTCCACAAAGATGGTCAGAGGATATCAGAGTTCATGGTGTCAAAGGCAATGCTGTGGTGCACTCAGAAATTGAGGGTCAGTTAGAAGTTCAACGCCTGCTTTATAGAGTTGCCAGAATTCCAAAGAAGACTCCAAGAGACAAAAGCAGCCTCATTGTTTGGTTTGAAGGTCCAGTTAGACCTCCTGAAATAATCCAGTAACGTCTTTGGCTTTCAAGGTTTCCCCGGGCGGGCGTAAGTTGCCCATTTCCTCCACCTCTCTGCTTTGCTAGTACACTCTATCTTTTTCTACCTGTCTGTCTCTCTCTTTCTCGGTCTCCAGTTATCGGAGGTCCATATTTCATTCAGGATTGGCCATTAGCTTAGATAAAATCTCACTGAGTCTGGAACAAACAAGACGAATCAGGAACTAAGCAGAGAGCTAGTCTTCACTTAAGACAGAAGTTCGCCTACCTCTGCCAGTGCTTCCGTCCATCCATCTGTCAGCCTGCCTCTCTGTTTCTGTCTGTCTCTTCCACAACCTGTCTGTCTCTCCATGTATGTCTGTTTCTAGCACCACTTCTTCAGCATCTGCCTCCTTTATCTGTTACGTTCATATGACTGCCTCTATCAGGCTCTATGTCTCTGTATATCTGCTGCCGATTGTAAGTTCTCTGTCCTTCTAGAACTATGTTCCAACTTCTGCCTGGCTGATTGTTCTTCTCATTGTCTGTGTAGAATTCAAGTGGTTTCCTTCTTTGTCCTCCTGTCTTCAGCTTGTTTGTCGGCCATTCACCCATCCGCTAGCATAAAATGTAGGCCTACAGCACCCTCCCCCGCCGTGCGCTTTAAAGCCCATGATGCCTTAGATGCAGAGAAAAGAACCAAAATAGGAAGCCAAATATCTTATCTTGGAAAAACGCCCAAAGAATATTGAAGGCCAGAGTTTGGCAAATAGAGGACTCTGAACTGAGCCGGTAAGAGGCTAGGCAGATGGAATCCTAGCCAGCAGATGGTGGCCTAGACTTGAAGCATGATTGCAAGCTGGGCTGTTAAAACGTATACAGAGATTAAAGCAGACTTGGAAACGTCTGTGGTACACTTGGAAAGACGATTTTAGCAGAGCAACTGAGCTCATAAAAGGGTTGACTGAGACTAAAAGAAAAAGGATTGAACACTGTAACAGAGAGAGTGTACTAATTGTGACTTGCAAACCAGTGTTCAGCTATGTGCTTAAAACGATAAAAATAGAGTCTGAGTTAGACCTGAAACAGGCAAAAGAAAACTATGTGACATTTTCTGTAAAGATGAACAGTTATTACTTTAATCCTCAAAAGGCAGCTGTTCAAAAAGTAATACACACAATACACACTCTCATACACATACACACCCACACACATCCCCAACATACACCCATAAACATGCACACATATACATGAACCTACACATATACAGAACACCCATATACACATATGCCCACATAAATTCGCACATATTTAAGAAATACATGTGTGCATAGTCTCCTCAACATAAGCATCACCTTCTGGTAGATAAACAAACTGCAAAACAGGTATAAATTACTCTGAGGTTAATTTGGTAATCAGTTTCTTGAGGAGGCTCCAAAACGGATCTATAGCTATTAGCCATATATATCAAACACAAAGGTAAGGAAGTAATTATGGATGAACTGAGCAACAACCATCTCCTTCATGTTTGAATCAATGCCAGTCAGTAGAAACGATAGCCTCCACGGATCCTTCTAGATTCCACTAGATCAGTCACCAGTATCTTCTGTCTTCAATCTTAGAAGTTTCAAATCCTGTTATATCATATATCCTGACTCTTCTTCTGTCGTCCCCACTGCGGTCTCCATGATATCTGCTCCCATTATTCTTTTAATGCAGGTTTCATCCTTTCTTTGCATCGCATGCCCCTACCATCTTGTTTTGGCCAAACCTACATACATTTGCCACTCCCAGCATATTTCTGATACTGAGTAATAACAAACCATAGGAAATATTAAAGAAATTACAAGTTTGACCTAAATATGCATAGAAAGCCATATCACTATTCAATATCAATACTCCATATCAATATTCTTCTTCCTCAAGAGAAAAATGCCCTTCTCCTCCTCTCCTCAAAGCTCAATCCTCATCCTCTCTCTTCCTCTTTCTCTGCATTGTCACCATCTATATCTTTGTTAGCACCATCTGTATCATCATTGTCAGTGCACCAAATCTACATCCACAAAGAATTAATTAAACAATAACAACAATGGTGACCACAACAATGACAAAAACACCAACGCACGGATAAGAGAGAGAAACAAAGAATGAGAATATTTCTCAGCTATCACTGAGAAACATACAATTACATAAAGTGCAAGTGGTGTCATTTTCTTAACCTTGGAATATGATAACAGTCCTCTGCCTTACCCTCTTGTCATTCCACTGAACAGTCGAGTTGAGCCAAAGGTGCAAAACTTTTTAATAAATATTCTGCCATATATATCAGCAATCATACCGACTTCTAAACCAAAATGAAACTAGTTATTCTGCTGTTACAAATGGCCCGCGCATATTCCAGGAGTGCCTCTAGTCTAGGCAGAGGCCATGTCCTTGCTCTAGGGCAGGCAAGACAGCTGCCTCAACTTCAACAGACTCTACATTCCTCAGACCAGACAGATGCTATAACACAGACCACTGAATCACAGTCCATCAAACTCACTAAGTGCAACTTAATTGAGAGCAGCTATTGCCTACAACCACACTAACACACACATAGAAAGAGAGGAAGGCAGGCATGTAGACAGAGAGAGGATGGGTAAAAAGACAGACAGATAAAAGAGTGGATGAACAGATGGAAACATAGAATACTTGCAGATACATAATCAAGTAAGTATTGCCTTCTTTAACCAACCGCTAACTTGATACACATGAAAGTTTTATCATGAATGAATCATCCTCACAATAATAAAGGTTTTATGGGTTGGATATCAGTTGGTGGATTAGTTGAATTGCATGTGGGAGGTCTCAGTGATGAGTCAGTTTAATGAGAGGAAACGTTCCTGTAGAACATGAGGTGAGTATGCGATGCCGTTTGAAAACAAACCAGAGCCAGTATTCTTAGCTGTTCAAGGCTTTCGGTTAGCCAAGCAGGCCAACAAACATAACACAACATCTAAAGGTTTTTTATTGCTCCAAAAATAATACAACAAGACATGATCACATTTCAGAGTAATGCTAAGGCAGGATAGGAAAGAAGGATCAACATATTCACAAACACATTCACTAATCAGAGTCCTGTAACGCACGAACAGCTGTATGTACCAGTATACTATTTGGCAGAGGTTGATGACATAATATTCAAAATTGAGAGTGGCTTGAATTTCAACTGAAATGATAGCATAATTAACATAATGAGCATTGTCTAATGCTAGAAAGTCTTAGGTAAACAAATGGGAGACAAAGCAAATATATATAAAAAGTATGTAGGTGAGTAAGCAAAACTTTTTGAAATAGGAAGCGATGATAATACGCTATGTATAATGGCAGAAAGGTTGTTCCAACAGTGCCACCTCTTAATAGGGACTTCACAAACATAAGCCTGAGCAGAGATCGTGTTAGAATTGGATGGAGGTTATCGTAGTACATACATAAATAGATACATGTTTGCACACATACATATCAATCAATCAATCAATTACATCAAATAAATTTAGTTGGCAAATCAGCATAATTTTATAATCAACAATTTACAAAGATTCCACAACATAATAGTGATGAGTCTAAGTCTATTTGAAAAGGATAGAACTAGTCATGGGAGTGAGTAAGGAAGCTGAGATAAGCTCAGGAGACCCAATTAGGAACCAAAGATCCCCCAAGTTAGGGTCACCTAGTAGGATAAGTAACATAGAAAGTAATAGCTGGTTAAAGGAGATGAAATGGAAAAGACAATAAATTCTATTGTGTACAAACATAAACTTAACTAGTCTTAACTAGGTAGAGAGGCAAGACAGTAACTTCAACAAAGAATTTGATGATACAGGTTATCTTGAAACAAATACATTTGTGTAGCTATAGGCAGGAAACAATCTGTAGGAGCCCCATTGTTGGTTCCGCTTGATTACACAGTACAATTAATTTTTAATCTAATCAGACATAGATTAATTGGTCATTTAATTTGACATACATACATACATACATACAACACATACATGTATAAAACATGTGATACAATATAACATATTACCTTACAAACTGATTGACAGCATGATCCACAACATAATATTTGCTATTTTTCTTCACGCTATGATCATCAACACTATAATACGAGTTATCCATGTAACAAATCGTCCAAAAAGCCAAGCTTGCAAATCACTCACCCAGTAGTCAGTTATTTCTACATCAAATTTTCCAAGACAACCATCAAAGTGAATTCAAGAGTATGAAGAAGAGCAGTTCCTTAAGCTGACCCTAAAGGGTTTGAAATGCTAGCAACTTCATTTTCTTAGTCTCAGCATATGCAGCAAAAGGTTAGTTCCCTCCCTTGCCATATCATCTCCCTACTGACAGTGTACAGTAAATGTACTCATCATAGCTGAGTTGAATCCAAACATAAACTTGTTTATAAATGTGACTTTAACAACAGTGTTCCATCTAAGCTGTGTGCAAACGCATGCACACACGGGCCTTGGAGCCAGAGCACACAAGAATTTGGTTTGCAGAAAACAATTTTTTCATCATAGCGGAGATGAATCGAAATGTAAACTTTTTTGTAAATTATGTGACTTAACACCAGTGTTCCATCTAATATCATAGCTAGTCATGATTTCTCTTTATGAGACTATGTACATCGAGTCTTCTAGACAGCTGCGGCCTACCTTACTCCAGAAACTTTGGTTCCTTGGCTGACATGTCCTCTTATTTCTCTTTAGACAAAGGACGTATCTTACATTATCAGAACTTATCACCATAGAATTTTAGATATGGTCTCAATTTAACCATCATCACATTCAGCTCAGACCTGTGCACCAAAGTGTCAAGCATTTATAAAATGCTGTGCACTAACTTATTTCTCCAATAAATTAGAGGGAACATTGCCTAGCACTTGTGCAAAAAATCAAAGCAATTCTAGTATTGTAATTTATAGTATTTCAGCAAATGATCCACAAATGCATCTAAAACAAGGCTTGCCAAGACTGTATCAATGGCTAATGCACTTGTTGGTGACCGTGTCGGTTGGTCAGTGCGTGCCTCAGTGCGTACATGCATAAAAAATATATATATTAAATTTGTGACACTTAAATTCTTACATTTAAATATTTAATTTGTGACATTCAGATTAGTGCAATTTGCTTAGTAGGCCTAACAGAAGTTTGCTAAATGGTGTGGTCATTGTTTTCTGTTCGTATACATAGGCACTACTACAACAGCTGGTTATACCTCAAACATCGCCAACTGAATTTAAGAATTGGCATGTTGTTGCTCTGAAAAGAATGTGTCTCTAAATCTATGGTGACACTTACTAGAGAGCTAAGCGATCTGCTTTTGGGTTGCAACCCACAATTGGGGAACCGCTAGTCCAGAAAAATGACAGAATAGAATGGCAAACATTCAATCGTGCTCAATATGATGATGATGGCAATTATGATGACCATGATGATTATGAGATGATGATAATGATAACAACAATGATGAATGATCAATACAGAAACTGTTTTAGAAACTATTAAATGCCATTCAAAAGCATACCATAAAAAAACAGCAAAAGGCATTATTGATACTATCTACCTTGCAAACATAAAATGTTTGTGGAAATTCTATTAAAAAAGATCAGCCTAAGGAAAAGGGTGAGAGAAACATATCAAAATTTGATAGTTTGTTTTCAAACTACCACGTCTTAAAGTGTTACGAAATTTAAGAATTGAGTTAATTGGCATGCCAGATGGTCTATAGTTTCCAGATGGATTTCAATGTAGAGCAAAACATGTCATGCACAACTTCATGTGGGAGGATCAAATACCAGATCTAATTAAATTTATCAAATTAAATTGTTATTTAAAGGAGTTTTGAATGTGAGTATATTCAATGGCTACATATCTTGGCTTCATCCTTTAAAATTTCTAATTGGAAATATATTTTGTATATGTCTATTTCCACATTGCTAATTTTAAAATAAAAATGTCCCATTCTGAATAGCCCATTGGTCATCGAATATGTGTTGCAACTTTACACCACTAATAAACAATCAATGATAAATGTGACAAAAGTGTTATAGACTTCAGTAAATTGCATTACATCAGATAATAGATGAATAAAGGAAATATGAGCAGACTGGGTTTCAAAACGAACTTACCAATTCTGAGGCCTGGATGGTCACAGAAAGAAACAAACATAAACAAATCCTGAAAATAAAAAAATGAACACTTTTTTAAAACAGTTTTGAAACACATTCATGTAAATAGACAACTATTTGATATGCCAAGGTTGGTTAAGAACCGTTCCATTTGTTCATCTAAAAATATTAAAAGCCACCTTCTCAATATCAGAGTTATCTTTCTCTTACTCAAGAGACTGACCTTGAAATGTACAAAGAAATAATAGACAGCAAATATTTCATGGGAGACCATCTTACTCACCAATGCTATGTCAAAGCAATTCCTAGAGAGCTGAGTTGTAAGGCGCGTTTCACAACAAAGGTTAAGTCTAGGCAAGAGGTGTTTAAAATAAAATGCTAACTGGAAAACGCTTTTGGTAGATATCAGTGAGGTGGTGAAGGGAGAGGGACAACAGAAGTCATTTGATTGGATTGGTTGGACAGTGAGTTTTATTCCTGGTGGATTTGCAAGAGGAGGTAGCAAAGTGTCAAAGAGCAAATACGAATGTAACTACGTTTTTTTATTGACCTTCTTTCACAGTTGACAAGTGCACACAAAACCACACAACAGATAAGCAACTGTGAGGAGTCAAGTACTTGTCCGAGGTCCTTACAAAGCGGTCGCCTCGGGCCACATACTCTCAAGAAAATCACCAGATGGAGGATAACTAGCTGTTCAGAGAGTTCATTCTATAAGTCGTTGCCACACAGAATTGAGAATGGTTACAGAAATTCATATAAGAATAGATTGGCCAAATTTCTATGCAGAGAAGAATTTGAAAAGCCATGAGTTGCATCAGTGACTTAGTCAGCAAGGCCACAGCCAATGCGATAACAAATTTTTTAAAGCTTCACAATATAAACAGATTTTAGAACTTGAGTGTGGCACGGTGGCCGATTGGTTAGAGTGGTCGGCCCATAACGCTCAGTGTGTGCTGAGTGTGCGGGTTCAACCCTTGTCCGAGGAGTCACTGTGTAGGGACCTTGAGCAAGTCCTTCACACACAATTGCTCTGCATTACAACCGCAATTGTGTCGTCGAGGTGTGTGCACTTCTGAGCAAAAAATGTTGGAAGAAGGGCAATATCAAATTTCAGTTGTAAAAGCCTCTGGCATCCAACCACTGTACTTGCCAGTTGACTAATACTTAGAATTGTCATTACAGGCTACATATTACTGGACATCCATTCACATTAAATCCACCTATTTGAAATGTATGGTATGCAGAAATACACAATATAATGAAATATCAAAGGAAAAATTAAATCTATACGCTAAAATACACCATAAGCTTCGTGAAATAATAAAGGATAAGTCTTCTACGGCCAAAAATTCGGCCCAAAAACAAAGTTTTACTTCTACGGCCGAATCCATAAAAAATTTTGCGCGTGAAGACCTCTGCGCATGCGCTACCATTGGCGTATGTGCACTGCTAAAAATACCTCAAATTTGTAATCATGCGTTGTGAGGGTCGTTTAGGGTCAGATTAGGCATTGTGACGGTCGGTTAGGGTTTAATAGGTTAGGCATCGTGAGGCTGGTTTAGGGTTAGTGTCGTTTTTAGACACACACAAATAACTTTCGGCCCCAGTGGAAGACAGAATATAACAAATCGCTTACAGGGCACATTTGGTGCACAGCATATTCCAAATCAAAATAGGCCAAATTAATCGTTGGGAAAATCAATACAGATAATTAAATCTTGGCTTAATTATTGGGCGACTTGCTTACCCTATTCTAATTAGACTAGACGTGTTATTTTGTCGTCTCCGAATGGAAACCGGAAACGTTCCCAAAGGTTCATCCGGTGCAGTTCTCGTGCCGACAACCCCCATCGCTTCGGCCCTCCTCATCGTCCCTCTGGCGTCTGACGCTCTTGGGGCCACACCTCGTCCCTCAGAAAGATGCACTTTTCCTGATTTTAAATCCGAAGACGGCAGCGGCGGTGGCAGTCGCAGACGTACGGACAAACGCACAGCCAGATGCAGCCACCCTCGCAACAGACTTTAGTGTACCTCTCGCCTGCCTAACGTAAGAAACTCAGAATCCAAGAAGAAGGCAGAAGCTTTGGTCTAGACCAATCAGTCTGCTTATGCTTCAGTCTCCGTTCGCTGCGGCGCAGAGCCATCCACGGCTGGAGCTACGCTCTACGATGGACTTACTATGAGCGGCCAGATGCCTTTTGCAAATGAAAATCCAGCCAGCGGACTTCTACATCAGTAGCATAAACACGAGCGTACGCAGGAATTTTATAGGGAACCCATGTTCTACATACACACATTGCACAAACGAACATATAGGCCTATAAATTAACTGCATGCAATACGCCTACTATACATGTTCTTCAGATACATAAGTACATATGTATGCCTACATGAAACATACCTGCATGTAAAGATGCACACAAATGGAGAACCACAGCTACAAAGATAAATCTATTGATTAAAGTCCAATTCAAGAAATTTACATGGTACATCAAGCCCAGATAAATGTTGAATTCAATCTGTTCAAGGTAAACTGTTACAACAAAAACATTTGTATTCTCTAGTAACTTTAGGCGTACTTTAAGTTAGTTTGAAAATGATGTAAAACTTAAAATTAAGCCTTCTTTTTCAGATGGAAAATGCTGAAAAGCGAGATTTAAAAACAGCATCCATAAAATTGCTCAAAATTAAACATAAAAAATTAGTTTGAATTAAATTGTGTGCTGTCTGAATTTTCAAAGATCTCAAATGTGCCTCAGTGCAAAAAAAGGTTGAGAACCATCAGCTGCCTAAGCCAAAGAGGTCTCAATCCTAGCCTTAACTATCGTACTTTAGTTGGAACCTGTTCACTGCTTTCTCTGAGATGAAAGTGAAGCCTATCGTACATTCACTATTATCAAGAAATCCTGGGCACCGTACATCGCAAGACGGGGAGAGGGAGGTGTGGAAAGGAGGGAGGACGGGTGCAGAGACCTGCAGGCCGAACTCTATCAGCTGCAGCAGCTCAGAGGAGGGATAGATGGAGGGAGGGTGAGAGGGAACGATAGAGGGCAGGTGGAATGGTCTATAGGCTCTGAGAATAACTTCCGAAGCTCTTTACTCTAAGTCATTGCGTCACTACAGTATAAGCACAATTGATGTCTCTGTATATGCGCCTCTCACTCTCTTTCTCTGTCTCTACACTTGCTACATTGTTTGTCTCCCTTTTTGTCGGTCTCTCTATGCACGCCTCTCTCTCTCTCTCTCTTTTTTTCTCTCTGTCTCTCGCTCTGTTTGTGTCTCTCTCTTCAAAGTCCTTATTTCTTATGTCTGTCGTCTTGCCACTCGATCTCAGTCAATTCAACTAGTTACCTCCATCTCTGTTGTTGTCGCTCTCTCTCTCTCTCTCTCTCTCTCTCTCTCTCTCTCTCTCTCTCTCTCTCTCTCTCTCTCTCTCTGCCTGTGTATGTATTGTGTGACACGGTCTATACTACTGTCTAATTCGCTCATAATGCCTGTCTGCCTTCCTGCATGTCTGTATAGCTCTGTCCTTACCAGTTCTTACCAGAGTGCATGTGTCTCCCTGTGGGTGTAATTCTCCATGCTTCGTGTCTGTCTCTGTACCTTTCTGTCTGTCTGTCCGTCTGTGTTTGTCTGTCTTCGAACTATTGTCGGTCGGGTGGGGCCTCATTCCTCGCTCAATGATCTGCCATCCTCTGCTTCCAATGAAACCGAATTCGTCATCACCGCCAGAGTTCCCACCTCTTCACCCACTCAGTCCTCCCAACCCTACCCACTATACCCTGACCCTCTAGCCCCTTCTTCTCCAGCCAGACTGAGGAAGTCCTTAGGGTGTTTGGCATCAGGCTGCCGCCTGGTACGTTTCGCACTCGGCTGGCCTGACACAAGCCAAGGTGTAGACTATTCTGTATAGCCATGCACTAAAGTATACCCGATGTACTCGTACTCCAATCGTAATTGTTATCATAAACTAGACATTTCTACAGCGCCCACAAGTGAACTCGCGGGAACCAGCTTATTCACAGGCCCCTAATCAAAACAAAATCAATAGGCAGAGAGTATAAATTCTGAGATTCCGTAATGCAGAGCGTCAGATGATGGACGGTGCTTAGAGTTTAAACGGCGATGGAGGTAGGAGGAATCAAGATAGGGTTTGTGAAAGAGTAGTGTCAGTTTTAAGTGACAGACCTACGGTGATGTACAATTGTACATGTCGCAAGAGCTGAGGTCTTGGTGAGTCAGTTTACTCCAAATAGGCGGGACAGCTAGAGCAATGGAGTGGTTTGTAAATTTTAGTGATGACGTGATGGAAATAAGGATTCTGCGAAGGTCACGTACAAGTATATGTCAGTAGAAAGAGCGAGGAAAATGAATGATTAGATTCGTAAAGCCAAAGATACGTACTTAAGACTTAGGCGTACACTTGAGTTGCGGACAGTAGAATTTGCCATGTGTGGGTGAATGCATGTCGAGTTTGACGGAAATTGAAGAATCTATCATTTCCCTAAGTTGTTCGCTGACCGGTCTAATCAGAGTGCATGTGTCTCCCTGTGGGTGTAATTCTCCATGCTTTCGTGTCTGTCTCTGTACCTTTCTTCCTCACAGACAATTCTGGGCAATCAACTTGTCCAGTGACCAGGGTCGGAGTGGCTTGAGGTAGATTCGAACCTGTGACCCTCCACTAATACGGCATAGAACGGATATCGCTACACCACCGCATCCCACATTCATCTAACCTAGTATAAAGCAATTAATTCCGTAGCTTAGAATTCTAAAACTTAACTCAGTACTGTAGTCCTTCCCGTGTAGGTCTTCATATTGAGCAACGCATCTCCTCCTCCTCCACTCATCTCCTCTGTCCATGTCCAGGTCCTTATCGTTTTCGTCCCATGACATCTCCACTCTCCAGGCATCTCAGGTCGTCTGTGATGGTTTCCAGTCAGTTCTATAAGACAAAACAATAATGCGAAATGTCATAAAGTTAAGAAATGGAGTGAACTAGATAACAGAGAGAAAAAGACGTAGAGTAGGATAGATTGAAAGAGAGCAAACAGTAACTGTATACATGTATCACTTAGCTGAGCTGCAATATGCCAAAATAATTTTTTTTGCAACAGCAAAGCATAGGGACAATGTTGCCAAAAGCTTTCTTCAAAAATCTCGTTCCATTGATCCACAACAGGGAGGCAGCCACATCTAAGACAACATTTTGGGCACAAGAAAATAGAAAATAGGGTCAGCAAACCCAGAGGCATCCAGATAGGAGGGAGGGTCCAAGGCAATTTCAGGTGGGGGATAATTGATTAGTCTTAGGGGGGAATATCTTGCCTTCCTGACATCTTGGATCAGGGGGTTTCCCTCCATCGCTCAGAGGGTATTGACGCCCCTGAGCAGACCCAAGAAGAGGGAAATATAGAGATAATAGAGCTGTAGACAGACTTAAGACAAGAGGAAGAGAAATTTAGGAAAGAGACAGGCAGAGAAGATATAAAATGCTCTGTGTTTCATTATCCTGGTTGACATTTTGCTACTTAATTAGAATCTTCCAAACGACCCAACGATCTTATTAGCAACCAATCTATGGCATTTTTCGCAAACCTTAAAAACTGAAACTAACCTATAGCCGCTTGCAGGACAGTCGATCAGTTGAAGGCGGTCACGAACAGGTCTCGATAACCGAAGACAGGTAGCGCTTCATGTCAGATGCCACAGCACCTCTACCAGGATGGACGGTGCCAAAACTGCCGGAATTCTCTGGCCTGAGGCTGCCAGGATGGACGGTGCCAAAACTGCCGGACTTCTCTGGCTTGAGGCTGCCAGGATGGACGGTGCCAAAACTGCCGGACTTCTCTGGCTTGAGGCTGCCAGGATGGACGGTGCCAAAACTGCCGGAATTCACTGACCTGTGTAATTTATACACCTGCTGATATAGCATAAATCTAAACAGTGCCTTAATTGAGTAAATTTTATTAAGTTGATAAAGCATTGTACAGAATGTAATGTAGAGCCTATAGCTCAAAAATAGCAGACTTATTTTTGCTGACTTGGTGCCACCAATCGTCTGGCATTCTGAAGCTCAAATTGCGTGCCTTGCTATGGCATTGGCTGTTTACATGGAACCAGTACCGTACCGAAGGGGGGGCCAGCGGGGCCTTGGCCCAGGGCGCAAATGTGGAAAGGGCGCAAATTTCAGGATAGAATAACTTATTATTCCATAAAATGCACAATCTTAAAAATGTGGGGGTGCCAGATTGATGCTAGGCATAGGGCGCAATTGTTGCTCAGTACGGCCCTGCATGGAAATACTTGGGTTATGGCTAGAATAAAAAGACCTCAGAGGGGCAGTCATGGATCCATACAATCCAACAAATATAACAAACTGCCTGAGGCACTTGTAATGAATGGACTACACACATCAAAATGTATCCTACTTAATATTATCTCAAAGCCAAGGCCCTACACAGAAATTGTGATGCATTTGGACAATCACATTTTCTCTACCAAGCAATTGGAAGGTAGCTCTGTGCTGACCTGATCAGGTCTGAGGTCGACATCTAATCTTCAAACACCTTAGTCTCCTCACTTCAGACTAAATGCAACATATTCATTCAACGCCTCTGAAACAATGCAGCGCTCTTGGATAATCTGGTTTCCTGCATTTGGATTTCGAGTGGTGCTTTAGAAGTTTTGAGAAGTTGACGATTCCGATTAGAGTTTACAGCAGATTTTGATACGGTATGCCATTCTCTTTTCATCTGTGCATTCAGATGATACTTGCTCGTACTTAATTGTTTACATGTGTAGGCAATTAATCATCAGAATTTAACCAAAGGAGGATACACAGATCTTAAACTGACGTATACTGAAACTGACCAAAGTAAGTGAACAGTAAGGCAGAAAAGAAAATTCAAAAGGCGATTTAGAATAAAACTGAGAGTAGGGCAGTGAGACTGAAGAGAAAAACTCAGAGAATGCACTGAGAATGGAGATAGAAGGCACCAAACAATCTGATGACAATGATGATGGTGATGATGACGATAATGATAATGATTTCTCTGTTCACATATGCTACCCGGGGTTGAGAAGAATGAGGTGGTTTCCCATTGCTTTCCTTCCTCACAGACAATTCTGGGTAATCAAGTTGAAAGAGTTAACACTCTTAAGATTAAAACTTACTCAGTATACTATAGACCTCTGCATATTGGGCAACAGATCCCCTCGTCCACTCGTCTCCTCTTTCCATTGCCAGTTCCGTCTCGGCCTCGTTCCACGATATCTGAGGTGATAAGTTGTCTTTGATGGTTTACGGCAAGTTCTAAAAGACAAAATAGTGATGCATAACGTTGCAAAGCAAGAAAAGGAGTGTGCTAGACGACAGCGAGAGAAAGACGTGGAGTAGCCTAGGATAGATTGAAAGAGAGCAAACAGAAACATTATTACTTAACCGAGCTGCAATATGAAAAAAAAAATTTTCTATGGTAAAGCATAGGGATATGTTGTCAAAAGCTTTTGTAAAAAATCTGGTTCAGCCAGACCTAAGACAAATCTGGGCACAAGAAGGAGAGAAAATAGGGTCAGCAGATCAAAGAAGAGACAAAATTGAGCTATTTCTATAAGCAAACTTAAGACAAGAGGAAGAGAAATAACAAAGAGACACGCAGACAAGACAGAAATTGCTGTGTGTCTCATTATCTTAAATGACATCCTGCTACTTAGCATCTTCCAAACGACCTGACGATTTTGTCAGCAACCAATCGTCTGTCCATCGCCAATTAAGTGACCATGCCCATCTCTATCAACTCCGGATAAGTCGCAAACCTTCATAGAAAGTAGAAACTGAAACTAACCTAGCTCCTTGTAGGACAGTCGGTCAACCGAATCATTGCAGTTGATCCTGACTGGAATTGAGATTCTTCGAATGAAGAGCTTCACACGACCAGCGGTTGACGGCATCACGTACAGGCCTCGATGGAAACATTGTAAAGAATGTAATGTATTTAAATTAGGTCAAGTATAGCAACTTATTTTTGCTAACTTGGAGCTACCATAGTCTGGCACTCTGAAGATCAAATTGCCTGTCTTGTTATGGCTGCTTGTATGAAAATACTTGGGTTATGGCTAGAATAAAATGACCTCAGAGGAACAGTCATGGCTTCATAGAATCCAATGCCGTAAGTTCCTAGCACCAGGTCTTCAAAATTCGTGACCAGCGACAGAGGATTACAAAATAGACATATACAAACTAAAGGATCCAGTGATCCAGGATCTCAAAAATGGTCAGGATTTCTAACCTAACCTCTGTAATGCGGGTAAAACGAAAATTGACCTGCTGAATATCAACATATTAATGATAATTATTATCACACTGGACAGCACAGTTAACTTATTATCATTAGCCCATTAGGCACTAAAAATATGTTCAATTCAATCTTCTCTTCAATCTACAATTAATGTTCGAACATCTAATTAGGCCTAGGCTACTTGAAAACAAGAGAAGACAAGAACACGTCCATGTAGAAATAAGATAAGAGAAAGAAAGAAAACAATAGGCCTTCACAACAGAAAACAGAATAACTAAGGAGAGAGAGTCAAATTTGCTTGATTTAACATTTAGTAAAATACCAAAAATAATTTTTTAGGCCTACTCCAGTAGGCCTAGTTATAAAGTATCATCGACAGGTCTAAATGGCAAATAACATAATAGCATCAAAATTTGTAGCTTAAGATCGATAATTCGATCTCCAAACTGAAAACATTCGATAAGAAATCGTTGTTTTGAAATTTGTTAACTCTACTTGCTACTTCTCGACGAAAATTGAATCGAAACATAAGTTGGCGATGCAGATTTGCGAAAATTTCGCAAAAATCCGGAATTCGTCTTCTTCGAGATCTACGCCGCAACTAATGCTCAATACGCATGACGACATTTCGTTTGTCCAGCATAGATAACATGTTCATCTATATTATAAATAAGTAAGTAAATTAAGCATATTCTTTAATAACGATACTAATAATTTTCGCTTAAATTCAAACCGCTTTATGATAACATAAATAGGCGCCTATTATACGTTATACACTTATTTAATCAACAATGCTGCTTAGCGAAAGAAGGACATATCAACGTTACAGATATACAATGATCTCACTCGCAGGGCCGTACCGAGCTACTGGCAATGATATTATGCCCACTTCTCTTTCATGGGGGGCTCCACCCGAGTAGTAGATGCTTATTCCTTCAGACACTATAATTACCACTGCAGGTCCATCGCATCTCACTGACTCACTCTGCCCCAAGATTTCAAGTCTATATTCTTACATCTCTCTCACCACCTGCGCCGACTTCCCTGTATCATAATGTTCTTATATTCCAGTATACAATTTTTGCCTTGGCTTTGGTAGTGAAGATTTGAGATTTCTGAGTCTTGGCTTCCTTTCAGCTTTCACCACGACCCTTCACAGATGGGTCCTTGACCCTCCCATCTCCCGACCGACCTGCCACGACAATGAGTTTGAGCTTTTCATGTGTCTTTTCTGTTGCAAGACATGGTTTTACCTGGAAGACCCGCAAGCTTGCCGCAGAATCCTGCTCCGTTTCCAGGTTTGGGACTGGCACTACTGAACTGCAAGGCAGCGGAGTAGTTAGGTACCGGGGGTAACTTGAAATAAATTTCAAGTTACCGGGGGTAGCCTGAAGCTGATTTCATATTACCCCAGGGATAATCTTAAATTGTAGGGGGTAATTTGAAATCGCTTTCAAGTGCTTTCAAGTTACACTTGAAATCGATATCAAGTTACCAGGGGGTAAGGTGAGTGAATGGGGGTAATTTGAAATCGCTACACCGGTTGTTGATTCTGTTTAAGAAGGACAGTTCAAGGACTACACAATGCGCCTGTAATTTGATATCGCCCTTCTTGCAGGTATGCATTAGTTCAGAAGTGCACACGCGCCTCGAGGGCGCAACAGCAGTTAGGCCTATAATGCAGAGCAATTGTGCACGCGAGGACTTGTTCAAGGTATCCACACAGTAAATCCTCGGACGAGGATCGAACCCATACTCATCGTGTTACAGGCCGACCACTATAAACAGAGGCGGCGATCCCGGGAGTCGAGGAGGACGAGTCCCCCACCTTTTATGGAGAGTGGACAATTCATACGTGTGTCCCCCACACTTCCTACTCCTCTCATTGGGTGTCCTCCCACCTGTCAAGCGAGATCGCCGCTTCTGATTCTAAAAAATATGTATCCACCGTGCCACATTACGAAAATCTGTAATTATTGCTTGTTTCCCCTCCTCCAACTGAATTAATTCTCTCTGAAAAACAAAGCGAGACTCGAATAACAAGTAAATCCAGCCCAACTCCCGACGACAGTAAAACTGTATCTATGCTCGCCTTAAAAATATCCAATTGCACTTCTAATTTGCGCTCGCTAGATGTCATCTCGTCGAACAGCTCTTCGCCATTTGGATACTGCGCTGCTGCAGTCGCAGACTGCAGCAGCGCAGTATCCAAACAGCTGCACTGTTCAGTTTAATTTGTCGCCTGCCGCTTTGCACGCAGCAATTTAACAACTGATCCAAGCGCTCTCCGCATTTTACATTCTTGGGATTAGGACTACCAGAGCAGCAGAGTTCATTTTCCCTAGCCTTTCTATAGATAGGCCTATCTGACCATGTCAACGCTGTCGTTGTCTTGCTTTAGTCAGTATCTGCGACAGCTTCGCTCTCTCTATTCGCCAGTCGCAGCATGCTGTGACGACGCTGGTTCACGCCTTGATCTGCTTCAGGGTGGACATTGAGAACATTGTTTAGAGTGGTATTTTCTCGTCAAATGTTTCTGGGCTTCAATCTATCATCAATGTTGCCGCCCGGCTTATTGGTTGCATCCCTAAAACAATATGTTCACATTACATTTTTCTTCCGAGACTTTTTTTATTGGATACCGCCGCCGACTTGATTCTGAGCGGCGCCGTAATACAATGCTCAGTTACAATCACAGCAACAAATTCTCGAGAGCCCGAAAAACATATCTCATTACCATATGAAAATAGATCTGTCCAGGTATCGTTGTCCTGCTCTGCAATTAGCGCGAGCAAGCATCATGCAGCGCAGTCGGCCATACTTGAATGCAAATACAGCCAGAAGCATAACCTGATCGGTTCGCAATATCTGAGGCGTGCATCGCTTATCATGGGTGGCAGACGCCTGATCTGAGTTAGAGGGTTGCGCCTTGGAACATTTTCGATTCCTTCAACTTTACTTTAGGTTGCTAGATGCTCTAGCATCTGGATCAATGTTGACTTTTTTATTGACGTTAAGCCAACTGCTTTCTGATTTCAAAGCACACAAATAAACTGTTCTGGGATGCGTCATGAAATAACAGAGATCAAAATCAGAGAGGTGCTATGAGAAAAGCGCGCTGTAAGAAATAATAATAATAATAATAGTAATAATAGCAATAATGATAATAATAATAATAACAATAATAATAATAATAATAATATTATTATTATTATTACTACCAGCGCATCTCGATGATTATTCAACGCTACAACGCAGTTGCTTTCAAGGGAACTTTCGCTGCTGAGGAGTCCAACGAGCAGGGCTACTCCGGACGACATCACCATTAAATAGATGAAATCAACTCATAATAATAATAATAATAATAATAATAATTATTATTATTATTATTATTATTATTATTATTATTATTATTATAAACAAGAATAACATTAATATTATTAATAATAACAGTAATAATAATAATAATAATAACAATAATGATAATAGTGATAATAATATTATTATTATTATAAATAGAATAACAATATTATTATTAATAATAACAGTAATAATAATAATAATATTTTATTTTATAAATGACAAAAAAGATCCTCAGAACTAGTTATGATGATGAGAGTTATTATTGTGATGATGACCACAATAACGGTATTATCGTACCATATCGTATGAGTATGACTTTGTATAATGCGGTTATAAATCTAGATGTTTCATTTTGCATCATATTATAATACAATACAACTGTAATTTGATAATGCCCTCCTTACAGAAAGTTCAGTCGCACACCTTGAAGCCGAGCAACCGCTAAGAGCCATAGCAGACTGGAGGAGGTAGGTTTTCAGGTTAGAACGAAAGAGAGGCTCACTGAGAGAGTTGCGAATATGAGGAGGTAGAGTTCAAGATGGAGGGACCGGCAACAGTGAATGACCGCCGGCCGAAGTCAAGACGTGTACAAGGGACAACGTACTTTCCAGCAAAAGCTGATCTAAGAGAGGAGTGGCCTTTAACAGAGCTGCAAAGTGTGACCATGGAGGACAGATAAGAGGGCAGATGACCTGTGTGTGCTCTGTACATGAGGAGTGCCAGCATGTAACAGATACGCTCACAAACAGAAAGCCAGTGTAGAGAACGAAGAGCAGATGTGATATGGTTCCGGTGAGAATTACAGTGCATCAAAAGATAGATCGATCAACCAAATTATAGATGCGTGTATATAAAATTATTTGGGCTAAACAAGTGCTCAAATTCTGATTACCTGTGTGCCTCTGTCATTATTGATCTATATTATGTTTGTTAATGTCTAAGCGTCTTTCTCTGTTATTTGTGCTGGTTGCGCTGCTGTGAAACGCAGACTGATACAATCACAAACAGAGAGACGTAGGCCTATGTAGGCCTAAAATGTACACTATTGCATGTCTTACATGCACATAGGGCCTACATTACAACAGTACACCTTGATACACACAGGCCTAATTCAAGCATACAAACATGCAAACCTACAATCGCATATATGGACATGCAAATAATGTATATAAAACTATATACATAATCTGTACACATATATATTTTTTTCTATATACACGTATATATATATATATATATACAGAAAGAAATGCAGCTACGTGTATTACCTATACCTGCCTTCAAGATTCCGGTCTGTAAACATAAAATTTGCATCTTGGTTTTTGCTTTCTGTTGGCGTGTGTCGTCAGACAATCATGGTGAAATACCACATACAGTGTCTGCTGTTAGCCGTCATTTCGCTTTAAGTGTTATAGCAAACACCTTTCATTTATCCGTCACGGAATGAAGACTCCATCACGCCTCAGTAATTTGCGCTATTTCCTCGCAAACTTATCTGACCAGTGCTTGACGTATTGATATATTTCCCATGATTCATTCTGCTATTTTGTTCTGTTGTGATTTGTTTTAATTGCATATCGAGAGCCATGTAAATAAGCTATGAGTTGTTTGCTGCAA